>CM076966.1:30985182-31500182 GCA_039105355.1 Benthosema pterotum
TCGGCAGATTAAAATGAGAGAGCCTTTGATTTGGTCTCTCCTCTGTTTGGTTTGGAAGAGGGACAATCTCCTCAGAATAAAACAACATTCTGTCTGGGCCTGCATGGCTCTCAAATGGCCTTAAGCAAGGTCATAGTCTGTGGTGTACTCAAGTAGGTATGTAGTAAAAGTATCATTTCAAGGAACTTCTGCATTACTGCATTACTATGATACATAGTTTCTTTAAAGGACCAGGTTTTAGAAGCATCATCATCAGACATATTGTACTGCCTTTGTTTACATGCTAGTAGCGCATATTGGCTGTGTTTGTTTGGTTAGCAAACACCTAAACCCATTACCCACATGGATGACAACATCATCTGCTACCCTAGTCTGTTTGGTTGGTGTAAGCCAATCACTGAAGACTGACACTTTGACAATGCCCATCCCATAAACTGCAGTTGTTGAGAGAGCTTTCAGACTGACTAAGTGAAACAAAAATGATAATGCAATCAGTTCAGGGTGTCAGGTAATTGTATTGTATGAATGACTACATTCTGCAAATAAGACAAATCTACAAACAAGATGCGTGTCAGTGTGCAATAAATGTACTGCTGGGACAACGATACAACCGCCTCGACCTTTTGGTATGGTTAGGGCTTTACTTACATATGAATTATATAAATTGATAATAATGCCTTTGTACTTTGAATTGGTATATTTTGAATGGAGGACTGCAGTAACGTTAACCAACTATTTTTACTCTGCGGTATTGAAACTCTGACTTCAGTAGTCTACTCTCCCCCATGGTCAAGGTAAACTTTATTCTCCCACAAGGAGACATTCTGGGTAAGCCTTGATTATCGTCTTTGATTGATTACCGTCATCCTGCCTCTCTGAGGTCGCTCCAAAATTATTGCCAGTGTTTTACTTGACAGAAAACAAGGGACTTTAAGCCTGTACTTATTGCTGTTATCTTCTCCCCCTCTGGTTGTGATAGATGGTTTTCTGAGAGGCTACAAAAAACATGATAATGATGATAATTTGAGTTGTGGCTTCAGTGGTGGACGAAGTACTCAGGTTGTTTACTTAAAGCAGAACTGTGTAACTTTTCTCTTCTTCCCCGGATTTGAACCTGCTTTAAGTTTGTTTGTTCTTTATTATTATTATTATTTTTTACCATAGTTAATAGGGCCTGCATGCTTATTCAGGGGATATGTTTAACATCAGGCAAAAAATGTGTAGTTAAGTGAGACATGACATGACTGATCTAATTGTGTCAATAGAAAAGCAATATTCCACGAGAGTGTGTGGATTAACGTGATTATTAGCACAACAGTGATGTGGTCAGGAACGAGAAATAGTCGAGTTCTGCAAGCATCACTGAAGTGTGCACGCAAATGTGTGTGCATGTGGATGCATGCATGAGTCTTATGGGGTGTCCCCTCACTTCTAAAAGTCTCACTACACCAATTCACATGGCTTTTTTGGCACGAGAAAACATAATATTCACATTGCTAAAGCAAAAATAATTAAACAATAGTTTTTTCAGTTGGACATTCAGTGATTTGGGTCCCCAGTAACAAGATATACACATGCACGTGTTCTATACCTGTAGTGGGGGAAAGAGCAACAGGCATACAGCATGTGCACCAAGGCTTGCTCCACTCCATCCTGACTGGAGGAAAGCTTTGCCACCCAAAACCCAAACTGAAATTAGGTTTTCTTTTAACCCCTGGGGACAGGGAGAGGGACTAATTCAGCACACTATAGTAGGGAGGATTATTTAAAATTGGCCTACCACCCGCTAGACTCTCTTGGAGTTCTTTTTTTTTAGGGTGAATTGGGAAATGGGAATAATAGTAAATTCTGAATACAAAAACAAATACAATAGGCCTACATTTAGAATGTTTGACACACTTAATTAATAATAATAATTAATAATAGTAATTATTTAATAATAATATAAAATAAAGTCTGGACATGTGATGTGAGGAGGAGTGAGTATCATGGGGGGAGGGGCCGAGTTGTTCCACAGCCTCAGAGTTGTGCAAACTCAGTTCACTCCATGAGGACAGTCCAATGGAGGCTCTTCTACGTAGACAAGGAAAAGCAGGCAACAAATAGGGACAAGTCCCTGACCAGAATTTGGCAGGCAGAAATGCATTGGACTCAGGCAACAGCCTAGCTTTAATGATCTTAAATTAATCCCTTCGGCATAGTAGGCTACGACATAAACATTGCTTTAACAATACCTTAAAACAGTTAACATGTTGCGCACATGCCCTAAATAGCTCTTATTTACGCCGCCCTCGTTGAAAACAATGTATTTCCAACTTCAGTTTGTCCCTATTCAGGCTGCACGAACAGCAATTCGAGGGCTCAGTGTCTGATCCCCTAATGTCGCAACAACTCTGGAGGGCACTAGATGGCTCTGAGTTGCTCCAGCCTCCACCATCAAAGAGGCAACGGGTGTGCGTGTGTCGTGCGCGTGTTAGTGTAGGAGGCGGGGCTTTTTAGAGTTGTAACTCCAAAGCGCTCAAACATTTAGTTAGTAGTAGTAGAAGCAAGAGAAGAGAAAGCAGCACACGTACAGAACACACTGACACATTCACACAAGCGCACAGTGACACACAGAAGAAAAACACTCACCGCGTGCCGTTGACTGTAATGATGGTGGCCATCGAGTTGCAGATAAGGTGAATTCATTGCATGGAAAAGGAATATTACTGCGTTTTTTTTCTTTTGGTCGAGTGGATTTAAAGCCATTTATGGACGACACTCACAGCTGAAGTGAAATGTATTCCAGCAGCAGACCGTTGTGCAGATAGATGTGTTCTCCTCCCACTGGGTATAAAACTACTCGGTAAGTTTCTTCCTCTCCATAAATGTGCTCCTTTTTGCGTCTGGCTTGTTTTCAAGTGGCATTTTAGATGCCTTATGTTACAGTTATGTAAACGTTTGTGCCGCATTTGACTGGTGCGTGAGCGTCTGGACGCACTGGTGTTCCACAGTGACAGTCAGTCTGTGTCACATCATGGTTGGGAATGTGGGATGAGTTTGGTGTTCGTTTTGGACTACTGAGGTGCGTTTGTTCCTCTCAAAAGAAAACGGCTTGTTTGTTCAACAGACGGTATGGCTACCAGGACCCGGTTCTTCTTCTTCTAGCTAGGGTCCATGGCGCCACTGTTTGGTCCATAGCTCTACTGCGCTGCTCTGGTCCATAGCTCTACTGTTTTGCTCTGGCTCGTAGTTCTAATGCTTGGTCCAAAGCTCTACTGATTTGATCCATAGTCCACTGCTTGGTTCATAGCTCGACTGCTCTGCTCAAGTCCATACCTCTACCGTTTTGCTCTGGTCTATAGCTCTACTGCTCGGTCCATAGCTCTACTGCTCTGATCTAGTCCATAGCTCTAGGCTACTGCTTTGCTCTGGTCCATAGCTCTACTGCTTGGTACATAGCTGTACTGTTTTGCTCTAGTCCATAGCTCTACTGTTTTGCTCTGGTCCATAGCTCTACTGCTTTGTCCATAGCTCTCCTGCTCTGCTCTATTCCAGTCTGTTAGCTCTACTGCTTTGCTCTGGTCTATTGCTCTATTGCTTGGTCCATAGCTCTACTGCTCTGATCTAGTCCATAGCTCTACTGTTTTGCTCTGGTCCATAGCTCTACTGCTTTGTCCATAGCTCTCCTGCTCTGCATCTACTTTCAGTCTGTTATGACTATTCATATGATATCCATCCCTGGAGCTTCTTTCTAACTAAATTACATGTTAAAATATAAACTTGAGAATGTCTCGACTGTTTGTTTGTCAGTGGAGTGTTGGATAGTGGAAGTAGCCTATTAAAGGGACACTTCACACCTTGGAAGGCGATCTTGGCCAATGAAGATGGAATATCTGAAAGCAAGCAGATCCATGTTGATCACATGAGTATATGTAGATAGTGTATGCTGTTTTGCATGATGTATGGATAAAAAGTGTATGCGTAACCTGCAGAAGTCAGCCTCATGGGGGCGCTATAACGGGGAGGGGGTGTCATTTGCATCGGTCAGGCCAATGATGCCAGAGATTAGCTGTACACCGACGGACGGATGGACACAACAGACATTCTCTCTCCCCATGCCTTCAGCCTGGTGGAGACAAAAACAGAACCAGATGGAATGGATCCTTATTCAGTGTTTACATTTTGTTCTGCTCTGACCTGGCCAGCGGATCATTCTACGTACAGTACACCCACTGTAAAGCAGCAGTCAACTATTAAATAATAAATACTGTACATGTGCTACTTGAATAGGCCCATTGTTGTACCTGAGTACATTTTTAGTTGGCTGTTTTAGAAACATAATATTACTTTCATTGTAGTGCATTCAAGAGTGAATTGCATTGTCAGTGATAAATATTGTACTTTTGTATCATCTGTCTTGGAAGAGTTGTAGTGGGGGGAAAGTGTACACATTAATTATCAATCATCTCTCTTATATCTTAACTTCTGTGAGCTTATAGATTTGTTATTTTCACAATAAATTTATTGTAGCCCTCAATTTCATATTTCATTCTTTCTAACAACATCCTGCAAACTTTGAGGGCTGGATTATGAAATATCAGACAGATCCCTCTTATTAAACACATGTAAAGTCTGCCTCCTGGGGCCGCTACTGGCCTAGTGGTCCAGGCGCTCTAGCCTGACAGCATTTCACATGTTCGTTTCCTGTTCATGACGACCTTTGATGCGCGTCTCCACTTCTCTCTGTCCCTCTTTACAATTCACAATTTTGACAGTTAGCAAGTAAAAACATTACAATACAGATTAGTTGAAATTACAGTTTACAATTTAAGCATACAATACGCTTTACATTTTACAATGTAAGCACTAAAACATGGTAATACATGATTAGATGTCCTATGTAAGTCACTGCTATGTAAGTTAACTGAGGTGCTATCTAAGCTACCTAGGATGGTACTGCAAGTGCTATGGCTTGGTATGTAATACTCTTTCCTGTCTCTTAAAAGTAAGTTACTTACTGTATGTTTACTGTAACTATCTGTAAAGGCACAAAAGCCAAGCAGAGGTTCATTGTTGGAATCCAGGGAGTGTACAAGTGCGCAAAACTGGGCGAAAGTTATTCCTGCTAGCCATGCAGTGTTTATAAAACTCAGTGACTGTCTGCAGCAAGCTGCAGGCTGTGTTGTGTGTGAACACAACACGTGATTTCAATGAAAACGCTGTTATAGCTTCTCCCTTTCTTGTGTCAAATGATGATGACACTTGTGTTTGTTCCACTAACATTCTTTTCATTCTTGTCATATCTCCTGGTGTTGCGTTGAACTGTTTCTCATTATTAATGTATTATTCATGCTGGGCCCAGTAACTGAAGTTGAAAAGCTTAACTTACTGTCAGTGGTGTACAATATTACTTGGGAGAGTAATAGCTTTATTTTACTTATGACCCCTTAGGAAAAAGTAATAATATTATACTTGATTCAAGGAGTAACAACCTTTAGTGTACGGTATGTTATGTGTGCAGAATGCTGCAGTGGATCTACAAACTACTGCACATCTCAGTTATGTGTTGTTGTAAATCTGTTCTATTTTCACATCTTGCAACAACAAGCTTTTGCAATAAGTAATGTTTTACTGTTTTAACATATTACATAATTGCCCATTTTGGCTGAGTAATATCATTACACTACTTTTTTTGCTGGAAAATGTAGTAATATGTAATTTGTTACTGCCCAACACTGCTTACTGTACATGAAAACATCAGTAGCATTTGGCATGAAAAGCAACCAACCACACACACACACACACACACACACACACACACACACACACACACACACACACACACACACACACACACACACACACGCACACTTTTCAATCTGAGTTCACGGATGTCTAACCCAATGTGAAGTACATTATTATTTCAGAGTGTGCTGGAACCAGCTGCAGCCCTACAGTCCATTATTGTTGTTCTTTCGATCCCTCTTTTGACTCATTCATATGTTAACAATTTCTTCAGATAAAGCATGTTGGCCTGGGGTCTCCTCGCTAGCTCACACGTATGCACGCACGCATGCACGCATGCACGCATGCACAGATGCACACATGCCAACGCCCACCCAAAACTAACACACTACACCCCAAACGCCACACCCTCTTTAACAGCTGAGTCCTGGACAGTGTGGGGGCAGGGCTGGAGGTGGTCAGTCATCATCACAACCTAGGGTGACCAGATCAAAACTCTTCATTTGAGGGACGTATTGCCGTGTGTGTGTGTGTGTGTGGAACAAGTGGGAAAACGAATGTATGTGCCAATGCAGGTAGCAAATTATTAAGATCTTGATGTCATGCTGTTGTTGTTTTTTAAATCAGGATTTCAATTCAAATATAGCAATATAGCTGATCTACAAGCTCAAAATGCATTTTGAGCTTGTAGATCAGCTATTTTTGATATGCAATGTGGCTCCTCTGGAGTGAGTGTGTAAATGTAGTGCCACCAGGGGGATACTTAAAAACAGATCTATAGTAGGAAAACAGACAACAGAAAGCCATACATTAGGCACACTGATGCCTGCCACTCACAATGTGGGACAGACAGACAGACAGGGGGCTCAACTTGTGGGACACCTAAAAAGTCTTTTAACACAGGGACTGTCCCACGCAAAGGGTCACCCTATCATAACCCTCAGAATGTTGTGGAAGCCGGTTGCTATGAGCTTGTAGGTCTGATATTTTTTAGCTTGTAGGTCAGATATTTTCCAATAGCTAATACTGTCAATATCTAAATCTAATGCTTAAAACATCAAAAGTGGTCCCTGTGCAGAATGGATTAATTTAGATTATTATTACAAAATGTCCTGGTGGTATATAGAGCTCATGTGTGTATTTAGACAGTGGGCAAAATAAGGGGGAAAAACTCTGCTGGGAATGCAGTGGAATGACACTGGTGAAATGTGGGAAAACTGTCCTCTCTCTGCACCCAGGAGGAGAACAGATTCCACCCTTCTTTGGAATATGTTGTTTTCCCCAAATCCAAACATTTTCATCAGGGGTGGATTATTCACAGGCCTAACCTGGGCCAGGGCCCTTGGGCTGGGGGTGTATGTTTGGCCCTGAACCTGAGCGTCCGTGAGGTGCATGCTCAATACCCCCCCCCCCCCCCCCCCCAAAAAAAAAAGTGGTATCGGTAATGGGCGTATTCCTTTTGTGTCAATAATTGAACCCCAAGCCCTAAACCATCAATATGGTACATTACTGTGAGTGTTTAAACAGTTTGCATTTATTTGGCTTAGTTATTTTGTCTGTCTTATTATTTTTTAATAAATCTCTACTGTAAATCCTGCTGAAATGCAGATATTTCATATTCAATTGCAGGGCTGTGTCATAAGGGCTGCCCAACCATAATAATCTGGTTGATTGGCCCTTTGCTTGTCCACAACCAAGGGGCCTAAAAATCTTTTGGTTTTCATGGTTTTCATTACAAGGATCCTTCCTTGTAACCAAACAGACCACTGACTTATTTAGCTGTAAACCATCTCATGACTATTGGGGGTCTTTGGACCCGACCTTGAGAACCACTGCCATATTTTGAAAATTGGGGTGGCCAATAAGGACACAGTATGCAAACATATTTGAATACCGTGTCTTGATTGGCCACCCACCCCAGTTCTCTGGAATAGGAAATGGGCGTACAATTGAGCTATTCCAGACCTACTTGCTGACAAGCAATTTTTCCCAATGGTTGTTTCAGTGTGGCTTTAGCAGGGCTACTGCCATGAGGCCAGGTTGGACCCTTTAGTAGGCCAGATTGTACCCTTTTAGTTCTCACGCTCGGCCACAGGGACACCCAGAACTGTTATGTAAATACTTTGCCACCACCAGTACATCGTCGGTTTAACTTCTCATGCTCTGGTTTAATTATGTGGTCACTGCTGGGTAGAGAGAGAGACCTTGGGCTCCATTTTCGTCAGCGCTAAACCCCTTATCCCTTAACGTCTTTGCCTATTTAAACTATTAAAAAAAAGTTTAAATGGCCAGTCTACAAGCTCACAACGTGTCAATAGATTGGCACGTTTAACTATTCCAAAAAGTCTTTCAAAATAGTAAAATAATGATAAGGGGTTTAGGATAAGGGGTTTAGATGGTAACGAAAATGGAACCCCTTGTCTCTCCCACATTTCAACTTGCTGTATTTCTGAATTAATGCTGTACTTGATTGTGCAAGAATGTTACACTAAAGTAGCAAACGGCTACGATGTTAAAATTAAAGGTTTGCCTTTTTTCATGGAAAACTCCCAACGTTTTGGCCTTCATCGTTAGGTCTTCACACATGTGAAGGGTGTAAACATCATACCACATCACAGATTTCTCTGCGACATAAATGTCAACAGAGAAAGTCACTAAACGGCATAATTTACCAGCATTATAGCAGCATGACTCTGGAGTGTTGTAGAAAGGAGAGACTGCTACTGGCCTGCTGGGCTTTAGTAACAACAGTACCGTGGGGTTAGGGAGGATACGCTTGCTTTGGCAATGTAAATGTGTGTTTTCTCATGCCAACAGAGCCTCGTTGAGCTGAATACAGCAGCAGGTAAAGAACCTTTTGCACTACGCTAATGAAAGCCCTTGGCGTTTCTCTAATCTGACCTCTATCCGTGTCTCTGCTGCTGCTCAACCACTGGTCCCCTGGTGGTTTGAATGAAGGACCACCAGGTGCATTGACTTCTGTCTGTCTTTGGCTGATAGGATGAAGGTCCATGTGATATGAGCTCAAATCGATATCACCATTATTTCAAACGTTTGCCTCGATTTGCGATTAATGGCAGTCTTTCTATTTATAGTGAAAATGGATTATCTAGATTAGGAGATGGTCATAGTTAGAGGGTCGTATCGTGACATCACTGAGTTATGTGGGAAGGGAACGCCTACCTAGTGACGAAAAACGCCTGGAAAAGTCCTATATATCTGATTGCATTGAATGACAAACTCACTTTGCCACTTGGGAACGCATGCCGTCCTTGTATTTGTTTTTAAACAATAGGGACTTTAAACATATGTTGTTGGCTACATCGTTCACTATGGCAGCAGGAAGTTGATTCGTGCTCGATTGTTAAACCTGTTTGCCGTAACAGCCTTTCCTACTATGGCAGAACCTACACTTTAACATACTGTAGTGTCTACAACGTCTATTTGACACACGCTGCATAGACGGCTGTTTGCTTAACGATTTTGACAGCTACGGTGATTGCATCATAGCCCTCTACTTCCACCAAGGTGAGCTGCTGTAAAAATACGGCAGCTTAAACTCTATTCAATGAGAGCACCTGTTGTAGGAGCACAGACATACAGTATCTGACTGGTTTGCATAGTAATCTCACTCACTGTGTTTTCTATAAAAAACAAAATTATGTCAAGACATCACAATTTGGGTGAGTGGCTCCCCAGCTATGAGGTCATAATGATATTTATATGGATATAGTTAGAAGCATTAGACCAGACGTTGCGCAAAGACTGAGGATAGTTCTTGAGATATGCAAAGGATCTACACCCACACGCTACAGATTTCACGCATTTATACTTGGATATTATTATGTAATGTGTCCCCTGCCTGTCCAATATGGAATCTCAGATGATAAACAAAATAAAATGTCCTCTCAATTTCCCCTCTCTTGTTTTTGAAAGAAACGACCAGGGGGAAAAGAAACAAAACTCCAGGCACACTCCACTGTGTGAGACAGAGCCAGGGGTGTAGTTGTAGACCCTAAATGAAAACCAGACATGTTGCATTTCTGGGATGTTTCCTTGTGAATCTGCTGATAAGCACATCTGATATTTCACTTTCAGCGATATGAAAAGTCTAGATTGTGTTCTGTGGCCCCTGGCTTTCTGGACAAGCCTGCATTAGAACAGGAAATAAAAACATATATATACAGTATGTAAACAAAACTGTAGTATGTTGTTGTCAGGCAAAAGACTCATATCTCCATACTGTATGTCAACTTTTGGTGTGTTTGTTTTTTGTGAATAAACGCCATACTTTTTTTGGTAAGAAAATATATAAAGTCTACAAGCTCACAACATGACCGTTAACCCTTTTTAACCTGAGAACTGATTCTATAAATGTCTCTAAATCCTGAAAATGTGTAGTTCCCTGACCCGCAGGAGCAATATTCTGTTGGAGAATATTCAAAGATTTGCACCACATTTTCACATAAAATACACACCTTCCTTCAATCTCTAAAATATAAAACCTACAAGCTACATTCAAAACATTCTCTTTTGGGCCTTTTTATCTCTGGTCCATAGCTCTGCTACTTGGAGTAGCAGTGTCGCTCTGTGAAAATCACTGTAATCTCTCAGATGGACATCCAACCAGCCTCTTCTTTAGTGGAAATGCAAAGAACGTTTTGCCTACTTACCAAAACAAACTGCTTGTGTTATGATAGAAAGCCTACTTTACTCAGTTTGTGGAATCACTCTGAACCACCCACACCCGCATGTACATAATGCACTTTTTGGCCAGAAGGCGATTGTTTTTCACCAGAAAAACAACCAGGATTTGCGCCCTCTACTGATATTGCCAAGAGACTAATTTAGTTGGCAACCGTTGCTAAGCTGTCTGTCACCACTGTTAAGCCTCCAGCCAGGCAGCAACGACTCTGTTGACATGTTTATTACATATTTATTACATGTCTTATTGTCTCTGACAAAAACACGGCCTGAGTCTCACATCTGATACCAAAACACTGGAGGCCCCGCGCTGTGTTCCTTTTGAAGTAGACACCAGCTTGAGTGTAAACACGCATGCACGCACACACACAAACACAAACACGCATGCACGCACACACACAAAACCCTGCCATATAGCAGGCTGTGGTTGGCTGTTTTTTGATCAGGTGACCTGGTGATCCCATCTGAAACTGCAACAGAATGACCCCTTTACTGTTATAAGAGAAGCGGTTTAGAAACTGGATTCATCCAAATCCTAAGTGATCCCAAACCTATAGTGATGACATCACGTTGTATGAACACGTTGCTGAACTTGCGATGAACAGTTTAGTGGTGTTGGTAGGTGAAATGAGGGCCACAGTAACCCGACACGGTCATCTGATGCAACCCCCCCCCCCCCACCTCCTAATCCCTCTCGCCCTGCTTGTCTTGCCGCGTAAAGAAATGAGTCCTCAAAACGCTTTAAGCCTGTCGTAGTAGGGATTAATTGTGCTGCCACAACGCCCATGTATAATTCATGAGAAAGAACTTAGACCACTTGTGGCGGTGCTGGGATTTCGGCAGGCGTAATTAAGACCAACGGAGTTGTTCAGATCCTCCACCGCCTCATAAAGTCGGCATTGTTGCGATTATTATTACACATCGGTTCTCAGAAGCCGCCGTGTTGTTTATCTGCACAGAGTAGACTGGAGATGAGAGGGATGCTGGCGCCACATCACCACCGTTTACTGGGAATTAGAAAGTCATGAGTTAAATGATACCAAGTAAAAGAACATGCATCCAGTAATGGACCGTAACCTTGAATTACAATGTGCTGCTGAGTGTCTTTACTTTACTTGTGAATGTTTTATTCATTGTTTTTTATTGTTTTGTTCTATTTGTTTGAATTTAACTCCAGTTCATTGCAAAGACAAATATTGTACTTTCGACTACACTATTTGTTTTTCCTAGTATGGGACCCCTGGGACCCAACATGCATAAACAATACAATCCACAAGCAATGCATATTGTTGCTGTCGGGCAAAATCCTTTTTTAACCATTCATATTCTTTTTTAGAAATTAATGTTTCATTATCCTACAGTGCCACATAAAAGTAGCCAAAACAGCCGATCTACAAGCACTCAATGCCTCGCATTACAAAGTGTGGTTGTGAGCTTGTAGATCTGAAATGTTTGCACAGGTTGTAACGCAGGAGGTTCTTTTTTCCCTCCATTTTCTGAAAAGTAAACAGTTTGGAGCATATGAGGTTTTCCTTCCCGACGGTGGGGATTTGAAAGCGAACGTTTGGCTACTAACCGTTAGGATTTTCCATTTGATAAAATGCAGATCTTTATTCCAAAATGAGCCACTGGGTTAACAGCCCTGTGTGCTACTCACTGACCCATGAAAAACAATACCGGATTAGTGCCGTCTTTTTGTCCGCTGACATTTGTGTACCGCCTTTTTCAGTCTGTCGCTGTGGAGAAAAAACCTTGTATGTCCTCTAACACGGCAGCCCAAAATGCTCCACACAACCCAGACACGGATGCTACATTAACAGAAAAACATGCACACAAACATTCTGATTTCAAATATAAATTACTCACATAGTACCTCACGGTGTTATGAACCTGCAGGTACAGTGATTGGCATTGCTGCATGCCACATTGTTTAATAAAAACACTGTTTATCTGAGATCTCTGGCTACTTTTCTGCATTGGGGTAAGTTTGGTAAACTCAGTTGAAACCCGCCTGTTAGTTTGTATTGTCAGTGCAGTCAGTGTGCACATATATTGAACACACAAAGTTCGATATATGCACGCTGTTCCCCCCACTGTTCTGTCACCAGCCTTGGTGTATTGTCATGAGTATTATGTCGCAGTACTTGCTCTCTGGAGGCTCACTCTGCTTGCACATAAGTAGGCCATGGCCTACTTGTGTGCAGTGCGCATGTTGGCACTCTGCTGAGTGCCTTTCTAGTTTCACACTGATATCAATTTCAAAAAGACACCCACAGAGACTGAAGCAGTGTGATGTGATCAGGCTGTCGGTGTGTAATATGATCTGCCTCAGAGTGTGTAATATGATCTGGACCGAGTTTCAGATGGCCATAACGTTGTCTGGCTTCATCTTAGAACTGGCTAAGATTAGCCAAAACGAAGAACCAACGGTGGGAACACAGGGAGCTCATATACTTCTACTACGACTAACGATAGTGCCACTATGGGCTGTCAAAAATGAGTGCTTTGATTAGATTTTTATTTGATTTAGATCAGGAGTTATTGGCACTTAAAGATTTTTCCTACCATCAGTTATAATGGGACCGGATGACATTGGATGGTGGACCTGCAAAACTGGATTTATTCATCTGCATCTCTTTGATTACACTCCATCTCTGATCAACTGTCACTCTTTATTTGGACTTAATTAAACAGAGTTCTCTGTTTATGCAGCTCATAGTGTTAACCAAAAGCCTCTAGCTTGGTGCACAGCAGAATGGACATTCAAAAATAGGTTTCAATATTGTTTTATGTACTTCCATTACAGCTTACATTCCCGACACAAAGTAACAGACTCTACTACAGTGGTTTTCAACCAGTGGTCCAGTCACTACTAGTGGTCCTTGAGAGGGTTCCAGGTGGTCCCCAGCTAAGTTGGTTAACCAGAGATGAAAAGTTGCTTAGCCAGATGTAACTCTTGAGAGCGTAAAAATGAAACCAAATGGACCCTTGCGGGTCCATTTGATTTAATGTTAACACTCTCAAGAGTTATAATATTCACCATCTTAAGTACCACTTAATTAAGAAGTCTACACAATTAGAGAAAGCAGGAGAATGGGCATATTGACCTGTGTGTTTGCCTGTTTGCGAAAACCCAGCATGGAATTGTGGACAAAACCAAAAGAAATCTTTCGTTTTGGGGTCTGTGGGGCTGATGTCCTCAAATGGCGGTCCGTGGCTTAAATCCTGAATGAATACGAAAACCACTGATATAGATTACTAGACTCATTGGTATCTTGTGGAATAGTTAAGGCTTAACAGACTACTACCACTCAGGGAGGCAGACCGCTGTGGGTTCACCATCCCAGTGCGCTGCTGCCCTGTGGGCACCAGGAGGGTTGTTGTTGTTGTGTTAAAAATAAAGTGTGAATCTGCTGGCTGCAGCAGTGGTGACAGCAGAGACATCACGTGACACCACCATGTGTTGCTCGTAGTAAATTCCTTCTCCGTGTGAAATCGGTGACATCACTGAGCCCTCGTCATCCAACACCAAGCCAACGTGTAGTGGATGAGTCAGCAGCAGCAGCAGCAGCACCACAAGTCAAAGTGTGTCTTTTCTTCTGGACTGGCGTGTCGGAAAGAATAGCAAACCTACACACATCACGTATACAGTAGAAGATCTGCAAGCTCACAAAACATCAGGGAATAGGGTGCAGGGTGATTTGCTCTGTACACTGGTTGTTAGTTGCTTCAGTTGCTGCTTGCATGAAGACTAAATTAGTTTAGTAGACTCTGACAATCTCAAGTGCAGTGAAGTTATGCATTGTGAGCGCAGAAATCAGAAAAATGGATCTAATAGGTTATCATTATGATTTTAATGTATATTTTAAAGATCTTTCATGTCTATATAAAATTCCCATGCTTCTCAATTAGTGGGTTTATCAGTGTTATATACGTATATGGTAATGACATTTAGACGATTTAGAACACTTTCCTGGGTATAATATGTGGTTTTAGCTGTTTTATATTTTAGCAGTGAGCCCAGTGTCTGATGCCGTTGACACTGGGGGCTCTGGACTATAATTCCCACAATGTTTTAATGCACTGCACGTCTTTGCGGATAGGGAGAGGACCATCTTAGTGAGACAACAAAAATGGTGTAGTGTCCCTTTAAATAGCTAGCCATAAAAGTGAAAACAGCAGCAGTGGGCATACGTAAATACACCACATACAGTACATAGTGTATGCATGTTCATAAAGTGGAAAATCCGGTGGCAAAGTAACTTTGAGATCTGACTTTTCTGTTTCAATGTTTGCATGGGCTCTGAGACCAGAAACACAAAAAGAAAGTAGTTTCTTTACCCACAGCAGGCGTTCCTGCATAACATCCGGGCATGATGATGGTCATGTCATTCCCTCCACTACAGTTTCAATAAACTTTCCATGAAAGCTTTCAGGCAGCAAGTAGAAGCTTTCAGGCAGCAAGTCCTGGTGACTTATTAGTCACCAGGACTTCAGCGCAGGAAGTGAAAAGCTATCAAGATATGGCAGTGCTGATTATTCCTACAGGAGTAGGTAAATGGGTCAGTGTTTTCTTAGAAACTGACTTAATGAATACATTTGGCAATAATAATAATAACACCATCAAAACACAATCAGCAGGATATCCTCCGCTAAGACACTTACACTTTCTATAGTGTTGGACAACCACCTCATAACTCAACCAGCTGCTCTGTCCTTCCATCCATAAACCAGACGTGGCGCCATTGTATTTTTCTCTCAAGGAAATTCCCATTTGAAAGTGGGACTGAAATGTTTGATTAATGAATCAGTGAAATAAAGAATGGGAACATTTCAGCGCTTAGGCCATTAGTTTACATTCTATTTGAAAATAGTCGATCTACAGGCTCACAACACATCCTATTGCAACTCGTTGTAAGCTTGTACATCCTTGTAATTGCGTCTACGGGTTCATGCATACACACTCAAAAGGGGCTTCAGCCTAGAGCCTGAGCGATATGGAGATTTGGGGAATGATATGATGATCGTTAGGATAAAAGTATACAACCACGGATAACAGATATAGGTTTTGTTTTTAGCTGCAATGAAAATGTACTTTTTTTCTTTGTGAATTGTGCGAATACTTGAAATGATTATACAGTGGTACAGTCACATTGACAATTTGACAGTAGTACAGGCAAACTGCTTTCTTAAACCAATGTCTTTATTCAAGAGCTTTCTTTCTGTTTTTTAACTTGTTCAGCCAAGCTGTCGAGGAACAAATGGAGTAGAGTGAATAGTGATGCAGACAAACCAATACCAGTCCAACTCTCCAGCAGCATTGCCAGCACTTTGCCACCTAAACATAAAACAATATAGTAGCTAGCGGTGTGCAATGTGGATTTTTGAAAATTCTATTGTTGACAATTTCACTGATACGATAGGACCACTGATAGAAGGGGGTGTCCGATATGACGATATAATATACTATATCGGTCTAGATCTACTTCAGCCCCTAACTTTCCCCCCTTATAACATCTGCCCTTTCCAGGGAAAAATACATTAATAATAATAATAAATTAATAATAATAATAATAATAATAGCTGACCTGTGGTCGCTTATTTCTTTTTTACGTTATTCAAGTATTTTAGGAGGGTTTTTCATACAGGAAATGTACCACATGATCTATAAAACCTCCAATGTTTAAAAAAACATTTATAAGTCAGCCACTAGGAGTCATGGCACACACAAACAGCATCAAGAGTTAAAAAAAAAGCCCAGATAAAACATCATAGTCCAGTTTCCAGGAGACATCACAGGTGTGACGTGTTCTTTGTCCACTCATTGGCTGCTGGCTGGTTCCCAGGGGAGCCGTCAGGAGTGCATTATTGATGTGCAGGTGTGTGAGATACCACAGAGATGATATGAAGCTTACTGTGCTTTTCTTATTCATTATTCATAGCATCCTGTAAGCTTCATTGATCAGCGCCGTCTGGGATGGATCCTGCCATGTTGTGTACCTCCTCCTCCTCGCTTCTGTCTGCACTCAGATTAATACTGTGTATATCAGCATCTTTGAATCGTTCGAATTGCACTATGTTGTTGGTCGTCATTATGTCCTTATGTAGGTGAAAAATGGCCAAAGACGTCACATCTACAACCTCGCAAATGTGTGTGCACCACGTGTGCGTACGTCTAGCACACACACTAACCTACAGTATACCAATAACCCAATGCTTTCAAACCTTTGCTTGATCAGCACCAGTAGTGGCCTTTTCATGGCAGATGGCAACATTTTTGCACAAGATTATGCAGAAAAAGAAAGAAAAATCAGATTTGAGGTTGGTTGTTGTGTTTGCACATTGTTGTACTTCTCCCAATAGATATGGGAGTTTTTCATCATTGGTCGTAGTTTCAAACTCGCATTGAGTGTGTGTATTTTGTGGTATGAAGTATCATGTGTCCCTGATGTCTTGGTATAATGGACAGGTGGTTAGAAAGTGTAGCTCCGTTTCTACCACATTTGGTGTACCTCGCTCCAGATCATTGATTATTTATTCAACCGGCCCCACTGTCTAATTAGATGAATTATGAACTGAAAGGCAAGCAAGGAGATTGATCTATAGAGACTCTCTAGAAGATCAATCTCCTTGAAGTGGTCCGTCTCTAGTAGAACCTGGAGACGGGCAACTCCTGTGTGATCTGATGGGCTGTGAAGATTGACAGACTGTGTGATGATGTGCAGACATTTACACACTGAACAGATATGGCAGTTTCAGGAAAAAAAGGCTGAGTGCAGTCAGTGCACAGCCTGCGTTATTTCAGCCTTGAAACCGATGTCCTCGGTGTCCCAGTTTCTGTCATGTCATCAACACATCCAACACCTGCCATCAGCGGCCATATACAAATGATTTTGGGGGTCCTTGACATGAAATATTAAAGCAGTGGTTTTCACCCAGTGCTCTGGGTCCACCAGTGGTCCCTGAGAGGATTCCAGGAGGTCCTCAGCTAAACCAAATGCATGCATGCAAATGGGTCCGAGAGACTAAGCTCAACATCAAATGGTGGTCTGTGGCTAAAATGCAGAATACATAGTGGGCCTTGGTATGAAAAAGTTTGAAAACCACTGTATTAAAGCAGTGGTTTTCAACCAGTGATTCGGGGAACACTAGTGGTCCTGGAGAGGGTTCCAGGTGGTCCTCAGGCTAAATGATGGAAAGTTGGTGTAACTCCAGGTGTAACTCTTTGAGAGCATAAAATGAAACCAAATGGACCCTTAGGGGTCCAAATTTGGTTTCATTTTACTCTCAATAGTTAAAATATTCATGTAATGAATTAGCTCAAGTCTACACAACAAGACAATGTAGAAGATTAATGGTCATTTTGATCTGTATGTTTGACTGTTTTGTTTCCCAAATCCAGCCTGGTAGCAAAATAATTTTTTGGGTCGGCAAGGCTAAAATGTCCTCAAATTATGGTCCGTGGCTCAAATTCTGAATAAATAGTGTACCCTGGTATCCTGAAAACCGTCAGGATTTAGAAGACATTTGTAGAATGAGTTCTGAGGTCAAAGTGGGTTAATAAGAGACTAATGAAGCAGCAGTATGGCCCCACTCTGACCTTCCATACATACAACCCTGTGTGCTCCATGAGCAGATGGAGGTGCTGATAGAGGGCACAACGTGGAGGTGCCATCTGTACCCTGACACCTGCCTGATGTCCACTGTCTGGGATGTTACCATGGTGTTAACACCGTGGGATTCGAACCCTCGTCTGCTGCTCTAGCCTAAAAAGAGCCTAAATTTCCCTCGTTGGCCTTGTTTTTTTATTCTAAGGCTGTCAAATGACGAGTTAACGGCTTTCATTAATTTTGTTGATTAATCTGATTACATTTTTTAACACAATGTGCACACTGATTCAACCCACTAAGCATTTTCTCATTGAAAAATGGGTAGAGCACAGTTTTACAGAGACCTATAGCTGTGTGTCTCCCTGTAATCAAAGCCAGGGATCTACAAGCCTTGGGGGCTTTTAGATCACCTATTTTGATTGAATTTGATTGTATTAAAAAAAAATAACCTTTTTACCCCTAGATTATTTTTCTTTTTTAAATCCTGTACAGGAAAACAAGCAACCTCACTGTGGACATATACAAAATGGCCACAACATTTATTTATTTTCCGGCAGAGCATAGCAGAGTAGACCCTGCTCCATGGCTGTTGGAGATGTTAGGATGTTTGGTCTTCTGAGCCACTAAACCTCTGTTTGACCTGGGGAAAGAACCTACCAGAAAAAACAATAACAAACCGATCTACGGTATTCCCCACCAAGGCACCGGTGGGGACCAGAACCAAAGCACACACACTGGTGCCTCCCTCCAGGGAGTGTTGCCATGTCTTATTATATGCAACCGTTGATTTGCTTTTTTAATGTAGGAAGTCACTTAGAAATACATTATTAGTAGTTGCTGGTTGATGTTTTTGTGCTTGTTTCTGAAGCTGCTTCCTAATATTTAAACCAGTGTTATCCTCACATTTTTTTCAAGGATGTCAAGGAACCCCAAATTATTACCCAACAAATTAATTTGTTGTGTAAAACGCAAATACTGTGCTAGTCGTGGATAAAGCAAATGAAATATGAATTATAGAAGGTAGCTTTCTTAAGTTGGATTCAGCGACAATCAGCTTTCCTTGAGAGGGTTTCAAATTGACCCTCATTGTACTGATCTGTTTGCCTGGCACTCAGTCTGAATTATCATTTCTTTTCACTTCATTATTCAGTCTGAAAGCCCTCTCAGGGACTGTAGTTTATGCGTAGGCCGTTGTCAAAGCAGCAGGGATTGGTTCATACCAACCCATCAAAATATTGGGAAAGCAGATGACGTTGTTGTCATTAATGTGGCTAATGTGCTAGCCCAGACCCAGTTGCTAACCAAACAGCACTACTAGCATGTGAACAAAAGCAGTAAAATATGTTGGATGATGATGTTTATAAAGCCTGACGCTTCTTTAAAGAAACTATTTACCATAGGTCTATTTAATAGCCAGATTGATGTGGTCACGTTTCACCACAGTGGGGCCTGCTATGTTTGTTGTTTGAGACTGTTGAGTGACAGGGCTGTCGGCCAATCAGCTGCTGTAGTCGGATTTTCAACTAATACTGATGTCCCCAGAGACGGTGTCACCAGGCTTGAATCGCTAGGGAAAACAATTTAAGGTGGTGTTTTTAAGGTGGCTAATTCAGGGCTCGAAACAGACAAAAAATTGAAACGACTGGACCCGTTGGGTTTCATTTGTACATTCTCAGAGTTAGCAGCGTCCTGTAAATGAAAAGTTTTTGAAACCCTCTCAGCTGTAGTGATTGTAACGGACTTGCCCTCCGTTGCTCCTTCGCTCACATTGAACAGAACTCGGTGTAAAGACAATAAACATTTCATTCTGTGGTCTGGATTCCCCAGATACCTGCTGGGTGTTTCCCAACCAACCTGCTCCACATTTGCACACGCTTTCATTAGCGAGTGTTCCAACTTCCTCTGGCTTGGCAACACAAAGAAGAGCTTTTTCAAAGATGCGAGACGTGGGAATATGCCTTTTGTTAAACACATGTGTAGCTAAACTGGCCCACATACGTTCATAAACCTAACCTTTGGGAAGTATTTTCTCTGCCTTTAATAATACCAATTTGTTTTGTATCTCATATCTCTTGACTCCTGATTAGGAATGAGTTAACACTGCAAAACGTGTGGGTTACAGTATGACAGTGTTGCTTGCTAAACATAACTGATCTACAAGCTCACTATTGCATTGCATGAACGACGCATTTAACTTTTAACTCTGCTCTCGTTTCCACATGGCACTGGCGTGTGGTAAAGCTAGACTCCTGCCTCTCGTGCAAGTCCAATAGAATTTTAGGCTATTATTTTTATATACAGTATTTGAGCCTTAATTTTCTTAATTTTGTAATTCTTTTTTTCTGTTCGATAATTCGTTCGAATATGGAATATTCTTTTGCATCCCTATAGAGATGCGCAGTGACGTCACCGGCCCGGTTCCGGAAGTCTTTTCCCCATTCATTTTTCTCATAGACTTTTCGAAAATAATTTATATCAAGACGATTACGCCGCGGACGAAGCCAACTCGAGTCGTGACGAATCATGATGACACACACAAACTTTTGGGACAATAAAATAATTTCTAAGATGAAACGAAACAAAAAGTCTTGTATCATGCTGTTTTCTACTTCTTCCTAATTATATCCAGCGGAGCGTCAGTTCATTGAGACACGGAAGGCAGATGGGTTGCTTATCATTCATGAACCTGATGTTCATGAATTCATATGTCATCGCATCCTCATACTGTACATACACTCTTCTCTACCTAGCACAGCCTGTCCCTTTAAATCAGCAGCCCCTCCGGTCCTCTCTCTCCTCATGCATTCGCTCGAGCATCTCATACACGCCCATTTTCCCAGAGTCCAATTCAGGCGGGCTTCTTAAGCAGCCTCAGTTCTCTAGTCTCTCTCATGCTGAACTGTCACACTGCTCCAGCCGGTTAAACTTTCCCCCACCTCCCCGACCTCCTCCCTGCAGTTCCCACTCAGATCTATGGTCTTGCTCATGGTTTGGTCAGGATGTTGTGTACTTGTCTTGTACTGATGATCATGTGTCATTGTTACTATTGTTCCAATTGTTGCTGTTACTGTACTGTACTGTACTGTACTCGGCTCTGCTCAGGGGGGTCGTTGATATCAGAGCTGCACCTTAGGTGTGCAGGTAATCGGATATCAAATGCGATATCAGACCTATGACTCAGTGCATAGATCGTCTGATATCGCATGAGCAGAGCCATGCCGCCATACAATCATGCAAAAGCTTTGCAATAAATGGTTTATCGTCAATCTGAGCTGAAGTGTGTCAATGAAATATTATATGACGATATTGTGTTTGTTGTCATGATTTGTCACGACCCGAGTTGGCTTTGGCCGTGGCGCAATCGTGTTTTTATTAACCATTTTCGAAAAGTCTATGAGAAAAATGAATGAGGAAAAGACTTCCGGAACCGGGGCGGTGACGTCACTGCGCATCTCTATAAGATGCCACTGAGTGCAGCACCACTTAGTGGCATGCCTGTTTGTAGATCTGCTGTTTTCTTTTAAATTGTGAAAATGTGGCACAAATCTTGGAAAAATCTTTCACAGCGAACATTTTCAACTCGACTATATTTTTGCTGTTTTTTTTCCCCCAGAAGGCATTTCACCAGGTGGAAATGGTCTAGTACAGTACAGTACAGTACAGTACAGTATGTCACAGGGAGGGACTTGCCCCCAGTCTAACCCCCGCTGCTCTGAGTGCCAAGCCGGGAGTCATTGGCTACCATTATAGTCTTTGTCAGGGCTCTGCTGTATATTGAACTCTGACCCTCCCAGTCTCAGGGTAGACACTGTTAACCTCAGGGCCACTGGGCCAGTGTCTTTGACAAGACTGTGGAAGTGGTAAATGGGTTTAGATCTGTATAGTGTAGGGCTATTTTTAAAGGGGAAATAACATGACATTGTACTTTTTTGTTTTTGTGTGCTCCCTTGTGTGTTTTCTATCACCACAAATAACCCAAGTTTGAACAGTCAGGCTTTCATATCATATTGGAGCTTTAGTCGAAATTTCTTTCAGGAGCAGCTTGTCTGATTTTGATGTCATCAATGCACCCTACTTTGTATAATTCTTCCTCTTCTTCAGTCTTCGGTTTCAAATTTGCATTTCCATGTTGTTTAAAATGTCCAACATTGTTGAAAAACAATTCCAAACAAGTGGTTTTACAGCTTGTCCAAATCAAACCCCTATATCTAGTCTCTGGATATTATTGTTGTTGTTATTATTAATTAGTCTATGAGAAAAATGAATGGGAAATCCATTTCTGGAACAAGAGTGACCTTACAAGAGGCGTGGGACTGCTCAGCTCTATAGGAGCTATACAGCCGGCCGCTGCGGTATAGCTATGATTACATTTTGACATCTAATTGGTTCCTAACCCCCAGCTTTGTTTAGAATAGCATGCCTTTTCCGAGGGGGAAAAGCATGCCATATGCTTCACATGATGCTCACACATGATACTTCACCAGCATCATGCAGTAGCTTAAACCGGTTCTACGCAGATCACTACAGTTACAGAAAATACCTGCACGTAAACATCCAGATTTCAAATATAAAGCACACACCCATGTGCTCATGGGTGTTATACACTTTCTGCTAAAGATTGGCTTAAATATTGGCTTTCACTTATTGTGCCCCGTATCCGTTGGTGTGTTCGATATATGCACGTTGACTGCAATGCCAATGCAAATTAATTGGCAGATGTGCTTGCCGGTGTGCAACTGTGAGTCAACCGAACTTACCCACAGCCCAGAAAAGTAGCCGGTGAGATCAGATAAAATGCTTTTTTATTAAACAACACGCCATGCAGCAATGCTAAATTCATGGTAGCAGGAAGTGTAGAACATCTGTGAGCACATGTGTGAGTACTTTATATTTGAAATCAACATGTTTATGTACATGATTTGACTGTGCATATAGTGATCCATTTGGAACTCGACTAAGTCACTGCAGGACTGTCATGATGTCATAATGACAGTCTTGTTTCAGGGCTAGGGGAAAACATGCCAAAAATAGCAGATCTCATCTTGCAACGTGATGTGAACTTGTGGATCTTGTAGATCTATTTTCGGGGAACATTGCTTTGTGTAGAAGCAGGGGAAAAAGCAGTCCAAAACAATTGCATTCTCAAGTGGTTATAATGCCAGTTTACAGCATTTAACCCCCCAGACAAATGTCTACTAGTGCACCACAGCCCCCAAGAGATGTTCTGTAGCTTGTTCAATTGTTAAAAGAATAACTATGCAGTTATATAAGCCTCTACCCTGGGAAGGATATACACATATATGCGTGCGTGCGCGCACACGCATGCGCGCACACACACACACACACACACACACACACACACACACACACACACACACACACACACACACACACACACACACACACACACACACACAGTGTTGAAAGTTCCAGTCTGCGTAGGCAGAGCTTCAGTCCATATGCGACTCTGTTTAGGTGTGCAACAGTTATACGGGAGTTTCTCCCATTTTCAACATTTTACTCATTGATAGTAAACCTCAGAGATGTTTGCGTTTACATTGTAAACAAAATGAAAATGCAAATTTGAAACTGAAGTGAAGACTGAAGAAGAGGAAGAATCATAGAAAGTAGGGTGTATTGATGACATCATCATGAGGCCAAAATCTCCCAGTACATATAATGTATATGCTTGCCTTGTAGAATGTAGATGGTGAAGTAAAGCTACTTAACAGTAGTTACTTCCCACCACAGGGGACAAGCAGCATCCAGCCGCCCTCCATTTAGCTGTCTTTAGTCACATAACTCACTCACCCTGGGAGCACATCCACACACCCGTCTATCTGTCACACTGTCTGCAAGACTGCCCAGACGGCCCCCAGCCTGCCAACCGTCGTCCTGCCACCCACATAGACCAACCAGGCTGTCTGCCTGCTCCCCGGCAAGACAGTCAGTATGACTATGAATACCAGCTAGCCACACTGCTGTCCACTCAGACAGACAGCATGAGATTACACCAACAATGTGTGTGTGTAGGTGTGGACATGGACACATTCTGTAGTACAGTATGTCCATTTGGAAACTCTCTCTCTGTCTCTCTCTCTGTCTCTCTCTCTCTCTCTCTCTCTCTCTCTCTCTCTCGCAAGGTTTTCACAGCCCCTGACAACGACCTTGAGTAATCAAAAAAATGCATTGGTCATTTTCAGTTGCCTTACTCATAAATAAATGTTGAAAGTAAATTAATTTTCTTCACTAAAGACAGGGTGCCTTTTTTTCTTTTTAATTTCATACCTTGAGCAGTACACATTTTTTTTTGTCTATGATCTCACCTGAATCACCAAAGACTATCCATCTAACTTCCATACTTGAAATGATCTTGCTGTCTCTCAATACACTGTTTCGTTACGTCTTTGCAGTGGTGTACACTGTACAGTAAGCAGCCTACAAATAAATGATACATCCATCATTGCTGTGCACTACCATGTGTTTGACGTGGTGTACCTGATCTCTAATGTGTTCCAGATCTGCTTTAGACTACATTGAGACGTTTATGATGGTTGGAAGACCTATAGAGAAAATGTCTGACACGCAGATGGAACAGGTGCTCCTTAGCAGCTGTACTTTGACCCTGAACTCAGGTCAACATATCACTGATACATGGTTGTGGTCTGGTGGAAACGTATATGCAAATCGTAAAGGGATATTTCACTTTTTTTGTGATTTGTATCGTCTACTCAGGCTCATATGAACACCCCAGACAGTTTACAAGTTACTCTATCCAGCATTTAGATATCTGATGTTCATTTTAGCTGCCCTGTCCCCTTCCTATACATACATTCATACATACAGTACATATACCGCTATACAAATACACTTTAAATTACTCAATTTTAACCACAATAGATTAATCGAAAACACACAATATTTTTTCTGGTGACTCATATTGGGCCTGGAAATAGTTTTCCTTTATTGTTAATTTTAATTTTGTTAATGTTTTTAAAATATTGTTTTGGAAAATGTAGCAGTCTCTGCGCCACACTGGTGGAGCCAAACATATAAAACAATATTTTAAATACAAGTGAAAACGAAAAGCACGCCCCCCTCACGTATTTGGAGGATAATATCAGTCACCAGAAAAAAACGGCTGTTTTTAATGAATCTATTATGGTTAAAATGGAGTTTTAAGTTGTAGTGGATCATAGTAGTAGTAGTAGGAGTAGATGATATACTGACCTTTTTGTGTGTGAAATAGCCCTCTTAAACTTTTCAGGGAATGCAAATAAGAGTTCTGGTTCATACAATCTATAGTCACAGGCACTTCTTAATAATTTTCATTGGTTAAACTTTTATAAAACGCCACACACAGAATAACAACTTTCAATTACAAGCTTGTTTAAATAGCAAAAGTGCAGAGCTTGCAGCTATTTTCCACTTAATTTTATGAAAGAGAAACATGAAAAATAATAAGAAATATTATGGAGATACAAGGATGCTGCTGAAACATCAACAAAGTTATCGATGGCACCACCTTCACTGCAGACTCACATTAAAGCCAATAAAATCAAGGCAGCAGCAGCTGCGTTCATTCGTTCGCTCTGTGTCCTCAGATAAATTACAGAGTCGTCTTTGAGTCAGCCTCTCTTTCATTTCTCTTCCCCACGTTGCCGCAAAATGGAAGCCAAACTCCCATGTCATCTTCGTGGAGATCTCTCTCTCTCTCTTTGTACGCTGATGACAGCCTAATTAAATGCAGGAGTACAAAATGAAAATGGCTGCATGGTGTTCCTCTGGCCATAACGCTGTGTGGTTTTATAATGTATGAGTTTGTTGAGTTCTGCTTGTTGATGGTCTGAGTGGTTCATATTTGTTGCTTGTTTTTTCCGTGGCAGTTGTGGTGACAGGTTGAACATCAACGTTGTTTTTGTAATGTTGGCACTTGGCCCAGTGTTTGGGTCAGTAGAAAGGACTGATGTTGGACTGATCTACGTTCTTTAGATGAGTACTATGTTGTTTCATCAGATGCTATGCACCACTTTCTTATAGCCCACACGTGTTCATGTTTGTGTGCACAAGCTCTTTCTCTTGCTTTGTTGCCAGGTTTGCAACAGAAACAAGTGGCCTGCAGGTCATGTAGACCAGACAAATGAAAATAGCTCTACAAGCTCACAGTGACACATTGTGAGGTTGTACATCTGTAATTTAAAAACACTACATTGAAAACAAAAATGGAATATTTGTAATAAAAAAGGCACACAATATTTTCAAATTCTGACTGTTGCCAGTGGACAATTAATCTGTGATTCATTGACGAGAACAAATGTGGGAAAACACTAGTTTACACATTATGAAGCTCAAATAAGCGGGGTCATGTCTATGTTCCCTCAGCTCTATGTTTCCTTAAGCTTAGGCATAGTTTTAAAATTAGGGAACATAGACACGGTCCTGACCTTGTATACTTTAGAAGCAAGCACCAAAAAAACAAACTACCCGCAACTACCAAACATATATATGTATACATTGCAATTGACTTAGTATGTTTGCTTATAATAAGCGGACATGGCAACACTGCCTGAACGGAGGCACCAGTGTGTGTGTGTGTGCGTCGGCTCCGGTCCCCACCAGTGCCTTGGCGGGGAATGCCATGGATGGGTTTGAAGTCCCCGCCAGTGCATCTTGAGGCTAAGGCACTGTGGGCAAGTGAAAATGTCAAGGCACCACATCGCTCCACGGTGGTGAATCTGGTTTGGCAGATCATCGTCTATACAAACCCATTTTGCTATGCTGGCAGGGGAAGCAGCATGAAGAGGGTGATGATGTGTGTTACTGTCACTGCACGTGCTCAGACTACGGGCTGGACGGAACTTCTTAGTACACTAAATCTCAAAAACCTTAGTCGACATTTCTACTAGCTAAGACTAGACTAACACAAAATAATTTCAAAAGACTACAGGGGACTAAAATTCTAAATGTGTGTTTTCAAATAGTTTATATAGAAAATAGGTCTTCTAGGGACATTATTGGTGGTTTGTTTCAGAAGCGTTCAGTGCTGATTTTGAACACATGATTGAATAGTTGAATGCAACATTTATTCATACATAAACAATTAATTTACTACATGGCAGACTGCTTATTTTGATTGTCAACAATCGACTACACACTACACTTAGACTACACACAGTTCAAAGTGCCAACACGACTGTACCAAAGAGCTCTGACAGTAGTTGCTGCTTCTGCAAGAGTAAATAGTGAAGAGAAAGGGCAAAGATGTACCTGAAAATGGCAGTATCAGTCAACTCTTCATCGGAGCTACGACTGTGTGGGAAACTGTCTGCGACATCTTTCTTCACCACAGCGCTACTTTTAGCCAGAATAAGATAATTACCGTAACACCACTGCCTAATTCCTGCGAAGGTTCAACAAGTTTAACACGCTATTAAACAGTGTAGATTGTTTACTTGGATAGAATCAAGAAGAGAAAACCATGATGCTTTGAATTGTACTTTTTGAAGCAACGAATCACAATCACATATGACAGATTCCAATGTGTGCTTCTAGGTCATATTTTACATGGCATTTGTCAATATTTTAAGTATCTATTTCATATATACCACATGTAGCACCTGAGCTAGTGTTGGGCAATGTTACTTAGGAGAGTAATATCTTTAAATCAGCCTCTAGAAAAAGTAATAATATTATATTACGATTTACGAATTCAGGGGTTGACACTAAGGTCTCCGAGGCACTTGCCGATCGGGCAAGTGCAAGTCAGGTTCTACTTGCCCTCAGGTCATGGTCACTTGCCCCCCAAAAATATATCGTAAATTTTGCGTTTAAGTTTACTTGGGTGCTTTAAACCAGGGGTTTTCAACAGGTGGTCCGGGGACCACCAGTGGTCCCTGAGAGGGTTCCCCAGCTAGGTTGGTTAACCACATGTAACTCTTGAGAATGTAAAAATGAAAACAAATGGACCCTTGCGGGTCCATTTGGTTTAATTTTTACACTCTCAAGAGTTAAAATTCATCATCTTAATTAGCCCATAGTGGTCACAGACCCAGTGGTCCCTGACCCCAGCAAAATGATAGTTTGTAACCAAATGGACCTGGGAGAGAGATAGGTAGAGATAGCCAGAAAGCAGGGAAAGACACAGAGGTAGAGTGCAATGACTGCCTTCAAGACAAATTTATCTTGTGTTGTGTTATAGTGCACTAAGTTGCACACTTGCCTGATCGGGCAACCAGGTAGCAGTCTTCACTTGCCCCACCATTTTTTACTTGCCCCGGGCAAGCCGGCAAGTGTTAGTGTCAAGCCCTGCAAATTACTTGAACCAAAGGGCAATATGTTACATATTACTTTATTACTTTCCCTAGTTCCCCTCTCTCTCACTAAAGAATAGAGATGTAGGCCTACAACACAGTCTGTTTAGAGACAACTTGTAGTGTAGGTCATGTGTGCAGAATGCTGAAGTGGATTACGATCTACAAACTACTGCACATCTCTGTGTCTGTTGATAGCTTGTAAATCTGTTCGATTTCCACATCATGCAACAACGAGCTCATTTGTGCTCAGTGATGAGATGTGTTTTGGCACAGTAACATATTACATATTACCCATTTTGGCAGAGTAATATCGTTACAATACTTTTGCTGGAAATAGTAATAAAATTACAGTAATATGTAATTTGTTATTGACAACACCAACCAACCTAAACATATTCCCTATTCGAGAAACACTACAGGAAAGAACTTTGGCATCAATGTCTCTTTTTAGTTTGTTATTTTTCCTATCAAACCCTAACTAATCATTCTCCGCTCCTCTCTGTGCAGGTCTCTGGTGATGGTCGGGGTTCAGTGACGGTCCGTTCTGTAGAAGATCACCCTGGCCTGGTCTTGAAAGCACTGTGACAGCCTCTTAAGGACCTGTAGAGACAGAACAGCGCCCCTTACCCCACCGGAGGACACTCGGCAGAAAGAATTTTATTGGGGGGGTAAAAAGAGCTTCATGAATTCCACAGAGTCTTGAACGGAAGGACCACTGTGTGTGTGTGTTGGTGTATGTCAGTGTGACGGAGGCCTCCCACCGCCATGAGGACGTCGTCTGCTAAAGCCGTCCTCCGCTGCTGCTCCCTAGGCGCCGTGCTACTATTGGCCAGCGGCCTCCTCCAATCACTGACGGCCAGCGAGGATGATGTCACTCCTCGTATCAGCTTCCCGTACAGTAAGTCAAACCAGTGGCGGCATTGCCCCCCCATGCCTAGGTCCGCCCCTGAGTCAAGCAATGTGCTGCCTGTTTGTGGTTGTGTTGTAAAAACAACAGTAACATCTCCACACTTCGCTGGGTCTGTTTTCCCAACCCAACGTGGGGAGGGAGGGAGTGTGTGTGCACTGTGTGTTTTAATAACACTGAACCCCAGTGGTCCATGTGGTGCGTTCAGATTAAGGTGGTGGGCCTCAGCAAAATGATAGGACCATTATGGATCCATTTTTAGTAAGGGAAAGTTATGAAAATCTGGGAACTAAATCATTATCAAACAAGAGTTGTGCCCCTACCGGGCACAGGTCTCCACAGTCCGGGCTCAGGTTTGAACGTGTGCACATTGCAAAGTAGCGTAATGAGACAATACCAAATAACAGCCCTTACTCAAACAACCGCCCACTACCAAATAACCGCCCATGTACCCACACCATTTTGCGTAATAACCGCCTCGTCCAAATAACCGCCCTCGTCCAAATAAGCGCCCATGAGCTGCTATTTGCAAACATATTAAATACTATTTGTATGGCGTTTGCAGACCTCCTCATTTCTGCCTGATGCGCACCATGCCGTCAGCATATCGCATGTCACAATGCGACAGCAGTTCTCCACATCCCAAAATACATGTTTAATTCTGCCATACATAGCCACAATACAACGATTTTTTAAAACTCAGACAGCGTATTCTGTCAAACGTTTAGGTATACTAGTCATTTTGTGCATGGATCTACGTGGATCTACTGTCATTTTGTGCATGGATCTACGTTTGCGCACACGCACTCACCATACTGAATCCAAGCGTCAGCGCAGCGCATTGGCTCCGATGCGCTGTTGAGGTGAGATGAAAGTTGAGATTACAAATGTCCCTTCCTCACTCGGTTTTCAAGCGATTGCTGTAATTCCAACTCGTCAACACAGTGTATATTTTATATATTTTATATTTCCATTGGGTATAGCTATAGGTCACGTTTTATATGACTTCATCAAACAATGAAGAGAGAATCGTCCTGTACGCAGTTTAGAGCGAGCACATGTATACGGCCCTACTCTTGTCTTAATTATTAGGTGCTTCCCCAGCGGTTCATTTGATTGATTTGATTGAAAAACTGACCACCATGTATTCTGTAAGGCCAAACCTCATTTGAAAGAATATACTGAGGCTATACATTACAATATTCTAAAATGTGAAAAGTTACACATCTGTGCAGTGTGCAACCAATTAAGTAATTACAGTCAATCATGCCAGTCTGAATCTGGGTCAGATCTATTAAGCAATGCTGCCTATAAGGTCTTCTATTCTAAATATTAAATCAAAAAGTCAATAACTTTGCCTGCTATACATAGGTTTATTATACCTTTTAATTTTGCACTAAAAACATGTTCAACAGAAACTGTAATGAAATAATGGCCCTGTGCAGGACGGTGCAAAAATAAATAACAGCCTACTGCAAATAACCGCCCACTACCTTATAAGCGCCCGGGGTCCGAATGGATTTTGCATAATAACAGCCCGGGCTACTATTTGGTATTTTACGGTAGTTTATTGTGAGTGTAATGAGACAATACTCATGACTATATATAAACGTATCTTAGTCTCTACATAAATGTGTTTTTAACATTAACTCGTCTTCAGGATTAAAAAAAATCGTAAGACTTGATGATAATATCCTAAAAAAAAAAAAAAAGGGTTAGAGTTCTCAAAGCAGGTATATCCTATGTAGAGATAAAACAATGATGTCTTTTCTGTATTTGAAATCTCTTTTCAGGTGATTTCCAAATAAAAAATCATTCAAATTCTATGTAAGAGTTCAAGAAAAAAAATGTTTGGGGTCAGGTTTGAACGAGTGCACATTTCGAAATAGTTTCCAACAAAATGAAAAAATAAAAATAATGAATATAGTTGTCGATGCTGTTATTATTTGGCGAAAAGAAAATAATTAAAATTCATGATTAAAGAAATAGCGATCATAGGCAGACAGTTTTTTGTTCATTCTCATCATCTCAAGGCTCACCCTAGCTCAGGGGTCCTCCTAGATCAGGCCCCCCTAGCTCGACGTCATCTCAGGAGCCTCAAGGGTCCTCCTAGCTCAGCCCTCCTAGCTCAACTATGACGTCGTCATGACGTCATAGGACGGACAGATCGTGGGCACGGACGGGCTACGTGCAGGGACAAAGGGCGTTTTATAGTCACCACCTATGGCGGAGACAACAACGAGGGCACATACGGGCTACGTGCACGGACAGAGGGCGTTTTATAGTCACCACCTTTGGTGGAGACAAAAATGTCTTCAGCAATGTGTTGGTGGTGTCTGATAACATGTACAAAACTGTTGAATTGTTGGTCATGATGCTGAATCCATTCCAAGCATTAGTTTTGCTCAGGAAAAAAAACTAGGGTCAGGGTCGGCCACCTATTAAAAGGTCTCCACCGCGACCATTTTAAAAACAGCGACCTAGATCGAGGTTGCAAAATGACCTCGCCACCACATCGGGATTATACAGTCTGTGCTTCCCACTTGATTGATTGAATACTTTATTAAATGTTCATTAAATGCGTAGCCACTGTAGTTTACTAAAGGTTATGCTAAAAGGATAACACAAAATGCTTTCTCAAGATAATTTATAAATATATATACAGTATATATCAAATGGAGGTCCATGACCTTATTGACCTAATGCATAATTGCATATCAAAGGGAAGCCTTGAAATGAAAGAGTGTAAACATCGCAGGTCATTTCAGAGAATTCAGGAAGGGGGAAAAAGAGCCGGTGTTCCATTTGATGCCATGTACTAGCCATTTAATTTATTTAGCCACAAGCTAGCTTTTAAGTTAACAGGCTATCATTATTGGTTGTATATTTATGAAAACCTGCAGACACAGTTAACTGTAAGCACTTTTTCTTTCACCTTTTGAAATGTTGCAGATCTACTCTGTACATGCACAGAAGCAGCGTGCAGCCGCTATACATCAATAATTTGGCATGAACACATGCGGTCTCAACGCTGCACCCTGGGGGACTTTTAACGACAGATTAATATTCTCTTTGCTATGTTGTGGCGGCAGCTGCCAAGCTGTCTAATGGAAGAATTTAGTGTTTACAGTGTTCTACCCTGAGGCTGTTGGATAGAAAAACATGGAGTGATATGAGCTTGGCTCAACATCTGACTGCTTAGACCCCATGAATTGTTGAGTCCTTTAGGTTGGAACCCTGTACTAGTGGATTTTGTGGCCTGTCTCTTTGCTTAAAACGACAGATGGACGAGCTCATAACGTGTTGCAGTCCTTGTTGTCCATTCTCTGCAAGCATACCGGTATGGATTAGCCGATTTATGCCGATAATTCCCTGTAAGTTGCATATCATGCCGATCTTGTCTCGTCACCTGCTGCGAGACGACTGAGATACGACTTGATAAGCGTCCTCGGCCCCGCTCCCGAGCACGCCCACTGCGATCCGTCTTAACGCTCATTCGCCAACCTTAATCAGTTACTTTTGGTCAATATCTACTAAATATATCTACTTAATTTTACCCATCACAATTTTGTTTTGCGTATGTGAACCTATTGAACGTCTAACTCTAAGCCATGTTAGATTTCTTTTATTTTGATGCCCCTTCAGATGTAGCATCGAGGAGGACTAAAGCTTGTTTACATGAGCACCTAATGCAGCCCAATGCATGGTGATGCAGGCACACCCAATGCAGCCCAATGCATTGGGATGCAGGCACACCCAATGCAGCCCAATGCATTGGGATGCAGGCACACCCAATGCAGCCCAATGCTGATTGTGATGCAGGCACACCCAATGTTCAAAAAGTGTCTTTCATACGCTGAAACTCATGGCAAAATTGTTGCTGCCTTTTGCCACTGAGGAACATGATGCTACTAGCATTATAGGGACTAGTACCGGACCTGAAGTAGTCAGAAATGCATTGGACTCCGGCAACGGCCCAGCTTTAATGATAAAATCTTATGCCATTTTGTGGTAATGCGGTTTTGTAATAGTTTAGTTGTTATTATACACTACTTAGTCATATTGCTCACGTTTAAAATAGCCCTTATTTGCGTCACCTTTGCTGAAACCAATTTACATTAAACGAGTGAGTCCTCCATTCAGGCTGCATGAACCACATAAACATTCAGTGTCACAACACTTCTACTAGAGGGCTCTGGAAGTTTGATAAACAAGGCAGCTGATAGAGATGTGGCAACAGAGAAACGTGATTTATGGTCCAGGACTATGTCAACAACATAACCCAATGCATTTAGCATGCTATGCTGCCATTATTATTATTGTATTATTATTATTATTATTATTATTATTATTATTATTATTATTATTATTACCCCTATCGCTTTTTGTGTTCACCGGGTCAATGCGATATAGGCCGGTGTACACCAGAAATTTCCACTCCACACTGTGCGGACTGTGGGGGCGTGAAAAATCAGCGGATGGTCTCTACATTTTCCGGGCCCCCTCCTCTTCGTGTGGACACCACATGTTCACCGATCAGTCCTTCAGATGACCCACACTGCTATTTTTTCCTCTGTGTCCATTTTAGGGCCTTATATTGCAGTTCAAGCATAATTCCACAGGGTGGCAGGCTATTAACCAAAACTCTACATGTGTACATGGTGTACATGTCCCATACTTTTACATGAACATGTCTAGGTCATATTACAGGACATATTACAGGCTTACTATAGCCGCACGGCTGGTTCCCAAAATGTGGTTCGGGGAGTCCAACCATGTACACGGGCCATAGTTTGTATGCATGACCAGTAGTTTTACATAAAAGTTTCTAGATTACATTACACGACAGCCTAGTACAGCCACGGCTGGTTCCCAAAGTGCGGTTTGGGGACCTCTGGGAGTCCAACTATGTACATAGGCCATAGTTTGTGTGCACGACCAATACTTTTCCACAAACATTTCAAGGCTATAGTACAATCCAGCCATGTCTGGTTCCCAAAGTGTGGTTCAGGGACCACTGGGAGTCCAACTATGTACACATGCAGTATGTGTGCACAACCAAAAGTTTTATTACAGTACAGCTATGGCTAGTTCCAAAATTGTGGTTTGCTGACCTCTGTGGGTCCGACTATGTACAAAGGCCATAGTTTGTGTGCACAACCAATACTTTTACACAAACATTTATAGGCTATAGTACAATCCCAATTCCCAAAGTGTGGTTCGGGGACCTGTGGGAGTACAACTATGTACATAGGCCAGAGTTTGTGTGCACGACCAATAGTTTTACATGAACACTATGTTATATTACAGGACAGCCTACTACAGCCACAGCTGGTTCCCATGTACAACCCCAATTCTGTTGGCGTTGGGAAGATGTTCATTCAGCCATCTTCTTCCGCTTATCTGAATGCTTAACCTGAATGTTCAACTTTATTGTTTGTATGCAAATATTTGCTCATTTTGATTTTGATGGCTGCAACACCTTTAAAATACATTGAAATATAATCAAATATTCAGACAATCCGAAGAACCTATACGTGATTGGCTGAAAACCTATTGAATGTTTTTGACCTTTGATCCCTCAGATGTCTTCTGCATTGAAACCAACATCACCGTGTGAGGGATATAACTGCAATTGACTCAGGAACATCATATTGGCTGGCTGGCTGGCTGGCTGGCTGGCTGGCTGGCTGGCTGGCTGGCTGGCTGGCTGGCTGGCTGGCTGGCTGGCTGGCTGACTGACTGACTGACTGACTGACTGACTGACTGACTGACTGACGTAACATACTCCTCCCTGACGTTGTCACTGGGACAATTTACTTATTTTTGTACCACAATTCTTCTATTAGACCACTTAGCCTAAACGTGTGCAAGGAGACTGGCACATATGGACCCAGAGGATGAGAGAGTGGCATCACATACGTGCAAGTGTTATAAAGGGGCCTCTACTACTCTCTTCTCCCATCAGGCTGCACTAGGCTTCATTAGGCTGTAGAAGGCAATACTGTACCATGGTCAACACATGCCATGTAAAACTATTGAATGTGCACACAAATAACTGCCTGTGTACACCATGGTTAGTCCCAATGGTATGACATAATATAGACTAGTACTCCCCTCTACTACTCTATTCTCCCATTGGACAGGACTAGGTTAGACTTTGGCATACTAGGCTGTACTGCACTAGTGGTGGACAGGACTAGGTTAGACTTTGGCATACTAGGCTGTACTGCACTAGTGGTTATTCACAATGGTGTGACATCACATAAGATAGACTAGTACTTCCCTCTACTACTCTATTCTCCCATTGGAGAGGACTAGGCTGTACTGCACTAGACTCAAATGGGCTCTAACAGGGTGTAGGGGGGTTTGTTAGGCTGTACTAGGTTTCATTAGGCTGTACGAGGTGATACTGCACTATGGTCAACACATGTCCAACTAAAAGTATTGAAAGTGCACACAAACGACTGCCCGTGTACACGGTGGTTATTCACAATGGTGTGACATAATATAGACTAGTACTTCCCTCTACTACTCTATTCTCCCATTGGAGAGGACTAGGCTAGACTTTGGCATTCTAGGTTGTACTGCATTAGACTCAAATGGGCTCTAATTGGCTGTAGGGGTGTGTGTTAGGCTGTAATAGGCTTCATTAGGCTGTACGAGGTGATACTGCACTATGGTCAACACATGTCCAAGTAAAAGTATTGAAAGTGCACACAAACGACTGCCCGTGTACACAGTGGTTATTAACAATGGTGTGACATAATATAGACTAGTACTACCCTCTACTACTCTATTCTCCCATTGGAGAGGACTAGGCTAGACTTTGGCATTCTAGGCTGTGCTGCACTAGACTCAAATGGGCTCTAATTGGCTGTAGGGGTGTGTGTTAGGCTGTAATAGGCTTCATTAGGCTGTACGAGGTGATACTGCACTATGGTCAACACATGTCCAAGTAAAAGTATTGAAAGTGCACACAAACGACTGCCCGTGTACACAGTGGTTATTAACAATGGTGTGACATAATATAGACTAGTACTTCCCTCTACTACTCTATTCTCCCATTGGAGAGGACTAGGCTAGACTTTGGCATTCTAGGCTGTACTGCACTAGACTCAAATGGGCTCTAATTGGCTGTAGGGGTGTGTGTTAGACTGTAATAGGCTTCATTAGGCTGTACGAGGTGATACTGCACTATGGTCAACACATGTCCAAGTAAAAGTATTGAAAGTGCACACAAACGACTGCCCGTGTACACAGTGGTTATTAACAATGGTGTGACATAATATAGACTAGTACTTCCCTCTACTACTCTATTCTCCCATTGGAGAGGACTAGGCTAGACTTTGGCATTCTAGGCTGTGCTGCACTAGACTCAAATGGGCTCTAATTGGCTGTAGGGGTGTGTGTTAGGCTGTAATAGGCTTCATTAGGCTGTACGAGGTGATACTGCACTATGGTCAACACATGTCCAAGTAAAAGTATTGAAAGTGCACACAAACGACTGCCCGTGTACACGGTGGTTATTAACAATGGTGTGACATAATATAGACTAGTACTTCCCTCTACTACTCTATTCTCCCATTGGAGAGGACTAGGCTAGACTTTGGCATTCTAGGCTGTACTGCACTAGAGTCAAATGGGCTCTAACAGGGTGTAGGGGGGTTTGTTAGGCTGTACTAGGCTTCATTAGGCTGTACAAGGTGATACTGCACTATGGTCAACACATGTCCAAGTAAAAGTATTGAATGTGCACACAAACGACTGCCCGTGTACACGGTGGTTATTCACAATGGTGTGGCATCACATAATATATACTAGTACTTCCCTCTACTACTCTATTCTCCCATTGGAGAGGACTAGGCTCTACTGCACTAGACTCAAATGGGCTCTAACAGGGTGTAGGGGGGGTTGTTAGGCTGTACTAGGTTTCATTAGGCTGTACGAGGTGATACTGCACTATGGTCAACACATGTCCAAGTAAAAGTATTGGAAGTGCACACAAACGACTGCCCGTGTACACGGTGGTTATTAACAATGGTGTGACATAATATAGACTAGTACTTCCCTCTACTACTCTATTCTCCCATTGGAGAGGACTAGGCTAGACTTTGGCATTCTAGGCTGTACTGCACTAGACTCAAATGGGCTCTAATTGGCTGTAGGGGTGTGTGTTAGGCTGTGATAGGCTTCATTAGGCTGTACGAGGTGATACTGCACTATGGTCAACACATGTCCAAGTAAAAGTATTGAATGTGCACACAAACGACTGCCCGTGTACACGGTGGTTATTCACAATGGTGTGACATCACATAATATAGACTAGTACTTCCCTCTACTACTTTATTCCCCCTTTGGAGAGGACTAGGCTAGACTTTGGTATACTAGGCTGTACTGCACTAGAGTCAAATGGGCTCTAACAGGGTTGTAGGGGGGGTTGTTAGGCTGTACTAGGCTTCATTAGGCTGTACGAGGTGATACTGCACTATGGTCAACACATGTCCAAGTAAAAGTATTGAAAGTGCACACAAACGACTGCCCGTGTACACGGTGGTTATTCACAATGGTGTGACATAATATAGACTAGTACTTCCCTCTACTACTCTATTCTCCCATTGGAGAGGACTAGGCTAGACTTTGGCATTCTAGGCTGTACTGCACTAGACTCAAATGGGCTCTAATTGGCTGTAGGGGTGTGTGTTAGGCTGTAATAGGCTTCATTAGGCTGTACGAGGTGATACTGCACTATGGTCAACACATGTCCAAGTAAAAGTATTGAAAGTGCACACAAACGACTGCCCGTGTACACAGTGGTTATTAACAATGGTGTGACATAATATAGACTAGTACTTCCCTCTACTACTCTATTCTCCCATTGGAGAGGACTAGGCTAGACTTTGGCATTCTAGGCTGTGCTGCACTAGACTCAAATGGGCTCTAATTGGCTGTAGGGTGTGTGTGTTGGCTGTACTAGGCTTCATTAGGCTGTACGAGGTGATACTGCACTATGGTCAACACATGTCCAAGTAAAAGTATTGAAAGTGCACACAAACGACTGCCCGTTGTACACGGTGGTTATTCACAATGGTGTGACATAATATAGACTAGTACTTCCCTCTACTACTCTATTCTCCCATTGGAGAGGACTAGGCTAGACTTTGGCATTCTAGGCTGTACTGCACTAGACTCAAATGGGCTCTAATTGGCTGTAGGGGTGTGTGTTAGGCTGTAATAGGCTTCATTAGGCTGTACGAGGTGATACTGCACTATGGTCAACACATGTCCAAGTAAAAGTATTGAATGTGCACACAAACGACTGCCCGTGTACACGGTGGTTATTCACAATGGTGTGACATCACATAATATATACTAGTACTTCCCTCTACTACTCTATTCTCCCATTGGAGAGGACTAGGCTGTACTGCACTAGACTCAAATGGGCTCTAACAGGGTGTAGGGGGGGTTGTTAGGCTGTACTAGGTTCATTAGGCTGTACGAGGTGATACTGCACTATGGTCAACACATGTCCAAGTAAAAGTATTGGAAGTGCACACAAACGACTGCCCGTGTACACGGTGGTTATTAACAATGGTGTGACATAATATAGACTAGTACTTCCCTCTACTACTCTATTCTCCCATTGGAGAGGACTAGGCTAGACTTTGGCATTCTAGGCTGTACTGCACTAGACTCAAATGGGCTCTAATTGGCTGTAGGGGTGTGTGTTAGGCTGTAATAGGCTTCATTAGGCTGTACGAGGTGATACTGCACTATGGTCAACACAAGTCCAAGTAAAAGTATTGAATGTGCACACAAACGACTGCCTGTGTACACGGTGGTTATTCACAATGGTGTGACATAATATAGACTAGTACTTCCCTCTACTACTCTATTCTCCCATTGGAGAGGACTAGGCTAGACTTTGGCATACTAGGCCGTACTCAAATGGGCTCTAATAGAATATAGGGGGTTTGTTAGACTGTACTAGGCTTCATTAGGCTGTACGAGGTGGTACTGCACTATGGTCAACACATGTCCAAGTAAAAGTATTGAATGTGCACACAAACAACTGCCTGTGTACACGGTGGTTATTCACAATGGTGTGACATAATATAGACTAGTACTTCCCTCTACTACTCTATTCTCCCATTGAGAGGACTAGGCTAGACTTTGGCATACTAGGCCGTACTCAAATGGGCTCTAATAGAATATAGGGGGTTTGTTAGACTGTACTAGGCTTCATTAGGCTGTACGAGGTGATACTGCACTATGGTCAACACATGTCCAAGTAAAGGTATTGAATGTGCACACAAACGACTGCCTGTGTACACGGTGGTTATTCACAATGGTTGACATAATATAGACTAGTACTTCCCTCTACTACTCTATTCTCCCATTGGAGAGGAGTCGGACTAGGCTAGACTTTGGCATACTAGGCCGTACTCAAATGGGCTCTAATGGCTGTAGGGGTGTGTGTTAGGCTGTAATAGGCTTCATTAGGCTGTACGAGGTGATACTGCACTATGGTCAACACAAGTCCAAGTAAAAGTATTGAATGTGCACACAAACGACTGCCCGTGTACACGGTGGTTATTCACAATGGTGTGACATAATATAGACCTTTACTTCCCTCTACTACTCTATTCTCCCATTGGAGAGGACTAGGCTAGACTTTGGCATACATAGGCCGTACTCAAATGGGCTCTAATAGGCTGTAGGGGTGTGTGTTAGGCTGTAATAGGCTTCATTAGGCTGTACAAGGTGATACGGCACTATGGTCAACACATGTCCAAGTAAAAGTATTGAATGCACACAAACGACTGCCCGTGTACACGGTGGTTATTCACAATGGTGTGACATAATAGTAGTAGTAGTAGCCAAGTACACCCTAGTCTAGTCTAGTCCAGTCTGATCCATCGTAAGTAGTAGTAACTGCATACATTAATATGCTTTTCACATAATCAACATTTCTTGTCATGTTTTCTTAGTGGTCTCAAAATATATCTAATTAATTGAGATGTGGGGGTTTTCATGAGCTGGACACCATAATCAAGATTAATACATTTTTAAATATTTCACTTAATGCACAAAGGATTGAGAATATATTCAATTTTGGCTTTCTATTATACTACGGAAGAAAAAGTTTACAAATGTATTTAACAGTGTATTTCCACAGTCTACACTGTTGCACTGCTATCTTAAAACTGTGTATGTAGGGGCTTCACACTTTCAGAACTGCCTAGTTGACTGAGAACTGACTAGCAGCAGGTGCCGTCCATTGCACTTAACGAGGTTTAATCCAGAATGTGCTGTGGGATGAAAGGGGGGGGGGGCTCTTTCTGTTGCATCTGTTGCATTTCTATTTGTAAGTGAGTCCAAACCAAACGGTTAATCTAATGGTGTTTAGATTAACATGTTTTGAAATGGTCGTTTATTCATGCTTCATGCAGATCCTTACCTTGTAGATCTGCTGATTTCAGATTATTACTTCATTATCTCTGTATTGGTAGGATCCTCACCTATAAGCACATTGTTAAAACCAGAGAGACAAGGTTCATAAAGTGTGGTTCAGGGGACCTCTGGGAGTTCAACTATGTATGCAGCCCATAGTTTGTGAGCTGGCCAATACATTTACACAAACATTTCAAGATATACAGTATGTAAATCATCAAAATATAAATATTAATAATGTAGCATGGAAAATACTGATTACCCGTATAATTTGTTTTTTATCACACTACAACATTTTCAAAAATGTCTAATTCAATTTTGGCTTTCTATTATACTACGTAAGAAAACGTTTACAAATCTTTCTAACTGTGTATCTCCACAGTCCACACTGTTGCACTGCTATCTTAAAACTGTGTATGTAGGGGCTTCACACTTTCAGAACTGCCACACTAGTTGACTGAGAACTGACTAACAGCAGGTGCCGTCCATTGCACTTAACGAGGGTTCAATCCAGAATGTGCTGTGGGATGAGAGGGGGGGGGGGTGAGAGGGAGGGCTCTTTCTGTTGCATTCTGTTGCATTTCTATTTGTAAGTGAGTCCAAACCAAACGGTTAATCTAAATGGTGTTTAGATTAACATGTATTGAAATGGTTGTTTATTCATGCTTCATGCAGATCTTGTAGATCTGCTGATTTCAGATTAATTACTTCATTATCTCTGTATTGGTAGGATCCTCACCTATAGCACATTGTAAAACCAGAGAGACAAGGTTCATAAAGTGTGGTTCAGGGACCTCTGGGAGTTCAACTATGTATGCAGCCCATAGTTTGTGAGCTGGGCCAATACATTTACACAAACATTTCAAGATATACATGTATGTAAATCATCAAAATATAAATATTTATAATGTAGCATGGAAAATACTGATGACCCGTATGTTTTTTTTTTGTTTTTTGTTTTTTTATCACACTACAACATTTTCAAAAATGTCTAAACAATATGGACAATGAAAAGTTCAGATCAACTACATTTCAAAGCAATTCGAAACAATTTATACCATGAAAAATTCAATCATATACTTTAATGTAGCCAGATAACCATAAGGCAGTCTTTCTGACATGAACAAATAATAGTTCACAGTAGGCAAATAATAGAACTTTTTTTCTGTCAGATGCTGATCTGCAGCATCTGGTTAAATCAATGCAGGAGGATGCAGCAGTCAGGATGTGGTCCTGAGTGATGACCGCTCGCATTTCGACCATGTGATGTCAACATTGTAGCCCTCACTCCATAGTCTAGTTATCATCAGTCATCAAACATCTTTGTACATTATTTGAGGGTTATATTTTACCACTCACAGATATGGAGAAAGATGATCTGTGTGAAAAAATCCTTTAGTGTAATTTCTAATAAGAAAAAAATCATAACCTCGGGAAGACAGATGGCGTTCCCGGCAGGAAATTAAGTGCCCTGTGCCCACGCATCTCGGGATCCCGAGTGTAGTTCGAGGACCTCTGGAGTCCAACTATGTACACAGGCCATAGTTTGTGTGTGTGACCAATAGTTTCATGTGACCATTTCTAAGCTATAGGACAGCTCAGCCATGGCTAGTTGGTTTGGGGACATCTGGCTTCCAACTACCATGTTCATAGGCCATAGTTTGTGTGGACAACCGATACCTTTACATAGACATTTCTGAGCTATAGTACACTCCAGACATGGCTGGTTCTCAAAGTGTGGTTCGGGGACCCCTGGGAGTCCAAACATGTACACAGGCCATAGTTTGAGTAAACGACCAATACATTTACACGAACATTTCAAGGCTATAGTACAATCCAGCCATGGCTGATTCCAAAGGTATTGTTCGGGAACCTCTGGAAGTCGATCTATGTGCACAGGCCATAGTTGTGTGCATGACCAATCGTTTTAAAACAATCCAGCCATGGTTCGTTCCCAAAGTGTGGTTTGAGGACCTCTGAGGGTCCAACTATGTAGACAGGCCATAGTTTGTGTTCATGACCAATAGTTTCATGTGACCATTTCTAAGCTATAGGACAGCTCAGCCATGGCTAGTTTGGTTTGGGGACATCTGGCTTCCAACTACCATATGTTCATAGGCCATAGTTTGTGTGGACAACCGATACCTTTACATAGACATGAACATTTCTAGGTTATATTACAGGACAGCCACGGCTGGTTCCCAAAGTTTGGTTCAGGGACCTCTGGGAAACCAAGTATGTACACAGGCCATAGTTTATGTGCACAATCAATACTTTTACACATACATTTCTAGGCTATAGTACAATCCAGCCATAACTAGTTCCCAAAGTGTAGTTGGAGGACCTCTGCCATCCAACTATGTACACAAACTAGAGTTTGTGTGTACGACCAATACTTTTACAAGAACATTTCTAGGTTAAATAATAAAGGAAGTCTAGTACAGCCATGGCTGGTTCAAAAAGTATGGTCCGGGGACCTCTGAGAGTCCAGGTATGTACACAGGCCAGAGTTTATGTGCAAAAACAATAGTTTTACATGGACATTTCTAGATTATATTACAGGACAGCCTACTACAGCCACAGCTGGTTCCCAAAATGTGGTTCGAGGAGGTCTGGGAGTCCAACCATGTATACGGGCCATAGTTTGTGTGCACTACCAATAGTTTTATATATTTCTAGGTTATATTACAGGACTGCATAGTAAGTAGTAAAAGCTTGGTTCAGGGACCTCTGGTCCAATTATGTATGCAGGTCATAGTTTCCATGCATGACCTATAGTTTTTAAATGGACATTTCTACATGTATTACAAGACATCTTAGTAGTGCCACAGCTGGTTCCTAAAGTGTGGTTTTGGTACCTCTGGTACTCTATCTACATGGGCCATAGTCTGTGTGCACGACCAATAGTTTTACATGAACATTTCTTGGTTATATTAAAGGACAGACTAGTACTAGGACATGGCTGGCTCCCACAGTGGGGTTTGAGGACCTCTGGTGGCACCAATATGCACATGATCCATTGTTTTTGTGCAAGACCAATAGTTGTATATGAACATTTCTAGGCTATAGTACAGTCCAGCCTAGTAGAACCATGGCTGTTTCCCAAAGTGTGGTTTGGGGAAATCTGTGGGGGCAACTCTGTACAATAGTTTTACATGAACATCTCTAAGTACAGTACATCCATGGCAGGCTCCTAAAGTGGGGTTTGGGACTATAGTAAGTACACATTCATGTAAAAACTATTGGCCGTGTAGATGTCATGTATAAACTATTAGCATCTGCAAGGATTTACAATGCTGGGCAGGATCCTGGAGCTAGCCTAGCTAATAATGCAAACTGAATCAGCTGTTGGCAAAAAACATGCTTGAATGCTTACTGTATCCAGATTGGCCACCCCAGTTCTAAAGTAGGGACATTTTAGAAAACTGGAGTGGCCAATCAAGACACAGCATAACCCTAGAAATGTATGTGTAAAGGCATTGGCCGTGCACACAAACTATGGCCTATGTACATAGTTGGATTCTCAGAGGTTCCCGAACCTCACTTAGGAACCAGCCATGGCTGGATTATACTTAGCCTTGACATGTTTGTGTAAAAGCATTGGCCGTGCACACAAACTATGGCCTGTGTACATAGTTGCACTCAGAGGTCCCCAAATAAAACTAGTACAGCCGTGGCTGTACTAGGCTGCCCTGCAATATAACCAAAAAATGTTCATGTAAAACTATTTGTCATGCACACAAACTCTGGCCCGTGTACATAGTTTATTCCCAGAGATCCCCGAACCACACTTTGGGAACCAGGCGAGACTGTACTTGGCTGTCCTGTAATATAACCAACAAATGTTCAAGTAAAAAATATTGGTTGTGCACACAAACGCTGTCCTGTGTACATAGTTGGAACCCCAGAGGTCAACACACCACACTTTATGAACCAGCCATGGCTGGATTGTACTATAGCATTGAAATGTTTGTGTAAATGTATTGGCCGTGCACACAAACTATGGCCTTTGTACATAGTTGGACTCCCAGAGGTCTCCGAACCAAACTTTGGGAACCAGCCGTGGCTGTACGAGGCTGTCCTGCAATATAACCTTGAAATGTTCTTGTAAAACTATTGTTTGTGCACACAAACTCTGGCCCATGTACATAGTTGGTCTCCCAGAGGTCCCGAACCACACTTTGGGAACCAGCCTTGGCTGATTGTACTATAGTCTAGAAATGTTTGTGTGAAATTATTGGTCATGCACACCAACTATGGCCACTGTAACATACAGTAGTTGGACCCACAGGGGCCCCCGAACCACACTTTGAGAACCAACCATGGCTGGACTGTACTAAAGTATTGGGCAGCAACAAAATATGGCCCGTGTACACCATAGATCTCTGCTGCCCCCCATTGATAAAACAGTGTCAACACAGCCGTGTTCACGAAAGGCACTAATTTGTGATCATTAAGCCGTATTTTTGGTATGGCAAAAGTACAATGTGTGTTCACCGGCTTACTTGCGTACACAAAGCCTATCAATTTGAATTGAAAATGCCTGCCGTGAACGCAAAAAACTATTGTTATTATTATTATTATTATTATTATTATTATTATTATTATTATTATCATTTAGACGGCTTTGTTTGTACCATGAAATAATTAGGCAAATGTCATCATTTAGGCCAGCACTTTTCCAGACATCAGGTCTCTGTGTGAATGATGAGTGCACACAGAGTACTGAGAAAACAGAAAAACAAACAAAACAAAATCAAACAAAAACACTTTTGTTTAGTTAACGCAAATGCAGTGAGCTCTGACTATGTAAGGCAGACAGAACATTCCTCTCTGTGTATTGCACACTCTCCATATTTAGGTAGTATAGGGCAATATTGCCCAACACTGTTTGCTGACAAGTAACTCCATATCATGTCCTAAAAGGGACAAATACATAATGGGGATGATGCACCGCCGTCACCAGACAGACTTCAAGTAACCTGCTGCGATGTGTTGTTTCTGGCTGCGTTCAGTCACGCGTTTGGACATCTTACTCACAACATGTTTTTGTTTGTTTTATTGCAATAATGATGTGCGTTTGTCACACCTGGACTTGTGTCACGGCAGGCATGTATTTCCCCACATGATGTCACCTTTTAGACGACCCAGAGACAGTCAGGTCATCTGGCGACCTAGACCTAGACCTGTAGGTCTTGTTAACATCAGGCCGGGAACTACAGCGATCGTTTTATAAATGGTCGTCCTTTTTGCGACAGTTTGTGAAGCCGGCGCAACCTTTTTCATCGGCCGCAACTAAACCCAACCATTAACTCAGTAAAACCTATACCTAAACCTAACCTAAACGCCCTGACCCTTTACAAATGGTCACAACAGATGTAGAAAAAGGTCAGGGGAGGGGGGGAGTACAAGCAACTTTAATGTGTACAGATTTGAACTAGCCTACCATCTCACCTTCACTTTATTGGATGCTAGAGACTGCTGCACTGTGATTGGCTCCCCTCCTCACACACTAGCATATAGTTTGCCTAAAACGTGGCCTGATGTCGCGCCCTAGGTCGAGGTCACCAGTTGATTTCACCCCTCCTGCCACAGCGTGCGTGTGTGTGTGTGTGCGTGTGCGTGCGTGCGTGTGTGTGGTGTTTAGTGCATTGTATGTATTTACAGCAGGTGGGTGTGCCTACAGTGGGCGTGTGATGGTGTAATCACCACATGTCTGAACTTGGCATTTCTTGCTCAGATTAAAGTGAATGAGGGATTGTTTTTTTTTTTCTTTCAGCAAAAACAACACATGGAGTTTGTGGGTCAATTTGATCCCACTGTATAAATCCCACTTTCTTTTTTGTAAATAAAAACAAAAATAGGTTTCAAAAGATCAACCTCTCTTCAAAAATAAAAGTAAAATAAAAGGTTTCCAGGATTGAACCGTTTTGAACAAAAATCATGAAATCTAGAACGCAGCATGCAATTGACATGAAATCTTTATTTTCCAAATATAACTGCACACTTATCACATTGGCCTGTTATAGCGCCACCAACGGGTGGATTTTAGAGAACAAATTGGAACAAATTTCAACAAAATCCCTCCAATTGCCATTAAAAGCATAAGAAGAAACGGCACCACCACCAGGAGGACATTGTGCCCAGAAGTGCACTGTTTCTAGTTTATACTATGTTATGTGAGATAGTTTGCAATTCAATGCCAGGCGACAGACACTCAAACATACAAAGTGCAAGGACTTCAGGACTCCAGAAAATGACATCGCTCTATATAGTCAACAAGAACATGAGGGGGGTGGGGGGACCGGACCCCTGAGAACATGAGGCGGGGGACCACTTTTTATTCTGTGTGAGAGAGGAGAGAGGTCCCTTCTTTCTCTATGACCTTTTTCCTGGAAAGATCTCTCTCTCTCTCTCTCTCTCTCTCTCTCTCTCTCAATGAGTGAGCTAATCTACCATGTGTAATGAGTGGAGCTTTTGTGGTCGTTGCAGTGAGGCTGAGGCAGGCTCTTCACTTCACTTCAGGTCTGGTTTTCATTATGGCTCTTACTACCACGAGGGAAGGAGGGAAGGAGCCCCCTTAGATCACAACGTGTTGTACAGTAAGTGCAGGAGGCACGAGGCAACATGCACTCTGTTCTGTCCATTCTGTAGCTCGGTTCAAGTCCCAGTCTGGAGCGTTTAGGTCATTTTGACTAGACTTAGTTTTTAGGGCTAGCTAGGAAAATCTGGGAACTAAATCGTTCCCTATAAATGTCTTCACCAATGTGTTTCTAATGGTGTCTAATAACATGTTGAAATTCAACTCCTGTGGGAAACCTCATAAAAAACAGGTCAAAGTCGGGGGTAACTAGTCACAGCTTATAGAAGGCAAAACATGCAAAATGTCATCATGCTTTATTTAGTATGTGATATGTCTAACTAGGGGGGTTTCATGAGTTTTTCTCAGAAAAACAACAACTCCTTGGACTAAAAACAGCCATACCTGTCATCTATGCTATGGCCATTTTTTTGCTAAACTAATGCTTGGAATGGTGGAACGAGTTTCTAGATCTGCCATTTTTGTACAAAAAAATGTGACTTATGTTACACAAATCTTTCTGGAACTACATATTGTCAAATGGCGGTTGGGGGCCTTATACAGTACAAATGATTTTTAGGATCCTGGACATGAAATATTGAGGACCACTGTACACAGAAGCATGAGTTTCATGAGTTAAATAAACCAGGTTCAACAGGAGACCCAGGCAGGTTCAACAGAAAGTTACATTATGCAAGGCTGCAGAGTGTGATGATACTACTCTTGTTTGTTTGTTTTTTCTGCTAACAATACCATGTAATGTACCGTAAATGCTCTGTAGCATAATATAACATAACATAACAGTATCTGTGGAAACTTTAAGCAGGTCAACAGGATGGAATGTTTTCAATCTCACTGCGTTCACACCAATAAATCAAACACTCTTGGAGCAAGACCAGCAAACCGAGCATGCAGCGCGTACCCGCTATGTGCACGCATGCACGCCAGCACACACAGACACACATACAGTACATACACTCACTCAAAACACCGTTTCAGGAGACATTGTGCACTTTCTCTCATGCATGCTAATCCACTGACCTTGGCATATTGTGACTGCAGAGCAGAAAGGCGTGTGTGTGTGTGTGTGTGTGCGTGTGCGTGTGCGTGTGCGTTGCGTGTGCCGTGCGTGTGCGTGTGCGTGTGCGTGTGCGCGCGTGCGTTTCACAATATACAAGTTTCATGGTTAAAACTGAATATTATTTTGATTGAGGTTGGGGTCAAAGTAAGGATTAGTCATTTGAGATAATGCCTGATTTAATACTTAAGTTGCATGCTGGTGTCTCACACTGAAACAGCTGATCTGCAAGTTCACAGCAAGCATTTTGACCGTAGATCGTCTCTCTTTTTTTAAGTTTCCTCATAAGTATAGGGTTATATGTGGACAGGGTATATGTGTGTGCATGCCTGTGTGTGTCTGAGGTTTTAGCCACAGCCTATGCTCTGGTAGCCACCTAAAGCCCAGGCAAGGACAAGCCTGTAGCTCCTGAAAGAAAGCCTCTCTCGGCTGGCTTCCAGCTGAGGCGGCACAACCAGTCACAAGTGCCTCAATATAGCAGCGTAACCGCAGCAACAATGGCAGATAATTGCTGCTCCTAAGCACCGTGCATCTCAGACAAATGGCCTCATCGCCTCCTCCTCCGCGCTTCAGGGAAGGTATGTGGACGTATAGGAACACACAGAAGGCCTCGCTCGCTTCAGGGAACAGAGCACTGTGTTATGCACAGACACGGAACTGCCGGCGTTGCAGATTTAGATAAATGTGATGCTTGATTAGATGAGAATAGGAGTCATCGGGGAGAGCTGATAGTCACTGAAGACTCTGCCATGAAGGAATGCGAGAGTTCATCATAAATAATTAGACCCGTTTCATCCTGTGGTGTGAATTCACTTTTCAGCTTCACGCAGCTGAGTGCTTCTGAAGCGGTCTGAATTCAAGCTATGCACATATGCTGTTTTCAAGACCCGCCAACATGCAGTACATTTTAGAGGATCTTATGGCATTTAGTGAGTGGATTCTAGTGAAAATCAAGTGATAATTGCTAGTAGGTCTAGGTGCTTATCTTGTCACATGACTTCAAGCCAAAACTAGAATTTACATTGCAATGCATTATATACATACAGATTAGTTGAATTTACAAATTACAATTAAAGCAGAATTTACTATCTAAGTCTACTTAATATGCTATGTAAATACCTAGGTTGGTTCTGCAAGTGCTATGCGTTGAGATGTAATCTGAAGAGGAGTGTTGTCAGACTGCAGCAGAAGATAGGTAGTGAGTCTGCGGTTCTGATTGCAGTGGGAAGTTCATTCCATAGTCCTCCTCCTCCAGGAGGGAGAAGAGTTTGGGGTGTGTGGAGTGTTTACGACTAAATTATGTCTAAATTTAAATTACATTTTATTCAAAAGACTTTGACAAACTAAATCAAAATTTGATCTCAAAGAGCTAGAGTTATCGGTTGTCGGAAACCCTGCGCCTGCGTGACCTGTGTGATGCTCCAGTCCTTATTTATCCTTTTCACACTTTACTTTGTGCTGACTTGAATTCACAGTAAAGCTTTGGGTAACACCTCAATGTGCCCTTTTTAACCTGTCTTGGAGGCCCCTGCGTGCACGCACATGCACATACACACTCAGGGGTGAAAGGACAGTGTTTGCATGCTTTGCTGGACTTTGAATCAAATCCAACGTGAGAGCAATGCAGGGAGCAGTGAGGCGCTCTGCTGCACGCACACTGAAGACGTGCACACACATAGTGACCAGAGTTGGGGGTAACGAGTAACGAGTAACGAGTAATATTACTACTTTTTCAGGTAACGAGTAGTGTAACGACACTACCTCCTAGAAAATAGTAATAATATTACAGTTACTTCTGCTAATATTACTTCGTTACTTTTGTCATGCTGATGCGTTCAACAGTATTGCGTTGGTGAAGGGAGATGAGCTAATGCGACTTTAGTTTGATCGGAAAAAAGATGAGCAGCGGATTTTTATTAGGCAGACGTACAAAGACATCTGGTGCCAAAGCTGCGACATTGAGGCGTCAGACACGTAGCGCTCGAAAGCTGTTTGTGCAGCTTGTTGTCCCTATTTATTGTCCCGATCCTCAATAGAAGTCTATGTAGAAGAGCCGCGCTTGGACTGGCCACTTAAAGAGAACGGAGTTGGCGCTAATGCTCTGCGTTGCTCTTACCTTTAACAAACTCCGGTGATTCTTTGTTGAGATTTGAATCTAAAAACTCTCAGGCCATGCTCACCCGATTGCAATAATTCCAACTGTGGTCCAAGTATATCCAAGGATATTTTCATTTGCCATATAAGTCATGCGTTTATAATATGTGTTTTATCACACAATAGCTGGGCTAAATGTCCACACTCGCTGCCTGTCTCGATGCTCTGTCTGTCAGGGGATTTCCGATACACAGCTGTTCTAATTAACTCTGTTTGCACAGTATCATCAATTAAGCCACTGGAGCTATAAGCCCTCATATACTCAATATTAAATCAAAAAGATCTTATGCTTATGTATGTTTATCATACATTTTTTAATTTTGCATTAAAACATAGTTGACAGACAGAACTGTAACCAAATAACAATCCACTGACTGAAATAACAGCCTACTGCAACTATGTAATCTATGGTAGGCTATGTTAATCATGTGTGGCATATAAATATTAATATATTTTAGTATTTTTTTCCAGGGTGGGATGTCTGTATTCATTCATCTAAATACATTTATCTAAATACATCCATCCATCTTCACCTGCTTATCCGTAGTCAGGTGGTGGGGGCAACAGTCACCCAATTGATGTTTGGCTGATTGGTGACTCTTGTTATTCTTCTTCTTTAGATTCAGCTCTAAAAGAAGCTGACAGATTGTGTAGTTGTAGCTGCTTTCCTTTTTTCAGGGATCTGGGTGCAAAAGTAATATAAAAAAGTAATATGTAATATACTACATATTACTTTTGCATCCAAGTAATAAGTAGTGTAATATTATTACTTTTCTAAGGGGGTAATAAGTAATATATTACTTTCCTAAGTAATATTCCCCAACACTGATAGTGACATACAATAACACACCAACATTTGTATACTACTATACTAGAATTTGTTTTCATATGACTTTTATCACTAGAAGAATATATATAGCATGGGCACCGCACAATGGGAGAGACATATGCTGTAGAATCAGCGGGGTGGAACTACCACCTAAATAAAGGATGTTGATGTTAGAAACCCTATTACTAATCAGTTTACATTCTCCGCGAATTAAACAAGTGCTGTAATTGGTCAGGAAAATGTTTCCAGCGTGTCCGGCGGAAATACATCTAATGGAAGTTCCAATGGACACTTCCAGTTGATAGACACTCTGCCTTAGCTCATGCCCATGCTTTACTTTTTGCAGATGTGGTAAGCCTGGAGGCCAAGGCTAGGAACACGGTGACACAGTGGTAGTGTTGTTGCCTCACAGCTAGAAGGCTCTGGGTTTGATTCCCTCTATAGGGACACTGTGGGTACCCTAAAAAACATGCAGTAATCTTGGTCTCTAGACTGCCTCCCCCTGGCCATCCAAATCAATGGGTGGTATAGATCTCTATATGGGTAGGCCGCGGCCCACCGTGGCCCAGCCGTAGTTACGCAGAATACATGAACGCTCTGCCCAAATACCGTAATACTCGCACCAGTGGAAATGTTGTGACATTGAGGCGCCAGAAAACTGAGCGCTCGGGAGGGTTGTTGCAGCCCGAAAGAGGGACAAACTAAAGTTTGAAATACTGGAATTTAAGAGACTTTAGTCTCTAGTCTCTGTAATGTTTAGGTTGTAGGCCTACTAGTAGTACTACAAAACAAAATAAAGGGATTCAGAATCATCAAAGCTGGGCTGTTGGTGTTGCCCCCATGCTAGACTAAATGATCTAAAATAAAGGGATTTATAAACATTAAAGCCGGGCTGTTGCCTGATGTTTATGCTATATTATTACAAAACAATCTAAAATGAGGATAAATAGGTCTGTATGCTCAGGGCCAAGTATTATTTGGTCCGAGTCTTCCTTAAAGCGCTACGCTCCTGCTCCTCACAGTGTCCATTTCTTAAATTCTACCAGAATAATTTGGCTGGGTTACATTTGGTCCACACAAGTATAGTAAGACTCCAGCAAGCGCCGGTGCACACAAACACAGTAAGTGGTGGTAAGGACAGATGGATGCACTGCCAGGTGGTTCAGCATGACTCCAGACATCAGAAAATCCCTGTGCAAAGCCCTGTGTAAGAGCAGTGGATTTAGACACACACACACACACACACACACACACACACACACACACACACACACACACACACCTGGCACCGCCATGTGATCCAGTCAGTCCTGGCATGGTGATGTGTGGTTGAGTGATCTAGAGGTAATATCCAACTGAATAAAACAAACACTCAGCAGGATTTAGAACATATTGGAGTGGAATTTGCAAATACTGGAACTCCCTGAGTCATCATCATTCAGCTAACTGTACCACTGAGGTCAACAAATAGTTGACCAATAGTTTGATTTAATTAAATCAATTAGTATTTTATTATACAAGTCTGATAGATTTGGAAAAAAAAAGTGAATGAAGTGCTATATTCCAGATTCCCGTCCATTCATGATGGGAATCATCCCTTTTGGTGTTTTTAAACATTATGTTATTATTAGGGCTGGAACTCAATTAAAATAAAAAGTCTAATTAGAGGCTTTGTAATTAATTCATCTCTCAATCACATTTTAACTGTTTAGCAATATTTCACCTCAGAAACGTTTTGGTCAGTTAAAAAAGATTGCTATATGAGTGTATCGATGAGTGAGTTTTTCAAATAGAAAAACTCATCCACTGGGCCAAGCAAAGTAGTCTTCATCTCCCACAAACCATGTGCAACCCAGATTTGGCACAAACAAGGGACCTTTTGCTTCTATGCCACACAAATGTGGAACTAAAAAACGTCCTCCCAAATGCATTTTGGAGCGATGGAAACGGGTGAATTTGAACAGCTTCCCATCCCAGCCATTCTAAGCTTATGGTAGGGGAAATGGACAATACGTTTTTTCAGAAAATAGCAACTGGAGCACTTTTTTGGAACTAAATCAACTGCAAATAATGGTAGGAAAGCCTTCTGGGGTGCAAATCTCCTTTAATGTTTGGAAGGTGATGGACGGACAGACAGACTGCAGCACTCTGGTTCGGTGCACTGAAGACGGGGGCGGGCGCCGCCAACCCAAGTGCATGCTGGGATGTCACTGTAAGAGCCGATAATTACAGACCAGCATAATATAGTGCCACGGCTCACTCTGAATGTTTGACATGCACGCACGCATGCACACGCACACGCGCATACACACACGCGCATACACACACACACACACACACACACACACACACACACACACACACAGACACACACAGTTGCATGGTCTCTCTGAGTGTCTGCTAAAAGCCTCCATTGTACTGTATTCATTATTTGATGTACTTACATCATGTTTCTAATAGTGTTTCTGTGTGCTGTGTGCAAACAGGTACGTCTAAAACAGCTTTCAGACCTACTATTATATGTAGTAAAATATTCATGTTTGGGGTCAGGTTTAGGATTGGCATCTATAGGGTTTATGTTTTCGGTAGGGATTTCGATGTTAGTCAATACCAAATACAGATACCAGAGAATAATACATCATATATAATGATAGAACAAGAAAAAAGATCTAATATGAGGTCCACCAACAGTGAAGAACGGACTCCTCACTCAAATCTGCACACTTTGGCAACTCCCAAGCAAACTCAACATGAACCAACATTTATTTACCTGCCATAGTGTTACCTCTTACCCCTGTGTCTGATCTCTGGTTAGACTGGCATATTCACCATAGTGTCAACCCCTTACCCCTGTGTCTGATCACTGGTTAGACTGGCATATTCACCATAGTGTCAACCCCTTACTCCTGTGACTGATCTCTGGTTAGACTGGCATATTCACCATAGTGTCAACCCCTTACCCCTGTGTCTGATCACTGGTTAGACTGGCATATTCACCATAGTGTCAACCCCTTACCCCTGTGTCTGATCTCTGGTTAGACTGGCATATTCACCATAGTGTCAACCCCTTACCCCTGTGACTGATCTCTGGTTAGACTGGCATATTCACAATAGTGTCAACCTCTTACCCTTGTGTCTGATCACTGGTTAGACTGGCATACAGTATTCACCATAGTGTCAACCCCTTAACCAATACAGATATGGCCCGATAGTGACAAATAACGGCCCATACTGATACTTTTCCGATACTGATACAGTATTTGCCGATACCGGTATGACAAAAAAGGGCCAAACCGATACTTTTTCAAATACCATACCATAGTTTTTCCTATACTAGTTTTCGGGTTTAGATTTTTGTTGCAAATAAAGCATTTGTCGCAACAGAGCCTGGAGTGTGTGAGCGTGTTCTAGTTAGTCTGTAAGGTGAAAAATGGCACACACACACACACACACACGCGCAGGCACACACACACACACGCACACACACACACACACACACACACACACACACACACACACACACACACACACACACACACACAAATGGTACAAATTGCTTTTGTAAAGCCCAAGGGGATATACTGTAAAATGTGTGTGTGCGTACAGTACAGTACATGTGTGTGTCATCATTAACTCCTCTCTGCTGCATAATCCCAACACGGCAAACACTGACATATAGACTGTCAATCATCATCGTTTCTTATCTGCAAGGTGCAGCTGTCACATGCATACACACACACGCACACACACACACACACACGCACATACACATACATCAGGCTATACATAGGCCTATTGTCGGACAGAAAACTTGTAGAATTCTAACCAATATAGTCTACTTGCCAGTCCCATTGTAAACCCAGACATGTTTTTTTTTTTTTTGCAAATATTTTTATTGAGGCTCTGAAAACTCACAGAACATTCATAAAATAAATATAAAATTGCCTTCCTTTTTCTTTTCCACACAGAAAAAAAACAACAACAACAAGGAGAAAAAAAAAATAACATTACATTACAGACAAGAAAAAAAAAAAAAAAAAAAAAAAAAAAAAAAAAAAAAAACAACAAACACACCACAGATTTAGTATAACATGTACTTTTCAGGTTACCAGAGTCTTGTTTTTGTTAGAGTCTAGTAAGGCACATTGAAGCGTATCCCAGAGGGGTCCATTGTATCTAGAACTGGTTCCCATACCTTGGTGAACCCATCCATGTTATCACGTAGGAGGTAAGTTAGTTTCTCCAGAGGGATCACAGACATCACCTCCCTGTACCAATCGTCCAGTGTGGGGGTGTCTCTATGAATCCAGAGTTTGAGTATACATTTTCTTGCCAAGTATAAGAGAATTCCACCTAATTTGGCATTGTGTCTGGTGCGTGCACCGGACACCTTAGCTGCTAGTACACAATGGAGGGGTGATAGGTTCAGATTATATCCCATCAACGAGTCCAGTTCATTCTTCACATCATTCCAAAACACCTGTATCTTTGTACATTTCCAGAACATATGGGCATATGTACCAACTTCTGTGTCACATTTATTACAGTTAGGGGAACTAAGACCTAGCCTGCTTCTCAGTAAGGGTGTATAATGGAGTCTGTGTAAAATTTTGAATTGTCTCTCCCTATCATTATTGCAACTTAATATACTAAGTGTGTTTCCTATAATGGTTGTCCAAGTATCATCTTCTATCTGGCAATCCAAGTCAATCTGCCACTGTCTTTTAATGTGATCAGTGGAATGGTTCGAATTGACATCAAAGCATTCATACAAATATGAAATAAATCTTTTTGGTACCGGTTGTGTAAGAATACTTTCTAGGAAGGATGTCCTAGGGGCTTGTATGTTCTTTGTAACATAATCCCGAATTTGGAAGAATCTAAAGAGATGTGTATGTTGTAATGCATATTTATTCTTTAGATTCTGAAATGACTCCATTATGCCTTCATTGTATAGTTTCGCAAGCTGGTCTAGTCCCTTATCATGCCAAACCCTGAATACCGGATCATGATATGAGGGAAGGAAATCTGGGTTCCTCCATATAGGAGCCAAAGGTGAAAAGTGTTTTTTGAGTTTAAAATGGACTTTGATGTTATTCCAGGTATTCAGTGTATTTAAAACAATGAAATTTCCCTCTACCTCCAGTTTAGCTTTGTTATGATTCACAAAGGGACAAACCTTCGGTGTCAACATACCACAGTTCTGAGATTCAATATCAATCCATGTGTTTGAGATGTCTGGATTTACCCATTCATATATGTACCGCATCTGTGCTGCCCAGTAGTAAAAACGGATATTTGGAACCCCCAGTCCACCTTCGTCCTTGTGTCTTTGAAGCTTGCTTATTTTCATTCTAGCTCTTTTACCCTGCCACAGAAACCGTGTAAATATTTTATCCAGATCAGAGAAAAAGCTATTGGGGATTGAGTTTGGCAACATTTGTAGAGGATACAACAGCCTAGGTAAGATGTTCATTTTGAGCACACTTATCCTACCCAACCATGACACAGGGAGATTTCCCCATCTCTGTAAGTCTTCCTTAATGCGCAGTGTGATTGGTCTAAGATTAAGCTTGAACAGTTTTCTGAGGGAAGGACTGATTTTTATACCAAGGTACGTTATGCTCCTAGGTGACCATTGGAAAGGGAATCTGTCAGGTGGAGCAGAGCCTGCTAAGGCCCCGATAGGCATGGCCTCAGTCTTTGTTAGGTTCACCTTAAAGCCTGATACATGTCCAAATTGCTGTAAACACTCGAGCAAGCTCGGGATGGTGGTATCAATATCGACCAAATATAAGAGAACATCGTCAGCATATAGTGAGATCTTATGCATTTTGCCGTCAACAGCAAAGCCTCTAATTGCTGGTGTAGACCTTATGAGCTCAGCTAATGGCTCGATGGCGAGCGCAAACATCAGGGGACTTAGTGGACATCCTTGAGGTGTCCCCCGTCCCAAAGAGAATGGATCAGAGCAATAGGAGTTGGTAGTTACAGTTGCCTTATGTGACCGATATAGCAGTTTCACCCAATCAATGAATTCCGAGCCCAGTTTGAATTGCTCCATAGCGCGGAAGAGAAAGGGCCACTGGACCCTGTCGAAGGCCTTAAGGGAGTCCAGTGACACCACCAAACCCTGCATGTCCCTATTAGCTGCCATCTGAATTATGTTCAAAAGTCTTCTTATATTATTAGTGGAGCTCCTCCCCTTTATGAAGCCCGTTTGGTCGGGTTTCACCAAAAATGATATTAGTGGTTCGAGCCTCAGGGTCAATACCTTAGCTAATATTTTTGCATCTACATTAATGAGGGATATGGGCCTATATGATGCCGGGTCCTCAGGGTCTTTGTCTTTTTTCAAAATCAAGCAGATATTGGCTAATGACATTGTTTCAGGTAAATGATGAGCAGTGTTGAAGCTATAATTAAATGTTTTAGCAAGGTATGGAGTGAGTTTATCCTTGTATGCCTTAAACCACTCTACTGGTAGCCCATCAGGGCCTGGGCACCTTCCACTGCGCATCAGTGATATTGCTTCTAGTATTTCAGATTCACGGATGGGTCCTCCTAATGAGTTTTGCTGTTCCTCTGTCAAATTTGGTAGCTGTATTCTAGAAAAGAATGTATCCAGTTCCTCACCCGTACTATTATTGTCTGGTGTGTACAGTGATTTGTAGAATGATACAAAAACAGAATTAATTTCCTTTTTATCATAATGTTTTTTCCCATGTGTGTCTTTAATTCCTGCTATCGTATTATGATTTTGTCTCTGGTTAAGTAGACGTGCCAGATATTTACTGGGTTTGTTTCCATGTTCATACAGCCGTTGCTTTTGGTAGAACAGTGATTTGGAAGCCTTTTCATTTAGAACTGAATTTAGAGACGCTTTAATGGTTTGCACTTTAATAAGATTTGTTCTGGTAGGATTCGATTTATGGGTTGATTCAGCTGTCTTTAATTCTATTTCCAGTTCATTCTGTTTGCGGAGCATTTGTTTTTTGCGGTGTGCCATATATGAAATGACAAACCCCCTGGTGTAGGCTTTTGCAGCTTCCCAAAGATATTCAGGGTTTGTGTCCTCATTATCGTTCATGTTGAAAAATAAACCCATCTCCTCCTCCATCCTCCTCTTAAAGTTTGTGTCATTGAGTAAATATGAAGGGAAACGCCACTTCTGTGCGCCTCTTGTGTCTTCACTTATGGCCAATTCCATGTAGACTGGAGCATGGTCACTGATATGAATGGAACCTATGTTACAATTAGTCACCTGTCCGATAATCTGGGGTGGCAGGAAGAAATGGTCTAGGCGGCAGAAAGAATTATGTGGATTACTGTAGAACGTATAGTCCCTTGCGTAAACCCAGACATGTTGAGTACAATGTTTAATATTATAAAGGTTGAGCAGGGTCCCCAGCATGTAGAAACTGATGGAGGCTTACTTCCATACTGTATGTTGATTTCTTTTGCTTTTGTCCACAATTCCAGCCTGTATTTTGGAGAAAACAAAACAGTCAAACATACAGATCAAAACAACCATTAATCTTTTACCTGTCCATAATCTTGGAAAGTAAAAAAAAAAATACAAGTGTGATCTTTTCGACGAAAAGTTCGGACATCGGAGAGAGTATGAACAGGGCTTTAGGCTAATTCAGATGGTGAATATTTTAACTCTTGAGAGTGTAAACATTAGGCCCTCCAGAAAAACGCGATTATGCGATCGCAGAATCCATTGCATAATCAAGCAAAAGGCGCGCATTATGCGACCATCAATTTATTTCTAAAAGGGCGCGCAATTCACGCATAATTACGTATTTTGCCTATTTCCGCGCAAAATATGCGCATTATGTCGGCATCGCGTGATTTCATAATCCTCGCATATTTTCGCATAAAGTTTATAAAGTTACAACCTCACTCATTTCTTCACTTTCACACAGAAGCGCATGGTGATGAGCGCCGCTGCCTCTCTCTCTCTCTCTCTCTCTCTCTCTCTCTCTCTCTCTCTCAAAGCATTGTGCAGCGTGTGTGTGTGTGTGTGTGTGTGTGTGTGTGTGTGTGTGTGTGTGTGTGTGTGTGTGTGTGTGTGTGTGTGTGTGTGTGTGTGTGTGTGTGTGTGTGTGTGTGTGTGTGTGTGTGTGTGTGTGTGTGTGTGTGTGCGCACAGTGCGTGCGTGCGCGCAGCGCTGCTGCTTCTTACTTCAACACATCCTGATATCGCATCGGCTCGTTAGCTGTTTTTGCGTCTCTGTACTGTGGAATACATCCATCCATACGCAGTTTATATTACCGTCGGAAAGCTTCCAAGACTCAGCCCAGGTGACGGCAATGATAATCACTGTAGCCTATTCTTAAAGCATCAAAAAGCTCCGCTGAACGGGCAGTCGTTATAGCCTAAAGTTTACAGCTGGTTCAATGTTCTCATCGTAGCCTATTTCCAGGGGCGGATTGGCCATCTGGAGTACAGGGAGTTTTCCCGGTGGCCTGCGCCACCTAGTGGCCTGGACAAGATCCAAAATGCACTAGTGGCACTTCCAAAATGCACTAGAATGAGCTAGATGCTCGCCTGGAACATACAGATCAAAATGACCATTAATCTTCTACATTCTCTAGTTGTGTAGACTAAGTTGGGCTAATTCACATGATGAATATTTTAACTCTTGTGTAAAAATGAAACCAAATGGACCTGCAAGGGTCCATTTGGTTTCATTTTTACGCTCTCAAAGAGTTAAATCTGGTTAACCAGCTATATATATTTGTCTGTGTGGATGCCCATCTGAAATATATTTTTGTGTGAGCTTGTAGATGGGCCTGAAAATAGCCCATGGCATCTACTGTACAAGCTCACACAAAAATAGGCCTAGGCAAATTCCTAGGCCTATTTGAAAATATCCCTAAGTTTAAATATATTTTTATATTTATAGATTTTTCTAAGGACCCCCTGGAACCCCCTCAAGGACAGCACATTAAGAACCAAATGCCTATAAGGTGTAAGAAATCGCCTTTTTAATCAAAATGCATTTTTGAAAATGTCCCCGCATATTTCGCATTTTCCCGCATAATTTGCATTTTCCCGCATACTTCACATTTGTTCCGCAACTTTTGCAAATTTCCGCATTTTCACCGCATAATTGCACCTAAAAACCCCGCATATTCCATCGCATAATCAAGGATTTTTGCCCGCAACAATCACGATTTTAGCCCGCATAATCAAGGATATTTCCCCGCGTTTTTCTGGAGGGTCTAAAACATGAGTGTAAATGGACCCTTGCGGGTCCATTTGATTTGATGTTGAGATGTAACTCTCAAGAGTGGTTAACCAACTTTCCATCATTTACTGTAGCCTGGGGACCACCTGGAATCCTCTTGGGGACCACTGGTGGTCGCCGGACCACCCGTTGAAAAACATTTTGTTAAACCTTACCGTAAATAATTGTTCTTCGCATGTGAAGGTGTGGTCCTTGGAACGTTTCTGTGTTGTTAGGTGTGTGTTGGGTGTGAGTGTACTTGTACTGGACACTGATCTATAGAGAGTTTGGATCAATGACATTCCTCTTGTGTTTGTATGAATTAGTGGTTTGTGAAATGAATATCTGCTGTGCTGCCTGGATGTGCAATCTCTCCTCTCTGTTCCTCTTTTTTTCCTAAACCATTTCTCCATCCAGTGTGTCAAATGAATTGTCTAAATTGTAATCCTGTTGCTATACTACACTCCTCTTTGTCCCCAGTGCCGCCACGCCACGCCGCATCTTGTGACTTGGCTTGCTCTGCGTTCAGTTAATCTAGAGCCTTTAAAAGGCTGGGAGGCCTCAGGCCGCTACACACTCTCACCCTCCCTCCTACACTGGCTCATTTCCCAGTAACCCTAAAACATGATGGCTGCCAGTGTGCCAACCTAAACTGGGGGAGTGCATGTTGGCATGGGGCAAGCTGCCATCATGGATATTTCTCAAACTTGTTCATGTCAATTCAGTTCTATTCAAATGAGCTTCATTGGCATGAGAAAACAAACATTTACATTGTCAATGCAAGTGTCATAAATGCAATAAAAAAAAGTTGAAAATGAGTAAAGTGTATATATAGTTGGAGGAGGTACAGAGTTTTGTCACATTCTTCTTCGTCCTCAGACGAGCCTTCCATCGTCGTTTCCACTCATTCCGATTCTCCATACATCAGGACAACTCCCTGGTGTTCTGTGCTCCTGCATCTTTCTTGAGCACCTCTACATATAGTATGGGACGTCCTCATGACCGGTGCCCATGTGTTGGTTCCCACAACACCAGTTTGCTGGCAGCTCTTGATGTCTTTGGCAGTGTCCTGCAAGTCGCATTCTCCTGGCTGCCATTTTGTCGCTCACCCTGAATATCCCAGCATACAGATTCTCGTTGCATGTGCACTCTTGCTGATGTTGAGCGCTACATGTAGCATTCTGGTGTAGCAGCCGCCTAGAGACTTCTGCAGGGTTGGCTTCAGGGTCCAGCATTCACTGCCAATACAGGAGAACAGATTCTGGGGAGGTTGGAGTTCAATACACTGGCCATGCCATTCAGGCCCTCCATGCAAGTGCCTTCCTCAGTTTTAGATCTTGCTCTGTTGAGTTGACCCATGAGCCAAGGTACTTGAAGTCATTAACTTCCTTCAGAGCCTCGCCTTCTGCTGTTGTGAACGTGTTTGGAACATTGCATTGTTTTATACTGTTTGGAACAAATAGCATCAATGTTTTGGCACTTGGGGACAAATGGTGACATTTTTCCTGTATATTTACGGTCTGTTTAAATGTAACAGCTCTATTTACATGTGCATGGTCTAGAGATGGTGCGGACAGTAGTCCTCAGGGTGGTTGTCTTATTTTGTCACTACAGTTCACAAATGTGTTGCACATTGTTGTATTCCTTCCAATAGGTATGGGAGTTCTTCCAGTGTGGTTTGTGGCAGGTCCCTGCACCAAGGCGGTGCTAGTTTGTGTGGGGCCGGGGGTTGTGAGGGGATGAGGGGGGGGGGGGGGGTTGCACAGTTGGAATTATTTTGAAATCAACTCCTGTTTGGAAAAGTTGCCACTATGTAGTTGGGAGGACTGACAGCAATGATATAATTGAGTGTAGTTCTAAAAAAAACTTCACATGGGAGAGAGGTTTTTGCGCGTGTTCGCTAGGGCTTTGCCTGATTTCCCAAAACGTCAAAACAAACTTCTTTAGCGCCACTGCATGCGGCCTGGTCTCATGTTTCTTATTTCCCGTCGCTTTGTTTTACAGCCTCTGATGTTCACAGCTGTGTTGTTATTGGTGTCACAGAAACCACCTGAACAGCATCTTTTAAGTTGCCCTAATTGGTTGCTGAGTGAGTATCATTTACTGCTGGACTTTTCATCCCTGCATGGTGGATGGATACTAGCTGTAACATGAATGTTGTGCTTCATGTACAAACCTTAACTTAAAGGTAGGGTAAGTGATTTGAAATTCATCTTGTAGTACCAGCCTGGTGCACTAGGGGCGCTCAAGAGTGGCTACACTATGTGAACCTGCTGCTCGATCCTGATTGGAGGAGAATTCACCTAGCTCCACCTGGGGAACTTTTATTAGCTCCTCTGCTAACGTGGGGGAGGGGGAAACTCCATATATGGTCTGCACACCTTATAATAGAGCATTTTAACAGAATTATTATTTTTTTTGGGTGATATCTGACAAAAGTGAAATCACTTCCCCTACCTTTAACCCCACACTAGGAAAAAGGGTTTCAGCTACTTCATTATCTTACTCAGGGACACTTTTTAAGACATATAGGGGCGGCGGGAACCGTCAACATTCTGATATCAGACTGCCTCTTCATCCACTAAGCAGTGTAGGCTGCCCCATTTGGCAAAAAAAATGCATTACATATAACTGAAATATTATCGCCTTTTACAGCAAAAGTAGTACAACAATATTACTCTGCCATACAATAATAATAATAATAATAATAATATGTAATACTGTATGTTACTCTGCTAAACCATGCCTCACTGCAGCATCCTGTACAAGTTGTCAATATTGCTCTTTGATTCAAGTATTAGCTAATATTGCCCAACACAGATCATGATGAAGTTGGTGGAGTGTACATGATATAACATATGGGGAATGGATGTATTCCGGGTGCAAAACACTGCTGTGTAGATCAGCTCCCAGCATATGTTCAAGGACATTTTGTTGTGAAAAGCTCTGGTATGAACTACTGTGTGTTCACTAAAGGTGTGATACACTTAATCATCCAGAGAGAGCATGTGCAAAGTTTCTACCTGAGATTAACTGGTGACGGACAGAAACACTCACGGACGGACAGAGTGTGCCTTCGGCCTGGTGGAGACAATAAAACATTAAACTTGTATAAATAAACAACAAGAAACATTATAAGACAGTAGCAGAGTTTCCGTGGTGATATGATGAGGATTTTTAGCCGCAGCTAAACTTTGATTTAACATGGTTTTGGCTTGACTTTCTCCTGGGCTGGAGCGACGACAGCAGATAAAATGAGGAGTTGATGGATAGATGTTGAGGCTGAATATGAAATCTCAGGTCTGGACTATAATTGCTGCAGCTCCAATTAGAAGCCCAGAATTATGCCTAGGAAAAAAAACAAGCCCACACACAAGAAAAGAAAAGTAAATGCTGCTATAGTTGCCCTCAAACATTGTTTCTCAAACGTTTAATATAAAGGTATAGTACAAGTGATTTCACTTCCACACATTTTCAACATTTTACTATGTCATTAATATACCTTAGTGTGGACATGATAAAAAAGTTTTCCCCATTATGTGTTAGAAGAAATGGAAATAGAAATGGAGGTCTGAAAAATGGAACCAAATGGACCTGACAATAGGCTGACAATATAAGGAGGTTCTCCCTGTCGCCATTGAGCCCTGGGCTGGGGTCATAAAACCCTAGTTTCAGTTTGGGGCTTTGTGAAAAAGCCTTTCTTCCAATCGGGATGAGAGGAGACCTCCCTTCATTCAGGATCGGGTTGGGGTGGGCCTTGGTGTATGTGCGGTTGGACCTGTCCTGCTTCCCTCCACTGTAGAGTGTGTGGATGTGCACGTCTTGTTACTGGGGAGACCGGAGGGTTTTCCAAAATCACTGAATTAATTAAACAACCAGAAGTTGTACATCTAAAAAAATGGGGCTGAGTTGTGCTCATTTTGTTTTATAGTTTGCCCATGGACAACCACACAATGTTTATACATTATAAAGCATACATTTTTCACATTTTTCTTTCGAGATCTTTTGAAAACTGCACATCTACAAGGACGCCACATTAAGCAGGGGTGCTTCACTGTTCTGGTGAACAGTGAAGCACCCCAGGGTGTTGACAGTTCTTTTGAGAGAACAGACAGAGCTTTTGTTCGCCGATGACAACCTCCGCTGGGACACAGTGTACTGTAGCTCTGTGTTCAACCTGAACCTGAACCTCTCCACAGCCTTTATGCTGATTTCAGACACGTAATTTGCCTCAAAACGAAACCACTAACGCACTCACTGATATTTCACCCTCCATACAGGAGGTGAAATGTCTGTCTAGATAGTACAGGCGGTAATCCTTAGGTAATCTTTTGTCACAACAATCTCTCTGTCTCAATTCAACTCAAAGAAACTGTATTGGCATGAGAAAACAAACCTTTACATTGCCAAAGCAAGTGTTATACAATACAATAATAAAAAACAGTTAGAGGAGGTATAGAGTTTTGTAAAGAGAGTCATATTCCATTGTTTTGTACATGGTATAGACCTTTTTTTCTATTTTTTAACCAAATGGCAACAGTATTTTTTTTTCCTCTTTGAGACAGATAGCGATATTTTTAGCAGAAGCTCTTAATCCAGAGCAACATGAGCAAAAAGAGGGAAAAACATTCCAATTAGGGGTGGGCTGAAATATCGATATATCGATATATTGCAATACTTCCTCCCGCAATAAATAATCGATATGCCGTCGGCAGATATCGATAAATCTGTGAGGAAAAAACGCGACGCGGAGTGTCCGTAATGGGGATAAATTGGGAGGATTGCACTGAACAAGCACTGGAACGCTCCTCTTCACAATCACCATCACCACGCACAAACACACGCAGCATACAGAGCAATATAGCAGAGAGAGAAGAAAAAGCAGCTCTATGTTGCATGTCGTGCACGGACCACCACACACACATACTCTCTCTCTGTCTCTCTCTCCGTCTGCCCCCCCCCCCCCCCCCCCCACACACACACACACACAGTTGTAATATGATCCGACAGCGCAGCGCTTCTCTTCACATTGAAAGAGAACGGGAGTCTCAAATCTGCTCTTGTTAAACATGTTTCCACTCAACGCGCGGCATTCGCATATTGATTAATCACCTACCTTACGTTGTGATGTCCACTGTATTTGTGTATGTGTAGCTGTTAAAAGTATATTCCGTCAGAAAAGTGAAAAGTGAAAGTCCCACGCTCCAAACGAAAAGGCAACACATACTCCATGGCTTTAGATGTTGTAGGAACTCTTCTCTTAGAATAATTGTAGTATCCTCATAGCATAGAGCAGAAAGTCTTCTTGTAAACAAACTTTAGTCTAACTTTGTCTCTCTCCATGCCTTCTGCATAGTGCCTGCACCGGAGCAGCAGCACACCTGTATAGGGTATTTTTTCCCCTTGAAAATAATTATCAGGCAATATACTTTTTTTCTTCTGTAAATATTGAAAATGAAGAAGACAGGTTTGGAACGTGGCTGATTAGGGATTTCCTTTTATTCTTCAGGTATATCCAGTGATTTTTACTACGTTTTTATATATCTTTTTTTAATAATCCTCCCTATAGTGTGCTGACCTAAAAGGTTAAAATTACCATGAGCACCTGCTACTGCACTGGGGAATTGGCTTTTAACACGTGAGCTGATTAGATTCCATGGTTCTAAATGACATAAAATATGAGTTACAGTATGAATTATGATAGGTTTGAAAAGTAGAAATATAACTTTAGCTGCCTATAAGAAGTAGAATAAAAAGTTAGGTATCAGAATAAAATATACAAAAGTTGAGGATGTACTCTAGCAATTTCTGTTTTTTGCCTTTTATTTATATATTTATTTTTTGCAATTACAGGTATCGTGATATATCACTAATGAATTTCAGGCAATATATCACAAATATCGCAATATATTGAATATCGTGATATTATCGTTATCGAGGCCCTATTATCGTGATATGTATCGTATCGTGAGGTACCCATATCGTCCCAGCCCTAATTCCAATACATCACAGATTAGTTGAATTTACAACTTAGTTTACAATTTAAGCACTAAAACATGGTTATAGATTTGCAGGCACTCTAAAACATAGTAAAGATCATATGCATACAAAATAGTTAAAGGGGTACTTCACCCAAAAAAAACTTTTGGTCATTTTAATGGTCTACTCAGCCTCATGTGAACACACCAACAGTTTTAAATTACTCCTTTCAGTATTTAATATTTGATGTTCATTAGTCTGCCATTAGTCTGCCAGACCCAAACCCATTATAACTTAAAACTCCATTTTAAACCATGACAGATTATTCGAAAACAACCCATCTTTTTTCTGGTGACTATATTGTCCTCCTAATACGTGAGAGGGCTGTGGAATTGCATCTACAGTTTTCATTTATTTTAAATATTGTTTTGTAAAATGTAGCCCCCTCCATATTTGGAATGCCCACCCAAATGAATAAAACAATATTTTAAAAATAAATAAAAACTGTAAATGAAATTCCACACCCCTCACACTATTAGGAGACAATATCAGTCACCAGAAAAAAGATGGGTTGTTTTCGAATAATCTGTCATGGTTAAAATGGAGTTTTTAAGTTATAATGGTTTGGTCTGGCAGACTAATGGCAACCTAATGAACATCAAATATCTAAATACTGAAAGGAGTAACTTATAAACTGTCTGGTGTGTTCACATGAGGCTGAGTAGACCATAAAATGACCAAAAGTTTTTTTTTGGGTGAAGTACCCCTTTAATGTGTGTCACAGCAGGACCTCTTGTATAGGTAACTGCTTTCAAAGTCTACTTAAATAATGCTATCTAGGATACCTAGATTGGTACTGCAAGTGTCTATAGGCTAAGATAGAGTCTGGAAATCTGTGTTTTCAGGCTTTGGCGATAGATGGGGAGTGAGTCTGCCGTTCTAATTGCAATGGGAAGTTCATTCCATAGTTTTGAAGCCAGGAGGGGGCAGAGCTTGGGGCGTGTGGAGGTGTTTTTAGCGGGGGTACTACCAGCTTGCCTGTGTGGGCTGATCTGAGCACACAGGATGGCTTGTAGGGTGCTATGAGACTATAGCAAGATATGGTGGTGACATGTCTTTGGCTGCTTTGAATGCAAGCGTGAGAGTTTTGAGCTCTGTGCGTGCAGCGACCGGGAGCCAATGGAGGGAGAAGAAAGGGGAGTGAGAATGTGAGAATTTTGGCTGGTTAAAGACCAGGCAGGCTGTGGTGTTTTGGATCACTTTAGGGGCCAATACTGCTGAGGTAGCTGCTATAGTTAGAGTAGATGTACTCTTACTTAGCACTGCTGCAGTAGTTAGAGTAGATGTAGTGCAATAAGATGTGATTTTGGACTAGATAGTGTTGTGTACTGCAGTGCAGCTGTTCTGGCCTCCTATACGAGGGAGATAGCATCAACCTAAGTACCTCTAGTGTTCCATGAAGCGTTTCCTTGCCGTTAGGCCCAAACCTTGTATCTCCATAATTTCAATTTGTTTAAATCTTTATAAATTTCTTCATAAGAAATCAACACCCTCCTACTCCATCGATAGTACAAGGCTCTTGTGCGAAATTAGTGAAAAATAGCCAAAGATGTTCCATGTTCCAAGTTTTTTGGGAACATACAGGTTTTCACCAGCCGACAGCCAACAATCTGTTTGTGAGCATGTTGAAGAGTTTAAGTCCTGAGTTGTAAACATTTACTGCTCTTTATTGGCTCCGTTTATATTACAATCAATCCACCACCTGGAGCCCTGCGGTGAACCTATCGCCTCTTTACGATCACAGCATCTTGGAAATTGAATTAAATTTGGTGACCTGGGGCAGGAGACACATTTAATTTTAGTTTTATTGAATGTTAGTAACTTCAATTATACAGGACAAAATCTGATAGTTACTTCCACTCATTCATTTGCAGATTTTGATTATTATTGCAAAACATACATTAACCAATTAATTCCTGTGGGATACTTTGGCTATTATTAACAAAATTACCGCTCTAAGGCTTAGATAAAGGTTTTCAACAGGTGGTCCGGACTCCGGAGATCATCTGAATTAGCCCCAAGTCTACACAACTAGAAGATTAATGGTCATTTTGATCTGTAGGCTATGTTTGCCTGTTTTGTTTCTCAAATCCAGCCTGGAATAGTGGACAAAAGCAAAAAAAGAAAGAAAAAAAAACTTTAGTTTTGGGGTCTGTGGGAACTAAAATGTCATCAAATGGTGGTTCGTGGCTCAAATGCTGAATAAATAGTGGGCCTTGGCCCTTGGCTCCCGGTTGTTCGCATCATGCCCCTATATACAACGCTGCCATAGACATCCATTCTATTTCTTTCAATCTCCTATTCCTCATCCCAGATGGTGTTTTTGGTTAAAACAACGTATATTCCATGGCTTAGAGCAGTCACACAGTGACTGATCTAAAATGTCCCCCTGGAAACAAAAACTTGGCACTTTGAAATATCAGCTGCACATTTGAAAATACTGGTGGCAGCTAACTACTATTATTAAAGGTAGGGGAAGTGATTTCACTTTTGTCAGATATCACCCACAATTTTTTGTTTCTGTTAAATTGCTCTATTATAAGGTGTGGAAACCATATATGGAGTTTCCCCCTCCCCCACGTTAGCAGAGGAGTTAATAAAAGTTCCCCAGGTGGTGGCGAATTCTCCTCCAATCAGGATCGAACAGCAGGTTCACAAAGTGTAGCTACTGTTGGACGCCCCTAGTGCAATAGGCTGGTACTACACCAGGAATTTCAAATCACTTACCCTACCTTTAAAAGAAATACTAGTGGCAAAAGTATCAAGGAACATGGACACTGAAGATCATAGTAGTTTCCATTTCCATGTATTCTATTTCTTTCCTTATGATGTTACTTGAGTAAAATTGTGAATGGAGAACTTGCTTATCGTCGTTCATATCCAAACAATATTAATTTTCCATAGCAAATGTACAACAAGCTCCTAACATGGTTACTTTTGATGCTTTCATGCCACATGAACAAGAAGGGAATTCAATTTCCCCAAAGAACAAACAAACAGGCACAGTATGTAAACAAGAGGTAAACATTATACTAGAGTACACTTTTTTAGGATTACTCTCTTCATCTTAACCCAGGGTTTTCAACAGGTGGTCTGTGGACCACTGTGTCCATCAAGGTGTTGCATGTGGTCCCTGAACCTGCATTTAGTAATGTAGCAAAGTGATTACTTTGTATACGTATTTCCTACCACAGAAGTATTTTGGTAACCTTTTCATGGAAGGACATCACTGTTGTCAGTTACTGGGAATCTTATTGTGGTTAAGAAGTTCCATAGAAAAGGGAAAGTTAGAATCTCAAGAGATCGTGCCTGATGAGTCATCATTCTCGCTTTATCATAATAAAACAAGTATAAGGATATCATCTGTCTACTCTATCGTTACTGCCTATCTGCTAAAGTAAGAGAATGGAATAAGGACAACTGAGGGTGTCCCAAGCTAGGTTGTCAGGGTCCCCAGGTTTAAATCTGGGTGGTGGTCCCCATGTTGGTTTATAGTCATTCTGAATGGGACCCCTTTAGGCGTTTCAGTTACTGGAAAAATGAAATGTACAAGAACTGTTACAGGAACCTACATTTTAGGGACAATTTTAGTTCAATAGACAACATTTTAGTTCCAAGTACACTTTAGCTTTTAGCACTTTAATGTACTTCTTGGAGCTCCAGAGACCTCCAAGAAGGTCCCTGGAGCTCAAAGAAGTACATTAAAGTGATATTGCCAAACAAGTACATATTTCCAGATGGGGGTCAAATTCAGATCATTTTGGAGCTCCTTGAATGAAATGGTGAAATAGTTGAGCAACACTGACATAGAAACACAAAAAAACAAAAATCAGAATTTAAAATCTTTTCTTTTTTAGATTCAGATTACATAACTCTTGATCTTTCACACTGACAAGATGGTAAAGTAAACCAATATTAGTGTTGTTTATGACCACTGACACAAGCCAGGAATGTTATTTGGACAGTCGATGGACTGAGAGTCCCATGGCGTGTAGATTGGTAAACACATACACATTGTGTTTTTAGTATGTTCAGAATAGCATCAAGTAGATAAACATTTACAGTGTGTGTTCGCTGTGTCTACTGATACACAGATAAAGTGCTGTATGTGGCTGCTGTTTTTAGCTTATTTTCATCTCTAGTCAGCATGTAGACCTCAAATTAATGTAGGATGCATTTTGTTAATTAGGGCTTGATCATTTTTTATGGAAGCATACGGTAGACATTATGGAATTGATAATCTAATTCCACAATAGCATTATAATTTTCCATGTATGCACGAGTTATTTGTGACAAATTAGAAATTGAAAATGCAATAATTCAATTTGAATTTGAATTTTCATATCATGTATGGGCATTCCATGACAATATTAAAATTTAAATGGAAAAGCTGTTTCACATTTCATTTTGAAAGACTTAAACTGATATACAGAGGACTTTATTGAAATGCAATAAGAAAAACAGCTGCCCCAGGGTATGGCATTTACATTTCAGTGTCAACAAGCTCTTTTTTGGACAATTTTCAAATGATAATGTAATTTTCCATCAACTTGCAAATTAAAATGGCAATGGAATTTAACATTGCATTTGCAAAGACTTAAATTGATCTACAGAGGACATTATTGAAATGCAATAAGAAAAACAGCTGCCCCAGGGTATGGCATTTACATTTCAGTGTCAACAAGCTCTTTTTTGGACAATTTTCAAATGATAATGTAATTTTCCATCAACTTGCAAATTAAAATGGCAATGGAATTTAACATTGCATTTGCAAAGACTTAAATTGATCTACAGAGGACATTATTGAAATGCAATAATAAAAACAGCTGCCCAGGCAATTGCATTTACATTTCAGTGTCTCCACGCTCTTTTTTGGACAATATGTAAATTATAGTGCATTTTCTAACAACTTGAAAGTTTAAATGACAATGGCATAAGACATTGCATTTGCAAAGTTTTAATACTGCAGCACAATGGACATTATGAAAATGCAAAAGGACAAACAGCGCCCCCCAGTCTATTCTGTTTTCATTTACATGTTGCAACGCAACGAAGAGGACAGAGCTTGGAATTGGAAATGGAATCTGTCAGTTCCTCTCATCAAGGCGGGCCTTGCGCATAGGCTCCGCCCCCTCCAGAGCACTCCGCTCTGATCTCCCTGCTGCGGTCTAGCTGAGTTGGAGAGCTTGTCACTCGCTTTAAAACCAGGACATGTTGCCTCCAATTTTCTCATATTTCTTATTAATATTGTATATAAAATATAGCTAACTCGGCGAATCTCTTACGTTCATCAATATTGTTCATATAAAATATTTGGTTTGGACTTAAATATTACGATTATGAAGATAGATTTTGCCCGTGGAAACCCCATTCACTTCAATTGGATGAAATGTTGATGGAGATTTTACACTGAAATGAATATTTACTGATATAAATACATGGTTTGATAACCTACAAGTAGGCTGAAGTCATTTTCTGCAAGTCTTATGCCTCTCCATCCACGCCGTGTCTCTAAATCACTGTCTACTGCATCACACAGTCTACACCCAAAGCAGGGTTTTCAACCAGTGGTCTAGGGACTATCAGTGGTCCTTGAGAGGGTTCCAGGTGGTCCCCAGCTAAAGGAGGGTTAGATCTTTATTGAGTACGGGTCAATTTGGTATCATTTTAGGCTAAAATCTGCATTACTTAATTTCCAGAAATCTACACAATTAGAGAATGTTATTAGAACTGTTACTTATCAGGGCCGGATCTAGAGGGGGGGGCACCCAACTAAGTGTGCATCCACCCAATGAAAGGTAATATCAGTGGTTTTCAACCAGTGGTCTGGGACCACTGCATGGTCCTTGAGAGAGTTCCAGGTGTCCCCAGCTAAATGGTGGAAAGTTGGTTAACCAGATGTAACTCTTTGAGAATGTAAAAATGGAATGGATCCTTGCGGGTCCATTTGGTTTCATTTTTACACTCTCAAGAGTTAAAATATTCATATCATCTGAATTAGCCCAAGTCTACACAACTAGAGAATGCAGTAGATAATGTATTAATGATCATTTTGATCTTCCAGCCTGGAATTGTGGACAAAAGGCAAAATAAATCTTTAGTTGGTGGTCCGTGGCTCAAATGCTGAATCAATAGTGGGCCCTGGTGGAAAAAAAAAGGTGAAAGCCACTGCCCACCCTAGTAGGCTCGGGCTGGCTAATTCCGGCCCTGATTGTTATTTGGATTATCATTTGACTGCCATCTCTCCTAAATACAGTATGATAATGTGGACAAAATTCTTTAGTTTTGATTTTTTTTTTTTTTTTTTTTACAGGCTAAATCAAATGGTGGTCTGTGTCAAATACTGAATCAACAGTGGGCCCATATCAAAATGGTCATACTGCTGCTTTACTAAACAGTACTAAATTTAAATTGAAAGTTGCCACTCAAAAGAAAATATGAATTGTGTAATGGCAGATTATGGCACTCTGTTTGGAAAGAGAAAGTGCTTTTAAAAACGGTGAATCTCAATGGAGAATTGCTCCATCACATACCGTAAGTGTGTGAGTCCTTTTCTTACTGACTGCCTGTGTGTGTGTGTGTGTGTGTGTGTGTGTGTGTGTGTGTGTGTGTGTGTGTGTGTGTGTGTGTGTGTGTGTGTGTGTGGTGTGTGTGTGTGTGTGTGTGTGTGTGTGTGTGTGTGTGTGTGTGTGTGTGTGTGTGTGTGTGTGTGTGTGTGTGTGTGTGTGTGTGTGTGTGTGTGTTGTGTGTGTGTGTGTGTGCGTGCGTGCGTGTGTGTGAGAGTGAGCGGGGGGGGGTCTGCAGTGCAAACGCATTCGCCTGACTCCTACACTCTCCCCTCTCTGTGTGTTTACTAATGGTTGCTATAGAAACCTGTAGCGGACACACGTGGGGATAGCCACGTGCGCTTTGTGTGTGTATGTCGTCTGGGTGCGCGCGCGTGCACGCACGTGTACGCGCGCGGCTTCATTGCACGCCGGTTTCATTTAGAGCGCAAATTGTTTCAATAAACTTTGTGTGAGTCCTTTGCTTACTGACTGCCTGTGTGTGTGTGTGTGTGTGTGTGTGTGTGTGTGGTGTGTGTGTGTGTGTGTGTGGTGTGTGTGTGTGTGTGTGTGTGTGTGTGTGTGTGTGTGTGTGTGTGTACATGTCATTACATCACATCACATCATTTTGGGTGTCTTTTGTTCTCTGACACAGATTTTTTCCAAAATATGGGGAGCAAGGGTTCTGGCCCTCTTAGATGGCTGGCTGTAGAAAAGCCATTTGTCCAGGTGGGTCTGAGAAGATGTATATACAGTATAGATGTTATATTGTGTATATTGACGATTATAAAACTCTTATTCCATGGTTAACAAGGGCAAGGCTTAGTATTCTTTAAAGAATAAAATAAATATACCGCTCCTTCAGTCATCACTGATCAGGTTGCAGCTGGACCACAACTGGCCAACAACAGTGACCAAGGTACGGTCAAGAGTGACCAAGATTCGGTATAACTTTCGAGCAGGCTCAGCCAATGAAACAGCCCAAGTAGCCTGCTTCAATAACAATACCTGCATCACTTAATGTTGATGCTTAACCACTTTGTTGGATAGAAAAAAAGTCTTGAAATTGTCATAAAAAGCATAGAAACAGGAGAACAAGGAATGCAGGTTGAATTGGATGAAATAAATGGAATAAAGACGTTTTTCAGGCGGCACAAGAGGTAAGAAAATTGTTTTCTCCCTTGCACATTATGTTTGTAAGATACTGTTTATATTATGCAGGCACGGGGCACCGGGACTTTTCCCGGTGGACTGCGGCACCTAGTGGCCTGGACGGGGTACGTTTTTCCCCGAAACGTCCAGGCCAGAGCAGCAGACAGGCCAGCCCAGGCCAGGCAAAGTAGTGTTTCTCCTTTCAAAAATAAAAGGATGTCCTACACCAACCAGGCCGGGCCAATTTCATTTATTTAATATTTATTATTGTATTTACTTAAGAAAAGTCCACGGCAGGCCAGTCCCAGCCAGAGTAGCCTAGTAAGTAGGCCTACCAGTGCAGCGTTTCCATGAGAGCGAGAGACTGCGCTACGCGGCTCCCAGCTGGTCTAGGGTCAGTGGGGACACCTCCCTGCCTGTCGCTTGCCTTAGAACATAGACAGAGAGAGTTACGCAAACTCGGTTCACTTCATGGGGCTGTTGCGATTGATAAGATTGACAGAGTAAGTTATCAAAAAAGTAAACAACGCTGATCATTGATTTAATATAATGGATAAGAAAAAGAGGAAAGGTGGCGCTGAGAGGGACAAGAAAAAGTGCAACCACCATCAACAAGTAAGTAGTAGTAGTAAACACAACACACACTGCTGCGAAGTGAGAGGATACTATATTAAAACCAATGGAAAATTGTTTTTTTCGGGGACATATGTTCAGTAAAAGTTTCCCTTTCCCTTAAAACCAACGTTTAATTCTACACTAGATTATATCACGGACCCCTAAAACAGTACTGTTGGCCTACACGAGGAGAAAGCTCATGGCAAATGAATGCCTTGTGCGTAAAGCCGCGGACCATATCTCTCCACAGAGAGCCTCCCTCTCTGTCTGTCTGGATCTCTCTCCCTTACGTTCTCGTGAGTGTTAATAATAAATTGATAGCCTAACTGGTCAATACGCCAGTCATGGCGTATGAATTGGAATGGAGTCAGGCGAATGCGTTTGCACTGCAGACCCCCCTCCCCGCTCACTCACTCACACACACACACACACGCACGCACGCACGCACGCACGCACGCACGCACGCACGCACGCACGCACACACACACACACCACACACACACACACACACACACACACACACACACACACACACACACACACACACACACACACACTTGTAGATCTGTGTGCTTGTAGATTGGCTATTTTTCGAGGAAGTTAGCGGCACCAATAAATGATACCCTCATTTCTCTCTCGCACAGACGAGCGCGCTTTTTTGGCAATATATATGATTAAAGTTTTAAATCGATCAGGCTCTCAAACTCCTGTGCGTAATGCGCGTCTTGCTGCGTCTCCATGGCGCACGCCAGAGGCAACTGCACAACTATACATGTTTCTATAACCAAATTCGTTTTGCAGGCATTATGTGGTCAATGGCCAGGATGGGCACCTTATATAGAACTTAATGCAGTGAAGGGAATATTAATGACGTAGAGTTTAATGACGATCAAGGCCAGCCAGGCCCGCAACATCATTAGGGCACAGAAAGACCACAAACCCGACGTTTGAAAAACTATCCTTTTCTCACGATGACATCTTCACAGAAACATATCAAACAAATAGAACGTTACAATACATTGTAAGGATTATGCATAATCACATTTGTTTAGGTTTGCCGTATTATTATTTAAATTCTATGATGAAATGCGGCGGCATCTCCACGTGGATATGAGAAGATCACGATGATCAACACATACAGCACAGCTGCGCCCCGAGGAGAGAAATAAAAGGCGAGGGATCGGATTATTTTTCGGGACATTTCATTCATTAATGTGAGTCCAAAATAAATACCGTAATGACTCGTCAAGACTCCACAGGCAACACATACATAGCCTACATATTAAAATCACACTGATCTCATGCAAAAATAATAACAAGATGTAATATGAACAATGTCACATTATGTACTGATTGGTTATTTCCCTCAACACTGGCTGGTGAAAGCTTCTGTCTGTACTTGCCTCCATAGCTCTCCATAGCGTTCGTTCCTGTATTTTATACAATGTTTAATGCACAATTCAAACTTGAATTAATAATCGGGGCTGGAGAGGGAGCGAGGAGAGGAGAGGATCGAGGGAAGGGACGTCGCGGACACAGAGCCATAGATACTTTTTTTCAAGACTGGAGCACCTCAACCATAACTGACCTGCCTTTTGCAAATTCAGAATCAACAATGATAAAATTTGGGATTATTGAGGAATAAATCGGGAGAAACTGTATGCGTATATTTGGATTGAGCGGGGAACATAGAACCCTTTTTTGAAAAGAGGGTCCTATGTTCCCCTACTTGGATTGAGCGGGGAACATAGAACCCTTTTTTGAAAAGAGGGTCCTATGTTCCCCGATACCGGGGAACATAGGACCCGGGGAACATAGGACCCGGGAACATAGGGATGACCCCTTGATTCAGCATTTGAGCCACGGACCACCAACTAAAGATTTATTTTGCTTTTGTCCACAATTCCAGGCTGGAAGATCAAAATGATCATTAATACATTATCTACTGCATTCTCTAGTTGTGTAGACTTGGGCTAATTCAGATGATATGAATATTTTAACTCTTGAGAGTGTAAAAATGAAACCAAATGGACCCGCAAGGATCCATTCCATTTTTACATTCTCAAAGAGTTACATCTGGTTAACCAACTTTCCACCATTTAGCTGGGGACCACCTGGAACTCTCTCAAGGACCATGCAGTGGTCCCCAGACCACTGGTTGAAAACCACTGATATTACCTTTCATTGGGTGGATGCACACTTAGTTGGGTGCCCCCCCTCTAGATCCGGCCCTGATAAGTAACAGTTCTAATAACATTCTCTAATTGTGTAGATTTCTGGAAATTAAGTAATGCAGATTTTAGCCTAAAATGATACCAAATTGACCCGTACTCAATAAAGATCTAACCCTCCTTTAGCTGGGGACCACCTGGAACCCTCTCAAGGACCACTGATAGTCCCTAGACCACTGGTTGAAAACCCCTGCTTTGGCGTGTAGACTGTGTGATGCAGTAGACAGTGATTTAGAGACACGGCGTGGATGGAGAGGCATAAGACTTGCAGAAAATGACTTCAGCCTACTTGTAGGTTATCAAACCATGTATTTATATCAGTAAATATTCATTTCAGTGTAAAATCTCCATCAACATTTCATCCAATTGAAGTGAATGGGGTTTCCACGGGCAAAATCTATCTTCATAATCGTAATATTTAAGTCCAAACCAAATATTTTATATGAACAATATTGATGAACGTAAGAGATTCGCCGAGTTAGCTATATTTTATATACACATATTAATAAGAAATATGAGAAAATTGGAGGCAACATGTCCTGGTTTTAATGCGAGTGACAAGCTCTCCAACTCAGCTAGACCGCAGCAGGAGATCAGAGCGGAGTGCTCTGGAGGGGGCGGAGCCTATGCGCAAGGCCCGCCTTGATGAGAGGAACTGACAGATTCCATTTCCAATTCCAAGCTCTGTCCTCTTCGTTGCGTTGCAACATGTAAATGAAAACAGAATAGACTGGGGGGCGCTGTTTGTCCTTTTGCATTTTCATAATGTCCATTGTGCTGCAGTATTAAAACTTTGCAAATGCAATGTCTTATGCCATTGTCATTTAAACTTTCAAGTTGTTAGAAAATGCACTATAATTTACATATTGTCCAAAAAAGAGCGTGGAGACACTGAAATGTAAATGCAATTGCCTGGGCAGCTGTTTTTATTATTGCATTTCAATAATGTCCTCTGTAGATCAATTTAAGTCTTTGCAAATGCAATGTTAAATTCCATTGCCATTTTAATTTGCAAGTTGATGGAAAATTACATTATCATTTGAAAATTGTCCAAAAAAGAGCTTGTTGACACTGAAATGTAAATGCCATACCCTGGGGCAGCTGTTTTTCTTATTGCATTTCAATAATGTCCTCTGTAGATCAATTTAAGTCTTTGCAAATGCAATGTTAAATTCCATTGCCATTTTAATTTGCAAGTTGATGGAAAATTACATTATCATTTGAAAATTGTCCAAAAAAGAGCTTGTTGACACTGAAATGTAAATGCCATACCCTGGGGCAGCTGTTTTTCTTATTGCATTTCAATAAAGTCCTCTGTATATCAGTTTAAGTCTTTCAAAATGAAATGTGAAACAGCTTTTCCATTTAAATTTTAATATTGTCATGGAATGCCCATACATGATATGAAAATTCAAATTCAAATTGAATTATTGCATTTTCAATTTCTAATTTGTCACAAATAACTCGTGCATACATGGAAAATTATAATGCTATTGTGGAATTAGATTATCAATTCCATAATGTCTACCGTATGCTTCCATAATTTTTATTGATAATTTATTATAATATAATACAACATAACTACCAATGATTTATTTGTTACTTCCTACATAAAAAGTCAACACTTGCTTATAATAACAGACATGGCAACACTGCATGAATGAAGGTGTGTGTGTGTGTGTGTGTGTGTGTGTGTGTGTGTGTGTGTGTGTGTGTGTGTGTGTGTGTGTGTGTGTGTGTGTGTGTGTGCGTGTGCGTGTGCGTGCGCGTGCGCGCTCTGGTTCCGGTCCTCACCAGTGAAACTCATGGATAGGGCCTGGTTTGGCTCAAAATCTCTGGCAGAGAATGACATTTTGAGGCAAAAAGGATAGCAGGGAAAGAGTTAACACAGTCCAGTTCATCATCTCCATGGATGGATGGATGTTGGTGCCACCGTAGACAGGTTTCTGAATTATTTATACAGCTATGTAAAGTGCTAATAGAAAGACTAGATGTATAATAAATCTCATCTCATCAAGAAGGATTGTTGAAGCGATCGGTTTTGGTAGAGGTGTGAGGGTTTGACTTATAGCCAGAGCTCCAACCCGGACAGGAATGTGTTTACATGGAAATGCTGTGATTAAACAGCTTCATATTCACATTTTGAGCTTGTAGATCCAATATTTTCTGCAAAGGAGACAGCGCTGTATTGAGCCCTGCATGGGGCGTCTTTAATACATCTTTATATCTGGATTTGTAGAAACAACCAATGTTACTACAATAATCTAATAACTGACAATAACCTTATAGCCTTAAATTATACAGTTTTTCCATGAAGTTAATGGAAAAATAGTTTGCTTGTCCATTTACAGTGTGCACATGTATAGCTTGGAGCAAGGTGTTCCGTTCCGTTCCACTTTTCCATATTAGGGCAGCAGCTCTGTAACCTTCCACCAGGGATTGGAACCCTCAACCCTGGTTCTCTGCTCATGTGCTGAGACAAAAGATAGAACTCCTACTTGCTCAGGGGAGAAGATTATTTTCTTTTACCTTCAGGCAGTACCACTCTCGCCATATCGCTTTTTTCTGTTTTTCGTTTTCCGTTTCACTGTATGTCAGGTAGTGGTGAACATTCTGTGAAAATAGCCACTCTACAATCTCACAAGTAACACATCTATTTTGAGTCTAGCTTGTAGATCCACTATTTTCTGCAAAGGAGATCTGTATTGAGTCTTGGGGGACTCTAGCCAATTAACGGTATAATACATTTTCATATCTGGATTGGTAGAAGCAACTAATGTAATTACAGGCAATAATCTAATAGTTGGCAATAACCTTATAGCTATAAAGTTCCACTTCCATCGTCTTCTGATGCAATATTAGAGCAGTGCTTTGCAACCTTCCACCAGGGATTGGAACCCTCAACTATGGTTCTCTGCTCATGTGAATGTATTAACCACTTGTTAAAGGGGAATTCCACCCATTTTCAACATTTTCCTGAGAGTGTACCCTCTCAGGAAAAAAAGGGTTTGAAAGAAAAATCATTAACATGGTGAAACACAACTTGATGATGTCATCAAGTTGTGTTTCAGCATGTTTTCAGCATTTTTTCCAGACCTCCATTACTGGGAAACACAGAAAGGGGGGACTTTTATCATGTCTACACAACATCTCTAAGGTACTGTATATTAATGACATAGTAAAATGTTGAAAATGGGTGGAATTCCCCTTTAATAACCAGTTGTGGTCCTACTCCTACCATCCCACAGGGTTTAAACATCTCAATAGAAAACCTAATGAACACAAATGGGTTCATTAATTGAGTTAACATACTCAGTGGACAGAAAGAGTGGACAGAAAGAATAACATTTTATTCACCAAAAGAAAGCGGGTGAAGTGGTGTAGTTTTAAACAGCAGACGTGTGTGTTTTGTGTTTCAGATGCGAGGGAGCGGTCGGCCAAGAGGTTCTCAGTCAGAGGGGTGTTGAACTACACCACCCTGCTGTTCAGTCAGGAAGACGACATGCTGTATGTTGGTGCCCGCGAGGCACTGTTCGCCCTCAGCCTGTCTGACATCAGCAAGACCAAGCTGCAGAAGAACGTGAGTCCACCTTGTATGGCGGTGCTGCGTGCTGAAAACGGCAGACCTTCATGTTCGTGTGTGATTAATGCCCAAATATGTAGTGTAGGATGCATGCCCATATATACGTAAACTCTAAGCAAAACCTTCAACTTTACCTCATTATATTCTGTACGTTGTTGTGCATTGTTCATCCTTATTATTAACTTGTAAGTTGCTCTTGACTGCTCATTGCCTAAATAGTAATTTAATTTGTTGTCATTGGGTTTTAACTCTTTCATCTCCAGCTGACCTGGGGGACCCCTGCTGGGAAGAGAGAGGAGTGCAGCTTCAAAGGAAAGAACCTACAGGTAGGAGATTCTGTAATGTTTAACAACAGTGAACGGCAAAGAGCAACTTTCACGTGGGCTAATTTTCTGACTTGGGTGCCACCTAACGTACAATTTATGTCGATTGTCACAGATTATTTACTGATATGAATTGTTATGAGGTAGTGAGCGAGTTAGAGAAGGAGACTTGTGATTATCTTCCCATGGCAGTGTGCAGCGCTTTGTGGAAAATTCATCTATATTAAATAAATAAAAGAACGTGCTTTGGCTGATCCAGCTGCTTATGTAATGGGTGTGTTAGAGTTAAGGTTTGCCAATGAGCAAAGAACTGACTCTACTACTGTCACTATTTGTACTTTATCATTCATTTTATTACATGCAGCTGTTTATGCTGCTTCTTCACATCTCAATTATAATGAGTGGTTACACTCCTATTGTATCCCCCATGGGTGAGGAGTTATTGATTTTCAAACTTTTTCTTCCAAATGTAATCCTTAGAAAAGATATTCAGAACAGGCTGTGCATGCTGAAATTCAGACAGTGGGTTATGTGACTATGCCAGTCATAATGTATTGAAGATGTGTCAATGAAAAAGTTACCCTATATACCCAGTATATTCCCATTTTCCCATATTTGTCCTTGTCTCACCTGCCCCAACCGAAGGGGGATTTCACACCCACCAAAACTCTTCTAAAAATGTTGGGGCATTTTTTAGGAATTTTTAAGAATCGTTTGTGACCTTGAGGTCGATGTTGCAAATGATTCTGCCCCATCCTGAATATATTTATTCTTAGTTGTGCAAAGAGGTGTGTATATACATGTGTATATATAGGGCTTAACTGCCTAAGAGCTGTGACAGATCTATTCCACTGGCATTCCCCCATTAAGATTCTTTTATACTTCTGTGTTGACAAACCCTTTGAACAAGTGAAAACACAGATCCATTGCATGTACACTTTCCTGGGGAATTGCTCTTTTTCTTTTTGTTTGCGCAACAGTGACTTTCTTCCCCCTGACTGACTGTTAACAACATAGTTCCTATGCCAGCGGCGTATCCCTAGGCAACAGAATCTTCTAACTGTACCTCACAGTCACAGATAAACAAAGACAAAACACACTCTGCATGTGTTGACGCCTGATGCTCCAAGCTCTACCCAGCAGAGCTTCATACAGTATTTGATCGGTGTAACCCTCAATTAAACACTTAAATGTTTTTTTTTTTTTTCAACTGTAGTTGGGAAAAAAAAAAAACAAAAAAAACGTTATGTAATACATACACATGCTTTCCAATATATTGTCAGTGATAGGCATAGATCTGCTGCTTCTGACTTTTATCTAAGTGATTATTTTGTGTCTCTAAATGTATAGGTGAAATGAACATGTCATGTTGTAAACAAGTGTATTCTTAAATGGTTTTTACATTCACAGTTATAATTCTGGCGTTGAGCTGTGCTTGAATTGTAATGTAAATCTCCAAGCTGTTAATAAAAATTCTAATCAATCAAAAGAAATAAAAAACCTTTACCTGAAAAGAACCGCTGGTTGAAAGGACTGTGTTTCAGGAGACATGATGAAGATGAAAAGAACAGTACATCTCTCAAGATGCCTACTAGTTTATTTCACCTCTGTTGTTCTTATTTGTTTGACTAATTTCTCACACAAAACTCACATTCACTTTTTATCTTTTCAGACGGATTGCTTCAATTACATCAAGATTCTCTTGCGGTTAAACAGCACTCATCTCTATGTGTGTGGAACCTATGCTTTCAGCCCTGTCTGCGCCTACATAGTAAGTCGTTTTACATGTTTTTGTAGTTTATTCAGACACTATAGTGTCTGAATCAACTAATCTGCCACAGTAAAAGTCCCTTTGTCCAAACATATCTCTATTTTTTCATTAGAAATTTCATTGTCTAAATCTAGGAATTCCCCACAGACAGAAGACATCTTACTAACAAAACTTTCTATATCATATGTAGTACAGTAAAACAAAACAAAAAACTTTTCTTAACATATTTATGTCAATAAAACAAGCAAACAAAAAAAAACTTTCTCATCATATGTAGGACCATAAAACAAAACAAAAAACTGAACCTCATTTTCAACTTCAAGTTCGCAGTACAAACAATATCTCTCTTCTTCTGGAGTGTCATTAAACCTGCAGGTCTACAGTGCTATTGGTAAAATTCCTGAACATATTTTGCGCTCAGAGATTGTTTTCTTTTGTTTAAATTGTATTTCACGATACAGTATTTCTATCTGTATAGTCTGTGCTACTACAGTATGTTATGTATGTGTTATGTATTGGCCTGACTCAATTCTGTGTTGTTCTCATGTTCTGCATGGGTGTGTTTTTGGGTCTAATGGAGGCTCATTCTTTAGGGTGTGTTTGTAGAGCAGCATCCAAACGTAGTGACACTGTGAGAGCAGGGCCAGATGCCGGGAATGAAGCTGCTGCTTCTCCTCCTAATGACGTCACATACAAAGAATAATATCTCTCTACTGGGAAGGAGACGGCCTGGCAGCACTCTGGGTCCTGAACTGGGATTCCAGGCATTTCTTAGCTCACTGTTTCTCAATATCATCACATCCGGGACAACAAACTGACCCTTATGGCTCTGTAACTCTGGCAGTGTTAAGTTAAAGGGATATTTCACTTTATAAAAAAATGTGTCATCTACTCAGGCTCATGTGAACGCCCCAGACAGTTTATAAGTTGCTTCATTCATTGTTATTTGATGTTCATTTTAGCTGCTCCACCCCCTTCCTATATAACAAATATCCTATACATATAACAAATAGGTCTTAAAACATTATAGTTGCCCACTATAACTATTATGCCATGGACAAAGACAACTCGGGTTGTGACAAATCATGACAACCGTCACAATATCACCATACAATTAGCAAGAAGAAAAAAACATCAGGGGGGTGGGACTGCTCAGCTCTATACTTTCGGAGTTATAGATCACTAGGGTTCCATTTGAGACCCAGCAGTGTCTCTGTTTGTTGCTTAGGGTTGTTTGTCTTCCCACTTTATCATCATGTTTGACGGACTCCAGAACACAACCCTGTCTGTCTCTGGACATTCCCAGAAGCTATACGCAGAGGATTGCTAAATAATAATAATAAACAGTGTTTTCATGTGCCTTAACAAGGCGCCCTGAAGGGCTTCATGGACACGCTTGCAACAACAAACATTAAGACAAGAGGGTTAAACAATATAAACTCCAGACATGACTTAAAAAAGGAAGTAAAAGAATGATATAACTAGAACTGCACTCAGTAGAGTGCTGACTTGCGTATCGCACACGAGTAGGCCATGGTCTTTAAGTTGTTGTTGCTCTACAATACCCAGAAAATTCCTTGCTCACTTTACAACTGATAATAAATGATAATAACTAAAAGTAGACACCTTAAGCTGTCTTGGGATATCATTCATTTGCACAAATTCACAGCAGAAGATTTTCTGTAAATGATTTCATCAGTTAGCCTAATCGGAACAAGACTACCAAGCTACCATTTCCACCCATTTTCAACATTTTACTACGTCAATAATATACTGTACTTTAGAGATATTGTGTGGGCATGATAGAATGGAGATGAAATGGAGGTCTGAAAAAATCATTAACATGGTGAAACACAACTTGATGACATCATCAAGTTGTGTTTCACCATGTTAATGATTTTTTTCTTTTAGGACCTTTGACACCTAACAGGTCCATTTGGTTCCATTTGAAGACTCTCTGAAAAAGAAAGTGTTGAAAATGGGTGGAATTCCCCTTTAAGTAATGTAAGGATTTTACCTTGTCTGCAGTTTAATTGCTGTTGTTTTTGTCCTTCTGTTTTTGCAGAACACGACGACATTCACCCTGGAGAGGGACGAGACGGGGGACGTCCTGATGGAGGACGGACGCAGCCGCTGTCCCTTCAACCCCGAGTACAAATCCACCGCTATCATAGTTGGTATGTACTATGTAGGATCTACCAAACCAGAATATATGGGGTCATTAACAGCCTAAACAAAGTCAATAAATTGACAGGACCTATGCTTATTTGCCTGGCACACACCTGTGACCGTCACACACATGCCAACACTTTAAATTCAAAACAACAGTGAACAACATTTCACTTTGCCACATTTTTGGAGGGGGGTACAACCCACATGTTTATCAGGGTTTCTCAATCCAGGAATGTCCAATATCTACATGCTATATGATTTTGTAAAGGTGACTAATCAATGACTAAAACAATATAAGATACAAAACAAACTATTTCCCAAAGTTAGGTTTCTGAACTTAGTACCTTGATGCCACATGAAACCTAGGGTATTCATTTCAACAAGTTCTTGATTGCATCTTTAATGGTTCCTCTGCAGTTAGTCATGTTACTGCTGATCATGGTGGCTCTGTGTGCAGGACAGGGCAAGACTAGAGCATTGGAACAATGTTATTTTCCATAAGTCACTTTGATGTGGCCTGCATGGGTTGACATAATGAGGAGTTCATGTTTGCTTTGTTGACAGTGTTCAGCTCGTATGTGTCCTCATTAGGATGACCGCTCCTGTACTGCTTACTGTACCAACCAGTCCATCATACTGTACACCCACTGGTGGACAGTAAACTCTACATTGTTGTTGCTCCACTACAGTTGATTTATGATGTATTTATCTGCCAGCTCCCAGTGCATCATATTGTGGTATTTCTTTTGCTACTCAAATCTCAGAACTTCTCCCACTGCCGCTGTCAAACAGATAATACTTGAAGATGGACGACGCAAGTTAAGCCCCTGTGAGACCTTAGCATGAGGGTGGTCTCTGCTCAACCCAGGGACCACTAACCCCTCTTTAGAGAGCACTTCAGAGAGACCTAAATAGAACGCCATGTTTATTATGCCTTCGCTTAGGGGTGTGTGTGCGTGTGTGTGTGTGTGTGTGTGTGTGTGTGTGTGTGTGTGTGTGTGTGTGTGTGTGTGTGTGTGTGTGTGTGTGTGTGTGTGTGTGTGTGTGTGTGTGGTGTGTGTGTGTGTGTGTGTGTGTGTGTGTGTGTGTGTGTGTGTGTGTGTGTGTGTGTGTGTGTGCGTGCGTGCGTGCGGATTTGTATCACGTTTTTAATTGATTGAATCCATTTTTAGTCAAAACACGGCACAGAGATACAGTGGAACATGAAAATAATGACATGTCCTGTGGGGTGGTTTCCATTGTCTCCTAAGAACTGTGTTAAAGACTACTGAGATTAGACAGGCAGGTGAATCACCCACACGTTATTTGAAGAGAGAGAGAAGAGAATAAAATGTTTGATGTCTGGGCAGGACATCACAGATTTCACCATTTAATAACTTGTTTAGACAAGAGGATGAGTGTACACTTTACAATTTAGGCATTTAGCAGATGCTATTAATCCAGAGCGTCTTACATTAAGCATGAAGCTAAGAACAGTAACAGTAGGACTAATTAAACTGTGCATGTACTACTTTTGTACATAATGAAAGCTCTAAGTCTACATAAAATGCTATCTAGGATAGCATTTGAGCTAGGGGAAGTACTATTGCAATTGCCATGAGCTGAGATGGAGTCTGAAGAGGTGTGTTTTCTGCAGCAGAAGATAGGGAGTGAGTCTGCAATTCTGATTACAATGGGAAGTGCATTCCTTATACATACAATATAATGTACATAGGTAGCCTGACCTCAGTCTGAATTGTTATTTCGTTTCACCTCATTATTCAGACTGAAGTCCCTCTCCATCACAGCAGTTTCTGGGATTGTCGTTATCAAGGCAGACTACCGCTACGCTCTCATACATACCCATAAAATATTGGGAAAGCACACAACATTGTTGTTAATGTGTTAGCCCGGTTGCTAACCCAATAAACAAAGGCGACAAGTGTTACTAGCATGTGAACAAAAGCAGTAAAATATGTTGGATGATGATGTTTATAAAACCTGCCTCTAAATGGGGAGCACCCAAATTCTATTTCGGCAGCATAATAATAAACATGATGTTGGAGTGTGTTTGGTGTGTTTTTTCCCCCTGTGTTGTGCCTCTATAGTGTGTTAGTGTTATGGTCTCTGTTAGTAGTAGTACATGTTGTTGTTGTTGTCTTGGCAGACGGCGAACTGTACAGCGGCACGGTCAGCAACTTCCAGGGCAACGAGCCGGTCATTTATAAGAGCCTGGGCCAGAGCACCGCCCTGAAGACGGAGAACTCTCTCAACTGGCTGCAAGGTGAACACACTCCTGTTGCACTAAAGTTCTCAGTACTGGGTACTGATTTCAGTACTGAGGATTTCACAGGGGTCATTTAATTAGATCAGTGCTTATTTGCAAAAGATCATTTTCAGTCTCAAGATTTTTTTTTACTTTAATGCAAGGTGAACACACTCCTGTTGCACTGAACTCTGTGACCCGTTCCACTCGGTTTCCCCTCCTCCTGTGTCTGTCTGCTAGGGTGACCAGAGCCAAACTGTTCATTTGAGGGACAGAGGTATTTGCATGTTTGGGTCAAGTTAAGTGGGTAAACGTGTACAAAATAAGGAGCAGTCAGCGATTTTGGTGCCTGCAGCCAAGTGAGGATGCTGGCGTTGACTGTCCGTCACTTCACCTCCCAATGTATGAATTAATGGACCATTGTAAGCACTTTGAGTATACACATAGTGCATATAAAAGCACTATATAAATGCAATCCATTATACCGGCTGGAAAGTGTCCCGACACATGGTTGAACACTGGGGAGAGGGCGGAGCTTACTGGAAGGTCTATTATGTGGGACAGGGTCTCAATATTAAAGTATGTGAATTGAGGGACTGTGTCCCACACAGAAGGGGACATCTGGTCACCCTGTTGTCTACTCCACACAATACATCTGTACAAGCTTAACAACATGTCAGATTTTTGTTTTGTAGAGGTAATTTTTAACATTTATTAAAAGATTTTGAAAATAAATAAATAAAATAAAACCTTCTTTGGAATGTCCGATGCTAAATACAAATCAATTTGGGGGTCCTTGGTATGAAATCGTTTGGGGAGCCCACAGTGTAGAATCTGCTGCAGATCAACTCCAGTGATGTGGTGATCATTAATGATCATTAGTGATGTCTGGTGCAGTAATGCATGCAGACAGCTTGCAGCTCTGGGTTCTATCAGTGGCAGCACATGGACTTCAAACACAGCACCGTCTGTATGCAGGGGTGGAAAGTCACTTAAGTACATTTACTGTAGTACATTAAGTAAAATGTTTTATGTACTACACCACTAATTTACCACCAAATACCGATACCTGAGAAGAAAGAAAGCTATGAACTGTATTCCCACCCACTGGGAATGCAGGCTTTGTGCTTAAAGGGGAACGCCACCCATTTTAAACATTTTAATATGTCATCAATATACCTTAGAGATGTTGTGTGGACATGATGAAAAAGTTCCCCCAATTCTGTATTTCCTAAAAATGGAGGTCTGAAAAAATCATTAACATGGTGAAATACATCTGATGACATCATCAAGATGTATTTCGCCATGTTAATGATTTTTCTTCCAGACAGAATGTGAACCAAATGGACCCTAGCGGGTCCATTTGGTTCCGTTTGTACCCTCTCAGGAAAATTTTGAAAATGGGTGGAATTCCCCTTTAAATGCATAAGTGCACTTGGTCACCATAGTGTCAACCCCTTACCCTTATATCTGATCACTGGTTAGACTTGCATATTCACCATAGTGTCAACCCCTTACCTCTGTATCTGATCACTGGTTAGACTGACATATTCACCATAGTGCCAACCCCTTACACCCGTGTCTGATCACTGTTCAGACTGGTATATTTGTGAATACCGATATGACCTGACAATGACAAATAAGGGACACTGATACTTTTCCGAAAACAATACAGCATTGCCGATACCAACATGAACTGATATGGCCCAGCCGATCCTTTTTTCCTATACCGATACAGTAATGAGACATCCCTAATTGGGGTGCTTCTCAGCTAAACCTCAGTATAAGTCATTAAATGTAATAAGTGTGTGTGTGCGTGTGTGTTGCACAGACCCGTCCTTTGTGGGATCAGCTTACATCGAGGAGAGCCAGCCAGCAGGGAACTCTGTGGGTGACGATGACAAGATCTACTTCTTCTTCAGCGAGGCTGGGAAGGAGTTCGACTTCTTTGACAACACCATCGTGTCGAGGATCGCTCGCGTGTGTAAGGTAAGACCTGCGGGGGAGGAGGGAAGGGAGGGGCGCAGCCGCGGCACCCAACGGCTCCAACACTGAGGTACAGTAGAGCTCTGTGTGACTGATCCTCTAATCCAACGCCTTATCAAAGTGCAGTGAGACAAGTTCAGGTGTGCCTCATGGGGAACTCTGTGACCGCCACACATTGTTGTTATTGCAATTTGTTATAGGTGAATGGTGCATTCATGTTCGTTCAGGTATTTTACAATGTGCATTTACAACTTTCCTTTCCACGTACTGTAAATTCGGAAACCTGACTTTGGGAATTATTTTCTCCACCTGAAAAATACGCTTCTCACACTTTTAGTCCACATCCGTGGTCATTACATGGACATGTCCAACAATGCATAACAACAAAAAAAAGTGAAAATGTGAAAAAAAAGTGAAAATTGATTTTAATTACTTCCTGTGAATGATTAAATACTGTTGACATCATGAGGCCTACAGCAATAAAAGCCAATTGAAATTAAGCTATCCCATTTCATGAATCGTCCTCCACAATCACAGCTGTCTTGATTACAGAAATAATCCGGCACAGCTGAGTGACTATTGTAAACAAACAGTCCATGTGTCACTTGTGTAGTGTAGCTCAGAGTAGAGCCGTCTCTCTCGTCTCTCCCCCATCGCTGAAGGGATGCGAGGCTAACTGGTCAAGTTAATCTGGCAAGATTAACCAGTTTTCATGAAACCGAATGAACGCTAATCCAGGATATAATAAACCGGGATATCAGTTAAATCCTGGCTTTTTCTCTAATCCACCTTTCGTGAAATAGGCCCCTGGTTTATTTCACCTTTAACAATAGTACAATACCTGTTTTACTGCATCTTTTTTCACCATCAGAACACAGTATGGTGTGTAGAGATCGGACATTGCTGGAATGAGTAACACTGCTAAACGTGTGGGTTGCACCTTCAAAATATTTAGAGCTGCGACACCTTTACGTTGTTATATTATCTTCCAATCAATCTGTGAACTCCTCTGTTGTCTATATACAGTATATAACATACTACTTTTTCCCAGAAACCTTAGGCCATGATCTAAAGGTTTTGTTCCTTTCACCAGTGATCAAAAACAACCCCAAATAGCTTGTCAGCTCGTTGCTATAAATACAGGCCAGCTGTTATTCAACCACAAGGAGGTTCGACCATCTGGGTCTTCATATCTAAGCAGGAGGTTGAAACAGCACTTTTCCACATTAATTTTCCTCTTCCCAAAATCACCCCCCCCAGTGTCATGTGTTGATCTCCTTCAATCTCCTCACAATGTCAGCTGCACTACATCCTACCAGCAGCGCCTTAGACAGCACTCTGCAGGCCTCATTGGTATTCTAGGATGCTTCTGCTGGCTGTAGGAAATGCTTTCCCCCTCGCTGTTAACCATCACTCCACCAGGATTTTTTTAATGTATATATATATATTGGCAGTGTTTATCAATGTGGAACTTATACTCACTAATATTTTGACACCTGCTTTATTCTAGTGTCAAAATGCCTTTCACTGTATTTTGGGGTAAAAAAAAAAAAAAAACTTTTGATGCCCCCTACTGGTCAAAGTCGGGGTTGTCAGTGAAAAGCATTGTAAAAAGGTTGGGGGAAGTCTGTAAAAAAAAGTCCACCAACTCTGCTCTGTCTTTCTACAGATGAACTATAGAGTTGTGCAATGGACCACGGAACTGTCGCCCGTTGTCCAGAAATGATTCCCCCATTCATTTGCCTCATAGACCTTTCGAAAATGATTTATATAAATACGATTATGCCATGGACAAAGCCAACTCGGGTTGTGATAAATCATAACAAACACAATATTACCTACAATATCGAATTGGCAAGAAGAAGAAAAACAGCAGGATACAACACGTTTTGTTTTGTTTTTCTTCTGTGTGTGTTGTCATGATTTGTCACGACTCGAGTCTTTGTCTAAAAGTCTTTGAGGAAAATGAATGGAGAATTCATTTCTGGAGCAAGGGAGACGTCACGAGAGGGGCAGGACTGCTCAGCTCTATAGTGAAACGCAGCGACTCAACACTGCTGTAGAAATACGTTTGTATTATGTCACTGGAATGTGGTAGCGCAGCAGACTCTTGTCTGCTGCTGACATGGTTTGGAACTGTTTTCCCTCCCAGAGGAGTACCGTACAGTAGGGAGTACAGTAGAGGTAGGATATGAATAACTACAGGCTAAACGCTTCACAGAGACGTGAATTCACCCAGCCATGGTGGAGTGGGGGTTCGTGTTTTAGGTTATTATTAGAGAAAGTAAAAGCTGGGTGATAATTGTTCCACATTCCTTGCTTTCTTTAATTTGGGCATTTTAGCTATGTGAGAAGGCATTTGAACATGGTCCTAATAACGTTCACTCTGAAAGAGATTTGTACCGCATTTTCACAATTTCCCAGTATTGTGAAAAAGATCTGATGTTTTTAAATAACTAAGGCTAATGCTTTCAATAGCTAAAGCTAACTAATATTAGCTATTGCTTAAAACACCAAAAAGGATTCCCGTCGAGAGTGGATTAAACATTTTGATCATAGACTTCAGATGACTTATTGTGCGTAGCAGAACTGCCATCCAGTTCTTTTATTATCTTTAAATGTACATTTCACAGCTGAAAGAAGCTGCAGTCACTCAATATACGTATCACCTATTTAAACTATGGTGGTGTGCTGTATCTGTTGTAAGCTTATACTGTCTATCTGCTATTTCTAATGGATAGATTTGGAGTGCAGGGAAAAACAGTGGGCACTGTAGGACCAAGGTCAGCACAGCGTAGAGGGTTTAAGCACACTTCAGGGTATCCGCTGTAAAAGGAGTGAATTCCTCTCTCACACTAGTGTGTGCCAGAGTTGGTTAGTGTGTTTCCCATCTGAACACACCAAGCCCACGAGAGACAGCAAGATTATTTTGGGGCTCGACTTAGGTCGTTACCGTCTTTAAAAAGGTTGCGTCCGATGTTAACCCGTTCACATCTTTTTTTTTATAGATCAGTGACCTATAAAAAAGATTTTTTTTCCCAAACCGGTTGTGGCCATAACAGGTCAGGCACAGATTGACCCACGGGAATACCGGGAGTTTTCACTACCAAAAACGTCCAGGGAAGGCCAGGCCCAGGCAAACTAGCGTTTCTATCCTCCAAAAAAGTTTCCTATACTAACTGGGTGAGGCCAATATGTATTTATTCAAACTTCGCTTCCAAACTTGCTTGTTTTGTTGATATTTTGTCACATTGGATAAAAAGGGTAGGCTCCATAAAATATGGCTTCAGCCTACAACTTTTCAGTCTTAAACTCCTGTCTTTTAACCCTGTACACACTGTACACACAAACACTCCCTGGAAGTGTTGTAAAACACATTATTTCATACACTGCTCTTGTAGATTCTGTCCCCACATCCCGCAAATTGTTACACAGAATCTTTGAAGTCATGTGATCAAGACAGATCTGTCCCATATTTTATATTTCAAGTTTATTATTCTAAGTTTGCAGGATAGGCATGTTTTGAACAAAAATAATCAAATCATGAACGCAGCCAAAATCTTTAACATACTATTCCTTTTAGGTGGACAAATATAACCGCACCCAACAGGTGGCTTTTTACAAAAATACATTTTGGATGAAAAATACTTCCAATCATCCAATTGCCATCAAAGGAACAAGAAAGAAGGGAGAATTTTGACATTGGCCTATAGCGACACCAGGAGGCTAAAGCCTGATCTGGCGAAGAGTAGACCTGTGACCAGAAGGGCACTTTTTCTAATTGAGTAACAATATTACTCACCTGTAAAAATATTATTTTTCCAAGAGTTTTCAATCTTTGACTCAAGTACTGGAGTTGAGGATGCAGATCACACATTCTTTTCATGGTTGTTCTACAGTAACTACTGTTTGGGGTTGGATTTGCCAAGTAGCTCCACAAGTTGTTTTTGTCTCTCCTCCCTGTCCATGCTGACCCCCTCCCCTCCCTTCACTCCCCTCGTCTGTTTGTTCAGGTGTGTGTGTGTGTGTGTGTGTCTGTGTGTGTGTGTCTGTGTGTGCGCGCGTGTGTGTGCGCGCGCGCGCTGTTCCAACAATAAGTAGCACATCACCCCCCCCCTCAGCTTTTTCAGGGGTCTTGAATTATTTGCTGTTTCTTTTCAGCTTGACAGTATAAATCTCAAATAGTGAATTATCTGAACGTTGTATTTTTTGGGTCTCATGCAGGCTAGTGTGTTCTGGAGCACTGCAGGTTTTCAGGGTGGGATCCATTCCACAGATCACCCTAAACGGCCCCTGGTGGGAAATGAGGAACGTTTTAAAGCGACACTTCAACCTTTTTGCAAAAAAAAAAAAAACAAAAAAAAAACCAAAAGGACCATGTTAATGGAATTTAGAAGATTTAATAAATGTCTTGAATTAGCCTAGTCCTATACCGGTTGTGTAATATATGATCCAGATTAATTATGTACTGTATAATCGAGAACATTGATTGGGAGGGAATTGTTGATGTTAGAAAGTTGGGTTGAATAATATTCATTCACAAAATGAATATTATAGACCTCACCCACTCTGAATTTAATCGTAACAAACCCAGAGGGTTTTAATATGAATACCTGAAGGACAACCAGCACACACAGGCACACACAGTCCTCCTGGGGGTCTTTCTTTGTTGGTGTTCGAGTGAGCATTTGAACTTGGTGTGGGTGCTGTGGACCGCCACTGGTAGTGAATATTCAGGGATTGGCTTTGGCATGGCAGTGTAGATTACAGTAGTGGTGGAAATAAGTTATAGCAGACCATATTTAGTGTGTGTATCACTGCACCGTGTCGGGAGAAGGTTGTGACTCTGCTGCGTGCCTACCTGGCAGGAGGAACAGCGAGAAACACGTGGCTAAATACATTTGAGAATCCTGGACGTGAAAGTAATTGAAGAGCGGCTGCTGTAGACAGAGGACAGCGATGTGGGAGTCAGGGGGAGTGGGTAGTGTGAGGACATGGGGGGGTGATTGCAGGGGTGGATGTAACATTTTCCAATTGGGGGGAAAGAGAAAATGCTATGGGTGCGGCTTCGCTTCGTGCCATGGGCGATGAAGTTGCACCCATACCATTTTCGGGTAGAGGACTTACAAGTAAAGCATCAATAACAACATCAGTTGTTGTTGAAGTTGCAACAGACACGCAGCATGCATAAAGCTAATGGTCTGACGCAGAGTTTTCTGTTTTCAATGATGAAATGGTGATGGTTTAGTGGTGCGACATTTGTAGCTACGGTAGTTAGTAGCAGTAAAAGTGTTTCAAATCATTATAAATATAAGCACTTTAATTTGAAATATCTTGAGTTGTTTTGCATGCCATCATGTTTGGTGGGGCAGTCTGGGCATTTAGGGGGGCATTGCCCCCTATGCCCACGCTTAGATCCACCCCTGGGTGATTGAGTACTCGTGTCGGTCCAGCAGCGCAGCAACAATGGCAGCAGGCAGACAGCTGAGAGAACAGGAATGTGCTACTACTGTAGCTGCTAATTGGCTGGCAGGGCTCTGCTATTCACTCCCATGTGCTTTCACCTCCCCTCTCTGGTCAACAACATGATTGTTTGGGTTTAATAGTGACCCCCGGAGGACAAAGGCAGAATAGAATAGTTGTGCATTGAATTATCCACTGAAAGGCAAAGCAATTTTGTGGCAAAGGGGTGTGTGTGTGTGTGTGTGTGTGTGTGTGTGTGTGTGTGTGTGTGTGTGTGTGTGTGTGTGTGTGTGTGTGTGTGTGTGTGTGTGTGTGTGTGTGTGTGTGTGTGTGTGTGTGTGTGTGTGTGTGTGTGTGTGTGTGTGTGTGTGTGTGTGTGCGCGCGCGCGCGTGGCACCCTACAAGCCCACATAGGGAAGCTGGTAGTAGCCCTGCTAAAATGCCTGGAAACGCTTCACACGCCTCAAACTCTTCTTCATCCTGGCTTCAAAACTATGGAATGCACTTCCCATTGCAGTCAGCACATAGCACTTGCAGTGTCCTTAAATTGTAAATTCAATCTGTATGTACATGGTGTATTGCAAAGTATTTCTTAAAGTCGCCCTGGCTAAAGTGTGTGTGTGCATGTGTGTGTTTGTGCTGTGGAATGGTGTGAGGAGGTGCTCTATGGTTCGGTGAGTCCCATTGTTGTTGTTTAATCGTCCTCTTGTTTTTTCATTGTTCCTTTTTTCCATCATAATCATGGAGGAATGTCCTAACGTGTGTCTGCCAGCACTTCACATCAGTGTGTTTTCTACAGTGGTGGAAGATGTTCTCAGGTTTTGTTTTTTACAGAACTCACAGCCTGTTTGTGCTTTACCAGTGCAGTTGCACGTATCCTAGACCTAAAGTGATTTGTGACAATAGTCAAATGTAGTCTAAAGGCATATTTTATGTGAAGACTTGGAGTTTGTTTTTCAGTTTTGATTTTTGTTTAGGCTATAGAGTGCATAAAAGGGTATTAAAAGGCAACATACTGTATACAGTATATATGATACTATTATATGTATCATATTATGATACATGTAATTTTAAATTCATGGTGCATTTACATTTAAAGGCCACAAGGGTGACAGTTGGCTATTAAAACCTTCTCTAGTGTCCGTACAAGAATGCATATTATATGAGGTATCTTAACACAATTAAAAGAGGTCTTTATGTTACGGTTGTGTTCTTGGTTTTAGTATGTCTAATACTTCATATTTCAGTTTTCTTTAAGCAGAAGTTAACTCATAGTTAAATCAATAATGACTATTTTACAGTGCATATTCTGGATAAGAAATTGTTATCAAATGAGGGTCTGTGGACCAAATTATACCTGCTAGTCCTTGTAATTTAATATGTGGAGACTCTCTGTGCTACTGTACTGTCATCATCTTATGCATGTTTTGGACCACTCATCATTTTAAGTTCCCCAAACGACCTTCATCGGTGCTGCCTGGAGTTCATTTAAACACTAACAGGCTTACTCTGTAAACATAGCAGTTCCAGTTGAGATAGATTTTATCAGGGGCTCAAACATTCTCATTCCAGTGACTCCAGTGAAGTCCAGAGATACCCAAGTTTAAGATTTCACAATATTCAGGCATCCAACTCCCTTTTATTTTCACTTCAGATTCTCCTACAATCCAAGAGTAGACACTTATTAACACTTCCTTTTTTGTCAGGATGGCCTTTTGGATGCTCTTTTAATCATTATGTTGTACTACAGCGTGAAACCAAGTGGCACACTGTGAGCTTGTAAGTCTAATATTTTAGAAAAATGTGGCGCAAATCTTTGAATATTCACCATGACAGTGAACATCCCCTGGAACTACTTATCATATTGTCAGATGGGCGTCACACAAGGTTTGTTTTGTTTTTGTTTTTTGTCTTTTTCAGAACATTTTCTTGTCTTTGTTGTGTATTCAATTGATTATACTGTATGTTGAAGAGGATTTGGAAATCATTGTATTCTTTGTATGTTTGTATTTACAATTTTACACATCCTACCTTCATTGGCCAACTCCAATGAAGTCTCTATAGTTTGTAGAACCTATAGTGTCAGGTGGAAATTGGTTCTAAACATTCTAGGGCTAGTTGAAGCCAAAAAGGTTTGAGAAGAAGTGTGACGCTTGGTGTTGTTGTTCCCTGTGTGTTGTCCTGGCAGGGCGATAAAGGAGGAGAGCGCGTCCTGCAGAAGAAGTGGACCACCTTCCTCAAGGCCCAGCTGCTGTGTTCGCTCCCTGACGACGGCTTTCCCTTCAACATCATCCAGGACATGTTTGTCCTGAAGCCCACCGGAGACAGCTGGGAGAACACAGTGTTCTACGGGGTCTTCACCTCCCAGTGGTGAGCATCAGGGCCTGCACTGTGGCAGGAACACAGGCCACGTGCCATAACCAATAATAGTGTGTCCCGATCTAAATTGTTCATTTGAGGGACAGGACTATTGCATGTGTCGGACACGTGGGAAAACGCGTTGCCAACGTGGTAAATATCATGTGTCATATCTCGTGTTTAAAGGAGTGTCAGGCAGTTCAGCTGTGTGTGTGTGTGTGTGTGTGTGTGTGTGTGTGTGTGTGTGTGTGTGTGTGTGTGTGTGTGTGTGTGTGTGTGTGTGTGTGTGTGTGTGTGTGTGTGTGTGTGTGTGTGTGTGTGTGTGTGTGTGTGTGTGTGTGTGTGTGTGTGTGTCATAGGTATAAAGGAGTGTCAGGCAGTTCAGCAGTGTGTGTGTATTGCTGTGTCATATCACAGGTATAAAGGAGTGTCAGGCAGTTCAGCAGTGTGTGTGTTGTTGTGTCATATCACAGGTATAAAGGAGTGTCAGGCAGTTCAGCAGTGTGTGTGTGTGTATTGCTGTGTCATATCACAGGTATAAAGGAGCGTCGGGCAGTTCAGCAGTGTGTGCGTTCACCATGGCTGACGTAGAGAGAGCCTTCGGCGGGCGCTACAGGGAGGTGAACAGAGAGACCCAGCAGTGGTACACGTACAACCACCCTGTACCCGAACCCCGACCCGGAGCTGTGAGTCTGTCTCTAGTTATAACCCCTCCATCCACCCCCCCTCCACTAAACCAACACATGACAAGCATTTTGAAAATAAACACATTGTTTGCATTCAACACTTTAGATCGTGACAGTCCTCAGTAGGGATTCCCAATTATTCGGTGGCATGATCATTTTTACAATTTTTCTAAAATATCTAAAATGTACAAGTTCATAGTGCTACAATAGAGGAAGTTATGCCTGCTGTGTCATGTCACAAACAAGATTAGCATATCAAATAGCATTTGTTATCTCACAAGGGGCATGACACGTCGCCCTTAAAACTTACATAATAGAGAGAGAGAGATACTGCCACCCAAAAGATCAACCGTAGCAGATTACCCACAAGCTTTTTTTAGATTCAAATTCCAAAAAGGAACTTTTGCCTTTTTGGAATTTGAATTCTGAAAAGTAACAGTTTTTAACCTACAGTATGATGCAATTTTGGTTGCATTAACATGCTTTCATGATAAGAGCCTTAAACCCTAGCTGTGGTTTTCAAACATCTAAACTACAGGTCAGATGAGGGAACAACATGATCTCTTAATGTTTTCTTCATCTCTTTTTGGCCGGAGAACATTAACCAAAACACAACAATTTACTACATCTGCCAAGACTATTGTCTTGTCTTTGCAAAAATCGGTTTTACCACATGTATACAAACAATTTCCATTATAACTGACAATCCTAATCAAAGTTAGGAATCCCTAGTAGTAGTTTTTACTGTCAACATATAAAATGTATTCTGAAAACATAAGGTGCTGATCTACAAATGTCACAAAGCATCACAGCTGATGTAGAAGAATGTCCACTCCAAATTTTCCATTGTTAGTATTGTATCACGTTTAATGTGTTTAATGTCTATTTTATGTTGTCCAATATTGTCCATATTAAACTTTCTGTTGTATTCAGCGGCAGCATTTCGGTAGTCTCTGGGGCTCCGAACAGAGCTCCGGAAGCTACAATATTATCTTACCTGGTTCGAATCTGAATCGAAATTGAGGTTTCAGAGAGAAAAAATCGAGAAGCCCTAGGTGCACTGATTTAATGGACGCTTCGGACCCTTATTGTGTTCATCAGCCATTCTTTTATCACAACAGAGATCTCTGTTTATGAGTAAGTTGTTGTGTTTGTTTATAAAACCAGGACGTTGGGTTTTCTCTCCCTCTCTATGCAGTGTGTCACCAACCACGCCAGACAGATGGGCATACGGTCGTCCTTGCATATGCCAGACAAGGTGCTGAACTTCGTGAAGGACCATTTCCTGATGGACACGGTGATCCGCAGCACCCCCCTGCTGCTGAAGCGCAGCGTGCGCTACACGCAGATCGCCGTGCACAAGATCCAAGGCATGGAGAGAGCCTACGACGTTCTCTTCATCGGAACAGGTAGCGACATTCATTCTGCTCATCGCAAAATACTGTCTCCCGGTAACCTCAGTAAAACCTATGGCTAAACCTAACCTTAACCCCTGACATGCAAAACGGTCGCGACACATGGCACGGTTGCCAAACGATGTCACAGAAGTTGAAAATAACATAAATTTGTTGCGTCCGACACATACAGTATAAGTGTCGACATATTAATCTGCCTATGCCTCTGCTACAGAATGATTTCGCTGTCTCTCATTATGTGAGATCGGGTTGTGTAATACAGTATGTAAATCACATGCCAGTTATTGTTTTGCAATATTAAAAGTGTACTGTATATGGTTGTACCTGTTTTTCCCAGATGATGGAAAGCTGCATAAAGCCATCAATACCAACGATAAGATGCACATCATAGAAGAGATGATTCTGTTCTCCCAGCCGGAGCCTGTGCAGCACATAGAACTGGACCCCCAGAGGGTACGGAAAAAACCTTTAGTTTTTGTTTGTTTGTTAGATCTGCAAGATCACTGTGCCTTGCATAACAATACATTGTGGTCTTGCAGATCAGCAGCACAAACAGCCTAGGTATTTTATTTTATAATGTGTACTTGGCAGCATAGGTCTTTGCGCTACAATCTGCATTATAGTTATTAATTTCTCACTGAGCTTATGGAAGTTATTAAAGTGGAAAATGTTTCCAGATGTGCTCTGTCCTCTGGGGAATACTCATCAAACTCAAAAGTAAATGTTTAGCTTTACTCAAGTACAGTATTTTAGTGCGAGATGTCTTTACTTTACTTGAGTATTTAACATACAGGCATCTACAGTATACCTTTTACTGATATACAGTTCCCCTGCATCACTCCACTACAATTATATTAAAACTAGTTACAAGATATAGAAAGTTATTTTCTATTATTGCCAACCATTTTGCAATCATTACACAACACCTCAGTAGTTCTTCCACCACCAAAGTGGGGAGCAGTTCCAGCAGACGTCCTGAAGTTCTTTAGGGAGAATTCCATCTGATGTTCCTTGAAGTTCTACCATCGTCTAGAGGCCAGTGAAGTGAAATGAAATTCCACCCCGGTCTGCCTCACCCTCCTCCCTCTCTCTCTCCTCTCTCTTACATAATCAGAACCTCACCAGAACAAAACAATCATACTGCATTCTTATCTTCTGTTATGTAATAACACGACCGCAACATAATATGAAGTTTATATAATATAAGCCTGAATGACTCACAACAGGTAAGACATCATGACAGTTTATATTAACAGCACAGATTTTTATTTTATTTTATAGTATTGCCATGACTTAAACATTACTTTTTAATAACTTCCTATAGTGTTATTTCTACGTAAAACTCTGTACTCAAAAGTGGTGGTAACTCAGGGAGAATGTGGAATGTCACAGTATTAAGCACTTCATGTCACATAACCCTGCAAAAAAGCTTTTAAAAGACAGAATAAAAAATGTTTTTCTTCTCACCTGCACTGGACAGGTAATGGAGTTATCTGTGTTATTCTAAGAACATTTTAATAAACTTGTTAAATATGAAATATTATTGTTTCATTCCGAGCATGTCAACAGGTTACACCGCATATGAGAGGTGCGCAAAACTGCGCATTGCTATGACATGACGTTGTAGAAATGTGTTCTGTCGCAGTAGGAACTGCTGCTACAGCAAGCAGGTTTATCTATGGAGCACTGCTTAAAGTCAATGCTTTAAGTTTATTTTTACAGTACCTCATGGGTTTGCAAAGTTGAGTCCAGGGACCCCTAGGGGGAAATTAATATTGTTTGAATGTAAATTGGAAGTCCCCAGAGATAGAAATGCCATTAAATGGCACTTCCATAGACTTATGCTTGAAATATGTTTCGGAATCGCTGGTAGTTGCGCATAAACCCTTTCTTATCGGGGCCACTGCATTATATTTTCATATGGGGAGGGGGTCTGTGGGCAAAGACACGAAAGCTCGTAAAGCTCGTAGTGCGTCACTCCAGCTTGTAGGTCTGCTGTTATTATTATTATTTTTAAACAAAACGTTTTTAACTCAAACGTTTTGCTTCTGCTTTGAGGACCACTGACGTAGAAAGCTGAGGTTTTATTCAGAAAATTCTCAAAATTTAGAAGACATATGGAGAGTCTAGTATCGAGTCGGAAATGGGTTAAATGTCTTGACGTGTGTGTGTGTGTGTGTGTGTGCGTGCGTGCGTGCGTGCAGGGCTTACTGTTCGTGTCGTCCCACTCCGGCCTGGTGGAGGTGCCTGTAGCTAACTGTTCTAACTACCAGAGCTGTGGGGAGTGTGTGCTGTCCAGAGACCCTTACTGCGCCTGGACAGGGAGGCTGTGTCGCGATGTCAGGATGGCTCCACCTGACAGGTCAGTGTGTGTGTGTGTCACATTATGCACTGAGATAGATCTAAATACTGTATGTGCATGTATGCACGTACACCCCCGTATTTTGGACATTATTCAGGTGCTAGATGCTTTGGTGTTTTGGCCAAAGTCGGGCTATCTTTGACTACAGAGAATTGCTTGTCTTATTTGTTTGTTTTTTTGTTGTTGTTGTTTTCAGCCACTGGCAGCAGGATGTAGAAGAGGCCGACACCTCAGCCATCTGTAACAGAACGTTCCAGAGCTCCAAATGGAGATCCAAACCGTCCCGTGAGTCAAATTGCACCAGAATATACACCCTTTAAAAGGACAAAAAATATATGTTAATGACATTTAGAAAAAGGATTTAGAAAAAGGTAATATTTTTTGACCCTTTAACCTTTGTAAATAGTTGGTATCTCCTCTTAGTAGTGTTTGTCTCTCTCCCTGCAGCTCTGTCTCATTGCCAGCTCATCACCATCCCTGCCAGCACCTTCAGAGTCCTGCCCTGCAGGCTGCGCTCCAACCTGGCAACCAGGAGGTGGCGCTACAGGGACAACACCAGCCAGTTCATTTACGCCACCGCCGAGGGAAACCTTGTGGTTGTAGCGCCACCGCAGTCTGACGCCAGGTAGTTTGTTCAAGTTTTAAATATTATTTTATATTTTTGATTGATTGATACATTTTATTAGTCAATGGAATGTGAGAACAGTACAAGGTACAGTCAAGACATAGTATTGATCCAAAAGAAAAAACACCGAATAAAGACCTTGGGGTCCTATTTCCGTTCGGGTCCCATGTATACAATACCAGAAAAGAAAAAGAGAGGACAATGATGAAAGGACGAATGATGAAATCGACATGTAAAACGGCAGGTATAAAGACAAAGTGTGCAAAAATATAAACAACATTGACATTTGACATTTTGACATCTGTTTATCAACAATGAACAGTGACTCTGACAATGCCGTAATGTTCCAACAACAGGTTGGACACGTACGAGTGCTGGTCGGAGGAGGAGGGCTTCCGCCAGCTGCTGGCCAATTACTGTGTGAGGGCGGAGCCGCGGCAGGAGAGCACCACCCTGACAGGACACTCTCGGACGCCCCATGTGGAGAGGGAGGAGCCTATCATCCTGCCCGGGGAGTCACGCTCCACCCAGGTCCACACCAAGACCTACTGGAACGAGCTGATCGTGGTGTGTGGCCTCCTGGCCTTCTCACTGGTCGTCTTCTCACTGTTTGTCGTCTACAGGTCAGAGACAACACTGTGCTGTCTTTAAAGCACAAATAACACACACGCGCACACACACTTCTGCCTGCCTTACATAGCTATCTGGTTCGCTGCCTTCGCAATCATATTGTCTACAGTATGTCCCTCAAAGTTATTTGTTATTGTTTGAGGCTCAGTCACCTCTGATATAACCCAGGGGTGCTCAACATTTTAGGCTGGGGTAGAGTTCTCAAACTCTGCCATATTCGAATCAATATCAACCTGCCTTCCTTCCTTGCAGGAACCGGGACCGCATGAAGTCCATGCTGAAGCAGGGCGAATGTCCCAGCATGCAACAGAAGAAGCCGCGGCTGGCCGTGGGGGGCGGGGGGAAGCCCACCGAGAGCCTGCCACTCAATGGCAACACGGTGCCTGTGTCCACCTCGGACCACAAGGGCTACCAGACGCTCAACAACGACCACTACGTCTGCAGCACGCCCACGCACGAGTCCTGCTCGCCCGACAACAGCAAGAGCTTCTCGGAGTCGTCTGAGCGACGGCCGCTCAACCTGAAGGAGAGCCACGTGGAGTACTCACCCACCTGCCCACGGCCGCGTGTCCGGCTGGGCTCTGAGATCAAAGACTCCATCGTATGAACCGTTAACAACGCGTCGTTAATTAACCACTTAAACCCTATGTACTTTTTAGGTCGATGGGGAGGTTAGAGGTCACCCCTCAGGGGTCTGCGCTCGGACCCACTCCATTTTTTCCCCACTCTACACCAAATCCCTACGCTGATCAGCTTTTTTTAGATGAATGTTCACCTGTTCTTTTTGCCATATGAATGTTCCCCCGGAATACGACGGGACTCGACGATAGGGTTCATGTGGTTAAAAAAAAATGCTGACACCGAATCTGTACCGACGGGGACGGCCATATGGATGTAGAGGAGAGGAAAGGAGACCCCACCGGTGCCCCACGTGCGCACACATCGCAGCACATCTCTATTTTGTCCTCGTGTTTTAGTTGTGTGATCAGTTCACAAAGGAGGTCTTTTTTTTCTGGAACCGTTTTATGCTCCAAACTGGGTGTGTGTGTGTGTGCGTGTGTGTGTGTGTGTGTGTGTGTGTGTGCGCGCATTGTGGGAGGGGAGTGTAGGAAGTTGTGTTTCCATGAACAACGACTGTGTTCTTGCATGATGCAAGAAGTGGCTCCTTCTCCTCCGATATCAGCCGAATCATTTCCTTCAGTTTCTTCTCACAACCACTGACTTTCTGAGTGCGACAGCGTGCATGTGTGTGTGCGTGCGCGTGCGTGCAGGCACGTGTGTGTGTGAGAAGTCTGCTGACGACGCCGACTGTCACTCAGCACATAACCACTAGGATAAACAGAACATCATCTGCTAATCGGTGAGACATAGAAGCATCATATACAGTAGGCTGATAGGAGTCAGAAGTCAGAAGCACATTGTGATTGTATAGTAATAATAATATGATGGTCATCAGATCAAGCCAACCCAAGAGGAAATAAGCACATATGGGATAGTTGGAGCTCTCGCTATCCTATGGACGCAGTGGAACGGTTAGAGGACTGTCACTAGAGACCCGACCACCGACCCATGCCGGATTCTCAGGTGAGTCGAAGACCACCGATTACACCAACGTTTTGACCGATACCTTTGGTGAAGGATCCAGTGAACTCATTTCCTACCTAGGACGAGATACTTATTTTAGCGTCTAAAATACGGTCAGGGACGAGTTTGGACAAGTTAGAACCCGCCCACATTTTATTTATTTATTTTTAGTTCTTATTTTTTTCAAAAATGGAAAAAAGGCCTGTCCTAGATATATATTTGCATTGGAGTCGATGAGTCAGATTGTTTTTTTTTTTTTAGGGAGGGGGGGTATTTTTCTCTTCAATCGTCAATAAAAATAAGTGGCTATCGCCCACGACCATTTTAGCTGTTTTGATGATCACTGACAATACTTATTTTGTCCACTTCTGAATGGTTTCCGTGTTCCTGGAAGCGCTATACACACATACTGTACATCCAACTTTTAAAGGGCCCCTTTAAATGTTTGCCCCTTTTGCAAGCAGAGCTTTTTTGTTTTATGTGTGCAATTCTCCTGAACATCCTTCACACCTCCATGCAGCATCTCCTCAAGGAGGGGAAGTTCACTGTAGGTGTGACTTTGTAGTCCAGAAAGGAACTTTCTAGATGTTCATGAATATGAAACATTAAAGAAAGTATTCCTTGTTGTGTCCACTCCTAAACATCATTAAAATAAGCTCTGGTTGCAAAAGCCTTTTTTTAACTTAAAAACCTTTTCAACCCCACCCAGGCCGAAAGTGTTAAATAAAACCACAATCTGTACACATCGACTATATATTTGGCGATACCAATGTAAAACAAGAAAAAGAGTCATATGATTGCAGATATATATCGGTATGGCTCTACTACCAGCTGTCAAACAGGTCAGAGCCTTTAAGTCTGCTCATAGAAATGGTGTTCTGAGGCTTCAGGATCTGGATGCACATTCACTGTGCATCTTAACACATCAGACTTTCTCAGACGTCTGTTGACAGTGCTGTGGGACTCATAGGGATCTATATAAAGGATGGCTTCGTCTGCAGAGCGTCACGTTCACTCATCTGAAACCAGCCACGTTCGTCAGCATGGCGCTGTACAGGCAATAAGACCATTAACTCATCATGGAACTGAAACGACTGAAATGCTACCGTCTCTTCAAAGCAAAAAAAAAAAAAAAAGATGCCAAGGACACAACGTCGCGTTAACAGTGAAACTGAAAAGACTCATTCCTTTAAACGGGATCTTAGAATGAGGAGGATATGTATGTATGGGAGACGTAGAGACAAGCCAAGACACGACCGAATGCCCACATGTTATTGTTGTCACACCAAAAGCATTATGCACACTGTGCCAAAAATATCTTTGATTGTCTTACTCTTTATTATCTGACTGAAATAGTGCCATTCTTTTCCTCACAACCGCTTCACGCCTCGCCTTCTGTTGGCGCTGATCACTACTGGTCACCATCAGCACACGTGCTGGGAGTTCGATCGGAAGCGCCTTTTCACAATATCATCCTCATCAACGGTCACTCTTTCATACTTATGGAAATGCGTGGCACGTATGGACATACTGTATCTCTAGTAATCTCATCTGAGGCCTTGTTCAGACTGAGGGCAAATCCAATACCCTGGATTCTAGCCTGATTCTCTGCGTTCCACACCTCTGAAATGTCACTTCGCCAATCGGTCTGGCAGGAGCCTGATTGACATCACCAGCCACGTTGTTTCTGATTGGATGGTGTTCAAACAAAGGCGTTTGATAGTGTCTTTTCCCTCAAACAAACCACAGACCAGAATCAGAATCCTCGGCTGCTGGGGCAACCTTCATATGCCCCGCATGCCTGTGGGGAAATCAGTCTGGCCAGACTGATTTGCAGAGTGACATTTCAGCGAGATCAGACTGAAGTACAGGCTACAATTCCAACTAGTTCTCACATATTATCCTTATCCTTACACTTTTTGACTGACTGTCCACACTGTTATCAGAGGTTGTTGACCTGTCTGCGTTGGTTGCTAGGTAACTTACCACAGCAACCAGTGTAACGGTGTAACCAAACCACTTACGAGGGATGGTTTTCTAATCACTCCATGGTAAACAGCTGACCTACAAGCTCACAACGTGTTTTGCGATGCAAACGCTTAACATAGTGACACACTGAGCTTGTGGATCAAATATTTTCCATCACGTGACACCGTCAACAAATCTGGCGTCCTATTTGAAATGAGATTTGTATCACAATGCAAACCAAATCACAGGAATGTGGTTAAAATCAGAATAGCAGAAATCGTATTCAAGGTATTGTACAGTCTGGATTGGTTGAAAGCATTTTGCCAATCTGAACATGGCCTGTTTTTTTTTTTTTTTTTTTTTTTAATCCAATCTAGTTCAGACAGAAGGTTAAGTTATTCATCTCTTTGGCCTACATTGCTAGTACCTTATGCAGTGGCAGGGTTGTAGAAAAATACCTTAACATGTTTATTCCTAGTTCTGTTTCATATTCTACATAAACACATACATAGATAATATTCAGCAGAATCATTCAAATTGCCAGGCCATGACAGTAATGCGAAAGCACAAAGTGATGATCAGGGGTGTTGAATATATTCAGGTTTGCACATTTCAATAAAATTAACAAGAATAAACACGACTACTGAGGGTTTGACCGAAGGAAAAAAGAAAGACAAAAAAAAGATTATGATCAAATAAATTCTTATGACAGGGACCATTGCAGCCAATATAACACTATTGCAACCACATCGCTCAGATTTTGTAGAGACTTAAAAGCGCAGACTTTCCAAAGATGTAGGAAACTGTATTTATAGTATTCTGTAAGGGGGGCGTGTCCACAGAACGCTTTTTTTTGTTTAGTCTTTGTCTGAAAACTTGTCCGAAAGGTCTGGATCTCACAGCCTGGTCCCTAGTGCCTGGTTCAAGGTCGACACAAGGACTACACATCGGATGTACAGTATTTGCAGCTTAGTCATGTCCAGACAGAGTGCTTTGTACTAAACACAGAACGTTTATTGACAACGAGGCAGGCGTTCGTGTACCAGTGTCCATTTTCTAGAGACTGAAAACTGGTGTGCGAATGTCTAGAGACTCGCTTCTCAACGCTTCAGCAACGTTCAAAGTAATCAACCGTTGCTGACTATTCTGTCATCTGCTTTGTTAGTACAAATACCTGCCTAGATGGCCATATGTGGTACTAAATGAGCGGCACTTCTCTCTTGAAGTTGAACTTTATTTGTGACCCTGAGAGCCCTGAAAAGCGTTTCTCTGTGTGAGGAAGAGGAGGGAGTGCTCTAGTTCTTCACCAGGGAATGCATAGCGTCTCAAGAAAATAAAAAACCCTTTCTGTGGACACGGCCCCTCCTTCTGATATAACTCACATTTCCAGCGCCATAAAGATAACATGGCAAGCATTGATGTTGTGGAATGTATCACCAGTTTAGTGTATTGATTAGATCAATATATAATATTATATATGCGAGAGTCCAAAATAAAAAAATATCAGTATTTTGCTACAGTATATCAAACACTGAGGAGATGACATACCTACCGCTGTGTCTCTTGTAACAATTTTGACAAAGTAATTGCACAGAAAGCATAACTGCGCAACAGTGGTCAATGTTTGTGCGTGCGCGTGTGTGTGTGTGCGTGTAAATGTGTAGTTAATATTGCGTGTTTTTAAGGGACCTTGTGCAAGATGTCTTGTAGAAATAGTTTTGAAACTAGAGAGTGCACACTGCTGATTCTTATGATTTATTATTTTTCATAGTGCTTTACGTACAACACCATGCATTACTCCCGTTGCACAACTATCAGTATGTTCTTAATGGAACACTTTACTCATGTTCACCCTCTTCTTCATTGAACTGGTCCTCTCTAATGCTTAAATACTGTGCCATTTACCTGTCTACTGTGTCTCAGAGGGACGTGGTCATTTCAAACTCTGCATTTGATTGTTTAGTTATTTATTATTAGCAAGAACAATGGCTGGAATGTTAGCATGCTACCTTTTCATGAAGAGAGGCTGAATTCCATTGACGGATGGGGATGCAACCACAGCCCACCAAGTGCCATCCTATAATGAGCTTTGTTGAGGACCGATGTATGAATATATGGTTGAAAATGGGTGAAGTGCACCTTTATTGATTGTCCAGATTGATATTTATCAAGCATTTCAAAGGCTCTGCCGTTTGTCACCGTTAATAATAATCTTGGTCATCTAACATGTTAAACTGAGAACTGGTTCCACAAATGTGTTCTAAATCCTGACTGTTTCTTGGAAAATATAAAAATATGTAGTTCCAGGCCAGGGACCCCACAGAAGCAAAACATTTGAGTTAAAAACATTCACTGTGACAGAATATTCGCCAAATGTAAACATAAAAAATAGCAGACCTACAAAGCTCATAGAACTTGTAGCTCTGTTATTTTTCAATAGGTAATGCTGATTTTAAAAGTGAGGTCCAGAGACCTGCATTGGGGGAGTTCTAATGGTTTACAAACACAGTTACTCTGTTGCTATTTCCCCCAAGATATTGAGATGTTATTTTTATCATAGGATGGCAGATCCTCAATGATCCATCACAGTGCAAGTGATTTTGTTTGTTTTGTTTGCCTTTAATGAATCCCAAAGCAGCATTAATCTAGTTTGGGATGCTTGATAGATGAGGACCAGATTTACAGACATTTTCATCATGACTTTAAGATGTCATTTTTGCCTTTTGCCATGTGCCACAATGTCAGCTCACCTGCCTGTGACCTCACCAGTGGTGGAAAGTACTCAGAGTACTCAAGCACAGTACTTCAGAGTATCGATAATCCCCATTGAATATCACTGATGTAAGTAGCTAAAATTTGCAGTTCAGTAACATTTACATTGTCTACCTAAAGTATTTTTGCAAGCATGCACTGGTATGTTTGAATAGTTTAACTAACACCTTTTTAACTGGTTCATTTTGCTCCTTGAAATCATAGTAGTGAGGTCAAAAGTCTTTGGTCTTTTGGAATGTAGTGGTGTGAAAGTCACAAGCTTCTAAATGTACTTCACTACTGTCCACCACTGGAGCTCAGTCACCAGCAGGGGGCAGTGTGGTAGAAGGCCTGATTGTAGTTCTCCACTGGGGTGACACAGGGGTAGGATGGGATGGTTGTTGTTGAGCACTATAAAGGAGAGTACTGACACACTTTGATCTCACGTATCACGCTTCGCGCCCTGCACTGGAGCTCTGCTGTCAATGCAAGTGGATGGGCGAGAGTGGTTTGTTTGGAACCATCCTACAGTATGTGGCTTGTTTGGAACCAGCAGGAGTCATGTGTGCTTTTCAGCGAATAGCTGCCGTCACGTGTACCTTTGAGCCAATAGGCGTCTCTGTTCAGCCGGAGCATTGGGAGTCAACGAGAGTGGCATACTCTCTTTTATAGTGCTCTAGGGTGGTGTCATCTCATTGGAGTGACACAGGGATGGAGTGGGATGGATGTTACCTCATTGGGGTGACACAGGGATGGGGTAGATGGCTGGTGTCCCTCATTAAGGTGACACAGGGATGGGGTAGATGGCTGGTGTCACCTCATTGGGGTGACACAGGGATGGGGTAGATGGCTGGTGTCACCTCATTGGGGTGACACAGGGATGGGGTAGATGGCTGGTGTCACCTCATTGGGGTGACACAGGGATGGGGTAGATGGCTGGTGTCACCTCATTGGGGTGACACAGGGATGGGGTAGATGGCTGGTGTCACCTCATTGGGGTGACACAGGGATGGGGTAGATGGCTGGTGTCACCTCATTGGGGTGACACAGGGATGGGGTAGATGGCTGGTGTCACCTCATTGGGGTGACACAGGGATGGGGTAGATGGCTGGTGTCACCTCATTGGGGTGACACAGGGATGGGGTGGGGTGGGATCGGGGGTGTCACCTTGCCTGCCAACAAAAAGCTTAAAATGCTGCTCATAAAATAGTGTCTCATTTCTCAAAAGCGCTTTTGTCAGAAATTGTTATTGGCCTAAAAGTACAGACGGTAGTTACTGTATAGTAGATAATTCAACTGTTTACCAGCTAGTCTTATTATTAAAAACAGTGAAGCTACAACTCTTTGTATTCCAAAACGAGTTCTTAGATAATGGACTAAAAATAATGACATCTAAGACTTTAAACAAAGATGCATTTGATAAAGACAAAACAGTAAAGCTGCTTTGTGTGATGCTATTACATACGTGAGTAGTTCCCACAGCATAATAATACTGTACTGTCTGTAACATGAACGTAGCCATGTGGTTACACTATAGATATGCTGTATAATGTATATCACATTTTGCCTAACATCTGCAATGATATATGAATATAGCCTATAACGGCCGTACATTTTCGTACAAATGCAAAATCAAGAACCACGTGGCAGAGACATTTTAGAGGGCTTTCTAGCACCAAACTAAGTAAAGCAATTTGGCTGCTGTCGGAAATATGTTCAGAGTGGCGATGTGCTGCTCTCTACTCGCTTTGGAGATGCAGGGCACTTGTGGAGAACTTGGACGGTGTGTACACTCTGATCACATTGCCCGAAGTTTTCTGGAGAATACACTCTACACTGGCACTCTTGTCTGGCCAGTATTCAACATGCATCTGCATCTAACAATACGATAATAATTCTAACAATACGATAATAATTCAAGACTATTTTAGTACATGGTCCCTGTGGCGTGCCATGGACCTGAGGAGTTGCATGGTGACCCTTTGGTGTAAATAGGGCTGGAAACATGAAACGTTCATTCAAAACCAGAGCACTATGAATTCTTCAGTGTATTTCCGAAAGCAACTGATTTGTGCAGTACAGCTCTAAAATGTTCCTCATCAGACAAGAGACAGCATAGGCGTTGTCTCCGCATCATCCTCATCACACTAAATCGCCATGAGTTGACTGAAAAGCTATTACAAAATGTGGTCTTGTATGCCTGCATGAAAATGATTTTTTTTTATCAGTCTGTTGTGTACACAATGTCGTGAACTGTATTTTTTTTGTATCATACATTGATATTGTGACTGTTGTTTTTATTATATTGTACATAAAAGCACTTTATTTTAATTTTTTTAATAAATGAATTACGTGTTTTCAAGCTTGTGTGTAGGTGTTTCATTTACAGTAGTTGCTGCATTGCTTGTTGTTGGGCTGGAATCCTTGTTTATTTTTTCTGGAAACTGTCCCCATCGGCCCACTGCAGCCTAGTTCATGCATGTTTGGGCATATCCTGCCGATCCCTCGCTCTGCTTGCACACAAGTAGGCCATGCATGGCGTACTTATTACTTGCATGAGCAGAGCAGGCACAAGTAAGGCGATCGGTGTTCAGTGTTCGGTGGTCGGTACCTCGGGGTACTCCAATTGGCCGGTTTAGGTGATGATGACTCCAATTTAGGTGATGATGTAATGTGACGTAAGAGAAAGAACTTTATATTTCTATTTATTAGACTTAGAAATGGCACTGGCAGATGACTGACACAATCGTCATAGAGCGTCGGGCCTTTGTGCTATTTCAGTAACACATCTGTGCGGTCATCTTCCAAAACCCTTCTAATACGCCTTCAGCACCATGTCTTACGGGTTCGGGTCAAATTCCGGATTTCGGTCCCAGGCGTCCAGCCTCTTTCCCCAGCCCCCGTCGGCAACAGAGGTCGTCCACGAGGTGGTTTCACCCCCGAGCGACAGCATCAGCTGCCTGGAGTTCAGTCCCGCGTCCACCCAGGGAGATTTCCTCGTCGCCGGGTCGTGGGCCAACGACGTGCGGTGTTGGGAGGTGCGGAGCAACGGCCAGGCCATCCCCAGAGCCCAGCAGATGCACGCCGGTCCCGTGCTGGACGTCTGCTGGAGCGACGATGGGAGCAAAGTGTTCACAGCCTCCTGCGATAAGACGGCCAAGATGTGGGACCTGAAGAGCAACACGGCGACGCAGGTCGCACAGCACGACGCGCCCATCAAATCCATCCATTGGATCAAGGCCGCCAACTACAGCTGCGTCATGACGGGCAGCTGGGACCGCTGGCTCAAGTTCTGGGACCCCCGCTCCCCCAAACCCATCTGGTCGCTGCAGCTCTTGGAGCGATGCAACCACGCCGACGTGGTTTACCCCATGGCGGTGGTGGCGACGGCCGACAGACAGCTGCACGTCTACCAGCTACAGCACCAGCCCACTTTATGGCGTTCAATAGATCCTCCTCTCAAACTCCAGCACAGATGTGTCGCTATCTTCAAGGACAAGCAGAATAACATCCCCACGGGCTTCGCCCTGGGAAGCATCGAGGGCCGCGTCGCCATCCACTACATGGACACTCCCAACCCTCAGAACGACAACTTCAGCTTCAAGTGCCACAGGTCTGAGATCAAAAACTCCAACTACCAGGACGTCTACGCCGTCAACGGCATCTCCTTCCACCCCGAGCACGGCACGCTGGCCACCGTGGGCTCGGACGGACGCTACTACTTCTGGGACAAAGACAAGCGCATGAAACTGAAGATGTCGGAGCCACTGCCCCAGTCCATCACCGCCTGCTGCTTCAACAGCAACGGGCAGATATTCGCCTATGCCTCCGGCTACGATTGGTCTAAGGGACACGAGTTCTATAAGCCCCAGGATAAGACCTCCATCTTCCTCCGAAATGCCTCAGAGGAGTTGAAGCCAAAGAAATAAGCCTGATTGGCCGTTTTGGGTCTCTTGTGAGGGAAGGAAATCTTAGCGGCTCAGATTTGGACTAACTCCACCTCACCTCCAATCTGTTGGCTTATTATGAAACTGCTTAAGACTGCTGCACTGTTGGGTGAAATGCCACCTCACCCCAAACAAAAAAAAGCTCTGGACTGTCTGCAGGGCAAAGCAAATGTCTGTCTGCAGGGAAACAGCCACAGCATCAAAGTAGAAGCCACAAAGACAAGAAAAAGGCAAAACAATATAGCTATATATTTAGATTTTTGGCAAAAAATGCCTATAATACTTTTAAATACTGGTTCATTTTTGACATCAACCATCAAAATCTCTTCCAAATCCGTCAATAAGGCATGCTGTATGCAGTGGAAAAATGTGTGCAACATTTTTTTTTAAACAATGTTTTATATGCACACATCGATGGCAACAGAAACCATGCAAGGTATTGACCGGCACACAGGTTAGCCTGCCAAACACGAGGATTAGGCTACGTATGTGTCGATGCCAAGGCTTTCACTTTTCCCTAATAGCGCCTGATCTTGAAACCAGATGTATGATGACATAATCGTGTTTCTGGTGTCTTGTAATCGTGTCTCGGATGTTTCTACCACTGTCTCATTAGAAATGGATGTTTTTTTGTTTGTTTTTTCCAAATGGCTGCGCCCAATGAAATGCAACAAAACGACAATCAGCAGCAAAGTACAGGCGGGTAATATAAAAGCCTACATAAATGCACCATTTATAATAGCTATTATTTACTTGCGCAAGCAGATAAACACATGTATTATTGCCTGAGTAATTGATATAACGCGCCTCTAGTTCATTCAATTCACTGCTGTTGAATCACCATCTGTGAAAATACTTTAACTAATGTTAATAGTTCAATCAATTTCAACCTTCCATGTTATATTAGTGTAGATTTACACTAGGCTACAGTAACTGCTGTGCCAATATGTTTGGGCAAAAAGCAGGATATGTAATTATGCATTCCTAGCTTGAGCTTTTGACTAAACATTCTATTGCCATCTTTCAATTGCGACCACAGCAAAGTTACTCTGGTGATGTTGATTAGACACAAATCCTGCACTGATTTTACCTCATGTTGATGTGTGTGTGACTCCACCTGGTGGAGATCAACAATCAGCACAGTCACCATAGAATATCAATATACTTACTATACTTAGGTACTATCATCATCATCAATATCAATACTATAACTAAGCAAATGTCTGTCTGAATGTCTGTCTGTCTGTCTGAAACGAGCATAACTCATCACTGGCTGCACCAATCGCTTTGATTTTTCACACAGTCATTGACCATAACATTAGGAAGAGACTGAGGAAGCCCTTTTTTCAAATTAACAAATTGTTGATTAATAATGAATTTATTGGTGCATTAGATTTCCCCATTCGGTTAACATTGGCAATTCCCTTTTCGGCCACAGGGAGAAATGCAAATAGCAAAACACACACACACACACACACATACACACACTTTCTGACTGGCCATTGCAGTTTCTGTGCAAAAGTGTGCATTAAAGCAATCCTTAATCAAAACACTTGCATCTTTGGTGATATCACATTACCCACACAGTACATCGTTTGGTGTTCATATATTCACAACGGGTAAGGTCCTAGTAACTAAGCAAATGTCTGTCTGTCTGTCTGAATGTCTGTCTGAAACATGCATAAGTCCTCACTGACTACAGCAATCATTCTGAGTTTTCACACGCTGATTGAACATAACATTAGGAAGAGACTGACGAAGCCCTTATTTCAAATTAACACGTCCTTGATTAATAATGAATTTATTTGTGTGTCTAAATTTCCCCATTAAGTTTATATGGGAAAGTCCGACGGGCCCCCTAACGTTACACAAATCACAGGCCACCATTATCGCTGTTCCCCCACTGCCCTATTTCCACTGCTACACCAGCACCGGAACAAATGGTGACCCATACAATTTTGCGCTGGCTATACTGTGGCATGCGCAGTGCACACGGGCCACCCTCATTACTCATTTCCTCCATGTTATCCAACCTGCAACAGCTTTCGCTAAACTTTGGGACGTATCGTTGAATATCTCTATATGTATTTATAGTTTCGATTTAATGGATGGCGCGGCATACTGTTAATTTGCCGGCACAGGCTGCGGGCTGGAACGTCAATTCACCCGTTTTATCGACACAGAATATACTTTTGATACACTTTACTCAACACGATGTTGGAGCAGCAGGACGGAGGCACTGCATTTACGCTATGTGAACGGAGCGACAGATACCGCTTTACTGTATATACAGATCCAGGCTTCATGGGAACTGTCCGAACTGAACATCGTTCGAACTGGGAGATATTATTGTCACCGTCACCTTTTACTCGCACGTGTGACAAGAAAACAAAAACGATGTCCAACTTCACTCCACCAGCAAGCTACAGTCGAGTTCACTGTGTGTGTGTGTGTGTGTGTGTGTGTGTGTGTGTGTGTGTGTGTGTGTGTGTGTGTGTGTGTGTGTGTGTGTGTGTGTGTGTGTGTGTGTGTGTGTGTGTGTGTGTGTGTGTGTGTGACTCACCACCCTCCACTTTCTAAACCAGTGGTTTCATGATGTCCACACAAACACCTACTTTAATGCAACACACTTATTTATAACCACTTACATTACTTCTTACTACATACATTTGTATTTATAGTTGTATTTTATTTATTGTACAGCACTTTGTGCTATATAAATAACTTATTATCATTATTATAAAAGGAGTAGGCCTACTTCATCAAAATACTTACAATACTACTTAAAATACTTACTTAATACATTATTGTAATTGATATTAAATTACATTAACCAAAACCACAATTTGGTGTTCATATATTTTCAACGGGTAAGGTCCTAGTTTTATATAAAGCACTGGTATGTGTTTGTTGGGCGTGCTTATCTCTGTTATCTGATGATGGCCTGTAAATCTGTTCTATTTTCACATCATGCAACCCTGTAAATCTGTTCTATTTTCACATCATGCAACAAGCTCAAATAAGTAATGAGGCGTGTTTTGGCAAAGGTAGGATATAATAGCAAGTACATCTGCACTCATATTACACACAAGTAGGCCATGGCCTACTTTCGCACGAGCAGAGCGAGCGATCTCTAGAAAGCAATTAATTGTTGCTCTGCAAAGTAACATGTTTGCTTAATTTATTATACGCACAATACCACTCATACAAATGGATTTTCCTTGTGCATCCAAAATATTACTAGCCTTGTGAGAGGGGGGAATAGGGATTGGGAGGGAAAGGTCAAAGTTCAGATATATGTTAAATATCCTGTATAGAACCCACACGTGTGGAGCTAGCGTGACCTGCACTGGCAGTGTCCATGCACAGGTTTGGCACATCTCGTTTATGATCGGATTAGACCACCATGGATTGACGACAAGCATTCTAAAAATAGTTTTTAAAAGATAAATATTTAAAAAAAATAATAATACCAAACAAATTGGGAAGCGAGGGCGGGGCACCAAGGTCAGGTCAAAGATGACATGCATGTGGTTCTTAGTCCATTGGCTGCCACATGACATATTGTAATTCCCAAAGGATCGGACATTAAGGGACCTCTCACAAATACTGACTGGCAGCGTGTGAAATAATGGTCTAACAGTTGGTACTAATTATCCCCGTGCACAGACAACACATGCTTCATATATTTGGGCCCAGCCAGACATAAAAATAAAATAAAATCATCACCCTTGTGAGATGAGGGCACTCCTATACATCATAATGAATCACATTCATCAGATCATTTTCATGGCAAACACACACTCCGAGGCATAAACACACACAAAGCCGAAAAATGTTTTTCATAATTGACCCGACTGGTTGTATAGACCCTCCGATGCAGCCATGTCTGCCCTCAACTATACCCAACCCGTACAGTTTAAGAGATCTTCCAATAATAGACAGTGTAGCGAATGGGAAACATATTTACCGACGTGATTTGTAGACACGAGAAGATGTAAATAGCGTCTTTGAACGAACCTAGAAAAAAAATGGAAATGGAAAAAATACAGATATTTAGAAGAGCAAACGAAGGCAAGATATAAATGTTAATTGCAAAAACAGACATCTCCATTAATTATTCATTTTCATGAATGTGCGCAATTGTCTTGGTGAAGCGGTGGTGTCACTCATGTGGGCAACTTTCATCTCTATTCGACTGCCAGTGACTTAAAAATGTAGTCTAAAAAAGCAAAAAAGCAGTTAAAATTACATCAACAAAAATTGGTGGGGTATGTTACTTCACAGATGATTTTGAGAGATAACCCTGATCACAGATCATCTTCTATGTGTTGACTATGAGGAAGTAATATTGTAGCTTCTTAAACAAAGTATTAAAAATGTCAACAAAAACAGCCCATTAAAGAGCAATGTTAAAAAAATTGTAGGATCCTTTTCCAAGTACCATGATTCCTCAGCGGTGCGGTTCTCAGATGTTTAGAATTGGCAAATAACACCTCTCTGGTCTTCTCTTTCTTTCTTCACCTGTGGAAAATCACCCCTCCTTCTTTGGCTGCTTGATGTGGTTCCCCAATCTGTAATTTGCAATCTGTCCAACCCCAGCGTGAGGTTATCCTGCACCTTGGCACCCCGAAAGCGGAACATTAGGTCACTGAAGTAGATGTGGGGTTTTATATTCTGAAGGAGCACTCCCTTGGGGGACCCCCCCGTGATGAGAGCCTCGTCGATCTCCACGCCCCAGCCTCGCAGTGTTTTCAGGACACGGTTCCCCGAGCTGGCTTTGCAGGCTGTAACCAAGAAGGTGCGAATGGGACTGAATTCACGTGCGTCCTTGGCATAGAACCTCTTCTGGAGTTTCCCCAAGGCATCCAGAAACCCCATCAGGGGACTCTGGCCCAGTGGCATGTTCTCGTTTTCGTTCTTGTGCTTAAAGGACTTGTCCAAACCTGCTTTTCTCGCAGTGTTCTCAGAATCATCCAAGACCAAAGCATCTCCGTCAAAGGCTACTCTCAGCTGAATGTCACTCAACTCAAAATCAGGGGTATGAGACATGACTGCGGCCGCGGCAATGCCCTCTTGAATAGCCTCAGTGACTTTCTCTGGGTCCTTGGTGAGATAAAGGTTGGTATTGTAAGCCTTCAGATAATCAATAGGATTCTGCCCTCCAGTCATGCAAATTCTCTCGATGGCCAAATTGTAATGACTAATGCTGTTGATGAATCGGACTCCCACCTGGGAATAGCCGCTAGACATGAGGACAATGTCAAACAACTCTTCACTGTCTGGGTAGATCTCCCTCAGCCGTACATTTACTGACATCAATGCTTTGACGAATGGGAAAGCATCTCCTGGCAATAAAGGCTTGTCCTCATGCTCCACCTGGTAGTCTAAGTATCTCTCCAGCCCTTCCATCTCATAAACCCTGCCCTCTGCCTCCATGTTGAACAGGGTCTGAGGGCAGATGGATATGGTAACAGCATGGTGAGGGTTGGGTGGCAGCGGGAGTTTTGTTTTGAGGGTATCAAAGAAGGCTTTTGCCGCGTGCCATTCTTGGTCCTCCTCATCTGTTTGAAGATATTGTAGACCAATTTTTCCAATCTTCGAATCCGTTACAAGTGCCGTCGCCGTGCCAGTCTGGACAATGCTTAGCAAGTGATTGCTAATTGTAACCGTGCAAAGTGCCGTGCCAGATCGGGACAAGGCTCGCAAGCTGTCGTGTGGTACGTACTTCTGTCTTGTGAGAATGCGAGTTGAAAGCTCCGGGGAAGTATATACAGATCATTTGTGATGTATAATGTTACGTCACCAGTGGACAGTTACATGTTGAAGTACATGCATCAGTATAATAGAGTAAGCCTACTTCTTTCACCACTGGTCATGTATTATATAATAGAAACCTGTCACTCTGTACAGCTGGTGACACACCGTTGCACGTCACAAATTATCTGTATATAGCCCCCTACACACCCTGCATCTCAACCAGTGGAAGGATAACTTGAATGAAAGAGTGTGAACTCAGAAGAACTAACTGATAAGTGTAATCGAAATGTACTGGGATTACACAGTCATGACTAGTCAGAATGACAAAGTCAAGGAGGAATTGGAGTTGGAGAGTAAGACTGAGGAAGAGGAGAGAATCCTAGAGGAAGGGAAGCGACTGAAGGCTTGGGGACACAATCTGGACGCCCGGGAGATGGCACTGAGGGAGTTGGCAATGAACCTCGAGGAGAGAGAGGAGACAGCTAAAGCCATGATAACGGAGGTAGATAAGCGGAAGCAGAATTTGGAAGAAAGGGAGAAGAAAATGAGGGAGAAAGACATGCTGGACACCTCTGAATCCAGAACACGGAGAAACCAGAACCTGGGAACTCCTAGGCCAGCGTGTGGGTACCTGGAAGACACAAGACCCAACTCCCACCAGCTGTTTGTGGGAAACATCCCTCACAATGTGGACAAGGCAGAGCTCATTGAGTTCTTCAGACAATTTGGTAGAGTACTGGAGGTCATCATCAGGAGTGGTGGGAAGCTCCCCAACTTTGCATTTGTGGTATTTGATGACTCTGAACCTGTGCAGAGGATCCTCAGTAATAGGCCCGTAAAGTTTCGAGGTAACTGGCGTCTCAATGTGGAGGAGATGAAACCTCGGCCAATGAACAGAGTTCCACAGGGCTCATCCAGCCATGCATCTAGTTGTGACACCAAACAGGATTCTAGTCGAGAGCAGTTGAATTCTGATGATCCTGTATGCTCATCTGTGGAGGCAGAGACAGTGGCAAAGCCTGCGTCTGTAGAAGAAAAGCGACTAAAGGATTGGGGACACAACCTTGATGAGTGGGAGATGGCGTTGAGAGAGGTGGAAATTATCCTTGCCGATAAAGAGGAGAAAGCTAAGGCCATGGTAATGGAGGTGGAGAAGAGAAACGTGACGGTGCTGCAGAAGGAGAATGTGGGGACCGAGGGCATGTTGGACATCGCTGCCCCCAAAACAGAGAGAGATCGGCCACTTGGAACTCCAGAATTATACGGAGAACCCTTTAGGCCAGTGTGTGAATGGAAGGAGGGGGGGACTCAGGCCAAGATACACTCTGACCACCAACTGTTTGTAGGACAAATCCCCCACAATGTAGACAAGGCTGAGCTCAGTGAGTTCTTTGGCCAATTTGGTACAGTCCTGGAGGTTATTATCAAGAGCGGTGGGAAGCTCCCCAACTTTGGCTTTGTGGTGTTTGACGACTCAAAACCCATACAGCAGGTCCTCAGTAGGAGGCCCATGAAGTTCCGTGGTAGCTATCTTAACGTGGAGGTGATGAAAACTAAAAAGCTGTTTGTGGGAAACATTCCTCACGATGTAGACAAGGCTGAGCTCATAGAGTTCTTTCAACAATTCGGTAATGTTCTCGAGCTCAACATCAGGAGCGGCGGGAAGGTCTCCAACTTTGGCTTTGTGGTGTTTGACGACTCTGAACCGGTACAGCACATACTCAATAATAGGCCCGTTCTGTTCCGCGGCAACTGGCATCTGAACGTGGAGGAGATGAAAACGTCAAGGAAGGGAGTTCGGAATTCTGCTTCGAAACAAAAAGAAATGGAAATACAAGGTCACGTGGCCATAAAATTATCTTCATTGACAATGCCGGATGTGGATGTGACTGACGGACCTAAAGAATCAGGCACTGACTGAGGCTAGCAGAGACCTAAGTGGTATTCCTTCTTTTGACATACAACGTGGTACGTTTAACACAGCTGCTTTGATGCATTCGACCTGGCCTCTAAAAGTGGGCGTTGAAATCGCAACCTTTCATAGCCATGTCGCCCATAGGGGAGTCCTCCGACTTGACATCTGTTTCCAGTTTTTTTTTCTTGCACCTTGTATGCTGTTTCATGTTTCTTGTAAAACCTTTACTTTACTCACATGTGTAGGCTGTCATTTCATAACATTATGGTTCTTGTATAATTATCATTTTTAAGTATGCACAACAATTTGCCTTTCTGTATACCTGCCTTCAGGTTATTACTTGCGTTACTTGAGTGGGCTTTAGGCGTAAGTTAAGTGATCAGTGCGCGGTCAGTCTGCAGACGGTCATCCCTCAGGGTACTCGGATTGGCCGTATACATATTAGCTCGATCTGCTCACTGCTAGGCCATGGCCTACTTGCGAGCAACGCGTAAGTTTGCACTCTACCAAGTTCTGATCTAGTTATTACTGATCTCATGTGACCAATGACGACTACAAGCACTTCATTCTCTTTTATATCTAGGATTTACACTGTTACACAGACATTCCTGACCTTAATATTTCACCCTGTTCGCAGTGGACTTTTTTCCCTGTTTTCTTCACTCTATTTTCCCGCAGCAGTCATTTAGTATTGGTGCAAACAAAGGCTGTCTGAGAGAACTCAGGGCAAATCCAACAGTAACAGAAACACACCTGTAGATTCACAACCTACGAATATGTCAAGGAAAACGCATCTTTCCCCAGTAATGTTGCCAATGATACCATTATTTATTTTCCATGTATGTCTCCAGTATGTTTTACCCCCTGTCCGTGTGTCCGTCCGTGCAACTGTTACGTCACCCCCTTCCTCATCTTAAGGCCACACTCGTACAGGCCCGACACGGTCCAGGTCGGTCAGGGTTGACGTTATGTCAACTGCTATGTCACCCCGTTCCCCATCTTAAGGCCCCGCTCGTGCTAGCACCCTTCATTGGTTAAGTACCTTCTTCAGCTCCCATTAATCAGGCACAACGATAAATAGCACTCTTTTCACATTGGACTATTATAGTGCCACCAACCTGATCTGGCCTGGTGGAGACCTGTGCCACGAGGGGCACTGATCTAGTTGTTTATTTATTTTACCAGTTAAGATAATGAAGATGATAACCATAGTGCGCATGCGTGTGTGTATGCGTTCGTGCGAGAGAGACAGAGTCAGAGTTTTATTTAGGGATTTACTGCCCCCGGTGCAAATTGTCCATGTTGATATGTGGTCACACTGTATCAGTCATTTACCATGTTAGCATTTCTGTGGCCTTTTTGACAACTAACATTTGTGCCGTGTGCTAATTTGCTGCTCCGAGGTCAATTCTTGGATTCTGCTGGACCGCTTTAACCAATATTGACCTTAGCTGATTCTCAATGTGTTCTGGAAAAAATAAATAAAGAACACTGCATTAAAAGCACATGCAATGCGGATGTGTATATTACTGGATAAACTCCTGCTAAACTTTCCAGTAGGCTAAAACCTCCTGGATTGCTTTGGCTAGGACTGATATTTTGCAATAGCTAAAGTACAACATAATGCCTGAATCACCAAATGGCATTTTCACACATAACAGTTTAATACATAGTATTTTACCACATTCATGTCAAACTCAAATACACAGAGTAGCCAAAATAGAAAAAATGGTAGAAATTTCTGGGCCTGAGCTGCTGGACTTTGTTCCATAGTAGGCCTTATATCTAGCTGTAGTCGGAAGGGGGCAGTGTTGCAGCCAGGTGGTGGTGAGACACTGTATGGTGCATACAGTATTTTGAATGTAATGAGCACATGCATAGACAGATCTAGAAATTATGGGCCCCTGGGCCACCACCAGCCAAAGGAACTCTACACCAGAGGATTTTTCTTCCTGATGCAGTGCATAGTGTCTGAACACATAAATCATGACGGGGTGGCAGTGGCTCAAGGGTAGAGTCACCAGAAGGCAACCGCAAGGTTGCCATCCGGTGACTTTACCCCGGGCTCCCCCAGAGTTAGTGTCGAAGTGTCCTTGAGCAAGACACTGAACCCCTAATTGCTCCTGATGTGCTGGTAGGTACCTTGCATGGTTTCCAGTTTCCACTGCCATCAGTGTATGAATATGTTTGTGAATGGGTGAATGTGAAGCACAATGTACTGTATGTAAAAAGCGCCTTGGATGAAAGGCGCTATATAAATGCACCATTTACCATTTATGACATATATCATATATCACCTCAAAATAATAAACAGACAAAATAACTAAGCCAAACAAAATGCAAAAATGCTTGCACTAATGTACCATATAATGATGGTATAGGGACCTTTGTTGGGTTATTTTATTGACACATGAGCCATCTTGGCTATCACACGGACACTCAACCTGACTGTAAAATGTGACCAAATGGACACATAATTTGTTCAATTTTACTGTTATACATTACTTTTCCAATACATTTCCTATGCCGCTATGCCTTTCTCGTCCCCTGAGTTAGGAGTGAGTACCGTAGCATGTAAACAACTAGCAGCCATCAGTCAGACATGGACAGGATGACCAGATGTCCCTCTTTGCGTGGGACAGTCCCTAATTTCCAATACTTTTTGAGTGTCCTACAAATTGAGCCCCCTGTTTGTCTGCCCCACATCGTGACTGGCAGAGTTCTGGGTTCAAATGTCTTATTATTTGGCTTGCTGTTGTCTCCTTTCCTGCTCTCAATGTGTTTTTAAGTCTAATAAAATAACTCCACTATTCCCCTGGTGCCACTATATATTTTCACACTCACTCCAGAGGGGCCACATTGACTACTGTTGTATCAAAAATAGCTGATCTGCAAGCTTTCTGTGACGCCTTTTGTATGTCAGTTATTTTGTGCTATATTTGAACTGAAATCCTGAATTATTTTTTAGCAATGTGACATCATGATCTTAATAATTTGTTGCGCTTTTCACCACTTGTCCCACACATGCAATACTTCCGGTCACCCAAGTGACAGCTACCCGTGACTTAACCACAGCAGAAGAAATGGCATGTTGTGCATGGCGATCGAGCGATGGGGGAGCATGAATGAATGCACATTGTTGTAAATTGATATTTCACACAGTGAGTATCAACAAGACAATGCGTCAGTGTCCCCTGGGAGGTGTGACATATCCGCCGTGGGTCCAGTGCAGAGTGACTGACGGGCCCCCTAATGGCATGTGACTCACTTCAGACAGACAGTCTGAAGACTGACAGTCAGAAGGGACAGGGATGGAGTTGACAGGCCAGAATTCACAGTCTCATTGTGACCAATGACCATGTAGTGTTATCAACATGTCACTCCCCTCCTCCATTGGCTCCCGGTCGCTGCACGCACAGAGCTCAAAACTCTCATGCTTGCATTCAAAGCAACCAAAGGTTTGATTCCACCACCCTCCCGTGCACTCCAATCAGCTGACACTGGAAAGCTGGCAGTACCCCCGCTAAAAACGCCTGGCCAATGCTCCATGCGCCCCAAGCTCCTCTCCCTCCTAGCAGCAGTGACTTATATAGGATGTCTAATGTCTTACTATGTTTTGTATATTGTACGGCGCAAAGTGTATTGTAAATTCTGTATGATGCATTGCAATGTAAGTCGCTCTGGCTTGAACGTCTGCTTAATGCCTAAAGTGTAATCAACAGGCCTAGATGTAACCTTTCCAATTGGCGGGGTGGGGGGGGTCGGCAGCTTCTTCATCGCCCGAGTCGCTTCGCCCCCATACCATTTTGGTTTAAAGTTGCCCTAAACCCCCACATTGAATAGCTAACTTTGGAATGGTTATCTATAACACAAAATTTATCTTCCCCAGACCCCAGAGGTGTTTGGTGAAATACCCCAATTAGCACAATTACCTGAGGAACATTTTTACTAAATCTAAGTATCCTTAATCAGTACAGCTGTTTAGATTAAATGATAGTTTAGGTCAAGCCCCCTTTTTTAACCCCCTCTAGTGTATCCGACATTTGCTAAATAATCTGTGTACTTGCTAATGGTATACTGCTTGTGCCATTTAATCTAACCTATTTTTAGGGCTCTAGTCCTGCCTCTACCATTTTTCTTTCAATATCGCAGACTAGCAATTAATCTTACTGTAGGAGAGTAATATCTTTACGTATGCCCCCTTTGGAAAAAGTAATATTATATTACTAATAAGTTGGATCAAGGTCAGGTGTGCAATAGAGATGCGCAGTGACGTCACCGCCCCGGTTCCGGAAGTCTTTTCCCAATTCATTTTTCTCATAGACTTTTCGAAAATAATTTATATCAAGACGATTACGCCGCGGCCAAAGCCAACTCGAGTCGTGACGAATCATGATGACACACACAAACTTTTGGGACCATAAAATAATTTCTAAGATGAAAAACGAAACAAAAAGTCTTGCCGTTTTCTACTTCTTCCTAATTATATATTATATGACGATATTGTGTTTGTTGTCATGATTTGTCACGACCTGAGTTGGCTTTGGCTGCGGCGTAATCGTCTTGATATAAATTATTTTTGAAAAGTCTATGAGAAAAATGAATGGGGAAAAGACTTCCGGAACCGGGGTGGTGACGTCACTGCGCATCTCTATAGCTGTGGTGGATTAGGATCTACAAACTACTGCACATCTCTGTTATCTGTTAGCTTCTAAATATGTACTTTTTCACATCATGCAACAGCAAACTTATGTGTAAATAGATCAGCACTCGGCAGAGTGCAAACCACTCCATACTTTTGCGTGAGTGGAGTGAGCTACTCTCATGATTTTGGTTATAAAGGTCTTTCACTTATGTCACCATTACATAGTAATGTAGTACTTTGAGGGATGGTTGACCACCGACAACCAACCATTGACGACCGCACATCAATCGCTTAACTTGCTCCACTCCACTCACACACGTGATGAGTAATGAGGAGTGTTTTAGCAGAGTAACATATTACAATTATTACCCATTTAGACGAGCACAATTATGGTTTGACCCTAAAAAATTGCAACAGAAGGTTTCTGAAGTGTTTTTGTAGTATTGGGTGTCCTTAATAACATACTAAAGGTTTACCAAATTTGTTGGTGCCTAACCCCATGTTTTGGTGCTCTAGGTATATTACAGTTACAAATATATATTATAGCAATTGGTAATACGCTTACAACAGTGTAATAGGATATTTCTCCATTTCCTGTAAGCCATAATGCCCAGGATCGGTGAATTCTTCACCTGAATACATAATTCACATTCTGTTGATGCTTTTTTAAATACATTTTAATTTGATACCATAATATTAAGGAATAAAATCACCACAAGGACATTTGTAAGTGATAGGCCAGTAATATTCCTTGGAAGAAATGTCTTACCGATAAATGTTTCACATTTTGTATGAAATGTTTCTTGCAATAATTACACAAGTGAAGTCTAAATCCTCATATCTTGATGTGTTTGCCTCACCCATTTAAAAAATGACACACCCCCACAGAGAAAGCAGGGTGCGGTGTTGACTCTGTTGGACAGTGAGTTGTTCAGAACCAGTACAAAAGCATCTGCCCTATCCTGATCACCCCTAGTATCTCCATACATTTAGCTGGCCTGTTCTGACATCGCAATGATTATTTTGACATCTACATCGATCAGGAGTGCCCACACTTTTTGACTTGTGAGCATTTTTCAAAATGATCAGCTCAGCAAGATCTACTTCTGTAGTCCTGGAGCGGAGTCAGATTTTTGACTGAAGGTGGTTTCTCTGAGGGTGCCCACTGCCCAGTGACATGCCTTGAGCATTTTTGTTCTCAATCCCTTAATGCCTGAATCACAAATAAGTCTACCAAAATAGAGTTTCATGGTAAAGCACAAGAAAATCTAAAAAAGTTCAATAATACCTTAGAAAAAGTCACAAAATACTGTGAGACAGCAGTGAGTCGGTGGTGAACTTTTGAAGAATTTAAAAAGTTCCATCTCCCACCATTTTAAATTATGCCCAGCAGGGAAAAGTTGGTGCGTGACAAATGAAGCCTCCAGGGGTCTTTCAGTATTACCATTTTTTGATTATTCTCTCTACTTCAACTCCAATCACAATCAGTTAGAGATTAGGCCTACTTGACCATCCAATGTTCCAATCAGCGGTATCCAACCAAGCCATTTAATGGTAAATGTGCCCTTTTTACTCACTCCACTGTAGTGGGTTCAAAATGGATGCATAATTACAATACTTGGGCATAATAGGGACACAAAAACTGGGTGCTGCTCCCCATAGAATCCACATTCCAAACAGTTTCCCTCCCTGCTGCTATACAACAAAAAACATTAATTTCTGCTAGGGATGTCCCAATACGGTATCAGGAAAATGACGGATAGGCCCTTATTTGTCACAGGAAAAGTATCAATATTGGTCACAGACCTATCAGTATTGGCAAATATGCAAGTCTAACCAGAGATCAGACACAGTGGTAAGGGGTTGACACTATGGTGAATATGCCAGTCTAACCAGCGATCAGATACAGGGGTTGACACTATGGTGAATATGCCAGTCTAACCAGCGATCAGATACAGGGGTTGACACTATGGTGAATATGCCAGTCTAACCAGCGATCAGACACAGTGGTAAGGGGTTGACACTATGGTGAATATGCCAGTCTAACCAGTGATCAGACACAGGGGTAAGGGATTGACACTATGGTAAATAAGCAAATAAGTTCACATTGGTACATATGGTCAGTGTACATTTGAGGTGCCCTAATCCCTCCAATGCATGGCTTTTCATGATTGTGTCATGTGGCAGCCAAGACTACATACATTAAGACTACCGGTACATAATTTTTATTTAGGGTAATAAAATATGATTTAAGATATTTGTATAAGCCAAATTTGATCATTTCACACACACACACACACACACACACACACACACACACACACACACACACACACGCACACGCACACGCACACGCACACGCACACAGACACACACGCACACACACAGACACACACGCACACATAACACTACATGCCCTACAGTACAGTACAGTATGATGCCGTACAGTACGCTAGTGAGAGCCAGCAAAATCAATTTGCAACTGCGATAGCAGAAGCAGCGGGTTTACACCAGGTAGTGTCTGATGCGATACAATACTGTAGGGTACAATACAATGTGATATAAGGTACAGTACAGTATGTTACAGTAGGGTACAGTACAGTGCTATACAGTGTAGAGCAGACTAGAGAACAGTACAGGTAACTAGACGGACGAAGGAGCTAAGCTGTTTTAATGATTTTGGTGGCCATATTGGATGCCATATTGAAAAAAAAAAACATATTTCGCATGGTCAAACTTTGGTAAATTTTTAGTATATATTATTAAGGACACCTGTACGTTTGCTGAAAAAATACTATTACACTAATACAGTATATGTAATTGTTGAAGTTGAATGAATAAAGCCGTCCGACTCAGAGATTTGAGAGGTGCATGTGCTTGTCACAGACATGCGCCCAGCAAGTTCAGTCTGGAAACCTCAGTGCAGTCGCTGCTGGTGCTGCCTCAGCATCACATTCACATGATTGACTTCATCCAATCACACACTCTCACTGGCTATTTAAACTGCATGTTTGCTTTGCTCTTCCTGCTTGTTGCTGCTGCTGCTGCTCTGCTTTCTGCCTAATCATTTGCTGCTCACCCTCCTCCACCCCAGCTACCACCTGTAGATTTGGATCTGCTTTTTGGGTGCAGGGGATTCGGAGTCAGGACTGTTGCGCTTTATCTGACTGAGTACCCAAGAAGAAGATCCAATTCATCCACCAAACCATAGCCTATTTTACATTCAATAAATTAATATTTAACCCTTTTTGTGTTGTCCTGACTGAATTTTCTTTTTTGGATGATGAAATGGTGTTGGTTTTGTGGTGCGACAGTTGTAGTTGGTTAGTAGTGTTTCAAGTTATTAAGCACTTTAATTTGAACTTTGAAATATATTTAAATTTTTGGGTTGTTTGCATACCATCAGGTTTGGTTGGGCAGTCAGGGCATTTAGGGAACCACTGATATTTTTTCAGATAACAGTAGAATGCAAGTGCAACTACATACCGGTGAATGGCCACACTAGTTATTAAGCATTACACTTGTTTACTATAGTGGCCACCTTGTTCATTTCATCAAGACGAACAGAGAAGTATTTACTTCTGTAAAGCCAGAAGCAACAAATCATAGTGGAGGAAGTAAAAGGGGAAAAGAAAAATATACAACGAGGGGAAATAAAAAGCTCTCTTTTGTATGTCGTCCCCAATGGCTCCACCATGATGATGATGCTTATGATGATTATGATGCTGCTTATTATGTTGATGGTTCTGAATCTCTGTTCAGAGGCGTGTCACTTGACTGTGCCTGTTTGCTGCTCTGCAATGTGCCGGACCCTCCAGTCCTTAAAGGGGAATTCCACCCATTTTCAACCTTTTTTCTGAAAGTGTACAAATGCAACCAAACTAACCCTAACGGGTTAATTCGGTTCCATTTGTACACTCTCAGAAAAAAGAACAGTCTAAAGAAATCCATTATCATGGTGAAATACATCTTGATGATGTCATCAAGATGTTTCACCATGTTAGTGGTTTTCTTCAGACCCATTTCTTGGAAACACAGAATGGGGGAACTTTTTTTATCATGTTCACCCAACACCTCTAGGGTATAATGACATATTAGAAAGTTTGGGTGGAGTTCCCCTTTAAAGACGAGCCTTTGGGGGCTCTCCTCTCCTCTCACATCCCCTCCTCTCCTCTGCTCTCACATCCTCTCCATTCCTCTCCTCTCACATCCCCTCATCTCCTTTCCTCTCCTCTCCTCTCACATCCCCTCATCTCCTCTCCTCTCCTCTCACATCCCCTCCTCTCCTCTCCTCTCACACCCCCTCCTCTCCCATCCTCTCCTCTCACATCCCCCCCTCTCCTCTCCTCTCACACCCCCTCCTCTCCTCTCCTCTCCTCTCCTCTCCTCTCCTCTCCTCTCCTCTCCTCTCCTCTCCTCTCCTCTCCTCTCCTCTCCTCTCACATCCCCTCCTCTCCTCTCCTCTCACACCCCCTCCTCTCCCATCCTCTCCTCTCACATCCCCTCCTCCTCCCCCTTCTCTCCTCTCCTGAAGAGCGTCTTTTTCCAGCAGCTCAAGCTGTAGGTGTTCGTGTTGTTGGTCCGAGTCCTCCTCGGACTGCACTAGTACAGCTTGTGGGGATTTGAGCGCCGTGGAATCAAAGAGCAGCAGCAACAACACGACAGTTGTTTTCCTTTTATTTCTGTTTTTCTTACGTTTATCAGCATGTTGTTTCTTTCTTTGTAGGATAATAGGATAATAAAACGTGATTTACAAGAAGATTTACAACAAACCGCCAACTATACAGTGAGGAAATCGGATCTCTTCCGATCAAGGGGAACATGTAAAGAATCTGCGCACGGACCCCCCCACAGAATCTTTTATCTTGGGGAGGGGGAACCTCTTTTTTCTCCTTATTTTTTTCTCTTTTCTTGACTTGCTTTATTGGCAGCATGCAGAAAGGAATGCGTCTGAACGACGGACACATCACCTATCTGGCTCTGCTGGCCAAGAAGGACGGCACCCGGCGCGGCTGCCTGTGCAAGAAGAGCTCGGAGCAGACAAAATGGCACGCCAAGTGGTTCTGCCTGCTGCAGAACATGCTCTTCTACTTCGAGAGCGACTCCAGCTCGCGCCCCTCCGGCCTTTACCTGTTGGAGGGCTGCGTGTGCGACCGCGCGCCGTCACCCAAACCCCCGTCCAACGCGCTCTCCTCGGCGAAGGAATGCCTCGAGAAGCAGGTGAGGACCGGACCGGACGGCGGCTGCTTGTTGATCGATGAAAAGGGCCGGATCTAGGCATGGGCATGGAGGTTCTAGGGTACAAATGGAAGGGTACAAATGGAACCAAATGGACTCGCTAGGGTCCATTTGGTTCACATTTGTATCCTCTCAGGAAAATTTTGAAAATAGGTGGAATTCCCATTTAAAGTTTTTATATTTAAAATGATTTGAAACACTACTGCTGCTCTTAACTAACTACAATTGGCACCACTAAACCAACAGCATTTCATCATTCAAAACTCTGAGTCAGACCTTTAGCTTTATGCATGCTGCGTGTCTGTTGCTACTTCAACAACAACTGATGTTATTATTGATGCTTTACTTGCCTAAATACAAGTCCTATACAACATATATAGCCTAGCCTACATCTTGTGGGTCACAGAACTATAGAATTTAAATGAAAACTGTACCATTTTCATACCTTTTTCGCCTGCCCCCCAATTGGGAATTGTTATATCCGGGCCTGTCGATCAACCCGGGGGGTTGACACACACACACACACACACACACACACACACACACACACACACACACACACACACACACACACACACACACACACACACACACACTGCTGACTGAGGGGGAGTAGTGCGCAGGGACGTGCACATATAGACATCAAATGGGTGCTCACAGCCCATTCCCCTTGCACCCTTTTTTCTCTTGTCAAATAACTCTGGTTCATAGCTCCACTGCTTCTATGATTCTGCCTTGCAGTGGAGCTCTGTGAAAGACAATCTAATCTTTCGGATGGAACCTCCACCAGCCTGGAGAGGAAATATAGGGGAGACGGAAACGGAACAACCGAGGCATTCTCTACTAAACAATGTTTTACCTACTAAAACAAACATGGGACTTTTTGGCCAGAGCTCTATTGTTTTTCCACTGGAGAAAAAAATATTCTCTATGAAGTATGAATGGCGATTTCAAAGCCTTTCATGTGACCTCCAGAGCCAGAGCCTTCTAGGGGAGAGTTGCGATATTCCCGTTCACTCCAGGGCACTTGCACTGCTGGAGGAGCATAGAGCCTCCAGCAGCACCCCATTCACACACACTGTCCAATGTAGAAGTAGGAGTATGCAGAAATGCGTTGGACTGGACTCAGATATTTAATCCAGCTTTAATGACTTTAAAACTGTTGTTCTTTAATAATAGTACAACATAAACATTACAGAGACTGTAGTCGTAACTGAACGTTACTTAAAAACATTTGCCGTTTTGCATAGTACCTAAAATAGCCCTAATTTGTGCCGTTCTTGTTGAAAACAATGTATTCCCAACTGCAGTTAGGACTCAGAGAGGCTCTGTATAGTCACATGACGACTGGCTACTCTGCTCTGGTTTCTGACCCCTCAATATTGCAACTCTAACTCTCCTACTGGATGGCTCTGCTCAGAGCTACAGAGTGAGCGTAGAGTATTGAGGGAACGTACTGGGGCTAACTTTATAGGTGTGGTGGGGGGCTCAGGGTGTTTCAATTCCACCAAGGAGGCTTTCTAATAACATAGCATAAGCCGTGTTTGTTTTGGTGAGTAGGTAAAATGTCTTTATATTTCCACTCCAGAAGAGAGGCTGGACAGAGGTCCATCCCAGAGATTGTCTTTCATAGAGCACCACTGCAAAGCAGAATCATAGAAGCAGTGGAGCTATGGGCCAGAGCTACCAGTCAAACAACCTTCCAGAGCACAAATGCAGCATTTACTACATTGATAGTGCCAGAAATGCAAGCAAAACTTGATTGGCAGCCACTCCTATGCTATGCCAGAATTAAGGTGGCATTTGCTTTTTCCCCCGAAATCTGCTGAACTTGAACTAAACGCAGCATTTCGCAGCTGAGCAAATTTGTTTAGATATCCATGTTATTTTATTACACCACATCTTCACTATAGATAAAAGAGTGCTGGTCTAAGGCACCAAAATAACCAATTTACATGCTAGTCTCAATTAACCTGCGCATTGTGCGCTTGTAGATCTGCTATTTCCAACAGTGCCCTTTTCACAGGATTTCAGCCCCTGCGCCTCTATAAACAACACTCTCAGCACGTCCCTGGTAGTGCGCTTTTCTCCAAACAATCGAGATGCCAGATGCGCTCCCCTGCTACGAGGAAACCCCCTGTTATATAATATAACTATATGTATATAGTATATTGCACATATTTAATTGCACTGTAATACATTTAATTCCCCAAAGAGAGCAATTCCGTGTACTGTATAGCCCACCCTCATATGAAAATGACTTATTCTGGGGTTGCTAAAGTAGCATGATTGCAGGTGAATGCTTATTATTATCATCATCATCAAGCTATTACTATTATCTCACAGAAGTTATTCCAGGATGCTTATAGTTCCTTGACGTTACATAATGGAATCGGCCCATATGATTGTCTCAATTTGGCACCATGTCAGTAGCATCCACCACCTGCCTTCAAATATAGTACATAATAAAAAAGCTTGTGACTCCCCGGGTTACTCTTATTTGGGTTGGTGTGTGGTCCCTCTCTGGGTCAAAAAACAGCTGAAAAGCCCTGGTAAAACTAAATTGTTAAAACTGGACGAAAACTTAAACTTTTGCATGCTGCAGGTTGCCATTTTGCAGAGGAAAGCTGCCCGTTCCCCCCTCACTTTGACGTATGGATTCAGCTCCTGCTCTTGATATTAATAGCATCCCTACCTTGGCAACTGCAGCTCCACAGTTTACAGCAGCCTGAAGGGTTGTTTGATCAGCTCTCAGTCATGATGGCCTTGTTAAAGCAGAGACGCTGCACAAAAACAAATGTCTCTCGCACAACAAGCTGTTTATTTAGGTACTGTTATTGTTGTTGGACACCTCATAGGGATTATTAACCATTTGAGTTCATTGGGCTCTTAAATATTGAACCGTCTTCCACACTGTTTTATTTTTCTGTCAGTCATAGTTGCAGGTTTCCCCACATAATATCATGTGGGAATTCAGAATACTGCAGACTGAATAACTGCTCTGCTAGCAGACTAGAACTGAGCTACCAGACCTACAGGTTATCATTGTACACACAGTATATACAGTATATATTATTTTCATTTTGATTCGAAAACAAACATTAACCACTTCAAACATAGACATTTCAGCCCTTAACTGTCAAAATCAGCTGTCAATACTGAAGCTGATTCAATAGCACCAACACCGGGTATGCTTTTGAGACTATCAACGGCAGTGGCGGAGGTTACTGTATTTACAGTCCCCAGTGAAACAACCCTGTTCACTCGCTTGCGTCTTTACTTTCTTGTTAACAGCTTATTTTCAGAGAAAATGATTTCAACAAACAAAGCAGTTATAGTTATAGAAATGTGCCATCGATTCCATCTTTTATCTTTTAATCCTTTACAACAGCTTTGTGAGCAGGAGTATACATTTTAATCGGGAGCATCGCGCCACGATTGGCTGAAAAATGGCAACTTCCAGGGGAAGTTAACAAACTGGAAGTCCTGTCTTTTGATAGTCTCTCTGTGGTACCCTGTCTCCAGGCTTTTTCATTTTGCAGCACAAACGTAAACCTGGAGATTGAGGCTAATCCTGGTGGAGAGAGACCTTTTTCTGGTTATACCTAAAATTATCATACAGGATCACCTTCCTCTCTCAGCCAATCAAAACATCACGTTGGCTGCATGGTAGCGTACACACAGACACACAAAAGGGGTTTGGAGGGTCGAGCGCCCCTCCAAAATAAAAACACTTATATTTCTCCATTTAGAAACAAAGATATGTTTAGAGCCCACATAGTTACCATGGCAACTATTTGCATGTGAAAAAGTAGTTTGAAGATGGAGGGGGCCGGGCTGGGGCTACCCGGGAGGCATTGTGCTTCGCTTAGCAAATATAGCCTACTGCGAATCCATGTTCAATTGGGGGGGGCTTTCACTGACTTTCACTCTTATTTTTGTTAACCACTTGAACCCCAGCATCCACAATATTCTATTTTTCAAAATTAGCCAAAATAGCTGATCTAAAAGCTCAAGCTCACGATCGGCTATTTTGGGCAAATAGATTTGGTGCAGGTGGGATAAAGTGATGCTGCAAGGAAAAAAATATAACACAAGATGCACAAGCACGTCTGACTTGATGTGGACATACTGTAGCTCGTAAATAACACCATGCCATGTCCAAATATGGAGTCTGCAGCATGCCAAAATATGGAGTCTGCCAGCTTGTGGAATTCTGGGTCAGACATACGTATATCTTAAATTGATGATTTAAACCCAGTAATACATTGTCTAGAAGACAGAATGAGATTAAAAACAGAGAATTTGTAATCAAAGCCACCTGTGTTTGTGGAGGACGATTCGGAAATGGGATAAAAAAAACAGGTCAGCTTAATTTCTATTGGCTTATATTGATGTGGGCCTCGATTTTCAAGGAGTTTTTATTTTAAAAAAATAGTTATGAGCTAAAGACTGTGTTGAGAATGAGAACCCCACAAACCGAAAACATGTTTTTCGGTTTGTGGAATTCAGTACAGTAAGGTGTAAAAAAAATGCTTGAATCGCCTCGATAGCTGACGGATAATGTCTTCATGGTTAAATAAATAAATATCTGTCGGCACGGCAGCATGCTAAATATAGCCGCCTAAAAGGCTTGACACGCCAGCTCATAGGAAGTGTAAGAGCCAGGAAGCAAATTTTATTGACAAAGCCCCCCCTCCCCCCACCCCGCACTGTCGGTGATGCAGCGGCTCATCAGGAGGAAATATGGAACATTACTCCTGCTTCACACATGATTTGCTGTCGGCATTTGGAAGAGGGGATAAAAATCCAATATATTGGATTTGTGAGGGTCTATTTAAAATCCATCAGTGTTACGTAATCATGTCATGCGATGCTTCTTCTACCTGCCGCACAAACCAACATCCCTATTACCTGCCCACCTACAACCAGGGATGAGCAAAGCGCTCGACCCCGGTATTTCAGTCAAATACGATAGTAGCTTGGGTTCCAGACTGCTTCGCTGCGTTCCGCACATCTGAAATGTCACTTCGCAAATCGGTCTGACTTGCATTCACCTGTAGCCACGTTGTTTCTGGTGTTCAAACCAACGTGCAATAGTGTTTTTTTTTCCTCAAACAAACCACAGACCAATCAGAAACCTCAGAATCCTTGCTATGCCCTGCCTACCTTTGGGGATAGGCTCCTGGCCAGACTGACTAATGTGATAGTGAAATTTCAGATGTGCAGCAAATCAGGTTGGAATCCAGGCTAATACTGTACAGAGACAGGTCTAATCAAATACTATACAGAGACAGGCCTACTGACCACTTTGTGGAGGTTATTATTATAGATACAAATAAAGAATAATACCTACTGACCTACTAACCTAGCTCCCTCCCTAGTACAACGTACCAAGAATTCGGGCTGTTCTATTATTTCTTGTGCAAGCAGAGCGGTTCGCGGTCTCCAGACGTAACAACCAGTCTGTATATACTTCACTTTATTGTTTGACAGTATTACTTTATGTTATTGTTTGACAGCATGACATTATCTTCTTGTTTGACCTGCGCAGTGACGTCACCGTCCCGGTTCCAGAAGTGTTTTCCCCATTCATTTTTCTCATAGACTTTTCGAAAATAATTTATATAAGGACGATTACAGCGCAGACAAAGCCACCTCGGGTCGTGACAAATCATGATGACACACACAATCTTTTGGGATGATCAAATAATTTCTAAGATAAAAAACGAAACAAAAAGTGTTGTATACTGTCGTTTTCTACTTCTTGCTAATTAGATATTATATGATGATTGTGTTATATGATGATTGTGTGTGTCATCATGATTTGTCATGACCCGAGTTCGTCTTTATGTAAATTATTTTCGAAAAGTCTATGAGAAAAATGAATGGGGAAAACACTTCCGGAACCGGGCGGTGTCACTGCGCAGGTCTACTGTTTGACAGTATTATGTTATCTTATTGTTTGACAGCATTACTGTTTGACAGCATTATATTATTTTATTGTTTGACAGTAGTACATTATCTTATTGCTTGACAGTATTACTTCACCATCACGTTTAACCATGACAACCAGAAGGCTCTGGAGCTGCGGACGGAGGACGTTAAGGACTGTGACGAGTGGGTGGCGGCCATCACACAGGCCAGGTATGTCATGTTGTGGACTTTGACCAATCACCTACTAACAGGACACTTTGCCCTTTTTCTAAAAAAACAAAACAAACAAACAAACCAAAAAAGTAAGTTAAATCACGTTTAGAAGATTTACTGTGGAACACTTCCCTGGGGGTCTTTATATGTGGTTTTAGATATTTTAGCTGTTAGCAGTGAGTCCAGTGTCTCTGATGTCATCGACACTAATTCCTGGACTGCAATTGCCACAATTATTTTGTTCTCTTTCACCTCTTTGTTGATAGTGGGAGGGTAAAAGTATTTCTGACTAATCAAGGCACCCGTGTTTTTGTGGGGTACGTTTCAGAAATGGGATAAAACAGGTCAGCTTAATTTCTATTGGCTTTTATTGATGTGATAGTGAATATGTCATCATGCAGCATTTTTCTCATTTACAGGAAGTAATTAAAATGGCTTTTTAAGGAGTTTTGATATAAATATAAGTGGCACATTGTTGGTTACGGCCATATAATGACCACGGATTTGGCCTAAACATATTTTTCTCTTCACATGCGTGTAGTTACAGGAACCTGGCCACAGAGCACGAGGGCCTCATGCAGAAGTATCTCCATCTCCTCCAAATAGTGGAGACAGAGAAAACTGTTGCTAAGCAACTCCGTCAACAGATTGAGGACGGAGAGATTGAGGTAGAAAGGCTAAAATCTGAGGTAAGTTGCCTTCACAGGTACAGAAGGTTTATGCTAGCGAGCGCGCGCGTGTGGGGGGGGGGCGTGTGTGTGTGTGTGTGTGTGTGTGTGTGTGTGTGTGTGTGTGTGTGTGTGTGTGTGTGTGTGTGTGTGTGTGTGTGTGTGTGTGTGTGTGTGTGTGTGTGCATGTGTGTGTGTGTGTGTGTTGTATTACTGTATGTATTACTGTATGTATTATGTTGAGTTTTAATTCAGCTTATGAAGAGAGAGAGAGAGAGAGAGAGAGAGAGAGAGAGAGATTATGCAGAAAATATACAAGCAATACAAACGATATAATAAGAACATTTTAATCAATAAAAACAAAAAAAAATGAAATATGAAAACTAAAATTGCAGTACAACTCAGAAGAAACTATCAAAAATAAATCTCAATAAATGGCGTTGGGGTGGATGATCAACTGCTCTACCATGGTGTGTGCATGTGTGTGTGTCGTCTGCCAAAAATAGCGTGCAGACCTGCTATTTTCGGTACACAACATGCGAGAGCCGCCTGCGGCTTCAGGAAGCCTCGTCTGAGTGTCTTCCTATTCTTATTTATTCGATCCAGCCCAGATCAAACACACATCTCTTTATTGTGCTAATGGACTGTTTCCATTTGAACCCATGTCTTCAATGTGAATTAATCAGTTCCATTGTCCTGGGAACTGTTGCCCAGGACAATGTCAAATTCAAATTCTGCACAGATGCGAGACAACAGTCGACAGAAGTAGGTGATAGTCAAAACAAGAGGGAAGAAAAACATGTCTAACAAGCTGAGCTGAGCTCCTCCATCCTGTCCTCTCCAGCTCAAACTCAACCATCCACTTCAACAAACTGAAACAGATTACTGACAGTCAGGGAAATAATACAACTTTAACAGCATAAAACAAAACCCCAGGCATTCTACGCCATTCTGCAACCTTCGCCTGAATAATAGGGACTTTAAGCAGACAACAGTGTCTCTACTTCGGCGTCAGGAACTCCATCTGTGCTAGATAGATGAACAGTAGCACCCGTTCCTACTACGGCAGAACCTACACTTTAACATAGTGTCCACAACACCTGTTTGACACATGCTGCATAGACGTGTCACCATGGTAATCCGTTGCGGGTGGCTGTTTGCTTAACGTGTAACGGGTGGTCTCAAGCTAAAAGATGGACAGTTGGTAATCAAACAGACTCTTTTACGTTGTAGATCTTTAACACTTGAGAGTGTGAAATCTAACCAAATGAACCTGTATGGGCCCATATGTTTACATTTTACATTAAATGAAATATCTGCCAACATTATTCAATTTTCAAGAAACTACACATTTAGAAAATGCAAATAAATGTAATTTTAATCAATGTTTGACAGTTATCTCTTAGAAATTGTGGGCAAAAACTAGAAAATCTTTCTAGTTTGGGGTTTAAGAGACTAAACTCAAAATCAAATTGTGGCACGTGGCTCAAATGCAGAGTAAATAGTGGGCCCTGGTATCAAAATAGTTGAAAGCCACTGTAGCTAGGCGAAGAAATGTTGTTTCCAATGCATGATAGTTCAGTTGGTGATACAAGCATGAAATTTGGCATATTTGGCAAATTTGTCATATGACCCTAAACAATAATCAACCTCGGGCCACGCAGAATTCCATCTTTTTCAAGATGGCCGCCAGCTTGCATTTGGGTCTATATGTTTTTACTACACCATTTTGCGGGACCTATAAAATTTTGATTTGCCCCTCATTTTGGCATAAGAGAATATGTCCTCTAGCAAGTGAGATAAAAAAAATAATATTAGGTTCTAATATGGCAGCATATTTTTCAATATGGCTGCCAATAAATACTGTAAAGGTAAATCTGCTCATGGTTAATTCATAGTTGGTGATAAATGCCTGAAATGTGACACAGATGATCTTTATATGACCCAAATCGATAATCTATCTCCAGCCACGTAGAACTTTTTTTGTTGGCCGCAAGCTTGCAATTGGACCCATATGCTATTACTACACCAATTTGTGCGGACTATAAATCTTTGATTTGCCTTTCATTTTGGCATAAGAGATTATGTTCTCTACCAAGTGAGATAAATAATATTAGGTTCCTACATGGCTCTCAATGTGGTAGCCCTCCTCCAGGCCTATACTGTACAATGGCACTTATCATCAAATTGTGACAAGAGACCAAAACATGGACTTGAGTCCAGTGATCAGAATTAGATCAGCTTGTGGGATCAGCTCAACAAGCTCCAGAAAGACTTGATTATCAACATGAAGGCTATGGTCTGTTGTTCTTTTCTGCAGGAGAGATGGTGCTGGTTCAATCAGAACAACTCTGTTCCTTTTGCCCCCAAAAAAGAACTTGAACTAGAACTGCCAAGCCTTCTGAAGTGAGAGGTGCTTCTTTTTGGCAGGCATATTGAATAAATATATATGTCCAATTGGTGGCCAAACTGGCAGCCATCTTGAGAAATGTGTTTCCCAATGTTATTATCAGTTAGGGGGTATAATGGTAATGCCAAATGTCATGCTTTCATCACCATTGAAAAATATGCCACCATATTGGAACCTTATATTATTTTTTCATCTCACTTGGTATAAATACCTCAGGGCATATTCACTTATGTCAAAATAATGGGAAAATCAAATATTACATTCATAACTTGGTGTATTAAAAAACGTATAGGTCCCATTGGAGGCTGGCAGCCATCTAAAGAATTTTGAAAATATTCATGGCCAGAGGTTGACTATTGATTAGGTTCATTTGGAGGTCATATGTGCCAAATTTCATGGTTTTATCACTAACTGTGGATTAACCATGAGAATATATAGTATAAAGTACATTTAGAGTATCCAATATATTGTCGGCCATATTGAAAAAATATGCTGCCATATTGGAACCTAAAGTTATTTTTTTATCTCAATTAGTAGAAGACATATTCTCTTATGTCAAAATGATGGGCAAATCAAAGATGTATAGGCCCCACGTATTGGTGTAGTGAAAACGTATAGGTCCAACAGCAAGCTGGCGGCCATCTTGAAAAAGTTGGAATTCTGCGTGGCCCGAGGTTGATTATTGTTTAGGGTCATGTGAAGATCATCTATGCCAAATTTCATGCTTGTATCACCAACTGAACTATTGCATCAAATTTCCGCTTAGCTACTGCTCAACCAAAGGGAGAGATCAGGATCAAACCCAGAACCTTCCGAATCTGATTCCCAAGCAGCTGCTCTACTTCCTAGAACTTTGTCTGAGAGCAGAAGGACTGACTGACTGACTGACTGACTGACTGACTGACTGACTGACTGACTGACTGACTGACTGACTGACTGACTGACTGACTGACTGACTGACTGACTGACTGACTGACTGACTGACTAAAGCCCTAAACACACAGGATGCGTAGCATAGCGGCACAGTATTGACGTGCGCCAAGTGCCGCTTGTCAACACCAACAGGACGCGGCGCTTTGCTGCGCTTCTGCCAACTTCGTAAATACTACACTTTCACACTTTCACTGTGCAGCAACCCATAGAAATAGAACATTGGCGTATCGGAGCTCTGTGTGATGTGTGGACACACGTCTCACAGTGCAGGTGTGGGATAGTGAGGTCCATTGGAAATAACGGAGGAGTCTGTTTTGACTTGCGCTGTTCACAGCCTGTGTGTGTGTATTTGACTCAATCAATGAAATAATTATTGTACAGGGTAACCAGATCTCCCTATTTGCATGGGACAGTGCCTCATTTCCAAGACTTACTGTGTCCCACAAATTGAGAGTCTGTCCCACATTGTGACTGGGCAGGCACCAGTGTTCAAATAGGCTAATACTTTGTATTCCCCTAATATTTGGGATTCTGTTGTCTTTTTTCCTGCTATTCTTTCCTGCTATCTCATTTGTAGTTCTTTAGTGGCCATGTTGAGGACCAACATAGGTGATATAAGCTATGTTGGTCTTCAATATGGCCACTAAAGGAATACAAATCAGACCCATGAATAGATCTGTTTTTTTTTGTTATAATCCAAGATGTATCCCTACCCCCATGGTGCCACTATATTTCCACATTCACGACAGAGGGGCCACATTCCATACTGTTGTATCATAAATAGCTGATCTATAATCCAAGAAAACACATTGCAGTTCCGCGCCTTTTGAGATTGTAGATCAGCTATTTTTGCTGTATTTCAAGTTGTTAATAATTTGCTAACCGTGTTTCGTCCTTTTTCCCACACTTGATGCAACACTTCTGTCCATCAAATGAACAGTTTGGATCTGGTCACTCTATTCTTGCTCCATTTTTTCTGTCAGATTTCCGGACTTCTGAAGGACAACGAGAAGATCCAGTCCACTCCAGAGGTCCCTCCCAGTGATGACGACACAGAGATCAAGAAGATCAAAAAGGTCAGGTCCACTTTCAGTACAGTGGAGAAGAGCTGTTCTGTTTCTGATCTTATCTGATTATCTGGTCTGATCTGATCTGATCTGATCTGATCTGATCTGGTCTGGTCTGGTCTGGTCTGGTCTGGTCTGGTCTGGTCTGGTCTGGTCTGATCTGGTCCGGTCCGGTCCGACCCGACCCGACCCGACCCGACCCGACCCGACCCGACCCGACCCGACCCGACCCGATCTGATCTGATCTGATCTGATCTGATCTGATCTCGTCTGATCTCGTCTGATCTGGTCTGATCTCAGGTCCAGAGCTTCCTGCGGGGCTGGATCTGCCGCAGGAAGTGGAAGACCATCATCCAGGACTACATCCGCTCGCCTCACGCTGAGAGCATGAGGAAGAGGAACCAGGTGGTGTTCAGCATGCTGGAGGCCGAGGCCGAGTATGTGCAGCAGCTGCACATCCTGGTCAACAACTTCCTGCGTCCGCTGCGCATGGCGGCTAGCTCCAAGAAACCCTCCATCACACATGACGACGTCAGCAGCATCTTCCTCAACAGGTGAGCACAGAAAGAGATGTTTAACCCATTGTGTCCTGTCTAGATTGAATAACATAATATTCAAAGATTTGCACCACGTTTTTCACGATTTTTCAAAAATAGCAGAGATACAAGCTCATAGCGCGCCACTCGGTGGCGCGCTATGAGCTTGTAGATCTGCTATTTTTCAATAGTTAAAACATAATGCTTAGAACACCAAAACGCGTTCAGTACACTAAGGGTTAATTATGATTGATTCATTGATTGATTGATTGATTGATTGATTGATTGATTGATTGATTGATTGGTTGATTGAATACAATTTTAGGCATTTATCAGGTGCTCTTAATCCAGGGTGATTTACACAAACAAAAGAAAAGCATGGCATGTTTTATACAAATGCTATATAGTGCTATGTTTACATTAAATGCATTTGTGGACATTACTTAAAGTCCCCGTAAAGCAAAAAAAAAATATACGATACAAAATGTATTTCCAGTTCATCATGCCTCAGAGTCTGCCGACTTCATCACATTTGTGATGACAGCGACTGTATGGCCGTTTTTAGTCTAAGAAGTGTTTTATGTGCAAATACCGGTAGTTCCATTGAGTGATTGAGATTAAACATATCCTTTACAAACCTCCACCAACAGAGCTCGGCTGAAGGACAAATGATAGACGTAGTGAAACTAAAACTGTTTCTTATATTGAGTGGATTCTTCAATATTTCAATGGTGTAACAGGAAAACAACTAATTGATTTGCGCTCCTTTGTGAATGTCACCTTGAGGCTCACTCTATCAGCCATTCTAAGTGGTTTGCAGTAGTCTAGTAGTGGATTGTATTTCTAGTTAGAATTTTAACCACTTAAACCCTAGAACATGTATTTCCTTTTTTCCCCCTCTATAGTACACCACATCTGGTGAAAATAGACAATATACAAGTTTACATTACAAGTCAGGGCAGTGAACGGAAGAAAAAGAAAACAGTTACCAGTGTTACTGTTAGCACAGAGCCTATTGGCCGAATTACAGGGTTGCGACTACTGGCCCAACGGTCGGGGGTTAAGGTTGGGTATAGGTTTTATTGAGGTTATGTTAAGGGTTAGGGGTTAGGGTTAGGTTTAGAAGGCCTTTTCCCCCAGCAACCACAACCTCAGCAAGTCCTGTACTCTCAAGACATGCTCCATATAGGGTCAGACCTTTTCAAACATCATGCACTCAATACACTGTCCCTGCTTCTGCCTCCCTTAGATCTCCAAGGGGCTGACCTGTTCTGACTGACATTCCATATGTTGATCTGACCTCATCAAAGCCTGTCTGCCTGTTTCTGTTGCAGTGAAACCATCATGTTCCTTCACCAGATCTTCTACCAGGGCCTGAAGGCCAGGATAGCCAGCTGGCCAACCCTGGTGTTGGGTAAGGACATGGATGGAATTAAATATAATGCGATTTAGAACACTTTGCTGGGGGTCTTTATGTGTGTAATATGTGGTTTTAGATATTTTAGATTTGCAGTGCACCAAAGCATTATGGGAATCGCAGTCCAGGAATTAGTGTTGATGACATCAGAGACACTGGGCTCACTGCTGAAATCTAAAATATCTAAAACCCTGTAATTATTACACACATAAAAAGTGTCCCTTTGAGTAAAAGTATTAATGCTGTGATGTAAAAAAAAATAAAACACTCAATAGTACTAATTGTACAGAATGTTCCATTGCATACAAAATGCATACAAAACATTTGGAGAGCAGCAAGATCATACAAAACATTGGAAGAGCAGGTACATCAGCTACTTTCAAGTGGTCAAAACATACTGTAGAACTTGAACTTTGTGTAGTTAGATATGGTCCAAGGATAGTCTATGAACTTTTAACCTTTTAAGAACGGGTCTTGAGATTACAACTAGGGTACTAATGACCTGAACGCCTGAATAGGGCTTTGTTTTATTCCCTTTAATCATTGGGACACTTATTTTTGTTGACTAGCATGTATTTGAGTTCAAACTACTACCGAAGGTTACAGTACGGTCCAATGAACCGGAAGCGCTTGATCGCTTTGGTAACTTTTAGGCAATTAGTTACCACCACCATCTGACAGTGACTAGGCTGCCTGAAACAGATGAAAGTACAGAAAGGAGCAAGAGGGTGATTCTTTAGAATTCACTAGACATTCTCCTCCATGCAGCCGACCTGTTTGACATCCTGCTGCCCATGCTGAACATCTACCAGGAGTTTGTGAGGAACCACCAGTACAGCCTGCAGATCCTCGCCCACTGCAAGCAGAACCGAGACTTCGACAAGCTGCTCAAGCAGTACGAGGCCAAGCCTGACTGTGAGGAACGGACACTGGAGACCTTCCTGACCTACCCCATGTTTCAGGTAACAACATAACCTAATCTATTGCATATTTTAACCCCCTCCCTGCTATGTTAAATATACTAGCTCTATGCCAAAGTTTCCCCCTTGTCACCCGAATTTTAAGTTTGTAGGTCTGCTATATTTGAGAAAAAGAAAAACGTGAACATGTGGTGAAATCTTTGAATATTCTGTTACATTCGATGTTTTTAACACAAATATTTTGATTCGGCTGGAATTAGATCTTTTCAAATGGCGGTCGGCAGTTATAGATTTTAAGGACCACTGACATAGAAAGTATAATCAGTTTTCAGGTCAAAATTAGATCAGGTACTATAAACAATGACTATGTCTATGTCTGTCCGTCTGTCTTTCCCTTTCCTGTGTTGGTTTGGTCAGATTCCTCGTTACATCTTGACGCTGCATGAGCTGCTGGCTCACACTCCCCATGAGCACGTAGAAAGAAACAGTCTGGAGTACGCCAAATCCAAACTGGAAGAGCTCTCCAGGTAACAGCAATTACCAATCAATCATCCAATAATCAAACAACCCAAAACTCTATACTATTCTAGCTCTGGTTCATAGCTCCATTGCTTCTATGAAAGACAGTGTAATCTCTCGGATGGACCTCCGACCAGCCTCTCTTCTGGAGTGGAAATATCATGTTTTACCTACTCACCAAAACAAACATGACTTGTGTGATTATAGAGCTTACTTTCCTTAATGGAAAAACTGGGCTCCCCACTACACGGGTAAAATTGACTTTTTGGGCAGAACACAATTGTTTTCACATGAAAAACAACAAGCGCCCTCTACAGATATTGCCAAGAGAAAACCTTCATAGAGATGTTTTTTGCAGGGGAAAAAACAACCACATTCTGCCCAAAAACCCAATTTTATCCGTGTGGTGGAGGGCTCCGGGTGTTTCCACTAAGGAAAGTAAGCTCTGAGCCCCCAATGTTTGTAAGTTGTTTACACATCAATGGAAGTAAAAAACAAAATGTACATAACTTGTTGTTGTTAGTAGAATTGATGGATAATTCCTGACATCCTGAATTTCAGAATTATGCATGACGAAGTGAGTGAGACAGAGAACATCCGGAAAAACCTGGCCATTGAGCGGATGATCGTTGAGGGCTGTGAGGTGCTTCTGGACACCAGCCAGACCTTTGTTAGGCAAGGTAAGAAACTACAGATCTAACACCTTTTGGCAGACTAAGGGAATTTTAAAACCTGTATTCATATCATAATGCATCAGGTGCCAAATCTCACCATGCGATGAGATTTGGCATCTCAGATCCAAGACTTGAATATTTTGTTGGTGGATTTGACTTTGTCAATGTACCTTGTATTTCCATAGGCTAGATCAGTGTTTTTCAACCAGTGGTCTTTTGGTTCCCACACTTTTGTATTGCATGGTTCTATACTTGTATTGTATGATTGTATAATGAAACCAAATGGACCAAAATGGAACCATATACACACAAGAGTTATGTTAATCCACTGGTATTAATCCACTAATTAATTGCACAGGGCTGAGATTTTCCGTTTGCAACCCTTATTTTGATAACTACAACAACAAAAAAAAAACCCTAACTGGATGTTAGGATGATGTAATGGGGTGTCTGCTGTATTGATCTGATGTCGTTCTTCCACTCTAGTTTTTGCTAAAAGCAAAATAAGTCCAGACTGCATGTTTCACAGTGCCTGCTCTCGGCCAGTTAAAACACCTGGTCTGCCAGAAAAGTGACATTGAGGGAGCAGAATCTGAGATACAAGCAAATGAAGGCAAACCATAGAATGGATGGTGGGTGTGCACGCATCTTCAGAATGGCTGTGCCCAGTTGTCCCTTTATGAAATGTTATCAGCTACCGATTTGACCGGATCAAAAGAAGGATTCAAAATCTACCAGTAATCAATATTTAACATAGATCTAGGTTTGGTGGGCTGGCCAATAGAGGCGCATCTCGGTTTAGCAGAGAACGGCAGGCTCTATGTTCAAGTAAAAACACAACAAAAAAACACACATTTTTAGGTGTAGTTAACTATTCTAGCCCTTTTATACAGGATCTCTGATCCAGGTTCCTATGAGTGAGAAGGGGAAGATCACGCGAGGCCGTCTGGGATCTCTCTCTCTGAAGAAGGAAGGAGAGAGACAGTGTTTCCTCTTCTCCAAACATCTCATCATCTGCACCAGGGGCTCCGGAGGGAAACTACACATTACAAAGGTTCCATTACTTTACTTCACTTTGTTGGTTTATTTGAGACTGCCTCAATGGACAATATGACATTCCAAAAATATATACATTTATATATATTAGCCTGTTTTGGACGGGGACCGCTTTTAACCATTAACTGCTGAGAAATGTCAGCTATAAACGCAGTTCTCAGTTTGAAATGAGTTAATATGGTTAATGTGTGATTTTTATCTGTAAAATGGACGTCTGTAAGTCTGTAATGAATACAGACTTTTATTGTTTGAACCCTTCCACAGAATGGAGTGATATCTCTCATTGACTCCACACTGATGGAGGAGCAGGAGGGGACAGATGATGAGTGTAAGTTCTGTATGCACAAGCACTTAACCAACTAGTCGACTAGTTTGCTAGTTGTAGGACTTCATCTAAAAACTGCAGTACCGGCAGTGACAGTCACCAGTAGGGTTTAATACCGGGATCCCGGTTTCCCGGGATGCCCGGGTACAACTGACTTAATTTCCCTCCCGGGAAATCCTCCGGGACCCGTCTTCCCGGAGGTTATCATTTCTTTCTCATTTTTTCCACACAAATCGTGTTTTTCCGATATCTGTGAGTGGTAAAATCAAATCTATAACCCTCGCATAAGTTCCAAACATCACTGATAATTAGACTATGCAGCGAGGGGGCTATGAACAGGAGCCCCGCGGGACACAATATTGGCGACACGTGGTCTAAATGCGAGCAGTCAGGACTCAGGACTATGCGGACCGCACGAATGCCGCATCCTCCTTCATTCATTGAATCAGATGCAGACCAGCTTATAGCATACACTAGCAAAAATATGAAGGTCTGAAGAGAACGTTGGACTTCCTATACTGCATGGACTTATTTTCCTCGCGACAGATTGTCTCTGTTCTACAACTTCTATACACGGCCACTCAGCAATGTTAAATAACTTACAACACAGGTAAAAAAAAATAAAAAAATAAACACCACATTTTGTTAAAATTAAAGGTTTAAAACAATAAAATATCACTATTCAATTGAGAATATTAACTGTCGACATATAATTGCATTTTAGGAGGACTTTTTTAACTGACTTATCCTTCTATTTTTTTTTACGGGAATTCCCGGGAGCCCGGGAAATTGTCGGCAAAATCCCGGGATTTGAAATGGGCCAAATTTGGGAAAAATATTAAACCCCAGTCACCAGTGACCACCAATTATGCAGTGCACCTTTAAAAACTGCCAACGACACAAAAACAAAACAAAAACATACAGTCCAACACATCTAGCAGCATGAACACACCTTTACACTTTGCTGTCCAACTAATGTCTCCCAAATGTCTTGCAGCCAAAGCAGCTCAGAGTGCTCAGGACACAGAGCACCTGGACTTCAAGGTGATGGTGGAGCCTAAGGAGAGCCAGTCCTACACTGTCATACTGGTGGCTTCCTCCAGGCAGGAGAAGTCAGCCTGGACCAGTGACATCAGCCAGGTAACCATGATGACCATGTCTGGCACGTATGTTCTGAGGCCTTTCTTTACAGTGTTAGGCATGTAACAGTTTATTATGCAGTGAGTCCTTACTATGTGGAAGCCAGGCCCAACATATCTGTCTCTCTGTGTGTCTGTGTGTGTCTGTGTGTCTGCCTGTCTGTCTGTCTGCCTGTCTGTCTGTGTGTCACACAGTATTTGACTGTGTCTCATCCAAAATTTCGGAATGAAGTATCTGGGTGGTCAGTTTTGACAAACTTAAACTCTATTTAACATTTTCAAAGACCCCCTTGAAGATCTCTGTTGGCCTGATTATTGTACGGTGTGTGTGCGCAACATGGTCATTATTTTTTATAAATACAATGTACAGTATAATCAATATATATATATATATATATATATATATATATATATATATATATATATATATATATATATATATATATATATATATATATATATATATATATATATATATATATATATATATATATATATATATACAGTATGTATTTACCTATATCGTATGGTAGCCTCTGTATCATATTGTATACTGTATCTATCTAAGATTGCAAGCAATGTCCACCACTGGGTAACAACCAGATTGTGACCTCACTCACCTGCCTGTTCCTCTGTCTGTCTGTCTGCCTGTCCGTCTGTCTGTCTGTCTGTCTGTCTGTCTGCCTCACAGTGCATCGATAACATCCGCTGCAACGGCCTCATGATGAACGCCTTCGAGGAGAACAGTAAGGTCACTGTTCCACAGATGATCAAGTGAGTCAGTCACATGATGAACACATCCCTGGGGGTCTTTATGTGTGTAATATGTGCTTTTAGCAGGCAGCCCAGTGTCTCTCATGTCATGAGTCAATATGTTTTTGAAAAAAATATTTATATGTATATTATCAGGAGAACGATGGCTGCCATTTTTGCATTGAAACTTTTCAGGGAAAGAAACCCTGCAGTTTCTATTAGCTTGGATTCCCCATCGATGATATGAGTAGAATAAATAGTGGTATTTTATCATGCGCATTAGTGAGGACCTATTATATGAAGACACGTTGAAAAGTGGTGAAAGTCTCCTTTAACCACTTTTCCTCACTATCAAAATAGAGAACATAAGCTTCATGTGGTTAAAAAGCCATCCCTGACCACTCCTCTCCGTACCGCTGGACCTCAGGTCAGACACCAGCCTGTACTGCGACGACGTGGACATCCGCTTCAGCAAGATGATGAACAGCTGCAAGGTGCTGCAGATCCGCTATGCCAGCGTGGAGCGGCTGCTGGAGAGGCTGACCGACCTGCGCTTCCTCTCCATCGACTTCCTCAACACCTTCCTGCACTCCTACCGCGTCTTCACCAGCGCTGACGTGGTTCTGGACAAGCTCATCACCATCTACAAGAAGCCCATCAGTGCCATCCCTGCTCGGTGAGTGACTGACTGGAATGTAGAACAGTTGTTTTCAACTGGTAGTCCGGGGACCACCAGTGGACCCTTGCGGGACCATTTGGTTTAATGTTTACACTCTCAAAAGTAAAAAAAAAAAAAAAGAATCACCATTTGAATTAGCCCAAGTCTGCACAATTTGAGAATGTAGAAGATTAATGACCATTTTGATCTGTATGTTTGACTTTTTGGACAAAAACAAAAAAATCTTTACTTTTGGCGTCTGTGGGGTTAAGATGTCATCGAATGGTGGTCCGTGGCTCAAAAGCTGAATAAATAGTGGGCCCTAGGATCAAAAACCTCTGATCTAGAAGGTTGTTGGAGCTAGAATACGAACGCTGTTCACTTCCCATGACGCATGCACACACGCACCCTACCAGACAAAGGTGTCCCTGAGAGAGATGGACACTCATTGTAACTGCTGTGAGCTGGACAGAGTGGACAGACAGACAGACAGACAGACTGCACCATGTGACACCTGAACACATGGCTGCTGGGGGAACAGTAGGGAGAGGGACTTCTGCAGTGTGTGTGTGTGTGTGTGTGTGTGTGTGTGTGTGTGTGCGTGTGTGTGTGTGTGTGACATATGGAGGAGGGGAGGAGGCACAGCGAGGTCACACGTTAGAGACACTTTCTTCACTCTCTCTCTCTGTCTCTCTCCCCCTCTCTCACCCAGTCTGACCATCCGTTCCTCTGCTGTACTGTCACCATGGAAACCCCTCCACTCCACCGCAGGGCCCCGCCCTCTCCCTCCCTCACTTTCTCCATCTCTCTCTCTGTTTGTCGGTCTTTCACATTCTCTCTCCATCTCTGTCTGTCTGTCTATCTGCTTGTCCGTCCGTCTGTCTCTCTCTCTCTCTCTCTCTCTCTCTCGCATCTGCAGCAGTAGCTCAACTCTATTAAATATTGATGCTTTGCACCCAGACCCTGGCATGCCCTCCTCTCCTCTCCTCTCCTCTCCTCTCCTCTCCTCTCCTCTCCTCTCTCCTCTCCTCTCCTCTCCTCTCCTCTCCTCTCCTCTCCTCTCCTCTCCTCTCCTCTCCTCTCCTCTCCTCTCCTCTCCTCTCCTCTCCTCTCCTCTCCTCTCCTCTCCTCTGTGGAGATTTAGGGGAGGAGACACCACCGCTGACAGAAAACTGGAGGCTCCCTGTTCGCCCACTCCACTGTGGTGGAATCCATACAGCCCCCACAGCCCTCTACCCGCCACCCCTCTGCACTAAACCATTCTCTTCCTTTTTCACGCTTCCACTCCAACAAACCCCCACCTCTCTGTTTCTCTCCCTCCTCCTCTATGGATCATTCTCTTCCCATGTGTGCTGGGCCTCATGGGCCTCCCCCTGGCTGCTGGTTGTTAGCAGCACCCTGTACCTCCCACACTGTCACTTCACATCGCTATTTATAGCTCCTCCGAGGGGGTGGCTCTCCTCTCCTCTCCTCTCTTCAACATGCAGGAGGATGGGATGGGGTGGGGAGGTGTCTTAAACGGTGTATCTTAAATGACAGAGAGACAGCAGGAGGAGTCCCCCGACCCAGCACCTCCTCCTCTCTCCGCATCTCCGCATCTCCGCTCGGAGGCGTGTGCATGGAGGCACGCTGCCAAACCTGAGCTTCACTTTAAAGGAGCATTCAGTGATTTGTGTGTTTTGGAAAACCCTCCGGTCCCCCCTGTTAACCATATGTTCGCATGCATACACTCTATATGGTGGTGGTGCTGGTAGGGGGGGGGGGTGGAGGGGGGTGCCCACCCCTATCGCAATTCCTAATGACATGTCACATGATATCAATATCGAATTGATATGCATGTATTTATTTATTTGTGTAATGTCAGAAAGACTGACGTTATCTGGCTGCATTAAGTGTATGATGTTTGATGTTAAGTGTACAGTATGTTCATTTTTATTTATACGTATATTTAAAAGGGACAATAAAAATTGTGAGGTTAAAGGGATTTTCCACTTTCAAAAAAACTTTTGGTCATTTTATGGTCTACTCAGTCTCATGTGAACACCCCAGACAGTTTCTAAGTTACTCCATTCAGTATTTAGATATTTGATGTTCATTTTAGCTGCCCCGCCTTCTTCCTTTTCAAACCCATTATAACTTAAGACCCCAATTTAACCAAGACAGATTATTCAAAAACAACACATCTTTTTCTTGTGACTGATATTGTACTCCTAATACATGAGATGGCCTAGCATTTCATTTACAGTTTTTATTTATTTTTAAAATATTGTTTTGGAAAATATATCCGCCTCGATATTTGGGCGTGCCCACCCAAATAAATAATCCTGATTGGAGGAAGACCCCTCTCAAGCAGAAAATAAGTTAATTTAAAGCCTCAGTGAAATGAACAATACATTTTTCATGCTTTTAGAACACATATGTGATCTTTGTTTGGACATACCCAGCATGCCAAAAAAATTGGCAAATTCTCTCAACACTTTGTTTTTTACAGTACTTGGGAGTACTTCTCCCACCACTCAGTGAAGAATAAATAATGGTGGTGGTGGTCCTTGGACTAATCATAAGCCAGTCTCTTCTTATTTCCTCTCCAGGTCTCTAGAGTTGTTTTTCGCCAGCAGTCAGAACAACAAGCTCCTGTACGGCGAGCCGCCCAAGTCGCCGCGCGCCAGCCGTAAGTTCTCCTCCCCGCCGCCTCTCGCCATCGGCAAGACCTCCTCGCCACACCGCCGGCGCAAGCTGTCCCTCAACATACCCATCATCACCGGCGGCAAGGCGCTGGACCTGGCTGCACTCAGCTGCTCTCCCAACGGATACGCAGGCATGTAGAGGCTGCAGACAGCCGCTTCGTTTACTGTCAGCTTTTCTACAGAGATTGGAAAAGTACTCATATTTTTATTTCATTTACTTTTCCTGTCTAGATTTCTAGTTTCTGAATAACATAATATTCAAAGATTTGCACCACGTTTTCACGATTTTTCAAAAATAGCAGAGATGCAAGCTCATAGCGCGCCACTCGGTGGCGCGCTATGAGCTTGTAGATCTGCTATTTTTCAATAGTTAAAACATAATGCTTAGAACACCAAAACGCGTTCAGTACACTAAGGGTTAATTTATTTTTATTTTATAATATATACTGTATATATATATATATATATATATAATATATATATATATATATATATATATATATATATATATATATATATATATATATATATATATATATATATATATATATATATATATATATATATATATATATTTAATAAATACAATAACACAGGATATTAGGTTTTGAAAAAAAACACACTCATTGTGCTGAAATGGCCATACCCTGACTAAGCACATTTATGATGATGGCTATGTCTGTTTTTAGCCAAAGGAGTTGTTTTCTGAGAAAACCTAATGCTTGGAATGGACTTAGCATAATGACAACCCCTTAGTTAGACACATCGCATGCTAAATAAAACATTTTTGCTGTCTATAGGTTGCGACTAGTACCCTGACTTTGACCTGTTTTTATGAAGATTCCCACAGGAGTTGAATTTCAACATTTTAGTAAATGTTATTAGACACCGTTAGAAACACATTGGTGAAGACATTCCTTGGTATCGATTTAGCTCGCAGATTTTAATAACTTTCCCTTAGGAATTTAAGGAATGCCAACAAACAAACAGGGAGAAATAACCACAGAAGATATACAGAATAAAATACCACTATTTTTTCTACCCAGTCTGTATCTATAGAGGGCTGGTTGCAGTTCAGAAACCCGTCTTCCAGTGACATCATTGTTTGGCAGATTTTTTTGAAAAAACATTCTTTTGAAAAAAATTAAATGGAAAACTGGTTTCTGAACTGCCTATAGCCCTCCTTTGAGACACAGGAAAAAATCATATACATTAGTGAGAACCTATTACTCTATATGAAGATACGCTGAAAAGTGGTGAAGTGGTCCTTTAACCGTTGTACCCCTACAGGCATGCACTCCACCATGTCCCCCTTCAGTAAGACCACCCTGGACATCAACAAGCTCTACGTCTCCAACACCATGTCCAGCAAGACGGCCGACGATGGTGCAGAGTCCAAGGCAGAAGGCAAGGCTGAAGAGACGACCCTGGGCAAACAGGGTGAGGACACACGTTTAGATCTAGGCCTATACTCAGTCCTGACCAGTGTTGGGCAATAGTACTTTTGAGAGTAATATCTTTACTTTAGTCTTGTATTATTACATTACTTTTTGATTGACAGTAAGAGATGACAGTCCAATACCATATGTGTACTGTAGTCTTGATGCTGCTATGTCTAATCTCATGTATTGTGTGTATTTACTATTCATATAGATAACTTTTGGTTGTTTTTCGGCTGCCCTGCTCCTCTTTTAAGACATTTTCCGGTATTTGAGGAAAAAATCTAAGTTGTATTAATAATTCTCTAGTATAGCATATAGATTGGACAAAAACAAAATAACATTTTATTCACACACAAAAGAAGTGACATAATGGTGCTCTAAGCCATTTTCGTACCACGGCCCACTATTTATTGTGCATTTTAGTCACGGACCACCAATTGATGTTGAGTTTAGTCTCTTCCGCACAAAACTAAGGATTTTCACGTTTTTGTCCACAATTTTGAGATAACTGGCAAAACTTTGATCAAAAAACATTTTTTCTACATTTTCTAATTGTGTAGATTCTTGAAAATGAAGTAATTCAGATGTTTAAATATAATTTAAATCTTGAGAGCGTAAAATGAAACCAAATGGACCCCTAAGGGTCCATTTGTTCCAGATCTTTAAAGGTCCAATTCCAGATTGTTTTCCAACTGTCCATCATTTAGCTGGGGACCACCTGGAATCCTCTCAAGGACCACTGGTGTTCCCTGGACCACTGGTTGAAAACCACTGCTCTAAGCTGTGTAATTGTTGTTGTGTCCTGGTCCAGACATGTCGGTGAGAGAAGAGTGCGATGAAGATCCCAGTCAGAGCGACACGGAGGCGGACATGTCTCCACCCAAGTCCCCCAGCACACCCAAGAACATCAAGTCCAAAAACTCTGGTACAGACATGTTTATATTGATTTATTCGTGGATTTATTATTATGGATTTCACACAGCACGTCCTAGTGGGTCCTTGAAAGTGTTCCAGGGGTTCACCTATATGGATCTGATATTTGATTTACTGTATTATTATTTTTGCATATCCATGTGATCAGCATTTTATTTAACTGATTTAACTAACAAATATCACTTATTTATTTTATTTTTTGTTTGTCACAAGGGGGCCTTCCTCCAATCATGGCCGAGTGGGGCGGGCCTTGGTGCACATGCTGTTGACTGTGTGCACGTCTGGGCGGACGTGCTTCACACTATTTGGGGCATTCACAGATATGAAGTGACGCACCCATGCACAGACATTTCTGCCAGGCTTACATAGTCATCTCGCTCGCTGCGTTCTCAGTTATGAATCCAAGATGTTCTAAATGTTTTTGAAAATAGCGGTAGGTAGAGTTTCAGAAGGATGATGATCAAACACAACTGCTATACACCGTATGATGTACAAACAACAGTGTGTTCTCATCTCGTGATGCGGAATATATCAGGGATGCCAGCAAACAAACAGGGAAAAAATAACCACAGAAGATAAAGAAAAAAGGGCTGCGCACTCGCTCATATACCACGATGCAGAAGGGATGCCAGCGCCTTGTGTGTGTGTGTGTGTGTAGGCGTATAAGTACAGTAAAAGTACCTCAGGATTTGTAGCTCGTCTCAGTGCAGTACTAGAGTAGATGTACCTTAAATTCCTCTCCCAGCAGCTCTCAGTGCAGGGTAACAGAGGGATGCCAGAGCCTGGAGTGTGTAGGCGGAAGGAACCCTCTTGTACCTTAGCAACCATGTGCGTGTTCCTCCATCCCGCCCCCGGATGAACGGATTAACACTGGAAGAAACAGAGTGGGAGAGAGGGGGGGGGGGGGATACCGTGGAACACACACACCGTCAGTTCCTGCTGATGTTGTTGCGTGACAAAGAGTACTTTACGCCAGAGGGAGGTTTTGTATAGCAGTTGCACAGCTAGGTTCTGACGTACACGTATAAAATAACTAGAACTGCACTCAGTCGAGTGCCAACTTGCGCATTGCACATAGTCCATGGCCATGGCCTACTTAAATCTTGACAATACTCGTAAAGAGATCCATTTCCACCATTTCACTATATGTCATTAATATGTCTCTTGTGTGGACATGATAAGAAAATATCCCTCCATTCTGTGTTTCCTAGAAATGGAGGTCTGAAACTGAAATCATTAACATGGTGAAACACAACTTGATGACATCATCAAGTTGTGCTTCACCATGTTAATGATTTTCCTTGTACACTCTGAGAAAATGTTGAAAATGGGTGGAAATTATAAGTAATACCATCCAGGAATAGAACATGTTTTGAATCTGCAAATTTATTTGAAGCAGTCTCAGAAATGCTATATATGTATATGTGCTTTGCAAGCACATATACGGTAATAGATCATATGGAAGTCATTTAGAAACATACAGCAACTTGTCTTCACTCTGTTTTAGTATAATTCTACCCATTCCACCCATCAAACAAATATTTTTATTTGTTTGATGAAATTGTCATTATAGTTAGTCTGAGTTTTAGTCGTCATAGTTTGTATCTAGTTTTTATTTGTTGACAAACTTGTTAGTACATTTATTATAGTTTTAGTCATTGTAGCTAATTTTATTTCTTTATTTAGTTTTCATCAGTGGAAAAAGGGTAGTCGACAAACATTTTTAGTTTTAGTTTTAGTTGACCAGAACAGTGGTTTTCAGCTTTTGTGATACCAGGGCCCACTATTTATTCAGCATTTGACCCGTGGACCACCATCTGAGGACTTTTTAGCCACACAAACCCTAAAACTAAATATTTATTTTTGCTTTTGACCACAATTCCAGGCTGGATTTGGGAAACAGAACAGTCAAACATACTGTACAAATCAAAATGACCTTTAATTTTCTACAACATACGTTCTCTAGTTGTGTAGACTTCAGGCTAATTCAGATGAATATTTTAACTCCTGAGAGTGTAAACATTGCGGGTCCATTTGGTTTAATTTTTACACTCTCAAAGAGATACATCTGGTTAACCAATGTTCCATTATTTAGCCCGGGGACCACCTGAAACCCTCTCAAGGACCACTGGTTGAAAACCACTGGACTAGAACACTGCAGCTCCATCACCACACTGTTTTTCCGTTCTTCCCTCTAGAGTTCTCTCTCTTCTCCTTCAACAATGGCATGGTGGTGTCGTCCTGCCGAGAGCTGGACAACAACCGCATGGTGGTGTCCTCATGTCGGGAGCTGGACAACAACCGCAGCGCCCTGTCGGCCGCCTCGGCCTTCGCCATCGCAACGGCCGGCGCCAATGAGGGAACGCCCACCAAGGAGAAGTACCGCCGCATGTCGCTGGCAGGCACAGGTCAGTGGGACACAGCAGGGCCAGGGTGGCCGCTAGTGGGCACTCATGTGGGACATTTATCACACACTCTCACACAGAGGGTGAAGTGGAAGATCTCTCTCTAGTCAGGGGTGGATTGTCGCACGTGCAGGGGCCCCAGAGCACAGAGGCTGTGGAGCAATTTGGCAACCGCCAATGAAATTCAAGTGTCTCCCGGTTTTTGTCTCATGCTGGTTAAGCGTACTGTCACTGTAACTTGTCTCCACTGTTTAAAAGCTCTGAGCTACACAGCTAACAGATTTTTCACGTGTTTTGTTGATGTGTGATTGTTTATTTTTCTATCTGCTCATCACATGCAAAACATGTTCTGAACAGTTTTTTTTTTATCTATAAGCAATAAGCATATATTAACTTGCTGGAGACCATTTCATAAGGTATGGGATGATGTTTTTAGGGGAAAACTGAAACACATCAACTTTCCTTATTTTTTCCCTTAGAGTAGATGGATACCATTCATTTGCACGAATTCACAACAGAGGATTTTCTATAAATTATTTAGTTACTATTGAACCTAATGGGTGTGAGCCTAGCTTTTCAAAGAGTTAATATCATCCATTGCAAGTCCTCTGGTTAAAGTGATACCCAGGCATGTTCCACTGCATCCCACCTGCCCCCGGAGGTATATTTTCCCTCAGGTTCCCACCCGCTAAGCGTGGGTTACCCACTGGGTATCCGTGGGTATCTGCCCCGACCCGGGGCAGGACTCTGAACTAGGCTAATGTGTATAAAATTGGGGGTCCTTGAAATGAATGACTGGTCTGTTGTTCCCCAGGTTTCCCCACAGACCAGAGGAATGGAGACAAGGAGTTTGTCATCAGAAGAGCTGCCACCAATAGGGTGCTCAACGTACTGCGACACTGGGTGTCCAAACACTCACAGGTATGGAGGGATGACCCCAGGAGGGTTTGTAGGGTGTAAAGACCAAGCAAGCTGCGGCATTTTGGATCATTTTTATGGGCTTAAAGGAGCATTCCACCATAGAAGTTTTTCGCACCACGATTCAGCCATAATCCGTGCGTCACACCGCCGCCTTTTGAGACAGCTGAATCACTGCTGAACCAAAGGTGAAAGTGAAAGAGTGTCAACACACACTATTGATATCGGGCAGATAGAATACATAGCAAAAGATTGCATTTTGGAGCGATGGAAATAAGTGAATTTTAACAATATCCCATAGCCCCATTTTAAGCTTATGGGTAGGGGAAACAGACAGTAAGGAGTTTTTTTCACAAAATAAATAGCTGACCACTTTTTTGGAAATAAATCAAATGCAGCACAAGCGATAGTTCATGGAGGCACGAAGGGCAGAAGGTTTATTATATTATGCTCCTTATTCTCAGTCAGTAATTCAGCAGTCTTTCTCCATCTCAACTCCCCTCAGTCTCATCGGCTGTCATCAAGTCACTCACACCCACATTCAATCAGGTGTTCTTTATAAGCAGTCACTACTCTGTCCTCAGTCTTCCTGCTAGCTGACTCCATGTGCCTGTTCAGATGTCAGCGTTCAAATTTCCTCCACCTCCCCGGCCTCCTCCTTGTGGCATAGGTCTGAGTGGATGATTCTGTTATGGGTATCTGATCGTTATGTGTTCTATCTGTGATATGTTCAGTATGTACTTGGATGAATTGTAACTACTGTATGTTGTAATGTCTTGTTACGTTCTGCTCAGGGGGGTTGTTGATATCAGAGCTGGGTGTTGGTCTCGGTACATAGATTTGATATCACATGAGCAGAGCCACACCGCCATACTATCATGCAAAAGCTTTGCAATAAATGGTCTATGGTCCTTCTGAGCCGAAATGTGTCAGTGAATTAAACATAAAGGTAAGCAAGCTTAGGTCTGACTGAATGCATTTTAATTTGGGAAACATAGACTACAATGTTTGATGCGTATTTGTGTTTATAATCTGTCCCTTTCTCCTGATATGAGGTTCTGTTGTGTTGTGTCTCTGTCAGGACTTTGAGATGAACACAGAGCTGAAGATGAGAGTGATTGGTTTCCTGGAGGAAGTCATGCATGACCCTGAACTCCTCACGCAGGAGAGGAAAGCAGCTGCCAACATCATCAGGTACACACACTGATAATAACCTCACAAATCCTTGCAGATTATTCACACAGGACAGTTGAACATTCAATATTTGAATGGGCTGAATGGCCTGAGAATTGATTCTACAAAATATCTTCTAATTCCAGACAGTTTAGCTTAGCTTCCTACGTCGGTGTTGTTTCTCAATATTTCATGCCAAGGACCCCACAAAATCACCTGTATATTGCTGCTGACCCCCTTCTGAAAATATGTAGTGCCAGGGACGTCCCCGGAAGCAAAATACCTGAGTTAAAAATGTTTGCGCTGACAGAATATTTTAAGATTTGTGGCACATTTTCGCAAATTTTCCCACAATCTTAAAACCTGGTGTTAAGATTAGATGTTGTGGTGTGTTTTGTTTGTCAGGACGTTGACCCAGGAGGATCCAGGAGACAGTCAGATCACCTTGGAAGATGTCACTCAGATGGTAAGATGGCTTTAATGGTTCCACTTGTGACTGGTCAGTACCTTGCATGGTTTCTGCTGCCATTAGTGTGTGAATGGGTGAATGGGATCCACAATCTATGCAAAACACCTTGGATAAAGGCGCTATATAAAACACCCTTTACCAACCTCCACATGAATAAAATGGACTTTATGGCCAGAAAATGAAACAACACGATTTATGCCCCTGGTGGGGGTTCAGAGTGCTACCACTAAGGAAAGTAGGTTCTAATCACACCTACGAGCCATGTTGTGTAGTTAAAACATTCTTTATATTCCCGCAAACAGAGGAGAGGCTGGTTGGAGTTCTGAGCGATAATGTTGTTTTACCCATAGTGCTACGCTACTGCAAGGCAGAATCATAGAAGCAATGGAGCCGTGGACCAGAGCTAGGGCTCTAAAATGAAACCAAATTTACAGGTCTTTGGTTTCATTTTACACTCTCAAGAGTTAGATTATTGCATGCAGCAATCTGCGTGTGTGTGTGTGTGTGTGTGTGTGTGTGTGTGTGTGTGTGTGTGTGTGTGTGTGTGTGTGTGTGTGTGTGTGTGTGTGTGTGTGTGTGTGTGTGTTAGGCCATGGAGGGTAGTAAGACGGAGCCATTTGAGAGCCATTCTGCCTTGGAGATTGCTGAGCAGCTCACACTGCTCGACCACCTGGTCTTCAAGGTTATTCCATACGAGTGAGTATAAACACAAACACACACACACACACACACACACACACACACACACACACACACACACACACACACACACACACACACACACACACACACACAAAGCATATTTTTGCTGTGTGATCATGTGTTTATGTTCTGCAGGGAGTTTTTTGGCCAGGGCTGGATGAAGAACGACAAGAATGAGAGAACTCCTTTCATCATGAAAACCACCAAACACTTCAATGATGTACGTCTGTCTGAGCTTCTACTGCTGCTGTGTGACTGACATATGGACAGATGGACAGGAGACAGACGAACGGACTGACTGACAGACAGACTGATTGATAAATTATATTATATAAATAGTAGAGCTTTTGAAAATAATGAGTTAATGGGATTTAATTAATTGTGTTGATTAATCTGATTCAAATTAACTCAATTAACTCATGTGCACACTGATTCAGCCCACTGAGCATTTTCTCATTGAAAAATATATATAAAAAATGGGTAGAGCACGGTTTTACAGAGACATATACAGTAGCTGTGTGTCTCCCTGTAACCAGAGCCATAGAGTATAGTAGAGGGATCTACTGTACAAGCATTGGGGGATTGTAGATCACCTATTTAATATTTAAAAGATAAACAGATCTTTTTTCCGAGATTCTGTTTCTTTTTTAAATGTTCAAATCCTGGTCCTAGTTCGAATGGTGATTTATCATGATTAAATTCATTTTGAAGCTGTAATTAATCTGATTAAAAATTGTAAAAATTCAACAGCTCTAACAAATCAATACACAAAGACAGACAAATAGATTCATTTAACCATAATAGATTTATCAAAAACATCCTGACACTGACAAAAACAGTCAGTGTCCACAACAAAAGTTCTGGACTGTCTGCATGGCAAAGCGTCTTCAGAGAAACAGCTGCAGCATCAAAGTAGAAGTGTCACAGAGGGGAAAAGGAGAGGGAAAATATAGCTAGTACATACTGTATATATTTAGATTTTTGGCTAAAACGTTGCCTTTAACATTTTTGCACTTCTATGCGGCTGGTGCTCCTCAGATCAGCAACCTGATTGCCACAGAGATCCTTCGCTGTGAGGAGGTGAACATGCGGGTGGCGGTGATGGAGAAGTGGGTGGCGGTGGCAGACATCTGCCGCTGCCTCCACAACTACAACGCCGTGCTGGAGATCACCTCCTCGCTCAACAGGAGCTCTGTCTTTCGTCTGAAGAAAACCTGGCTCAAAGTCTCCAAGCAGGTACCACCGGCATGAGGCGTCCATCCATCCATCCATCCATGTGACCGCCACGGTGGTCCATCTTCTGAAAACTACACATGGTGGAGAAAAGAAAGTTCACCCACCTGTTTATATATAGCTGTGGACCATCCATCCATCCATCCATCTGCCCTCTGGTCCATCTGTCTGTTTGTCTGTCCGTCGATCCATCTGTCTTCATCCACTTCATCTGGGAAAGTCTTTATTAAAGTGAGTATAAGGGACACATGGGTCAACGTCGTGCATTTCTTCATTATTCCCTCTCTGATCTCTTGTTAAACAATAATCTGATTGCTTTTAATCGCTTTGTTTAGACCAAGACGTTAATTGACAAGTTGCAAAAGCTGGTGTCGTCTGACGGAAGATTCAAGAACCTGAGGGAGGCTTTAAAGAAGTAAGTTAAGGCTAGTTAGTTATGTTGCGCTGTGAAATAGTTTTTATGAAATAGGTGTGCCACATCCTGTTGCTGTTGACAGGCGACAATACTGTGCCACTATGATACACATGATGTGTGTTTAGTGCTTTATACTGCTTTAATCATTGATTAGTCACCTTTACAACCAGATGCCAGAATCTTAAATAAATTAATAAATTATTTTTTTTACAGAAATGTTTTAATCATATGAAGCCTAGAGATCCTCTCTACTGGCCAGGATATGATAGGCAAAGATGCAGCAAAAATAATTTGGAAAACGACCACTATATGATATGACATTGTGTTATAATATGACGTTGTGTTCCTGTTTGGTATGGCCCAGCTGTGACCCTCCGTGTGTTCCCTACCTGGGGATGTACCTGACTGACCTGGCCTTCATCGAGGAAGGAACACCCAACTACACAGAGGACAACCTGGTCAATTTCTCCAAAATGAGAATGGTAAAGTACTCATTTAAATAATAATACTCCATTACTGTCCACTACCGTCTAAAACCCACTGCAGTGTAAAGTTAGAAGCTTCAGCTGAAGGTCAGCCAGTGTGTTGATCACTTTCAACAGTATTATGATCTTTGTCGTCTTTGTGGGGTTTTGTTACAGTATTTTCATTTAATTTGTCTCCAGATATCCCACATCATCAGAGAGATACGCCAGTTTCAGCAAACAGCTTACAAAATTGATGTTCAGGCCAAGGTTGGTGTTATTTCCTATTTTTACAATGTTTCTGAAAGCTACTGTACACTTGCGTACTTCACTCAGCATGTTCCACTATTCTGAGTGATGTGTGCTTTTTTGCTGTGCCTTTTTGTTGCTTAATGGAAATATATTTTGTGATATATCTGTGTGTGTGTGTGTGTGTGTGTGTGTGTGTGTGTGCGTGCATGCGTGCGTGCGTGCGTGCGTGCGTGCGTGCGTGCGTGCGTGCGTGCGTGCGTGCGTGCGTGCGTGTCCAGGCAGCACAGTATTTGCTGGACAACACTTACGTACTGGATGAGGAGAGCCTTTATGAAGCTTCTCTGAGAATCGAACCCAAATCCTCATCGTGAAGACGTCTCTCTCTCTCTCTCTCTCTCTCTCTCTCTCTCTCTCTCTCTCTCTCTCTCTTTTCTCTCTCTCTTTCTCTCTCTCTTTCTCTCTCTTCTCTCTCTCTTCTCTCTCTCTCTCTCTTTCTCTCTTCTCTCTCTCTCTCTCTCTCTCTCTCTCTCTCTTTCTCTCTTCTCTCTCTCTCTCTCTCTCTTTCTCTCTCTCTTTTTTTCATACAACCAAGTGTAAATATACTACACAGTAAAGTGGCCCTTTAGCTGGGAGAATGTGCACAAGGTAACCAAAATGAGCGACACGGGTCCATTGGGTTACATTTGTTGCACTCTCATGGGTTATAAATGGATATGTACGGTAACACTGAGGTTGTCACTGTGTATATATGCTGTATATTTATCATAGTGTACATAAAGTATTCTTTGTATTAGTCCCATGTTAGGTTGTACCTTCCAGCTTCCAGTATGTACTTTACTTTCCTCCAACTAATTTTTCAGGAGGGATACAATCAACTTGCAACTAAGGCAGACGGCCACAGTTGATAGCAAATGAATCCAGACCAATAGTAACAGCCTGACCTTTTTCCATCTGCTGCAAAAAGGGTTAGGAGAGTGGGGAGTTCCAGTTTGCCTTGGTTGCAAATCGATTTGGCTGTTTCTCTGATTTGTTGTGTAATCGTTACTAGAAGCCCCAGAGTTTTTATTTTATTTATAGTTTGCAGAGTATTTATATGTTATTTATTGTCTTTTAAAGGGTCATTATGTTATTTTCAAGCACAGATTACATCCACAGAGTATATAATTCATATGCTAACAGAAGGGTGTAGAGTTATACGGTACATATGAAGGTGACATAAACTAATCAATGATTAAAACGATATAAGAATAAGATACTATACAAATTGGTATTATGGTGGAGAAAATATTCCCCAAAGTTAGGTTTCCGAACTTATGTGGGCCAGTTTATGATGTCAGTAGTTCATCTTCTACTCTGATCTTCTATCCTGGACACATCTTAGATTGGCTTTTATTTGTACTATGGCTTACTGTGATATTTCATGTAGAGATTAATTAAGTCCCTGGGATATGAGAACACATTGCCACCCAAACCGACTCAGGGTTGACTACAGTAGGCTGGGCTCTGTGCATAAGCGCTAGTCACAGAGTCTCCACCATTTCCTGTACAAGGTTCAATTTCAGATAGCTTTCAAACATCGTCAAACGAAGCAGAGAGGTTCACACATAAACATCAAAAATGGGTGCTTCAGGCTGTTACAAATTAGTTGCAACTGGTGAAAATGGCTGACCGTTTTACAACCATTGTGACTGTAGAGTCTGTAGGGGACTCTTCTTCAACAAAGATGGCGAATACAAACATTTTCTGCATTGTACTCATACTAATGTTGTAGGATATAAAACACTTAAGTCCTTATACCACAAACTACTCCTAAACCTAACCTTGGATAATTGAAATTGATTTCCCCCCTCCTGGCTTCAGGAACATGCATAGGAACTAGTACAGATCAGTTATGCACAGAGCCTACAGTATGGTATCATCTGTACAGGAGTCAGGACCTGTCCCTTTTCTAATCAGCAGCACATGTGGGTTTAGATGCTTTGCGTATATATTAAATAGAGAGAACACCCGAGCTCCCCTCTCATCCACTTGCATTGAGTTGCTCACTCAGCGCATGAGGCGATTTCACTCCTATTTTTCCACTATTTCCGGGGAAAAAACAGAGTGCATTCTGGGAAAATGGGGCCGAGAACATGAACGCGGACGACCTCATGCACGATCGGCGCGCGTGCGTGTGCGTGCGTCAGAGCGGAGAGCTATGGAGGGGGCGGAGCCTATTCCGCGTTCATGTTACTGGCCCCATGCTCTCAAACTGCATTCTCAACTTTGGCCACTATGTCCATTTCGCCTCAATGTTTCCTCAGGGTGTTCTGTCTAGCTATATTATGTCTATGGTTTAGATGCTTTGCTTTTGTCTCCCCCTGGTGGGCTGGTGGGCAATGTACAGTATGTAGCAAAGGTAACTGATTATTAAATATACCAACACTTCAGGACGTTAAAATTGTTTTCGGGCACAGTTTAAGTAAAGTCGCAAATACAAATGAACAACTGTGGTTTTATTGTGTGATTCTATCCTCTTTTGGCCAGTGCATTATGGTTTATGCCTTAATCATGACATTTGTTTGCATTTTTACGACACAACTTTTTTTTTTATGTAAAACTATTTTGTTCCACGCTTTGAAACCAAGAAATATATGTGTACAGTCATTGTGTACAGGCAACCCCATGCATCCCCTAATGTTTAATCATATTCAGAAAGTATATATTTGCCTGCTGTGTCGGACAGAAACCTCCAATCTGTTTAGTTTTTTTTGTTGAATAAACAACGTCTTAAATCTACACTGTCACACAAAAGTATAGTCCAACTAAAAGCTTAAAGGGCAAGACCACTTTTGTTGAGGGTTTTTTGACACAGATCTGATTCAGGTAAGATTTGGTTGCCAGTGTAAATTGGGCCTAGACTCCTATATGATGACATCACAATAAAAAACGTGTCTCTACAAGAGTAAATCTTGATACAGGGAGTGATACAGGGAGTTTATGTTGTATACAAAATGTGTTACAGATTAAGCTTTTTCATAGATTTCATTATTTGCATCATTTGACTTTATCAGTGTTCATTGAGTTAATTTATGTTATTATTTCAATTAATATGTTGGATTGTTGTTAATGTTTATTTTCAGACCTTTAACCATGCACTTAAACATTCAATACTTAGTAAATCTGACCGTTGGCATCGTGTACTTGGTTTGCCCCCCCTTCATCCTTTTGGACATACAGTAGGCCTACAGGATTCCACCTGACAGCTCTGACATGGAGGGCTCCATTTTCGTTACATGCTAAACCCCTTATGCCTAATCCCTAACTTCTTTTTTTCTATTTTGCAAAACATTTTGGAATAGTTCAATGTGCCAATCTATTGACATGTTGTGAGCTTGTAGACACTAGACAGGCCATTTTAACCATTGAAAAATGTTTTGTTTAAGAAGGCAAAGAAGTAAAGGGATATTAAAGGGGTTTAGCGGTGCCGAAAATCCAGGCCGTAGTGTGCTGTTCTTATGCTTGTCATCAACTCTGTAATACCTTCTTTCTGCGTATGATATTAATTATAACACACCTTATGAGTGTTGTGCTTGATCTTACAATCATGTTTTGTTGTTGTTGTTGTATATTATAATTATTTTACTAAGCTTTGTATAGAAAAGCACATAAGGCTTGTAAAGGCAGACATATGTTTTCACATGTTTAAATTTAAGGACCACTTCATCAATTATTGTCCAACTTTTCATCTTCATATTGGTCCTCACTGATGCTCACTATAAGATATGCACAGAGGAGCCGGGCATCAGTATATGTGGTATGATCAGTATAGACAGGTTTGGTCTTTTAACACAGGATTTCAAATTTCAGAATTTGTTTTTGGATCATGGATTGAGAGACATGAGAGAGATCATTTTGCGACCTCAACCTAGGTGGAGGTCGAGGTCCCAAAATGATTTCTCTCCTCCTGCTGTGGACAGTTCTGAACCCACCAGGGGCATCATCAGTAAGTAGGTTAAGGTTTGGTCTTTTCACACAAGATTTCAATTATTTTATTTTAGATCATGGTTTGAATTTCTTTCTCTTTCCAGGGGGAGGCTCTTAGATTGGAATCCCTGTTGATGTCACTGGTGTGAAGATTTCTTATAGTTAGTGAGCCTTGAGGAATTAGGCTACTGAATGCGGTTATAGTTGTCCGCCTGTATGAAAGCGCTTTAAAGACGCTGCCTTCGTTCATGATTCGACCCAACTATGGTCAGAGGTCAATCCACAGTTTGGGAGCCAGCCAGGGGCCAATTGTCTCATAATCTGTCAGGAGAAGAGTGACGAAACCCCATTCAGTCCAAGGTGTTTTCTAGAGGGAGAGTTGCGCCATTGAAGGGGTACGCGGTCACGTGGTTTTAGTCACGTGCTCAGTGGTCGCCGAGAACATAACAGTGACAAACCATGGAGTCTGAAAGACGAGAGTGGCGCAAATAAGAGCTATTTTACATATGTATGCAAAATGACAGTCGATTTAAATTATTCCACAGTAACAACTATAGTCTCTGCAATTTGTATGATGTGCCATTATTAAAAAAAAAACGAAAATAAAGGGATTTTAAGTCATTAAAGCTGGGCTGTTGTCTGAGTCCAATGCATCTCTGCCTATTTCCCAATAGAACAGAGTAACAGTCTCGCGGGAATACCGCGAGAGTGACGTTTACGGAAGTGTCACTTTGTGAATGAGGTGTGATTTCTCATGCCAATAAAGCTCATTTGAAGTGAATTGCTATTGGGAAAACTACTATTCTGCTCTTTAAGGCATCAATATAATGCAAACAAAGTATACGAAAATATCCTGCGACATGTCCTCTCTCATTTGTATGCACTGATTATTTTCTACAAAGGTATAGTCATTAATACAATAATAAAAAAAACTTTGTTCATGCCGTTTTTATGACAACATTCTGAGAGTGTCACTATTCCCCTTCCCAGCAGCACTAGCGGCCGCCATTGGATTGGCCCCATGAAGTGAACGGAGTTGTCAGAACTCTGTCTCTAGATGGCGCTGTTCAGTCCAAGGTGTTTTATAAGGTGGAAGGAGGAGGACAGAGACGTAATGTATCGGCTGATCTAAGGCACTTAGAGGCACTTCCATGGAAAGGTCTTAGCCATAATATATAACTTCCACTGGAGGGCGTTCACTTGGATTACTTGGATGGCTCCAGTGGAGCCATCTTAGTGAACGCCCTCCAGTGAAAGTTATTATGGCTAGAAAGGTCTAATTTGTCACGGTGTCGGTAGCTGCATACATCAGGTCGAGCGCTGTTTTTTGCCCCCTCGATGTCGAGACCTTTCTATCAGATGACTCTGCTGCGTGTAAAAAAAAAAGGGCAAAAGAAGAAGAGAACCAATCAGCTGTTTGGATGGTCAGCTGGTTGGAACTTGATCTGTACTGATTGGACGATTCCTCGTGGCGCGCCAGTTTCACTTCCGTAGCCATATGCATATTGCATAAGTTTCTTACAGAGTGATTGCATGCTGCTGCAGACTAGCAGATGTAGATGTAGTTAGTTCCAGTTACAACACAACAACGCATCCTCATCGTTCTTAACAGCAAATTTAGAAATCCTTCAGCACATAAACAATTACAACAGAAGAACTTACTGAGAATAACAACAAGCAAACTAAGGTGAGTTATAAGAAGCTGTGGAAATGCCTGGTGTCATTTATGTAACAAGTTGTTGAATAATAACATGATGTGTTGTCATGTAATGTAATGTAATATTCTAGCCACAACTTAACAACACTGCAGTTAGAATATATATTGTTAGAAATAATGCCTTTAGTCATAATCTGTACTGCTAATGTTTAATGATAATGCATGTTGTGTAATGCCTGATATGGAATGGAATTTACACCTTTCCTTTTATTTTGTGGGAGGAATTAATGAATTAATCACTCCTTATTGGCTGATTATTCTACCCCAACATGAACTATGGGATGTTGTTCAAATTTCATCTATTTCCATCACTACAAAATGTAATTTTTGACTTTTGTCTCTTTGTGTGTTGACACTCACATTTTAACTTTTGGTTCAGCCAAATATTGTGCCATGCCCCCACATCTTCAAACACTGCTGAAGAAAATGTGTGATTGTTAACACACTGCTGACATGGTGGACAGGCAATACGTATATAGAATTGCTTTTTGGAGGGTTGGAAATCTATACATTTGAACATCCCATAACCCGGTTCTACTGTTATGGTGGGGTAAGAGAAACTGACAATTAAGGGATCTTTTTTTCCACACAAAATAACTAGACCACTTTTTTGGGGAAATTAATCAACTGCAAATAAAGGTACAAAACGCTTCTCGCTTGGGATTCTCCTTTAAATATCTAGGGGTCCTTTTGGTTACCAACTCTCCATCACTGCTTTAATGAACCATCATTTATTAATTTCTCCAGAATATGAACTCATCTGAGTGTCGATCCAGTGGCAGGCGCTCAACTCGACAGACCACCAAAGCAGTCACTCGGCTGAAAGAGAGCCAGGCTCAAAATGTCCCCAAGCAGACCCAAGTGACTATAAGCTTCCCGGTGGTTCCATCAAAGTCATTCTACGGTGTGGCTGCTGTAAGTTTGTTTTTACCTATGATGTTGTTTGACTGTTCTAATGCTGTGAAGATTATACTGTTACCACCAGGGCAGGAATTTCACAAATTCCATGAAGGCCATTGCCGGCGTTGCCCCTCTCTGTGAACTATGAATGTGCAATACTTCATGCAATGCACTTTAGTATGCAAAAGCACTTTAGAGTTTCTGTTTTCCGCACCTTGCACTTTGACAGTATATTGCCTTGTGTTTTTATTGTTTTTAATAATCCGTTTGTGTTCTGATTAGGTTTTCATTATTCGTCTGGAGCTCCTGAGCATAAGTATTTCACATGTATGCACCTAAACAGTGCATCTAAGTGACCAATAGTCTTGGGCAATATACCGGTATTACCGTTTATCGCGATATTGGAAATCAATACCGAGTAATATCGTTGGGTCTGTGAAAAATATCGAATATCGAATATCGTCAAATACCGACATTATACTGTATTCTATTAAAATATGAGCAATGAGACTTAATTGTAACTATACAAATAATTTTCAGGTTACACACATGCCTAAACTAGCCCTTATTTGGGCTAGGCTTTTTGGAAACAATGTATTTCCAACTCCAGTTTTTCCCTATTTAGGCTGCTTTAACAGCAGAGCGCTCAGTTTCTGACCCCTCAAAGTCGCAAATTCTGAGAACTAGGTGACTGGTGGAGCATTCCAACTCTGATTGCCGTCAATACCGGTAATATCGAATATCGAGCTAATTAAGACATTATCAATACCGATATTAAAAAATCAATACCGCCCAAGACTAGTGACCAATAAAGTAAACTTGAAACTTGAAACTTGAACTTGAAACTTGAAACTCTCTGTGGCCGTGTGCCACTCAGAAAATGAGATGCCCAGAAGGCCAAAGATCATCATGCCCCTCAACTGGTGCTCACAGCAGTTATTTTTTACTGTTTTTATGCGGTAACAGCATGCTGCCAAGTGTAAATGAGAGCCAAGTTAAAAGTACAAGGGCTCAATTGGAATAGTTCAACGTGCCAATCTATTTACACATGGTGAGCTTTTAGACTGGCCATTTAAACTATTAAAAAATGTTTTTTTTAATAGTTTAAAAAGGCAAAGAAGTTAAGGGATAAGGGGTTTAGCGGTAATGAAAATGGAGCCCCAAATGTGTGGTTGATGCAAGACGCTTGTACCGGTAGATTTGTTAGATTTGCCCTGTGATGCTGCCTGAGTGCCAGGGGTGTGTACACATGGATATCAAAGGCAGCCTAGTTCCCTATCAGCACCAAGGGGCTGGATTAATTTAGTGAAACACTTATGACCTGGGACTTAATTTTATTGTTTTAATTGATGGCCTTAATGCTCTGGCATTCAGCTTTTGTGCCCCCAGAAATCTATCTATCCATCTAAAATAAACAAATACAGTGATTTATTTACTATAGCCCTACTAGACCCCAAGAAATTATATCTGGTCACAAAGAATCACAGGATCTACTGAAAGTGTCAAACTGCCATTAAAGTTAAAACACACCGTATGGCTACCTCCATATTCAGTAGATCATGTGAACCTTTGTGACCTCTGGCCGGATATAACTTCAAGGGTTCTAGTAAGTATAATAGTAATTATTCATCAAGAAATCACTGCAGAATTTTGTAAGAACTGTGGAATTCGCCCTATGTTTGAAAGCCCCTGCCCCCCTGTCAATAATGGCAAACATTCACCAACACTACAGAAAGCAGCAAATGAAAAACAAATAAGACTTATCTTTTACTTTGTCAATAACATGCTAAAACCAAAGTTGTCCTTTAATCATCAACCATGGTGATTCATTCTCCAGAGTGTGAGCTCCTCTGATTCAGACTACAACCCTCAAGCTGCTGATCCACCCAGAGGAACCACAACTCGACAGAGGAGAAAACCAGTCGCACAGCTGGCTGAAAACAGGACTAAAAAAGTGAGAGGAGATTAAGCTGCACGACATGCATTAGGTTTAATGTTACATTTGTTTTGGAGGTCTTATTTGAGTTTCTATTTAATTTTTAAGGGTGGGACAAGTGATAAAAGGAAGAAACACAGCAAGGCCAAAACGGAGGATTCTGATGCTGAAAATAGTGACTTTGTACGTAATGTTTTATCTGTCATCAATTTTGTTATTGTCATTAAACTACAAAAACAACAGTCCATCATTTAAAATTCCCTCATATGTGGCACCATACTGTATATTTGCTGTTTTTGTTCTTATTCAGAGTGAACATAGAAAACTATCTGCATATGAGCTGGAACGTCTAGAAAACATAAGGCGGAACCAAGCTTTCCTGTCCTCCATCAATTTACTCCAGGTAAGCACTCTGTTGTAGTTTCACCATTTATTTATCGGTTTAAATCAAGACCCTTCATTCAACAACACCATTGAGAGTAGAGATCGACCGATCAGACTTTTGGCCGATGTTTCCGATCACCGATTAGTGGGACATCAAAAAGGCAGATAGCCAATATCAGCCGATACGATTATTATTTACTTTTTTAATAGAATGAAAGTGCAGGAAGCAGCAAAAGTGTTTCAGTTCCCCCTCCATAAAAAGCATCTTTTTTAATTCAAGGGCAACAATGCATTGTAGCAGCATTGGAAACATTTTGCCGTGAAGTACAGGCACAGAGCTTCAGACATAGACAAGAAAAAGAGAAAATACATTTAGGGTAATTTGGATAAATCTATAAATACATGAGGTGAGGGGGTCAGAGACACACAGCTACAGTATACACCACCACAATCTACTGGATCTTCAATGAAAGTGGTTGATGTACAAAGTACCATTTTTGAACATTTATAATAAATAAAAATAATCGGCTGCTCTTTTTCCGATTATTTATTTTTAGCACCGATACCGATTATTAATAAAATCATGGATATCGAATTCGATAATCGGCCACGGCCGATAATCGGTCTATCACTAATTGAGAGTACTATACAGGTAGACCTCTTTGCCATACACATATTACGATTTTTTTTGTCCATTAAAAGTCATTTGGCCAAAGGCTGACATTTTCCAGAATGGCCTTTTATAGCGCTACCCCTCACAAATCTCGCAAATTGTTACACAGTATCTCTATAGTCATGTGTTCATGACAGATCAGTACGATATTTAATGTTCCATCCTAATTGGCTATAATTCCTTTCAGAGTTTGCAAGATTGGCTCGGTTTGGAGAACAAGCACCAAAATCATGAAAGCGGTGTGCAATTTCCGTGGAGTGTTTCACACATTCTCTATTCAGTGTCAGTCAGCCACAGCACGTCTGTGTGTGACTGTGTCTGTGGGAACTGATGGAGAGATCCAAACTGTTAATTATTGTAATGGGTACCCGGTACCCAAGAACATCCGGTTTGACTTCTTGGTCCCGAATGAGTTTTGAGACCCAACCCTAGTCCTACATGACTTGGCTAATTTTTTTTTCACCACCTGTCTTCTTGAAAGGCTACTGAAGATCTGAAACGGTCAACACAACCAAAAACGGTGCAGAAGAGATTTTCCATAAGGTACTGTACAATCTACAGCGATTTTTTTTTTTTAATCTATTATGTATAATTAAAGCCACCATACTATCTAAGTACACAATACAGCAAATAACTATCCGTAACACACAGATCTTTTCAGTTGAACTCAACTCAAGCAGTTATTGACACTTTACCAACAGGTCAAAGATTGCAGAGAAAGACAATTGTCCTCCTCGAAAGTCCCTGCGACTCCAAAATAAAGCTGACGGAGTGTCTCTTCCCGACCAACTACCACAAGCAGATCTTCCCCACCAATCAGCATCTCTATATAACGATGTAAACAGTTCTTTATTTCACCAACTTACTCTTGATATGAATATCTGCATCTTCGCTATCTGGAAGAAACCACATTTCAGGAAATTTAGAAACATTCAGCTCGAGTGGATTTGGGGGCTTTTGGCTTAGCGCTTTTTAAAAATATGTTTCATTGGTTCAATATCTTTTTTAACCAATACATAATGAAAATTAAAACCTAAATAATAAAAATGATAATAAAACGATAATACGTTTTTGAGTTGGTTGGACCAACAATCCATTCTTTTCTAAGTTATGAGTCAAAATTAACTGACTGCAAAGATTTGTGATATGTTACCATATAGAGCTGAACATTCCCATCCTTGTTCCAGAAATGAATTATACATTAATTTACCTCATAGACTTGTCAAAATGTTGTGGGACAATCAAATAATTTAAAAAACAAAAGTGTTGTATCCTGTTTTTTTTCCCTTGTTAATTAGGTATTGTAATATTGTGTGTGTTGTCATGATTTGTCACAATCTGAGTTGGCTTTGTCTTTATATAAATAATTTTCGAAAAGTCTGAGGAAAATTAATGGATGAATCCTTTTCTGGAACAATGGCGACGTCACAAAAGGGGTGGGACTACTCAGCTCCATAGGTTGTCCTTTCTCTCATTCTTTCTGTCCAACACATGTTTCTTGTCTTCACACAAAGGCAATTGTTGAGATGCCAAAGAATCCTCCTGGTCCTCTGTCCATGGACCCCCTGAACATGGCGGAAGGCAGTGGACTGCCACTGGAACTTCTGCAGCTCTGCTCTGAGGTGGGAAATCATATTTTCTGTTGGTGATGCAAAGATGTGAATAGTTCAGTGTTTCCCCAAACTATTTTATGTCAAGGGCTGTGCATATGAATGTGTTTGATGCCCAAAGGTTTTATTATTATTATTTTACTGAAAAAGTCCAACTGAAATGTTTTCACGACTACGAAATTGCAAATCTACAAGCTCCTGTTGCAATGCAACATGTTGAGCTTGCAGAGCGGCTATTTGATAGTCAGTGGGCCTCATTCCTTAAAGTTCCAGTGAATTGAAAAATATGTTTTTCGCACTTTAGACCACATACCTGACAAAAGTCTTCTATTGCGTGAATGCATATTATAGAAGGTGTCACTGTACTGTAGTGTGGTTATTTCTGGTCATTCAGTCAAAGCTACTCTGTCAACCACACAGGTCTCCACAAATGCATATGAAGAAAAGTTGGATCTTGATCTGAAGCAGTAAGTCTTGAAAAGCAACAAGCTAGTGGCAAATTGGCCACTTGCCAATGCCATACACCATGTACTGTACTATTGGAACAGAGATACAGTATTGTTCCCTATTGTTGACTGCTTTCTTGTTGCAGATACTGTTCTGCTCTCCGGAACATGAAAATACCCACTGGTGGAGTTGCCAAGGTGGTGAAGGAACGAATCTTCTCGGCTGCGTTCCACCCCTGCTCCAGCAGCCTGCTGATGGCTGCAGGAGACAAGTTGGGTCAAGTCGGACTCTGGAACTTTGTGAGTTCATTTATGACACAAATATATTGCACAAATCTGCCATTATAACATTACGCATTATTGTGCGTAGTGCGGGTATTCTACATTCATAGATTAAAGTTCTCTGACTGATTTCCATCAGCACAATTTACAATTAGGGCATTTAGTAGTTTACTTAATCCAGATTGAGCGACTTAATCTCGTAATCTCGTGCTCTTGCTGTGGTCCAGGGTGCTGAATGGGGTGTTGACGGAGTGTTGGTGTTTGAGCCTCACACTCGCCCAGTGTCTGGCATGGCGTTTTCCAGTGCTAATCCTGCCCACCTGCTGAGCCTGAGCTACGATGGCTCTATACGCTGCATGGATGTGGAGAAGGCCATCTTTGATGACGTGAGTTAAAGAAATGCATATTACCATCTAATTATGCACAATGACAAGTGTCATAAACACACCCAGGCTGAATGTAAATTCACCAGACAATCACAGCGTCCACACACACAGCCGTTTGATCCAAATCGGGCATCACCAAGAGGGCTTATGTCAATGTTCCTGCGGCTCCTGCCCGCATAAAATCTGCATGTCCCATCCTAAACCTTAACTGGAATGTTACAGCCCTTCTGTTGGGGAGTGACTATAATTGGATGCACTGCTGTGCCATCTAGAGGTCATTACAATATTTGTGGAGTGTCGCCTGTTTATATAGACCCTCTGTTTTTGTCCTGTCAGGTGTACCACACTGAGGACACCCTGAAGACCTTTGACTTCCTGTCACATGACTGTTCCACTCTGGTGGTCGGGACCTATTATGGAGATGTTGCCGTTGTTGACAGACGGAATCCAGGGTAAATGATGTAGCAGGATTTTATTAAACAATTAGTGCTATTGCAAGTAGCATGTCTAGTAGTCATAAAGAGTGTATATTATTATGGTCATTTCAAAGATTTAACTACTGTAACTCGCTCGTTGCTGGCTTCCAGCCTGCTATTCCAGCCATGCTATTGAACACCTGTTGTTACATACAAATTCTTCTTTGCAGAAACTCCCATGAGTCTTATTACAAATTGGACACGGCGGTTCGATGTGTCAACGTCCATCCTCTGCACAAGCAATACTTTGTGGTTTCTGAGAGCAAGTATGTATCATTCATGTCATTAACCTACAGTATGTATGTATCAATTTAGTAAAGTGCATATAATAATGAAGTTGTTGGCAAGTTATGTTTCTCTCCTTTTGCTGAGAAGAGTTGGATTGGAGGCCCAAGGCAAACAGGTTGTCAACACACAATTTCAGGGCAGGAAACTTTAGTCCACGCTTACAGTAAGAACAGGTGACATTAGAAAATAGGTTTAATTTTCAAGTAACCTTTCCTGGTCCGGTACAAGTCAACCAAGCCGTATAATGCCCAGGTTTGATCTAGATCATCTACTGATCAATAAAGTGGTTTAGCAGGGTCACATGTACAAGTGATTTCTCGAACCATGAGAATGTATACGTTCACACGAACCTATACATATGTATAGGTTTGTGTGTATAGATGGTATACTGAACATTCGGTATAATATAAGGCGGTGTTGCATTTTATATTTATTTCAGGATGGTGAGCGTTTACGATAGCCGATCTCTGAAGAAGACCAACAGCAAGCCAGTCTGCCAGCTGCATGGCCATAGTTTAAGCATCTCCAGTGCATATTTCTCCCCTAAGACTGGCAACAGAGTTCTTACCACCTGTTTGGACAACAGGATCAGGTGAGGAGGACAGAATGTACACGAACAGTGTCGTAACTACAGTAATAGAAACTGAAGCAACATTTATCTTATTTATTATTGTTTATTTTATTTTTTTTGCGAATGCAGTGAGCCAGGCAAATGTTTTAATGTTTAATGTTTTGGATCTTTCAGGATATACGACACCAGTGCTTTGATCAACAACGCTCCATTGGTGACCTCCATAGGGTAAGCCTACACATGCACTCACTGAAGATACTAGCCAGTTTAAGATCCTCCGACTTGGGACGTATGACACCACCTACAAAATATTCGGTGCTCGATATATATACAGTAAGCCTCGCGGCCGTCCGAGCCTCTCCTCCGACAGCCGCCAACTGTGTTTGTCACCGTCAGGATAATGCCCTCTCATGGACACTTGCCATTGGTAATTACTGTACCAATCATTTTAATGGTGTTATAGGCAACTTTCCCTGCAGACAGACACAAGGCATGCCAAATGCCAAGTATTTTTATATCAAAAACGAAAACATGTTGTGATGACCTCTCCACTATTACATCAATAAAAGCCAATGGAAATTAAGTCATAAATACTCAGTTTTTAATCCAATTCTGGCATCCAGACAGTGTATAATCCACATGGCAGTAAAATGGCAGAGCTGAACGACTATTGTAAACAAACCGTCCATGAGTTGCATAAGCTGTCCCTCGTGCTATGCCATCCTGTTACCTGAAGGGATGCATGCTTTGATTGTTTCTGAAAAATCTGGGATCCATTTAAAAAAAAAAACACCATTTCTGATTAATTTCACATTTAAACAAATTTTGTAACCCAAACGGAATACAGTGGTTGTAGATGCATTGTATGTGCGCTAACGTTCCGTCCAATCCCTGGTTTTATGACTAGGCATAACATGCAGACCGGCCGCTGGCTGAGCAAGCTTGCAGCCACGTGGGACCCTAAACAGGAAGACTGCTTTGTAGTGGGCAGCATGGAGAGACCCCGTAGGGTCCAGGTGTACCACCAGGGCGGGCAGCTGGTGCACTCCTTCAGAGACGAGGACCACCTGACCACAGTGTTGTCCGTCACAGCCTTCCACCCCAGCAGGAATGCTCTTCTGGGAGCCAACGCCTCAGGACGCCTGCATGTCATCACCCACTGAGATGAACGTAAAGACACGGCGGCGATGAGTATTCAGACACAATGCAGCTACTAACTCATAGTTATAACACCTGTTGCTGTTTCTAGTTATTATGAAAACAGGCCTATAGAGCCTTTTTTGCGTGTCTTAAGTACCACATCTTATTTAATTTCATTTTAAAGGGTAGGACTACTTTTGTTGAGTATTGGAAAAAGTACCCAAGACTACTTTTTCCTCTTTTTTTTAACCTTCCCATGATGTAATTCCAAATGTTTAGTTTTGTTGAGAGATAAAACGGCTGTTAAAGTCACTCTTTTGCATAAACAAAAAGTTTTATTTTTTTCTTAAAAATGTTAACTTCCTAATGATTTTACTATTTGAAGATGTGAATCTCAATAAAAATAGTAAACAGGACTTTTTAATGAAAGAATAAAACAGGACTTTTTAATTAAGGAAAAAGTTGTGGTGATGCTCCATAGTGTCTGAATCAACTGTGTTTGTATGTGCTAAAGGGGTGACTTTGAGAGTCGTTTTAGCTTCAATGCAAGTCAATGAGCGGCATATTTTATATCGTCAATTTCTGGTCTCTGCCACCTGAAACATTGTAGTTTCATTTCTCGTCCACATTTGGAATTATATCATGGCAATGTAACTATACAACAGACTCAACAAGAGTTACCCTTTAAGGCCTGGAGGTTTGCTCACACACTCAGGTCTCAAAATTAGTCATAAGACCTGGTACTTCAGACCCAGAAATTGGGGGCTATCAAAGCAGTTAAGCAATAGGTCTTCACTCTACCTCGTCAGAAGAACACCATGCTTGTATAACGCAGAGACCCTTCAAAGGATGATCTACATTATATTACATATTACATTTATATTTAAATGTAAGATAAACTGGTTTCCGTTCCAACATGTTGCATTAAATTAATGGCAGCTGTTACACCATTCTTTGTAGTAAGTTTTCTTTTTCTTTGCATGTTTAATGTTTTATTTGTAACTGTTCGTCTACTGCTGTTGCAGTGATTCTTTGAACAAGTATTGTTTAGCGTTATATTGTAAGACTTTGTTTCTTAAATAAACTATTAAAAAAGTTGTTCCGTGATACTGATTTTATGTGGCAGTTAGTGTGACCAAGATCTAAACCGTTGGTTTGTGGGCCAGAAGTATTGCAACTGCAAGTGTGGGAAAATGTGTTGCCAACGAGGTTAGCAAATTAAGATCTTGATGTCAACATAGCTGATCTACAAGCTCAAAATGCATTATGAGCTTTTAGATTATATTTGTGTGCTGCCTCCTTCACATTAAGTAAATCCTGTGAACTTCTGTGGCCAGTTATATTAATTTACTTTGTCTAATAACAACCTAAAACATGCACCTTGATTGGGGAAAAAACAAAGATGCCCTTTAACAGACTTAAAGACAACAGAAATCCAAAACACTGCAAACACTGTCAGTCACAACGTAGGACAGAAAGGCTCACCCCTGCCGATTTGACAGACTGGGTTGATGACGGAGGACAACATCTGGCAATGGGGTTGGTCCACAAGATTCGATACACACCAACATACCCATGTAGCCTAACTAAACACAAAAAATAAAATAAAAGCAAATACCCACTCGCAGGTAAAGGTACCCCCCCCCCGTAGCATGATGTACACATGCTTATGCTCTACAGTGAGTGGAAGTACAACATGCCAACAACATACACCAAGGCCCACCCCCACTCGATTCTGATTGGAGGAAGGCCCCTCTCATCCTGATTGGACGAAATGCTTTTATCCCAAAGCCCAAACTGAAACAACTAGGGTTTATTGACCCCAGGGGGTCACTGATGGCAGGGATGAACAACTTATATGGTCACCACACTGTAGTAGGGTGCATTAGCCAAAGAAACAAGGGGAAAAATGAATTAATGAAATCACTTACAATACCTTTAACTGTCTTTGTATTGTGCTTGAAATGTGCTGTGATTCAACAAACTATTATCAACACATTTTCTTTCAATCAGCCAACGGCAACTTAGTGCCCCTCACTTCACACGGGCGTGATTTTATTTTTTCTGTGTGTCGCCTGCTGGCGTGTCACGTGACACGTCTGTCAGGCAAAACAGCATGGCGGACATGCATGTGCAACCTGAAAACAAACCACCGCAACAACTATTCCTCAGTTAACCATCTGTCGAAGACGCGGACATTAACCACCAGAACCGTGTGTTCAGAAAAACAGTACATTACGTTTCATGCACCGTGACATGGAAGAGGAGAACAAGCTTCAGTTCCCGTCTCTGCCTGCGTCCAAGGAGGATCTCTTGGTGCGTCCAGTCCAGTCCGGCTAACTAATAACACTGTGCTTGGGTTTTAGGTTGTGATGTTGTTGTCATGTAGTGTTAGTGTGTGTCATTCGACATGGACGACGTGGTGTTGTGTGTGTTTGTGTGTGTGAGAAAAATAAGTGTCGACACGCGTCACGTCGCCACATTTGTCGGTTGAAAAGTTGCAACTCGTGGTTCATTTTTTGTGTCCAGGCAGGCAGCACGCAAACGCTGTTTTAGCCCCAGAGCCGTACAGTAGAAGAGTTGCGACATTGAGGGGTAGGAAACTACTAGCGCTTAGCCCTAAATGCATTCCGTTTGCCCCCCCCCCCCCTTTCTGCAGTGTTGGGCAATATTGGTTAGGATAATAAATAATATCTATTCTGTACTTTACTTGTGACCCATTGGGAAAAGTAATAACATTACTTGACTTACAGAATATTACATATTACAATAATACTTTCCCCAATCCCCCCTTCCACCCATAAATGAATAGAGATTTACAACACAATCAGTTTAGTGACAACTTATGATAACTTGTAGTGTATGTCCTGTGTGCAGAATGCTGCGGTGGAATAGGAACCACAAACTACAGTGCATCTCTATTGTTATACGTTGATATTTTGTAGATCTGTTCTATTTTCACATCATGCAACAAGCTCAAAAGGCGTGCTTTTTCAGAGGAACATATTACACATTTTCTTACACATTTTGGCAGAGTAATGTCTTTACTGGAAAAGGTAATAACATTACAGTAATATGCAATATTTAATTAGTTACTGCCCAACACTGTTAGCCATAGATTTCAATGCATTCCGTCTGTCCCTCTTCTGTCCCCATTCTCAATAGAAGTCTATTGAGAAGACCCGCCATTGGACTATCCCCATGAAGTGAACGGAAGCTGCGTAACTATGTTTATACTCTTACGGCTCTGTTTTAGCCTAGCCTGTTGCTAACGTTTATTAGCCACGTACTCAAGTCTGCAGCAGCAGATATGTGTCTGTCAGGCTCACTCAGGGTGTCGCTTCAAGATCAAATATAGGCTATCAGCTTACAACGCATTGATTGATAGCTTGTAGGTCTATTCTATTGATGAGCAAGTGACACATATTCATGCATGAGTTTCAAAGATAGATAGCCTCAATTAACGATGTTGTCTGCTGCGATCTGCTAACGGTTTGCTTTGCTGTCTCTGTCTGTTCCTCAGGACTGGGCTTACCCAATGAGACGAGACATGCAGGTACTGTAAATGTAGATCATGAATGAGTGTTTGTATTTGTCATTTTTCCCAACCATCTGAAAAATAAGTGAAAATGGCTGGCTTCAAATTGACTTTACATTTGAGCCATCTGAGCCATTTTCCGGGGCTGCAGTGGCTCAGGGGTTGCCGGTTTGAACCTGTGCTCCTGCAGAGTCACTGTTGAAGTGTCCTTGAGCAAGACATCTAACCCCTTTGCTACTCTTGCACTGGTTGTGCCTTTCATGGTTGCAACACCATGAGTGTATCATATGAGTGTGTGAGAATGGGTGAATGTCATGCACAATTGCTGTAAGGCGCCTTGGATAAAGGTGCAAAATAAATGCACCATTTAACGTATACATTTAGCATTTATCAACAGTTATGAATCAATGTATCCTGATTTATAACCACGGGGTGAATGTAGCACCCAGCAATGAGCCAGCCACAAAAGCCCCACCAATCGGGCTCAGCCCTGTTGGCACGACTGGTTGTGCGTGGGATTCCCGGGTTCAATCCCCACTTCGGCGTAATGCTACAATCACAATGTATCATCCTGCAAAGCGTTGTGGGCTTGTAGTAGAGGGGTTGATTTTATTATTTTTTTAATGGCATACTTGTATAAGGGAAGTTTAGGTTGAAAACATTGAAAACAAAATATTAACTCACTCACTCAAAACACTGATAATCGGTGGCAAAAGCAGTAGTACAGAAACCCATGCTTTACCAAACTATTGTAGGATACATTCCATTCTAATATACGTACGTATTCAGAAAGTCACAATCTAAACTCAGTTCAACAGCAAGGGAGATCGTTTGTTTTTTTTCCCCTTTTTTCCCTTTTTTGTAATATGGGTGCTGCTGTACATTTCTTTTCAGGAGATTTTACCTGGACTATTTTTAGGCCCCTACTCTGCTGCAATGAAGAGCAAGGTAATCTGAACACTATTTAAAAACATAAGACATACAGAGTTGTACAATAAACAGAACCTGTTTTGTGAGACTTGTTTTTGTATAACCCATATGATCTGCCTTTCTCTTCTAGCTGCCAATCCTTGAAAGACAGGGCATAACGCACGTTGTTTGTGTCCGCCAAGATATTGAAGCCAATTTTATCAAACCTAATTTCCCGCATACATTTAGGTAAGCAATTAACTGAGATCCGTCGGTTGACTAGACTTGACTAGACTACACTTGGGGCATATTTTGTCAACATTGAAGTGCATCTCCACATAAAGTTTGCTTAGTTTGAATGACATGCAAATACTAAATGCTGTTGTATGCTTGCAGATACCTTGTCTTAGATATTGCTGACAATCCAGTGGAAAATATAATAAGATTTTTCCCTATGGTGAGTAAAAATGTAGGATGTTGATTAATGGTTACTTGACCTAGCATGGGTTCCTCAGGGGGTCGCGAAATTATTTTGTTTGGGTCCCCCCACAAAATAGCGTGTGTGTGTGTGTGTGTGTGAGAATTCTGGTGAAAATAACAAGTTAGTTAACTTAATCTTGTTGATTAATCTGATAATAATAAATTAATTGGATTAAATAAATTTTAATCCAATTAAGTCATGTGTACACTGCCTCAACCCACTGAGCATTTTCTGATTGGAAAATGGGTGGAGTGCAGTTTTATGGAGACCTGTAACCAGAGCCATAGAGTATAGCTCAAGAGATCTACAAGCATTGCAGGCTTGTAGATCACCTATATTGATAAATATTTAAGAAATAAACAGATCTTTTTTCCCCCCAGATTCTTTCTCTTTTTTAAATGTTCAAATCCTGTAAAGAAAAACGGGCATATTTTGGACATAGTTTGAATAGTGATTAATTAATTTTGAAGTTGAAATGGAGAGTTTTAATAGCACGCACTGTATGCACAAACTTTCCTTAAAGATTATATCTGTTTTTATTATATATTTTCTAGAGCTGTCAATCGATTAAAAATTTTAATCGCATGATTGCCCATAGTTAATCTTTGATTAATCGCAATTTAATTGCATATTTTTATGAGTTCTAAATGTACCTTAAATGAGTGTTTTTCAAGAACATTCATATCAAGGTCAATTATTTATTCTTCATTTGAGCCACAGAACACTATTTGATGACATTTATTTAGACTTCCAGACCTAAATTAAAGAATTTGTCAACAATTTGATGTTGGTATCATTAAAGTAATTTAACTGATGCAGATATTTAACAATTATTCACCTGCATTTGGTGAAATTTAACCAAATAGGCCCACTTGGCCTTTGGTTTTACTGTGAGTTAATCTCGCACTAAAAAAAATAATCGAGTTAACTCACGGCTGAGTTAACTCGCGATTAACTAGTTAATGCTGACAGCCTTAATATTTTCTCTGTAATTCAGGTTATTGTAGCAGCCTATTTGTATTGGGGTGGCAATGGGGATGGGGCAGGGGTCACAGGACAAGGTCAAATCAGTGCTGGGGTACCCAGCCAAAACTTTAAGAACCCCTGCAGGCATAGCATGTATTTGTTCAATTGAATTGTCCTGTGGTCCTCATCTTGTCATTTCTCCCTCCTTAACAGACTAAAGAATTTATTGATAACTGCTTTGCAAATGAAGGTAAATATTCATCATTCATGTAAATATGTTTTGAGAACCCCTGAAGTAGCCTATCACACATTTAGTTTTTATCATTTCTCTGAATATTATTATTTTTCGTTCCCCAAAGGAAAGGTACTTATTCATGGTAATGCAGGGATATCAAGAAGGTAAGGGTTGTAATTTTATTCTGATCTCTCTTTGGGTGTGTATGTTACTACAGTACATATTAATTTGCCTCAGCCAAAATGTAGTAAAGAATTAATTTAATCATTGCATCTGTTTATACAGAATGATATTATATGGGCAAAATATACAGAAACAGAATACACACATTGTTTTGTAAAGAACAATGCTAAATAAGTAACCATGATGCTGAGGTCCTATGTATACAGTTGAAGCATCATGTTAATATATTATGTTTATACTGTTTAAACTTAAGACCTTATTTCAGTGCTGCCTTAGTAAGAGACTATGGCCTAGATTTTCGTCACCACTAAACCCTTATCCCTTAACTTCTTTGCCCTTTTAAACTATTTAAAAAAAAGTCTACATGCTCACAACGTGTCAATAGATTGGCACATTGAACTATTCCCATTTTTTTTTTTTAAAGGGATAAGGGGTTTAGCATGAGTATGCACATACAGTTTACAGCCTGACAGATATAATTAACCATAATACTGCATTCCATTTCATTGCTGCTTTAGTGGTTGCATTATCAAGGTATTCTATTTACACAGTAAAACAGTTTACACATTCATAGAAACTTCATATTTTATTCCTTTCAGTGCTGCCTTAGTGATTGCATACCTTATGGAGACATTTGGGATGAAGTACAGGTGAGTTTACAATTCTACACTTAATTGAACTGATTTGATTAACTGATCATTCCATCGGGGCGCCTGGTGGTCTGGGCACATCATGCCACATAATATACAGTATACTGCATATGGGCTCTCGCCTGGCAGCGTGTCGCGTGTTCGAGTCTCATTCACGACGACCTTTGCTGCTTGTTTCTCCCTTTCTCTCTGCTGTGGTAAATCATGACTTACTACATGATTACATACACCCTCCTTTAGTCACTTTATTTACACCTGAATGTGTATTTCATGACTCGATTCATGTCTCCATTTTGGAGAAAGAACTTCTCAAAATTTAAAGAAACAATTAAGGACGTTTCTGAGGACATTTCTCACCAAAAGGTAGAGAATGGCATTGGTTGCACATATCAGATTGTTGTTGGTTACCACAGTAACCAATGCAGAGATCCGATCTGGGCCACATGCTAACAATGTGAAAGGGCGGGCCACATGATCAAGAAATCCTAGTTGCTCTGTAGCTAAGCTAACCCTGTATCTTTATTCAACAGGGATGCTTTCAGCCACGTCCAAGAAAGAAGATTTTGCATCAACCCCAATGTGGGATTTGTGCATCAGTTACAGGTCAGATTAATCAGAAGATCTCATATGTAGATTTGCAACTGAGATAAATGGTAGAGCATAACTTTGCTGTTGGGGACAAACCACCTATCTCAAAAATGTTTTTATTATTTATTTGTTTAATTTTCCTACTTCATGAAATTTAGAAAGCATTTTTAAAACTGCCCCAACCAAGTTCATATTATGACTATATATGTCCATTCCAAAAAAATTGAATTTCAACGAAAAGTTGGTTTATTTCAACAGTTCCATTCAAAATCCAGAACTTTCATTAATTATAGATCCAGTGTTCATATTGTAAATGATTTCAAGTATTTATTTGTTTATTTTTACACAATTTTGGCTTCCAGCTCATAAAACCCACCAAATCAGGATTTCAAAAAATTAGAATATTTTATGAGACAACTAAAAAAAATGTGTTTTAAACAAGAAATGTTGACTATCTGAAAAGTATATTAATTTATGCAGTTAATACTTGGTCTAGGCTACTTTAGAACAAATTATTTCATTAATGGGGCGTGGCATGGAGGTGATCAACCTGTGGCACTGTTGAGGTGTTATGGAAGCCCAGTTTTGCTTCAATAACAGCCATAAATGAATTTGTATTTTTCAGTCTTATGTCTCACACCTTCCTCTTGATAATACAACCCAGATTCTCTGTTGGGTTAAAGTCAGGACAGTTTGCAGGTCAGTTAAGTGCAGTAATATGGTCGGTACAGCAGCTACTAGTAGTTTTAGCTCTGTAGGAAGGTGCCAAATCGAGCTGGAAAGGAAAATTAGCATCTCCATGAAGCTTGTCAGCATACCGAAGCATAGGGTACTCTAAAAGATGGCTGTGTTGCAACCATGGTGAGTTTTCACTGTCAGTGGATTAACACCAGCCAATAACATGGCTTGGAGACTGGACATGGCAAAACACATGATTTAGGCCATGTTATCGGCTGAAAACTTCAACACAGCCATCTTTTTAGAGTACCTTGTACTTCGGTATGTTGACAAGCTTGATGGGGATGCTAATTTTCCTTTCCAGCTCGATTTGGCACCTGCCCACAGAGCTAAAACTACTAGTAGCTGCTGTACTGAACATGGTATTACTGCGCTTAACTGACATGCCAACTGTCCTGACCTTAACCCAACAGAGAATCTGGGTTGTATTGTCAAGAGGAAGGTGTGAGACATAAGACTGAAAAATACAAATTAATTTATGGCTGTTATTGAAGCAAAACTGGGCTTCCATAACACCTCAACAGTGCCACAGATTGATCACCTCCATGCCCCGCCCCATTAATGAAATAATTTGTTCTAAAGTAGCCCAGACCAAGTATTAACTGCATACATTAATATACTTTTGAGATAGTCAACATTTCTTGTTTAAAACACATTTTTTTTTAGTTGCTTCATAAAATATTCTAATTTTTTGAAATCCTGATTTGGTGGGTTTTATGAGCTGGAAGCCAAAATTGTGTAAAAATAAACAAATACTTGAAATCATTTACAATATGAGCACTGGATCTATAAGAAAGTTCGGGATTTTGAATGGAATTGTGGAAATAAAACAACTTTTTGTTGATATTCTAATTTTTTGGAATATGTATTATCACTGAGCTGGAAGTGAGCAAACCACTGCTGTGTCTTAAAGATGGATGCTGTCAGAAATGACAGCATCTACTAGGGGAAGTGTCTCACACTTTGAAAACACCTAGTCTACTAAAGTGAGCCTGCAACTAATGATAGATTATTCTATTATATACCTTTTTGATGCATTGAATAATCAAGAATGATTTCCTTTTAGTTTGTTTCTTAAATAAATTAACACATTGATTAACTTACAGGATGTTAACACAACAGCTCCAGGGTTAACCCAGGACAATAAGAATAAAGACATTATTTGCTGGGCAGTTAGGGTTTAGCACTCATTCTATGTTTTATACCAGCAATGACTGATTTAAGTTAGTCTCAGTCAGTCACGCCTGACCTAAGGTTTTTGAAAAACCTGAAATTATTTATATTTCAGCATCAAATAAAGTTAATTATGGAATACTGTACATACTGTACAGAATCCAAATATGGATTCCCGGCCAGCAATGACTGATTTAAGTTAGTCTCAGTCAGTCACCCCTGAAGTAAAATACTAAAAGATTACACAACTACATCATACATCTCTGCTAGTGGCTGTTTTTCTTTTATTTGTGATACTGATGTGCTTAACTAATTCCCCCAGGAGTATGAAGCGATCTACCTTGCCAAGCTGACCATCAAAATGATGTCGCCAATGCAGCTGGGCAGGTCCTTCTCCATCCAGGCTGGGTTGCCAGGTCAGTGCATGACAAGATCACCCCACACTTAATCTTAAGTTTCCACCAGAATGCCTTTTCCTTTAGCTGACTGCAACTTTCTGCCGCATACCTCTGCGGTAAAGATGTGCTGCTCTATGTTGCATGCATGCTGTCCACCTCAGTTCTAACAGTGGACTAAAACGCTGAAAGAACTTGAAATCCAGAGAACTTTCCATGGCATAGACAAATGTATGATGTTCGGGGGTTCTGCTGATTATTTGGTGGTGCAGATGGGGAACATTGGCGTTTTCTGGAACAAGAATGGGTCCATTTTAGCTTGCTAACATTGACATTAGACCATTGACTTGTAGATCACCTATTTTGATAAATATTTTAAAAACAAGAATTGACGCATCGTCAATTAATTGGTAGCTTCTGTATTATTTCTGCAGAATTGTTCTCTGACCCCTGAGCCTTAAGATGGTTCCAAAGTCCCTGTGCCTGTTTGTTAGGCAGCCTGGCAGCTGCCAACAACAACAATAAACAGATGTCTTTTTTAAATGTTGAATGGCGATTAATCATGATTAAAATATTTTTGAACTAATGTACTGGACCCCACCGTGACATGGTCTAAGACTTGCCAAGCTGAACTGTGGCTGAAGTGTGTATGTGTGGTACCTTAACTCGTGCAAATTGAAAGGTTCAGTGTTGTGTTTATACAGTATAAATACCATCTAATGGTCTGCTCCTGGGGTTTGTGATCTCACAGTCTGTGTCTTGCCTGCCCAGTAGGTAATCTGTAGTATTACAGCAGTCTTAGCCGTATAGTATAGTTGTAGCATATATGTATATGTCCTGTCTAGTTCCTGTCTAGCTGTCTGTTTAACTTTCACTACTTGCCACTTTATAATTATACCTTGTAGCTTAGCACCTTCACCCCACTTTATGCTGTACAGTTGCACTTTAATGCTCTAGTCTGTTGCACTACGTCACTTACTGTTTCTTGTATTGTTTGTATTTGTCCTTTTTCTTATTGCACTGTCTATTGTCTTATTGCACTGGGGAACAATGGAAACGTTATTTCATCCCTGTATATGTCCTGAGTCCTGACATACACTGGAATGACAAATAAAGAACCTTGAACCTTGAGTCACACAGCCATACTGAATGCAATAACATTATGGTTAATCCTGAGCTGAAGTTTCTAAATCAGTGGTTTTCAACCAGTGGTCCTTGAGAGGGTTTCAGGTGGTCCCCAGCTAAATGATGGAAAGTTGGTTAACCAGATGTAACTCTTAACTCGAGAGTGTAAAAAATAACTGTTTGACTGTTATTGTTTCCCAAATCCAGCCTGGAATTGTAAACAAAAGCAAAAATGTCAAATGGTGGTCCATGGCTCAAATTATGAATAAATAGTGGCTCCTGGTATCATAAAGTTGAAAACCACTGTTTTAAATGAAGGACTGAAACCCTGCATGTGTGTTCACCAGGAAGCCGCAAGCGCAGCCTGGAGGAGGACGAGGACTTTGGGGGGATGCAGGTCACAGCAGCCCAGAATGGATGAGACTTGCTGTTACGACGTGGCGCCGTGCACTCTTATTTTTTTACATTTTTATTGGGATTAAAAATGTAAATATTTGAACTTTTTCTAAGGGGATCGGGGTGGGAGGGAAGGGGACAGCGCTCCTGCTGTCTGAGACATGCGGAGGCTTTTGGGGGGCGGGATGATTTGATAACTGACATTTTTGTGTAATTCTTTATTATTATTATTATTTTTCTTTTTTTCGGGCGCTGTATGCACTGACGGGAGATTTTTTGCAGTTTTATAGTATTTAAAGCATTTTGCATTTGCAGCGGGACAGTATTGCAATTATGCACTTTCAATACTTGAATTAATACTGTGGTCAACCAGATGGGGGCAGTATGGAAAAGGGAAAGTGAACCCTGTGACTATGACAGGAATAGCTTCAGCCTTGGCTTGGAAAATTTGAATTTGAACTAATAATGAGGCTTACTGTGGAATAGTAGGAATGAAAAATAACGACTCACTGCGTAATAAAAAAAAAAGATCTGACTTAAATCTTTGTGAATGTTGTTTGACATGGTGAGGACTACATGTCTAGTAGCCTGGGTACCAGACTGTGTTACTTTGAAGTTCAAATTCAACTTCAACACAACTCTGGTGCCGGTGGCAACATTAACGTTCATAATTATGTTGAATGTTTATTCCTCACAAACGTGAGGAAGTGTGCTTTAGCCCTAAACAATAATGGTGGATTTGGCCAGGACAGGCAACACCTTGAAATCGTCCTTATTGTAGTTTACTACACAGCTTGTTCGAATGCTTGATTCTGAATGGCCAAACACTGAATTTGGTGTTATCTCTAGAATCTAAAGAAAGTACAGTGGTCTGTTATAGAATGGAGAAATGTATTATCTAGAGTCTAGATAATAAATTTCTCCACTCTATAACAGACCACTGTACAAGTATGTCTTATACCGGAACTACCTGGCAGAATGCCATGTGCTCGAGCGGCTAGCACCACTCGAGTGATTCATGGTTAAATACACTGTTATAAACTGACATTTCACTGTGTTGTAATAATATGACAAAACTACTGAACCAAACAGGCAAATTTCCATAGATATTTTATTTGATTATTACATATTCTTGTAAGTAAATTACAAAAATATGTCTCCAGTATCCAAAAGAAAACAAAGGCATGAACTTAAATAAACTAAGCAATATCATCTTTTAAAAAAATGCCCCCAATGACTATTGCAATCAATTGCACTTCCTTATATTCACCAAATATAAAATGTTCATAATTGACAGTTATAAAATACACTTCATGTTCAGCATAATGAACTTTTTCCAGTTTGCTGTTGCCTTCATGTTGGCTATTGCCAACATGATTTGATTATTTGGAAAACATTTGTGGAATCAATAATTTGACAAACTACAGTTGCATATGGACATGCGCACACTGTTCTATGCAAACTAATGTGCGTGCACTCTACGTCTGCATATACAAATGCTTCACAAGATTTATCCTGGATTCTAGCCTTACCCAATCAGCATTTATCATATTTGAACTAATAATGAGGCTTACTGTGGAATTGTAGGAATGAAAAATAACAAATAAGGACTATATATATATGTATATATATATATATATATATATATATATATATATATATATATATATATATATATATATATATATATATATATATATATATATAATGACTTAAATGTTTGACATGGTGAGGTCTACATGTCTAGTAGCCTGGGTACCAGACTGTGTTACTTTGAAGTTCAAATTCAAATTCCACCGGCAACTCCGGTGCCGGAGGCAACATTAACGTTCATAATTATGTTGAATGGTTATGCTGCTAACAGCAAATGAGTGGTTCCAGGCTACAGGTCTAGTCCTGAGGTACTGTATGTAGGCCTACTGCTGGTTACCTAATTGCAGGATCGTTGGACTCATTTAATTCAAACCAGTGTCACAAACATGTGAGGAAGTGTGCTTTAGCCCTAAACAATAATGGTGGATTTGGCCAGGACAGGCAACACCTTGAAATCGTCCTTATTGTAGTTTACTACACAGCTTGTTCGAATGCTTGATTCTGAATGGCCAAACACTGAATTTGGTGTTATCTCTAGATAATAAATCCCTCCACTCTATAAAAGACCACTGAACAAGTATGTCTTATACCGGAACTACCTGGCAGAATGCCATGTGCTCAAGCGGCTAGCACCACTCGAGTGATTTATTGGTTGAATACACTGTTAAACTTACATTTCACTGTGTTGTAATACAGGTATATATGACAAAACCACTGAACCAAACAGGCAAATTTCCATAGTTATTTTATTTGACTATTACATATTCTTGTAAATAAATTACTTAAATATGTCCCCCCAGTATCCAAAAGAAAAACAAATGCATGAACTTAAATAAGCTAAGCAATATAATCTTTTAAAAATGCCCCCAATGATTACTGCAATCAATTGCACTTCCTTATATTCACCAAATATAAAATGTTCATAATTGACAGTTATAAAATATACTTCATGTTCACTATAATGAACTTTTTCCAGTTTGCTGTTGCCTTCGTGAGTACCGTTAAGGTGGCTTGACTACCTGACCCAGTGGCTATTGCCAACATGATTTGATTATTTGGCAAACATTTGTGGAATCAATAATTTGACAAAATACAGTTGCATATACAGTAGACATGCGCACACTGTCCATACAAACTAATGTGTGTGCACTCTACGTCTGCATTCAAACGCTTCACAAGATTTATCCTGAATTCAAGCCTCACCCAATCAGCATTGATCATGTTGATCATACTCAAATCGTCTTTGGGTCGGCTGACAGTGGACGTCGTCTATCAGACCGAAAATCTGTGTCACAAAGGTACTATCTGGTACATGGTCATTTGCACCTATGTGGAGACTGGTGGACGGTGTTTGTCACAAACATAGCATGCCGATATTTGGAGACTAGTGGACGGTTAATGTTACCCAAAAAAATAGAAATTGCTGAATGATAATGCTGATTTGCACATTTGTAATCAAGAACAGATTCTGAGTTGCGCTACTGAATCTGTTGACGGGGCATTCAGAACTTGTATAATTGTTGTTAGTATAAATGACAACATAGGTGTTCCACCATAGGGTTAAGGGTGGTTCAAACTGCCCATAATCCTATCCACATTCTACTAGGCAGCACCCCCAGAGGCAAATTCAAATGGAAACAGTGTTGTTTTTTCCTTTATTTTGCCAATGGGTTCCCAGATTGGCATACAGAATGTGACTGAACTTGTGAGTTGCGTAGCAGCCGGAAGCTCTAGTCTCTATACAATAACAAACAGTACATAACGAGAGCATCTGACGAACGATATCAGATTCATCAGAGCACACCTTGTTTTTCCACATTTCCTGAAAAGTAACAGTTTTTGGACATGCGATTCCAACTAAAAATTTGCAATTGAAGATATTCTTTTCACTTGATTTATACTTCCTTGAAACTATAACTTAAAATAAATACCCTATAACGCCGTTGGTATCATATATGATACACCAATTCTTCAGCTGGCTCATGTTTCAGTGTAACCACTACTTGGTTCAAAAACCTGTTGTATCACATCTGATACGTCCCCTGCCCCACCTGGACCATACCATTTGCACTGCAAGTAGATACAGAGCCTCAGATGGTATGACCCAAAATGGCTGCCTCCATCTAATTTGCAACAGCAGAAGCCACTGTCCAAACATTTTGGTTTTGAGGACATTTTGGTGAGTTTTCCTTGTATATCTTTACTAATATTTTGAAATAAGGGTTGCATAATGTGATTGAACTTAGTCATTCTCAAAAAATATAATTTTAGTTTGTTGTTTACCACGTCTGAAAAGTATGTATCATATATGATACTACAGGTTTTTAGTACCATATAATGATGTATCATATATGATACTACAGGCTTTAGTCATTGCACACTGCCTATGGGAATATCTATTATGCTCTACACAACTTTCATTCTTATAATTATTTTTCTATCAATCAAACATGCTGGGCATTCAATGTTGTTATGCATGTGTAATAGAGAACATCTTTACTCAAATTCTAAATGTTGAACCCCAAACCCCAAATGCCTGACCTCACTGACCTGAATAGAGTACTACATAAGTACTACGTACAGTGAGTACAGTATACTCTATGGATACTACAGTGAGTACAGTGAGTACAGAGTACTCTATAGACAATACAGTGACTACAGTGAGTACAGTGTAATCCATGTACAATACACTGAGTACAGTGGGTACAGTGTAATCCATGTACATTACACAGAGTACAGTGAGTACAGTAAGTACAGTGTACTCTATGGACACTACACTGAGTACAGTGAGTACTGTGAGTGCAGTGTACTCTATGGACTCTACACTGAGTACAGTGACTACTGTGTACTCTATGGACACTACACTGAACACAGTGAGTACAGTGTACTCTGTGGAGACTACACTGAGTACAGTGAGTACAGTGTACTCTAGTACTGAGTACTAAGTTGTTAAGACCCAATGTATCATTTATGATACAATAAAAATAACATATATATACATGTTTTTTGAAAAAACTTTTTTTTAAATTTTCTTTTATGACCTAAAAAGAGTTCAATTTCAAAAAATTGGAATTTTCTGACTTGTCCTTCATGGTTCAGGCTTTAAAGGGTTAAAATAAATACCATAATTATGTCCACTGCAATGTTTCCATGTATAAGACCTTGCCCAAAGTTTTTCCTATAAGCTGTACATTATATAAGTCCACATTTTCATACCCCTGCCCCCCTGAGTGCCAGGGGTCGACACTCTAGGCCCGCTCCTTTTCAACCTCTACACCAAATGTCTCAGTAAAAAAAAAAACTATCTACATGCTTACAACGGGCTGACCCGTATATTTTTGCCAAATGTTGGCCTGTAATGACATACCCAGAAGAGGGATTCTAGCGGTACTGACATTCATTTGTTCAAAGGGTGGGATCGGATCTACAAACTGGTGAGGTAGCCGTGGTTACCAAAGGGGTGGAGAGCGGTATTTATCCGAGAAGATGACTCAAGCAGCAGATTTATTAAGTCTCTCTCAGCAAGTAGGGCTGACGCATGTGACGAGCAGTCGGGGAAACCATCCGCAGTTTACTCAAAATCTCCGGGCAAAAAGTGGACAAGAGCAACATTCCTACACCCAAAAGCTCTCATTAACTGCCAGTCCTCATCTCAAAGGGGTCAACGATATTGGCATCACTGCCCCAAAACAGGGCATTCTGAATCCGTGTTGGACCTCAGTCGAAGAAGCGACACTGCATGTAGGTTTCGTCTGAGGCATTGTAACCAAATTTCTGGTAGAACGCCACATTGTTGGGGGCACATTCCAGTGTGATTTTGTAACAATCCAACTTCCGGCTGAGGAGAGTGAGGGTTGACACCAACCTACAGGAGAGAACACACAACAGAGAATATAAGTGGGAATTATGCAGTGGCCAAAATTGTCTGGAAATGTTTGGCAGAATATGCCTAAATTAGAAACAGTTTGTTTTAGCGTGACATTTTGATTTCCAGACTTTGCTCTCTGCTGGGATCACATGGGAATCATAATTAAATGTATACTGTACATTTCTACTGTACTGTATCTGCTCCTACTTTGACCTCATGCTAAAATATGTAATTTATTTTAACCATGTAGATATATCTTGCTCGGATCAGGAATATCTGGTTTATATAACAATGTGTCAGCCTGTGTAAAGTGTATGCTACTAGGCATACTGTATCTCACTCTGCTCATCAGAATTGTGTCTGGCATTACTTCTCCCCTTGCTCCTCCCTTTCCATTTGTATCTTTATTGTTATTCCCTTTGCTAAAAACTACACATGATGGGAGCTTGGATGATAAAGAATTTCACCCACGTTTTACTTTTTAAACCTGTGATGTAACGATGGTAGGAAGAGGTTCAAATAGGAATGGAAAAGAAATAAGGTCTGCAACACTGGATTAGAGACTCAGCTTCTTTGCTTTAATCCAGTGTTGCGGACCTTATTTCTTTTCTATGAACTTTTTTGTCCTGCACCTGGGCCAGATATTGGATGTGCATGCTTTATTTCTTGTCAAATAGGAATGGAGCCATTGACAATATAGCATCTTGAGTGTTTGCTGTTCACTTGCAGCCCACCCATTTTGAGAAGTAGGTTATAGAGCTAAAACTGCTACTAGTTTTCTATTGATTACATTGTTGAATAATCAAGCAGAGCGTTATCAAGTGATAATTCCCAGGAGGCTGCTTATAAGCCGTTCTTATCAACCAGGCATGTTGTCTGGGAGCCGAGTGACACGATTGCATTGATAAGACGAAAACCTGGAAATCCTCGATCAGCGTGGCTGGTTGACTGCCTTGTTTTAAGCCCTGTGCCAGCGTGGCAACATGCTGGTGGTTGTGTTTAGGGTTAGAGGAGGCGAGTATATTGACCAAAACGACTGCAATAAGTAGCCAAATGTGTGTTAAAACGGGTGCAGTCGGGGGCGGGGCTGGAGGTCGCTTATCAACAAGGTCGGCTGGCAGCCAACATGCCTGGTCGAGAAACTCGACCAGCAGGCTACTGGTAATACTTGATTTTCGGTAGAATCCGCTGAGCAGGGTACAATCCACCAATTGAGGTACCACATGAAAATTAATTTACACAGTAATGAAAATAGTGGCTCTACAAGCTTGTAGATTTGCTATTTTCACAACAAGAAACTTTCAAGTAGTTCATCAAAAGAACATTTCCTTTTCGGAAGAAATGTTTGGTCTCTTCAACTCACAATTTGCCCAGCTGCTTCCCTCTGCAGATGTCACTGACCACCACCTCTTCCACCCGGCCTCTCTGAAAACCAAGCACGGGACAGGACACTTAATCTACAAAGGCCAATTCATTTTACCGACAGTAATAAAACCATAAGGCAAGGCGTAGTAAATGCATACTATCAAGCATTTCAAATCATATAGCAGTAAATCACATTGTAAGTCAAGTAGGGTTTTGATTTGATTGAATAAATTATTAGACAGAAATGTAAGCATCATGCTTACATTTTGTTTGCATTAGGTGGATTGTGGACAGAAATGAAGACAATGCATGTGCAATATAATAATAACAGAATCATATATAACTGTCACATATAGAACTTATATATACAGTATATAGATCTGTCTTCAAGTGATTGTGAGCCAGAGATGACCATCCTGACTAAGAAACAACTTTGGGACAACTGTTGCGTATCCTTGAGTTGCCTTCTATTGTTGATAATGTTGGACTACTATACAGGATGTGATGTCAGGTTAGATTAGAACGTACCTTAGCACAAGAATGGATGAATTTGTGTTCTGTGATCAGGGTGGCCGTAGCAACAATCTGTCCCACGTTGGAATCTTCTACTACAATGACATAGTAGTCACCAGTCTTCTTCATGTGCTCAAATTTCTCTGTGGAACAGCATACCGTATTATTTCCACTGGTTTTCTATTACATCAAAGGCGGGATGTTGCATCCTGTGTGTGTAAATACAATCTATTTAATTAATTTACTTAACTTTACTAAAGTTTTCTGCAGTTTTCTGTAAACACATGCCCTGTTGTGTGTATATACAGACAGACATAAAGACACACTTAAAGGTAGGGGAAGTGATTTCACTTTTGTCAGATATCACCCAATTTTTTTTTGTTAAAATGCTCTATTATAAGGTGTGCACACCATATATGGAGTTTCCCCCTCCCCCACGTTAGCAGAGGAGCTAATAAAAGTTCCCCAGGTGGTGGGTGAATTCTCCTCCAATCAGGATCGAGCAGCAGGTTCACATAGTGTAGCTACTCTCGGGGGCCCCTAGTGCACCAGGCTGGTACTACACAATGAATTTCAAATCACTTACCCTACCTTAAGTGCCGTGAGATGTTTGCTATCCTAAAACATGACAGGTATTATGTAAGCTAAGGGATAATGTCTGGCTAGCTGATCATTGTTGGGAGATAATTCACAAGCATGGTGATTAACAACTGACATGATGCTTTAGTATACCATTTAGGTTATTTAGCATTCAAAATAAATATGTCGGCAGGGAATTCTGCTCAAGTTCCTCTTAAAAGTTGTATGGTCCTGGCAACTCAAGCGCTGATGCAGAATTGTAAATTGATACACCGCTGACTTCAACAATTGAATTGGCATGTTTTATGGTCAATGTTTCAGAAAGAAAAGAAACACTAAATAGAAACCCTTAATACGAAGGAAAAACAATATCACATAACAACCACACCAAGGGGTCCAATGAATACTGTCATCTCATAAATGCTTGAAAAACTGAGAAAAAGTCAACATGTTAGAATAAACTTACTAATGAACTGCTCTGGTGTGATATCACCTGCCCGTGTGAGCTGGGACAAGACCTTAACGAATCCTGGAAGACAAGAGCTTGGATTGTTAAACTGTTTTAAAATTCACATTCAAATGTGTCACAAAGCGCCGGAATGTACGTTTGTACTCTAGATCTGTGATTAGCCATTTCCAAAATAGCCAGTGTTCAGGGTTATGCAATATGAACTATTTGTTGATTCTCTGTTTAACTCCATTTATGTCTTAGACCAATATACACACACACACAACAGCGTGTCCCAAAAAGAGGCAATAGCAAAAAAAAAAAAAAAAAATCTCAAAAGTGTTGTGGCTTGCGATGGCTTGTAAGATTATTTTAGGCTATTTTCACAACACAATTTCACAGAGGCAGCATAGTGTGCATTTTGTCTTACCCCTATTGAAGTCTGCGGTGCAGAGGGGCCTGAGCACCAGGCCTGGGCCCGGGTCTGAGGGAGAGATGGCGGGAGAGAACGGGACGGAGTTGCTGCTCCAGTCCAGATCCTGTAGCAGAGAGGGCTCAAAGAGCGGAGTGTCGTCCAGCAGCATTCCACTAGCGCAGCTTAAGAAACACTGATTGATGCACACAGGCAGGCATGCAGGCAGACAAGCACACACACACACACACACATTAGAATACAATATAAATTAGCATTAAATCAAGTAATAAATTACATTCAAAAAGGTAAACATTGGTTCTTTATATTGCTGTATTGTCTTGTAGGCTGCATGGCAGGAACACACAACTGTTATGTTGTGTAATTATCTATTTTGTTAACTGTTAATTAAGCCCTAAACACATCAAAAGCTCGCCATGCAACTCCATGGGTGCAAACGATTGCAAGGTATCCTTGCTAACTACTAGATATTTACACCGCAACTCTCAACTGTACTGTAATGTATACAGATGTATTATTAATCCCACATAAACTAATAAAGTAAAGCAACTAACTGTCACTCCCCTATCCGTCAGCCCACTTAATAGCCACCTACAAAGGCTTAAACTCAACCAACACACTGTACCCTTGAACTGAATCATACCCACTACAAGTAGTGTTTGATGTACTGTAGGTAACACGGAACTTTGTCCTGGTAAATACAAAAAGAAAACATACAAAGTTGTCACCAAGCACAACGGACATGAATGTTTTACAGTCTTGGCATACAGGTACTGTAGTGTATAAGTAAAGCTATGTGGATATATACAATGTGACTATGCCTTCAAATAAATATCACCACAATGTCGCACTTTTACCTCAATTTAATACGACTAATGAACTATTATGAGTAAGTAAACAAGCTCTGTGAGCTTGTACATTTTATATACACTATTTATGAATATCAGAATTGCCCCAACACACACACACACACACACACAAACACACACACACACACACACACACACACACACACACACACACACACACACACACACACACACACACACACACACACACACACACACACACACACACGCCTTGAACAGGATTTTGGTGAAAACCACACCTCCTATTCAGGACATGCAATATGATCCAGGGCCACACCATGACATCATTCATACCAAGTTAAGTATACCAATATGTAATTAATTAGTCCAATTCATTGCACTTTACAGGTGGCCATTTATATTATACTTCCTAGTGAGACACGAATACAATAAATTATTTTTCGTGAATCACTGCATTTGATCACATATGTGATTTGTAATACATGTAATCAATATGTGATCAAATGCAGTAGTTAAGAAGCCAGTGTAAACAATCAGACATTATTCACACATTTCAATTAATTTGTCCATCATGCCTGTGTGCGAAATAAAATGCTTATAATATTGTAGCGACCCTGAGTTATGTATTATTGTCAGTGTGATGATCAGTATCAAGATAGGCGTTGTGGATCTGTATGTTGGCTGTCTGAATGTCACATCTATGTACTGTATACTGCTTTTGAAACAAGCATTTCACCCTGATCGCTAGCTTAAAAATGGCTAAAGCTCTCCTGTTATTACTTAAAAAACACATGATTCTCTTCTAAATGTAACGTCAAAGTAACGTTGTCGAGTTAAAGAGAATGGTGTTACTTACCGGTGAAAATGACGTCTAACCTGAGGAGGTCGGTGGTTGAATGGCCTTGTTGTAACAACGTGAGGCTGAATGAACGTGTTGGTAATTTGAAACTACATCGTCGTCAATGAATACTGGAATACTGTAAATGAGCTTCCGGGGCTGTCAACTGGGGGCGTGTTCCACTATGGCGGGTTCTATTTGCACTTTAAATATCCGGTGTAAAGCGGATACGGAAACGCTGAGTACATGTTGTATTTTTGTCAATGTGGATACAGTGGGCGGGCTCTATACCGGATCTATAGCGCTGAGAAGTAAACAGAAAGCTGGCCATAAGGCGTACTTTCTTACGGTAGTGATTTTTCCCCTTAGTTTTAGTAAGTCAGATTGAAATGGAAACAGCACGCGGTACAGTAATTTAAAGCTTTCTGTTTGTTTTGAATTGCAGTAGACCAGTGGTTTTCAATCCTTACCTTACCAGCGCTCACTATTAATTTAAAATGTTATGACATTTTAGCCCCACAGACCGCAAAACTAAAATTTTATTTTGCCAAAATGACAATTCCATTTACTTTCTCTATGTTGTGTAGACTTGGGCTAATTCACATGATGAATATTTTAACTCCTGAGAGTGTAAATAATATGAAACCAAATGGACCCGCAAGCGCAAGGTTCCATTTGGAAATTGTATTTGTGGGAAGTAGAAATGCTTTTATGCGGTAGGCCTACGGTAGGCCAGTAATTCCGCAAATTGTCATTCATTCATTCATTCATTCATTCATTCATTCATTCATTCATTCATTCATTCATTATTCAATCAATCAATCAATCAATTGTGCTTGGTGATTGATTGATTAATCAATCAATCAGTCAATCAAATTGATTGACTGATTGATTGATTAATCAATCAATCAATCAATCAATTGATTGATTCATTCAATCAATCAATCAATCAATCAATCAATCAAATGGATTGATTAGTAGTGCGTAGTCACTGTAGTGTGTCCACTCACAGTTTTTCAGATTTGTTGTACTTACTAAATTTGTATAAGAAGTAGAGTGTTACACTTGTAGGCTTACACTTCTGTTTGTTAAAGGCAAAAACTACTCTATGTGGCTCAAGCACTTGGGCCACAAATGACGTGGCAGGAATGCTGGGGTGCGCCTCCAGCCCAGTGGACTCATGTTGTGAGTTGACTGTTGAATCATCGGGGTTCTGATGGTTGTAACTGACTCATTTGTGGGAATCTCGAACAGACAGGTTTGATTAAATGATTTACGACTGAATTCCTCAGTTAATTGTGCTTGGTGTAGTGTAGTTGAGGGGGGGCGCGGAGAGAGGGCGCAATCCTCCAACTTCTAAAATATTTGTCTGGATAGACTGTACAGTTAGTACATTTTAAACAGTGTGGCATCATGCACGTGTCTTATGTCGTGTCCCCACATTGCTAAAATAGGCCAGTAATTTTAGCTCATGTTTTACCTAAAATTGGAATGAATTGTAACATGGGATTTTTCTTCACAGATCATTTCTTTGAGGTCTCCAGAACAACATATTAAAAGTCCCGAAAAATCCCAGTTGCGCAAATATGTTTAATTTCATAAAGTAATAGAATACATAGGCTCCAATGGAGTGATAGCCCCGCCCCCTCCTATACAAACCCATTATAACTTAAAACTCCATTTTAACCATGATGGATTATTCAAAAACAACCCATCTTTTTTCTGGTGACTGATATTGTCCTCCTAATACGTGAGAGGACAGTGGAATTTCATTCACAGGTTTCAGTTATTTTTAAAATATTGTTTTGGAAAATGTAGCTGCCTCCATATCTGGCTATGCCCACCCAAATGAATATTAAAATAAATAAATAAATGAAACCTGTAAATGAAATTCCACTGCCCTCTCACATATTAGGAGGACTATATCAGTCACCAGAAAAAGGTGAGGGCAGTGGAATTTCATTTACAGGTTTCATTTATTTATTTATTTTAATATTCATTTGGATGGGCATAGCCAGATATGGAGGCAGCTACATTTTCCAAAACAATATTTTAAAAATAACTGAAACTTGTGAATGAAATTCCATGGTCCTCTCACGTATTAGGAGGACAATATCAGTCACCAGAAAAAATATGGGTTGTTTTTGAATAATCCATCATGGTTAAAATGGAGTTTTAAGTTATAATGGGTTTGTATAGGAGGGGGCGGGGCTATCACTCCATTGGAGCCTATGTATTCTATTACTTTATGAAATTAAACATATTTGCGCAACTGGGATTTCCCATGTCCCATGTTACAATTTATTCCACTTGAAAATTCATTTTGCCTGGACTAAAAGTGCTAAAAATGATAATGGTTGGGGTCATGGTTTGGAGAAGATTGCCCTTCCTTGTGCTTTTCCATGCAAACTGTTAAAAGACCTAAACTATTCAATCAATCAATAAACCAATCAATCAATCAAAGAGTATTTGGCAGGCTTAATCTATTTCCCTTTGGTCAGGTACACTTCGGTCAACTTTGTTATCAGCTGGAAGCCATAACATCGCAGTATGAAAGTCCACTGCCCAACCCAAAGTTATAAACTATAAGTTCTGAACGGTTTCTGACGTCTTTGTTTCCTATGACTAGTGAAGACAGAACTAGCTACGGGCATCCATCAAAGGTAACATGGGCCTTATATCTTTGGGGAGAGGTAATGTTTCTATCATTTGGTGATATCCTGTGAATGTGCTGCATGTTCATTGTGTGGAACGAGCATAGCCTGGCTTCATGGCCAGACTCATATCACACTGCTCGCCAAAGGCTATTTATTTTATTTACAAATTTGCATCTGGCAACTGCAAAGCTACTGATTCGTCAGTATAAGTTACATAACTACATAGAAGGTTTCAAATTCAAGAACTAGTTTCCTATGTTATGTTTATGTTTATTACAGTACGGGGCCCATCCCCATTAGTTGTAACAGTGAAGACTACTCTTCCAGGGGTCCCAACACTCACAATGTTTACAATGTTGTCTGTTCCACAGAGGAGTGTTATAACTTATACTGTGTGTGCTTGATTGGTTTTTAACACACACACACACACACACACACACACACACACACACACACACACACACACACACACACACACACACACACACACACACACACACACACACACACACACACTTTTTTTTTTCTAGACTTATTGAAAGGATATCCACTTGAGATGCAGCATCTCATTTTAGAGGGGGTCCCAACAGGGAAAACACTACATATAGAAGTGCAAATACACAAACGACAGAGTACAGAAGACAGTGCAGACAATACACAGTAAAGGTCATGTACAGATACAGTTAGCTTGCTCACCTGCCCCCCATCACCCCGTTACTCACTAGACAAGCGGAGTGGAGAGTCTAATACAGAGGTCTAAAGTAAAGTAGCAGAGGTCAAATTAAATTAATAAACATAAGATACAGTACAGGCAGTGTTAATAGCACGAGCAGGTTGTCTTGAGGGGCGAGTGCATGGACGTCCTAAAGTGACCAGGGGAGGTAACAGATCTGAGAGAAAGTGGAAGTTTATTCCAGTCGGATGCAGCTTTGTAGTGGAATGACCTGCGTCCTGATTCAGTGAATATTCTTCTAGGAATGGCAAAGTAGGGATGTTGAGAGTTTCTGAGTGCGTATGCGGATGTATATAGCACCAGAGACTGTTTTAGGTATGGAGGGCAGTTAGAGTGGACACATTTGAAGAGGAGTTGGTACCAGTGGAGTTGTCTTCTTTCTTTGGGCTGCAGCCAGTCAAGTGAGCTGTATAGAGAGCAGTGGTGTGTGCATAGTGCGTAATACATTGAGCGGTCTAAGAATGGTTTCTGTGGTGTTCTGATAGATAATGTCGGCATAGTCTACAATGGGAAGGAGTACTTGGTTGATTATTCTCTTTCTTACTTCGAAAGAAAAAAAAGTGGTTTGAAGGGAATAGTGAGGAATAGTGATAAGGTCAATGTGGGGTTTGAATGAGAGTTCAGGGTCTAGCGTGACACCAAGGTATTGTAAAATGTGTTGTTATTGTAAAATGTGTTGTAAATCCTGATTAAATTGTAAAATTGTCAACATTGTAAGTCGCTCTGGATCAAGAGCGTCTGCTAAATGCCTAAATTGTAATTGTAAATTGTATTTGAAAGAGTTTACTTTTCTCAGGTGAGAACCGTCGTCAAATTTGATTAGTAGTAGTAGTAGTCGTTTTTTGTTTAATAGGATCTTGTTGTTTTGAAGCCATTGTTGGACCATATTAAAGTCTGATTGTAGAAGATGTTGAAGTTGGAGAGGATTTTTGTCAGAGACGTAGATGACTGTATGATCAGAATATAGTTGGACTTGGCAGTGTGAACAGATATCAGATAGGTCGTTGATAAATATGGAAAAGAGAAGGGGTCACAGTATAGAACCCTGGGGAACACCCTTCTTGACTAGTGCAAAGTCTGACTGGGAGCCTTGTAGTAATACGCATTGACGTCTATTGTGAAGGTAGGAGTTGAACCGTAGGAGAGCATTTCTCCTATTTTTCAACCATATTTATTAAAAGTAACGTGTGTCATTTGTTGGCTTTCACAGCAAAGAAATGCACTTCCATGTGGCCTGGATCGCTGTCCTCTTCCTCTGTCCAGCCGTTGCTCACGGGGGTAAAGTCCTTGTTGTTCCTGTGGACGGCAGCCACTGGGTGAATATGAAGGTCGTAGTTGAGGAGCTGCATGCAAGGGGCCACCAGGTTTCTGTCTTGCGAGCAAATGACAGCTGGTACATTAAGGAAACCTCACCATTCTACACTGCAATCACCATTGATGCTCCTGGTGGATTAGATGAGAAGTCTCTCGAGACGTTTGTGCACAGACTTCTGGAAATACAGAGGCAAGGAAGGGGTGCTTGGGCTCGTTTCAAGCTAGAAATGGAAGGAGCGCAAAAGGCTATAGAATTTCACCAGACCACAAGTAAAATGTTTGAAAGCATTTTTGAAAACAAAGATCTGACTCAGTCTCTACATGATGCCAAATATGACCTAGTCCTCACTGACCCTGCTATACCATTCGGCACTATTCTTGCCCACTACCTTCGTTTACCACTCGTCTTCAATGTGAGATGGACCCCCTCCGGTGAAGGCCATGTCGCAATTGCACCAACTCCACTCTCTTATGTTCCAAATCCAATGATGGAGCTAACAGATAAAATGAACTTTCTAGAAAGAATAAAAAACATGTTTGCATCTGCCTTTGTGATATTCCAAACAGCAGTTTATATCAGACCATATTATGTAGATGTGTTACAAAAACATCTTGGTTCCAATGTAGAGTTCGACTCCCTATTTCCAGCAGCAGACCTGTGGCTAATGCGAGTTGACTTTGTGTTTGAGTTCCCTCGCCCCACCATGCCTAATGTTATCTATATGGCTGGATTCCAGTGTAAACCTGCCAAACCTCTTCCTCAACACCTGGAAGACTTTGTCCAGAGTTCTGGGGAACATGGGGTCATCATCATGTCTTTGGGGACTCTAGTTGGAGAGCTTCCCCGTGACTTAGCGGATGAGATCGCTGCAGCCTTTGCCCAGCTACCTCAGAAAGTGATCTGGAGGCATAGAGGTGAGAGGCCTGCTACTCTGGGCAACAACACTTTACTAGTGGACTGGATGCCACAGAATGACCTGTTAGGTCATGCAAAGACCATAGCTTTTGTAGCCCATGGAGGAACGAATGGAGTTCAGGAAGCCATTTACCATGGAGTTCCTATAGTAGGACTCCCGCTGATTTTTGATCAACATGATAACCTCTTTAAAATGGAGGTACGGGGTGCAGCAAAGGTCATCGACATTTATACTATGAACAAAGACATATTTCTGCAAGGCATCGGGGAGGTTCTTCGTGAGCCTTCCTATAGGCAGAATATGCAGAGGCTCTCCAGGTTGCACAAAGACACACCAATGAAGCCACTGGACACTGCCATGTTCTGGATAGAGTTTGTTATGAGACACAAAGGTGCTGCTCACCTCCGAACAGGGTCCTACAAAATGCCCTGGTACTCTTACCACTCTGTAGATGTCATGTTGTTCTTAATAGTAGTATTCATAGTTATACTGCTGACATTTGCTGCCTTTGTCAAATGTTTATATTCCAGGGTGTGTTCTAGAAGAAAAACTAAACGTGACTAAACATGGAATAAGCTTTGTTTAAATGCATTTAAAGAAGACAGTCATGATTATGATTAGTTTAATCAGTGGGCATGAGCTGTTTTGTATTCATACCGCTCAAAAGATGTGCCCTGGCCTTTCTACAAATAGAATACTAGAAACACTCATGCAGAGTTACATCCCCTAAATACAAAAGACACTCCTACCTATATAGATCATCATCCCTGCACTAATCACTCCTATTATTGAGGAATTTTCTATTTCACCACTGCTTTGCCAGAAATGGCTACTGAGACATAGAATCCTACAATGTTGTGGCCCCATAGTGTTTTTAGTTATTGCTGCTTCAAGTCATGACTTATTTTGTGATTTAAAAAAACACCCTGATGGGTGTTTTACCTAAAGCCAATGTGGCTTTTTAGTAAGAATTAATAATTGGTTATTTTCACAACTTGTTTATGCATTAAGATGTGTTGAAAAACATAATCAAATGTGTTTTCCTTGGGAACTGTTTTTGTTGTCCAGTCATCTGTCATCCTCAGCATTTACTATACAATACAGTCAGAACACAGACGAAATGTGAATCAAATGATGACTTTATTATGCCTGCTTGCATACAATTAAATTTTCATTAAAAAATGGCATGAGATCAGATGACATTCACATTGCGAGCCCATTTCATTTTTATAAAGAGTAAAATGTATCAACAGGGTTGCCATTGATGAAAGGAGTCTAGAACTAATAGTATCACTTTTAAATGCTAATATATAGCCTACAAATCGGATGATAATTTTGATTTATTGACTATACCTACTGTAGGCCGTATAAATCAGTACCACTAGAGGGAGCGATAAGCATTGGGCAGTTGAGCACAGACCAGCATCCAACATCATGATTATCATGTACTGTATGATGATCAATCATACAGTACATGGAAATACAGTACAGGAAAAACACGCCCCCTCATTAACATAGGACTACTGAAATGACTATTGATATAATTATTGATATACACATTACACAAAGATTATTGATATACACAAAAGATTATTGATATACAGAAAATATTGATATACACAAAACATTATTGATATACTGAAAAGATTATTGAAATAGTGTTTTTAAAGGCAAATTTTATTTATGCATTTATTTATGTATTATCACATTCATTTATTTATTTATAAAATGAGTTGTCAGGAACAGTCCTCCATAGATAGCCAACATACCGTATCGCTGTTAAAATGTGTGGTAGGCTACTGTGGTTACATCTCTGGTGCTTTGAGCGGTCCAGCGGCAGCCACGCATACGTTTACTGTGAAGTCCCACTAACCGGAAGTCATCACATCGTAATTTGGGAGTGATTGACGGACGGGCGTGTTTGGTGCTCAGCTAGGACTGGATTGAAGAACACAGTAGTGGTGGACATGGAGGCTGTACGGACCAGTATATGAACACATAGCATTACAAAACACCGGTAGGCTATGTGTTTGCAGTGAAATCCTCGTCACAATGAATGAAGACAGCTGAAGGCAAGTGGATTTCCTTAGTTTAATGAGGTAATTGTGTTGCTGTGTGTGTGTGTGTGTGTGTGTGTGTGTGTGTGTGTGTGTGTGTGTGTGTGTGTGTGTGTGTGTGTGTGTGTGTGTGTGTGTGTGTGTGTGTGTGTGTGTGTGTGTGTGTGTGTGTGTGTGTGTGTGTGTTGTAACAACAGTGTTGTTAGCAAGCTATACGGTCCTATGTCCTTTGGTTGGATGGGACCGGTTCAGTTATAGGCTGCTGATCAACTGTGTGCATGCATTGATACATAGGCATAGACTATGGTTAATTAACACTGACACAATGCAAAATGACATGACAACGATTCATGCTTTCTAAAGATGGGAAATATGACACCAAAACTGTGTGTGTGCGTGTGCGTGTGTGAGAGAAATACTGTCGCATGTTTTTAGTCACGACCTGCATTCTTAATTTTATTTATTTATTTGCACCGACTGTGTGTGAATTCAATGGTGTATAAATTCAGCTCAGTTCCATTTGGATTTCCATTACTTTGCTAGTTCCATTTAAATTACTTTGCTATACTCAGTATAGACCTATACTGTGCTCCACTGCTTGCTAGTTATGGTGAATTCACTTCACTACTTTGCACATAACTTCACTTTCATCAGAGTACAATCAATTCTCTGAGGGAGAGCAGTGGGTGTCATATACCCTTCACAGTGCAACATTATTCTGCATTATTCACTGCTACCATTTCTGCCATACTCTGCTCTACCCCCAGCTGTTGGTTATACAGTATGATGGACAGTCCTCCTCAGATTCAGAATTGTCACATCACCACTGTGTGTGTGTGTGTGTGTGTGTGTGTGTGTGTGTGTGTGTGTGTGTGTGTCCCTTTCCATATACTGTATATGGTAAGGCACAAGCTGGTAATGGGCAGTAGGCTACTTAGGTCCATAAAGAAGCAGCAGCTATGTATTATTTAATGGTGCTAAACTAAGCAGCATAATGTGGAGTAAATTAGGCAGAGGGGCTGATATGGATGGGCTAGCTGGTAGAGTCAGGGGAAATCCTCTTATCTTGGTCACTTGACATTTAGTTGTAATCCGTCTGGTTGTTTTCAGCTTGTGGCTGGCCAGTAGTAAACAAACTATTGGAATGAAATTACTACATACCTGCAACGTCAATGGAATCAATCTCACAAAACCTGCTGAACTTAACTTTTGGGGATTATGTGAAAGTTAATGTCAGGAGATCGTCCTATCTCTCCTGTTTCCTTAGCATGAGGCAGCATGATGTACAAGTACACCCTTGGAAATCTGCTAGTATGTCACAGCGATGCTGAGTGCCAGTGACAAGCAGGGAGGCGTTGGGTACACCTTGCCAGCCTCCCATTCTCATGGAGGATACCAAACCTTCCAGTCAGCTGAAATGTGAGAATTGTGCTGGGCTTTGTGCATTCAAATCACTATCATGATTACTTCAAACATTTGCCATGATTAGCCTAATGTGCCAGTTCCTTGATTGGCTATTCACAATTCTTTCATGCTACCATAATGCAATAAGGCAGAGCTTAAGTGGTTAATGAGATCTAGGTTATTGTTCTTGGGGTTGGTACATTTCACTGGATTGTCATTTCACTGACTTAGTCATTTTAAAAGCCTTGATATCATTAGACTGTTGTAGCCAGTGCCCAGATATACAGTCCTACCACCACCCATATATTTTGTCGCCCAGGGAAATAAATAAACCGTTGATGAATAAGACCAGTTATTGGCAATAACTGTTTGCATCATATCAAGATGTGCTATACTATGTTAATATGAATCATCAGAACGTGGGGTTTTGGCCAAGATGTTGAAGTGAAAGAGCAGTTGCAACACATTGATTAAATACACAGTTTAGTACAAGGCAGTGTACTTACCACTAGACAACTTACAAGCTTCTCGTGTGTGTGTGTGTGTGTGTGCGTGTGCGTGTGCTTGTGCGTGTGTGCGTGTGGGTGTTTCAACATATCCAGCTCCTGTGGTAACCTACTCCTGCTATACATGATGAATGCTGGACATCAAGGCATGCAACTGTGAGGAAGGAACTATTTAGGTAAGTCAAGTCTGTTTTCTTAGAGCCCGACTGATAGAATCTGTCTATCGTATCGGGGGTTCATATTGGGGGGTCCCCCTTCTATCAGTGGTCCTATTGTATTTTTAAAAAGTGCACAGTGCACACTGTACAAGCTGCTACAGTGTTTTTTTATGTTTATGTGGCAAAGTGATGCCAGTGATGTTGGAGAGTGGGACTGGTATTTGTCTGTGTCACTATTCACTGCGGCAGTGTCTCAGGGGTAGAGTCCCTGGATGGTAACCACGAAGATGCCAGTTCAAACCCGGGCTCCCCCAGAGTTAGTGTTGATGTGTCCCTGAAGCAAGACACTTAACCCATAATTGCTTCTGATGTGCTGGTTGTGCCTTGCATGGTTTTCGCTGATATACTGTAAGTGTATGAATGGGTGAATGTGATGCACAATCCATGTAAACCGCCTTGGATAAAGGCACTATATACTGTAAAGGCACCATTTACCATTTTCTCCATTTGTTCCTTGACAGCTTGACTGTACAAGTTAAAAAAAAAGAAAGAAAGGTCTTTAATAAAGACATTGGTTTAAGAAACTTAGAAAGCAGTTTGTCTGTACTACTGTCAATGTGACTGTACCACTATATACTGTAATCATATCGGCACAAAATGTTTGCACAATTCCAGCTAAAAACAAAACCTATATCGGGTGCAAATCTGTTATTGGTGGTTGTATAGCTCTATCATATCGTTCCCGAAATGCCAAATCGGCCTGCCTCTTTTCTATGTAGTTCTTATGTGGTGAACCTCCTTCATTTGTGTGTTTGTCCCTGGGTGTGTGTGGCGAAAATTGCATTTACGGTAACTGTCATGTTACTTTTGTACAACCGCTTTGGAGGTGGTCTGCGGACACCAGGCTGGCATCTTGAGCGTGTTCATGGAGGTCTGTGGTGCATGGAATTGCACACTGTACTTCACCCAAGTGTGATTCCCCTCTTTACTTCACCCAAGTGTGATTCCCCTCTTTTTTTCAGTGCAGACTGGGCCAGGTTGTATTCTATTTCCACACCATAACACAACAGAAAAGCCAGTCATGCAACATTCCTTGTTCCCATGTTGGCACTCCCAAAAAAAAAACAACCACTAGGATTGGTTTGGGTGTTCAAGCAGAGCGTGTGGAAGAATGACTTAATGACGTGTGGAAGACTGAGTAAAGAGTAGATGAAGATCAATTCATTAATTTTAACCGTCAAGGTGTATTGAATTCTTTTTCAACTCATTTCATAACAGTTATAAAAGTTAGAATCGACTTTCCTGATACTTCATTCAACTGCAGATTGTGTTTTGGTGCTTTTTAAAGGGAATCTTGATTGCTATGCAGCCAATGTGTGCTGGCAGTAAGCGGGTGAATGAAGACTAACCCAGTAACCTGAAATAAATGAATAGATGCAGACCAAGGGACACCAGCAGGGGTTGTTAACCCCTGCTGACACTACTTTAGCCCTTCTGTTCAAGCTAAACGGCATTAAAACAAAAACAGTAGCGATCTCCAAGCTCACAACACATTGCATTGTGAGACATTATGATCATAGACCGTAGACTCTGTGTTGTTAGCTATATGAGAAAGTATAAAGGTTTTCATTATTGTTATGTTTTAAGCAATTCTTTTTTGTTTTGGGCATGCTCGTGCTAACAGTCCTTAAAGGCTAAATAAATAAATAGCTTTATTTTGTTGCAGATCCCTTTACATAATGGATTTGCATGCAATATTAATGATATTGGAGAATCTATATTTTGTCGTATTGCATGCATGTGTTGCATTAGAAAATATAGAATTATAATATTATATTCACTTATGTCAGCATGCTCAGTCAAGGGTAGATGTATTTATGTATGTGCCTGTTTTTTGGATGGAGGATGAAGTTCAAGAGCCCATTACAGTAGAGTACACCTTTTGGCTCCACCATGGCACTGAAAAATAAACATAAAGTCACTTAGCCAATCGAAACCCATTTCACTGGACAGCCAGTGTTTCCAGGCTCAGCTATGTTTCCACCTAATCACTGTAGACGGTACTGGACACCACCTCTGCCAGGATAAATATATCGTTGCTGTCCGGCAGAAACCTCTTATCTCCATAATTTGAAATGGAGGTTAGTTTAGTTGTGTCCTGCTGTGTAGTTTCACTAAAAAGTATAAAAATAGCAGCTTGTGAATCTGCAACTTTTGCTATTTTATTTAAAATTTGAAACTTGAAAAGTAACAATTTTGAAAATGTCTATGTTTATATGCAATTCTATTCAAATTCAAGAAAAATGTGTTTTACCCAGGTCCTGTTAATGGATTGCATTTTATAGCACTTTTCCAATGCTTTACAATGGTCCATTCATTCATACATTGGGAGGTGAAGCGGCAACAGTCAACGCCAGCGTCCTCACTTGTTTCCCACATTCATACACCAGTGGTGGCAAGCTCACACCGACCAACTCATTGGAGGCAATTTGGGATTCAGTGTCTTGCCCAAGGACACTTCGACATGTAGACAGGAGACACCGGGATTCGAACAGCCGACCCACGGATCATTGGACGACCTGCTCTAACTCCTGAGCCACAGCCGCCCATGCCACCTGTTCATGGGAAAATAAATAAATTACGCCTAGTGTGCTAGTTTCACCTCCAACGTTGCCCACGGTGGATTAGGAAGGTCCTCTTCCCTGGGCCAGGTCTAAGTTTGAGCACATACAGTACCAAAGCATACCAAACAGTTTGGCTGCAGAGTCATCAGCCATGAGAGACTACCTGTTGTGGCAGCAGGATAGACTGCATTGGCATAGGCAGGCTAGTAACTCTTCCCTCCAGAGACCTCCAAATCACACCACCAAATCACACTAGAAGAAACAAAGCAAATCGTCCGAAGGACCATTGAGAGGCAGGATGGAAGAAGGGCCAGACCAAATGGTAACGTTCGCAAGGAAACAGGCAAAGGAGTGGATGTGTCTGGGAAAATGAGGATAATTCACATCTTTATGGGAAAGAATTAGTGTGGTGCTGGTAACCACGATACAACCGAGCACTGCCGGGGGCAAGGGGAGATACAAGGGTGGGTTGACAATGCCACAGTGGGAGAGATGGGGGAGGACACTGGGACTCGATCTAATGTGCCTGGAGCCTGCGGAACCCAGTCCATGGAAGTTCAAGTGCCTAAAGGCCAATGAAACTGAGGAAAGAAGGGTTGTACAGGTTGTAGTGATCTACGGGGGTCAGTGGAAGCCAAACTGAACCTGTTTGGGAGGATTCTTGTATGAAGAATGCAGCAGGCATGATGAGAAGAATCAGAAACAGGAAGCACGATTAAAGAATTGATTACCTGGCTGGTGGTGGCAAGAGCAATGCAGTTCTGTAGGCGTTGAAGAAAAGCAGAAAAGTCAGGGAAAGGGGGTCTAAAGGAGTCTTTGGGATGAGGTCAGAAGAAGTCTTAACAACCTACGGAGGGCTGTCACTCAAATGCATCAGAGTGCAACAGAAGATGGAGGAAAAAGGAGGGGGAAATAAAGAACAGGCTTCTTCATGAATCCATTCATGCATGCACAAGGGCTCCTTTAGGAGAAGACTGCCCTGGTTGTCTCCAAAGAAGAGTGAGACACGTAGAACATCATATACAGTATGTAACCCAATGTGCATGTCAAAGTCTGTGCTGGCCTCTCAGAACATCTACAATGGTAAACAATAGAAACCAGATTAAAATGTGTTTTCATGTCTATTATCATAGCCATACATGTCATTGTCACCACAACATTTCAATGTGTCATTCAGGGTCGGATCTAGGCATGGGTATGGGGGGGCAATGCCCCCCTAAATGCCCAGACTGCCCCACCAAACACACACAAAGCAACCCAGGATGTTTCAAATTAAAGTGTCTATATTTAAAATTATTTAAAATAGTACTACTGCTACTAACTACGTAACTACAGTTGTGGCACCACTAAACCAACAGCATTTCATCATTGAAAACAGAGACCTCAAGTCAGACCTTTAGCTTTATGCATGCTGTGTGTCTGTTGCAACTTCAACAACAACTGATGTTATTATTAATGCTTTACTTGCCTAAAAAGTCCTGTAACCGAAAATGGTTCTCCTGCCCCCCAATTGGGAAATGTTACATCCGCCCCTGGTGTCATTTGACTGAATACAATAGGTGGAGAAAGGTTGTCTTTATGTGATCCATCCAAATGAAGTGTGGTGCTGAGGCAGGTGAATTTACATAGGCAATCTCTGGTTGTCCTAAATCAGCAACCACGGAAATAAATTACTCCTCAAAGTCGGATCCTAGCTTATAACATACAGTACTGCTTTAACTCCCTAGTGGTGTGGAGTGGACTGCAGACTCGCAAGGAAAATAATTCAGGGCACTCCTGTCTTCAATGAATAAATGTCAGTATTTTATTCTGGGCAAGGCAACAGCATTAACATTTTTAACTAAAGTATATAGGAGCATAGAAAGATGGGGCATTGTAAAAGCTGTAAAGCATGATGTCCTTGGATGGAGCCACACCGTGCTGTTAAAGGACGACTTTTCAAAATACCACTTTCTTTTTCCTACTTATCAGTGGGGAATCCAAGCTAGTAGAAATGGCAGGCTTTCTATTCCTGAAAAGTTGCAATGACATACAGTACATGCATTGTCATTTGTTGATGTCTAGCTCAGTGTTTCCCACACTTTTTAGGTCGAGATCCATCCGCTGTTTGTGAGATGGTGGCCTATAGCTTAGCTTATTTTTACATTTCAAATCTCTGATATAAATTTCTGGCAGGCAGCATCAGGTTTGGTTTATGCTGGTGTTGTTAATATTTACCAAAGTTAGCAGTGCACTCCCTTATCTGTATTTAATCTACTCTCGGTTCCCTTTACATCTCTCCCTCCCCACGTGAAGGATGAAATGAGACGTTCAGAGACCAGGGACCTCCCTGAGTTTCAGGCCCTCTGGCATCTGTCTGGGCTGGTTTCTGACTGACTCTGCAGCACTCTCCAGTCTGTCTTCATTTAGTCCACTCCTCTGCTCTGCCATTTTCCTTCTCTCCCTTCCACAAACCAGCATTCCAACTACCATTGATATGCAAACATGCTGAATTTTCCCTTTTATTTGGGTGGTAAGCAGAAACCGACGGTAGTGTGGCGACTGAGGGTTTGCTGGCTAGTGGCTGCTGGCAGAACGTCAGGACAGATTGGTTCTTATCTGGGCAGCTCTGTTCTGTTCTAAACTTCCAGACACTGAAAGCTTCTATAGCTGTTTGTCTCCACGTCTGGGGTCTCGTGCATAAAACTGAGACAAAAAAAAATAGCTCTAGTGACACATTGTAATTGCTGTTTGTATATGAAGTGAATGTGGTGGTTGTGCAGGCATAGTTAACAAATACGTTAATATATGAATCTAAGTGGTGCACTCCTGACTGTTAATGCGTCGTTCCCAGACCGTCTGGGTGCTCAACAACCTAAAGGCCGGTGGGGTATACCCAGAGAGTAGTAGTACCAGACCAGAACCTGAAGTATACAGTAAAACCAGCACTCAATGAGACTGTAGGCAGTTGTCCAATTTAGCAAATTCTGGCATTGTTTATTACTTGACTCACAGATAGGAACAACATTTGAACACATAAAATCAGAATAATACTGGCCTGTTATTTCACGAATGAGATTCGTTCCACATCAGGTGTCGGGGCGCCCCAGAAGGAACAGCAAGCGTGCGTGTCGGTTGCTGGAGAGATCTCTGCCTGTTATCTATTTTGTCAGGCATAATATTCAGAGGGCTGTGACCTTGAAGCGGCCTGCCGGCCTATGGTACACTCTGAAAAGTATGGGTGTTTATGGTGAAGGTCTATTTTTTATCCCATCACCCCTCCTTGGTCATAAATTCACATGCAATGACCACTACACTATCAGCAGGTAAAAAATCCGACCGCGACCGTCGTGCCAGGCTAGGGCGCCCCTTGAGGTGTTAAGCTGGTTGATTCAGGCCTAGCTAATTAGCGTGGGGTTGGGGGAAGACACTGGACTGTCTGCCACTGATCCATGACAATGTTGACCATGCCAGTGGACCAAGTAGCAGGCATTCCGGGTGGGAACAGCCTTGCAATACACTTTTTTTTTTTTTTTTTTCTCAATCACTGAGATTCATGCTATTTGACATTATTCTAACTAATGATTGTACAAATCATTTAGACTTACATACACATGGATTGTAAGGGTAGTAAGTCTCCCTATACTAAAGTGAAGCTACAATTTTATCTTTTTACTTTTAATCTATCAATTGATTTAGTAATGACTCATCTCCAAACCTGGAGTTCACAATGGTTTGTATGTATTTTAGTCAATAAAAAAATAGAAAATAAAAATAATGATAATAAAGAACTAATGATAAGGATCTAATTAAGAACTACACAGGGGAATAACAACATAGTATCGGTTCTCTCGCAGTTAAGCTAACTATTGATTATAATTGATAATAGTAGAATCAGTGGGCTACTATGGTACGGTTAAACCAAAGTTGATTACGAGAAAATAACAACAATGGAATCAGTATATCAAACAGGTAAACTAAACGTTGATTACCGGAAAATAACGACAATGGAATCATTATATTAAAACAGTTAAATTAAACGTTGATTACATCATGGTTGTCATTACATGTCTTTTTTTCCTCTCCACTGTCATTGTGGGCAGAATCTAATTCGCACCACTCATCTCACTGTGCTATATATTTAGGTTCCATATGCACTTCTAGATCATTCCAATCAGTTCATTGATATAATGACTAACATCAGCAGTAACATTTAAGTGTGTATATTCTGCTATACAGTTATGTGTACATAGAACATCATCATTCATTTTTACTCCTGCCTGCCAGTTGACCTCAGCGGAGCATGTGATACAGGGAAAACCACTTTTTTTGTTTTTACTTTCTTGTTCTTTTAGTGGGGAAAACCTGAGACTATGGATGTGGGATGCCAGGCCCTATCCATACCATTCGGCCATGCCCCGCCTCTGGACACTGTCAGACATTCGTAATTGAATATGGGAAATTTTAAGGGTCCCATATATCCCTGTCCTCAATTTGGGCAAAAGTGTCCCCAGTGGGGTGGTTGTCCTAGTCTTTGGACATCGGACCAATATATATAATCAAGGCCGAATTGAACAATTTCTCAACATCGTATAGGCTTATCCATAAAGCCGTGAGTTGTGATGCGCTCCTGTTCCTTGTCCTCTGGACCATGATGGGGCGGCGTTGATCACTGGATAGTCAATAGTCAGTAGCCTGAGTTCAGATCCAACCCGCCACCATAATTGGAAGGCCTACATTTTGTCTTAATCCCCAAATTAACTGGTGTCTAACCCTCCCCAAAAAACATATTCAAAATTGTGTATAAAACAATATATCTATCCAAATTGCATCCCCCCCTAGTCATCATTATTTAATATAAATAATGATTACTTACTCACTTTTCGTTTTTTTTTTTTTTTTTTTTTTCCTAATCACATTTAATCCCCTTAGCCTTATTTGATGTTATGGTGGTGGCGTGTGTGGTCCCACCCCAGTCTATTTTCTACGACCTTGCTGTTGCTTCCTTGTCTTCTTTGGGTGTATGTGGGGGTGTGTTTGTGTTCTTGTGTGTAGTGTTGGGTGTGTGTGTGTGTTCTTGTGTGTAGTGTTGGGTGTGTGTGTGTGTGGGGGGCTTTTCTTCTTGGGGCAAATGCAGTGTTGGCGGGGGGGGGGGGGGGTGGCTTTTCTTCTTGGGGCAAGTGTAGTGTTGGTGGGGGGTTGGGGGGGGTGGTTTCTTCTTGGTGGATGTACTACGCTACCGGGCTGGTAATGTTCTAACATTACGTACCAGGAAACTCCTGTCCTGACTCTCTAACCCCCATCCTCCCCCCCTGTGTACCAGACAAAAAATTATAGCCCTGAATCTCTACCCCCCTTGTGTCTCCCTACACTACGGATCTACTAGCGGGGCCTGCGAGGGTGATTAGGGACCTGTTGTGTGCCCATGTATGTGTGTCTCTCTGTTCTGAAAACGTAGCATTTTCCCTCTGGTGCAGTATTCAACCCTAGTTCTAAGGCTCTGGCCCAATAATTATGTGTTGGTGTCGCCTTATTTGCCATTTGAATTATTGTAAACAGATCTGGGATGTGTGTATTTCGTCCCCTTTTCCTCCAGTCAGGAATCATGTTTTGGAATGTAAACATAGATATGGTGCTCCCTGCAGTGGCCTGACCTTCGAGATATCTATTCTGAGACAATTTGGTCTATCGAAATGAGTGTATATCCTCTCTCTATTTATTCCATTTTATTGCATGTATTTTTTTTCCACTCTCCCTCCTTGATCTTAATGCCCTTACTGTCTAGTAAACACCTCATATAGTCCTGTTTGTGGAGGAAAGGCAGTGCTTGTGCCCTCTACAATCCAAAACTAGATTTGTTGGGCTGATGTTTATTGTTAAATTAGTGAATTCTTCACCCTCCTGGATATTAAACTGAATATATGTAATCAATACTAATGGGTTTTGATTCCCATTCAGTTGGGTTGAACCCCTACTTATTGTCAAGAGAATGTTTTAGTCCAATGTTCTACTACTATATGGATGTATGAAGTTAAAATCCGTGTATAGTTGTTTCCCTGGCCCTCTGCACTGAATTGGGTAGTTTTCACTTAAGAGGAGCCATAGCATGTATAATCAATCTATACAAACACTCTAATTGGGTTTTTTATTAGTCTGTTAGTGAGTTATTTCATTGGCATCGGGTTTGATTGACACAGACAGAATCACCAACGATCAAAAAGTTATTAGAACTGAAAAATTAACATTATTCTTGATTTCTGACAAACCATCCTCGTCTTTCCTAGATATAATCTGGAACGTGTCCTCCACCTTGCCCTGTAATTCACATTAGTAACCTTCGGATACGGGCTGTAGATGTCGCTTACCTCGCAACTGGGGGTCTCTTGAGCCACTGTACTGTGAAACTGTTAGTTTAATACTTTGACCTCATCCCGGAATAAGATCAGCACACCACACATGCACATTTGGAAAATTGTCCCTACATCCAAACATTCTCCGCTCCTGTGGGAAATGTGTTACAGTTATGAATTGGACACTCCTCCTTGATATTCTGTTATTACCCACCATTCTATTTGTCCTCTTACTTTCCCTCTTTGTTAAGACAATCCAAAGTTGACATGACATCATATTATGTACTATACAATATGGCTTTGGTTTGCTAAACACTTTGGACTTTTTAGACCTCCCTCCTTGTCTGTAGACCTGTTCCTGTGGGGTAAACATTGTTATGGTTACTTTAGATTCGACATTTATACATTATCTCCTTGCTCCCCGTCCACATTTGGATGTACCACTCACCGTGTTAGGGGAATTTGGTCACATAAGTTTGAACAATGTAGTTTCCTGTGCGATTTTAAGACCCGTTCTGTATTGATGTTGGGCAATTTTAATGTTATATTTGATTGTTTCATTTTTTGTTATTGCCATTGGTACTCTGCTGAAGCAGTATTTTGTGGTTTGTATTACATTAGTTCTGTATTTTCTGTAATTCCTAATTTCTGTAATTTCTGTAGTTTTCTGCCACTCTCGGATGTATTCACTGGTGAGTTGCACTGCCTTATCCGTAGCGCCCCACCTTTGTGGTTGAAACCTTATTACTTCTTATATTTTCTCACTGTTATTTTACCAACCAAAAAGTTTACCTTTTTTCCATACTTAATGGGATTCCTTATTAGATGAAATACATATTTTGATTGCACACCCTCTATACACCGCGTCCAGACTAATGAAGCACACCTGATCACCTGACAGAGTGTTGGGACTAGGAATGACAGGACAAACGCATGATATTTCTTAACCGTCCTTCTCCCTACACCAAGGCCTCCTGCCCAGGATATCACATAGTTGTCCCCACACACCCTACTGCAATATGAGGATGCCATACAGTCAAACTACAACCAACTTGATACCCTAAAACAGCATGACCTACCTATCAAAAATGGAAATATATGAGTGACCCGTTTTTTTGTAAAATCGATAAACTGCCAAAACCTAGAGTCAAGTGTAAACGATTCAGAAGAGTCGGTAGACTTGCAATTCACTTGATAATGTGACCCCACAACAGTGGAGAAAATGTGCGTCAATGTGTTCGACTCCAATTAGGCCCGAGGGTCTGTGTATGGTACAAGCTTTGACATCATAAAATTTATTTTGGCTATACTAACTTGGTCAATGATTTGGAGGCATGTGGCATCGTTGATGATCGAGTGATGAAAAAAATGCTAAACAACGTTGTACTATCTTGTGCTGCTCACTGTGCCTATATGTAAGTAATGGTATCCCTCACTAGTAATGTAAAATCTCTCTTATCTAAACAAATCATTAGTTGTCCAACATGTACTCCTCGTAGCTAGTAGTGGTAATACGAAATGTATTTATTTTCAGGATAATTAATTATCTAATTTATTTTGCAAGTCAAACGCCACTATAGTTTAAATCAAGAGTATAATTCAACCAACTTAGCAGTCACCCTGTGTCTTGGTCATATCTTCCTGTACCAGGTAAATGCCTTTCAGATTTAGCTGAGTGTCTTGAGATGTGTGTCTGCTACTATCGTTTTATGCATTATCGTGGCAGTGTGGGTAATGTGTCATGGACGTGATGTCATATTGTATTTCATAATAGTAAGTAGATGTTCACTTCCGGTTGATGTTCATTCATGTGCCCTGGGCCTGAACTATTGTTATTAGCAGAAATGGAATGCATGAGCAGGGATGATTAAGGTATACACACGAAACCTTAACTTGATGAGATACATTGTATTGTGTACAGTGTAATAAGTAGTAGATGCTTTCTTCTTTAGGCGCAGTCATGGTTGCTTTGTTAGATTGAATTTGTCATTATCATTTCATTTGGCGTCTGGTCAGTTGACTTTGGTGCTACTTGTAGTAGTACTTTAATTTCCCTGTACTGAGGCTGTATTTTACTATTGCTACAGCATTTCGGTGATTTTCCTTGAAGCGTAATTATTTGGACACTTTTGAATTACCTTAATTAATTACTTAAACTTCTGGCATTGGTGTTATGTATTCATTGTTTTGATTAGCAAAGTGTCATTATTTTGAGACGTTCCAATATCAATATGGTCCTTTTATGGCCTATATGACCCACTGATTATGCTACTGATTGTAGCAGTGTGCATTAGCAGACTAAAGGTTATCGTTTAAGTTTGTCAAACACTAGGCTATGCATGTAGCTCAATTACTGAGTTTCGTTAATTCCACCACCATTCAACCTGTGCGATGAGATAACATTTGGAAATATATATATTTTTGTTTTGGTTCTAGAATTATAATTGGACGGTTCAATTGTGTCTTTGTAGTGTTCAATTAGTATTTATTTATTTATTTTTACTTCATTTAACTTCACTATGGTGTTAGTAACCAGATTTGGGCAGTAACAAATTGCATACGGTAATAATACCCTAATGATTTTATTCTGTCAAAAGTGGGTAATATAACTCCATCAGATCACGCCTCATTACCTACAACAAACGTGTTTGGTGTCGTATGTGAAAAGCACAGGTTTACCAGCTGTCAACAGATAACCGACATGGCAGTAAGTTTGTAGATCCTAACCCACCACAGCGGTCTACACACATGATGTTCTTTTGCGGGTGGGAGGGGGGGAACATAAGTCCTTTTCCTATAGGGGAGGCCAATTGTTAGTTGATGGTTGTACCAATGTTGCTCATAAATTTGCATTCTCGCCTTACTTGATTGTTTGTTTGACCTGAATTACTGAAACTTCAACTGTGGCGGGTCCAATACTTGACTTCAAATGACTCCGGCCTTGTGTGTGGGCAGAGGTAGTGCAGGCGTTGCACCACAGCCCCATGACCTTAAGTGGTGTGGTCATTTCAGTCTGTCTGAGTGAGCGTCTCCCCAAACACTGGAACAGTTCTTTGACTTCATCACTGTGTGCTGGTTGTCTGTGGCCTGGTCAGTTCGTTGTTGGCTTGTCAGTTGCCTCTGATGAGTGTCCCCCAAACACTCGGAACAGTTCATTGTTTGTGTCACTGCACTGGATGGTGGTTCCAGTAACAGCAACTATGTCTCTTGAGTGGAGCAGGATGTGCGGCAGTCTTTGAACAGACAGCCTAGTAGGCTGTAACATGTGAAGTCAAGTATTGTCCTGCTGTTGTTGTTGTTGTTTTTTGAATGAGACATAGTTGGATAATATAATTTTGACAATGTCTCCCTGTTGCTATTTCTCCCCTGTTACATTGTTGTACATACCTGATGTACCTTGCAATATTTCTGTGCAACACTGGTATTGATGTCTGATGGATCTGTACTACAGTACTTTGTTGTGGAACTGTGTCGCTATGTCATTTTACCTCTGCCCCTCCTCAACTACCACACCTGTTTGTTAATGTTCATAGCCTGTACCTGGCAAAATTTGTATTTCCACTAGTTAGTGTGACAACCAGACTGTTGTAATTGTAACACTTTATTTCGGATTATTAGTCTTTTCTCTAGGTAACTAAGTTTGGTATCCTACTCCTCCGCCTAAAATTTTGCGCACATATTATCTGGAGCTACCTGATTAGAGTGACTTGGCACAATATTTTGTTATGTGTTTCGTTTGCCCGTAATTTGCTTCCAAAGTTAGAGGGAGGGGCCTATTTTTTTAAAAAAAATGCAACAAATTAATCACTAATTGTTCCATCCTCCCCAAATTTGAATCACACGTTGTGAGTGGTGGCCTCGACAGGGAGTCAAGACTATTTTTTGTTTTGTTTTTTTTCTAGGGGGCCACAACAGTGCAAGATGTGGCCAAAAACATGTTTTGGGGCGTATACATTACCTCATAATTGCACATGATCACAGGGTTGAATTGAAAATCGACACCATAACTGACTGCCAAAATTAGTGCATTTTACTTTTTTTTTTTTTTTTTTCTTTTCCTAGTTAGCATGTTGGTCTTGGATGGTGGTGGGTAGGGTGTAGACTGTTCTTTTTTTTTTTGTGGAATTGCTGTTTATTAGGTGTTATCTGTACCACCCTATACCGTGTCTAGGGTCAGTATGAGTTAAAAGCCTACAACATATCGATGAGCTCTTGTTGATGTCCCAATCAAATTTTAGTCGAAGCACTCTTGAGCACAAGAGCAACACTTGAGGTCCTCAGGTACATGAATATATTTATTGCATAATCTTTCTTTTATATATATATATATATATATATATTGTCATTTTGCGTTTATTTAGTATGCACTAATGCAATGTTTTGTTTCTCGCTTGAGGCTAATACGTTGTAATATGCGAATAGGTGCCCATTTAGTTGGATACTGTACACTGGATATTTGTGTAGATACTGTACATTAGTTAAGAGTAATTATTAGATAATTCTCCCTCAACTTAAGTATTTCAGTGTGTTTCTACACCTTCACTTCCCATTTCACTGCATGATGTGAAAACTGTAGTTATGGTTCAGTCAAATTATAATTAACTCACTTATTCACATGATGACTGTCCAAGTGGTCATGCTGATAAACTATGTCAAATATCGTGTATGGGGAAATGGGGACATACCTCTGTATGCAGTAATTAATTTTATACACTTAGTGTTGGTCTGCGTCATTGTGTCTCTACGTTAGTGCAGACTGTAGAGCTAGTAAGTCTTTGTCGTGTCATTGCATCTACTCATGCGTCATTGCAGAGCTAATGAGTCTTTGTCATGTCATTGCGCATCTTACTCCTACGTCATTGCAGAGTGAATGCGGTCATTTCTAATTGGAATGTCTTGGATAACCCTACCCTAATATCCTACCAAGGACGTCGGTGCAATGCCCAGTGTGCCATGTTGTGCGCCAGCCGGTGTTTCAACACACGGGTATTAGTTCTGATAGTAATTAAATGTCTTCCTGCGGGCCTAAGAAGATTTTTTTTTTTTTTTACGGGCCTGCTTTGAACCCGCAGCCTTGAGTTTGACATATATGCCCTACACTAATCTAGATCTTAAAAGTACCAACAATTAAATCAGTGACTGCCACAGACCACATTTGGTGACGTTTATTTTCATCCACAATTCCAAGCTGTATTGATGTTGGAACCACTAGAGCAAACCTGCAAATTTGTTAGAGTCCTTTCTCCGTTCTCCAATTGTGTAGACTTATTTTTTAACTTAACTTAAGGGATGCCGATGTTTAACAATTATGCCTCTGCCTTTGGCGCAATCGAACCACTTGGCTTTTTTTTTTTTTTTTTTTTTTTTTTTTTTTTGCGCACTAATGAAATTGGTCGAGTTAACTTGTGGCTGAGTTAACTCACGATTAAGTAGTTAATGTTGACCGCCTTAATTTTTATATATATATAAGTGTTTTTTGCTCGGGTACCTTATAAAGTCACATGAGAATTTTGTCCAGCTAATTATAGGAGCAAATGGAAACTTATCTAGGCTCCTGTGGATTGGTTTCAGACAAATAAGCTACCACTGAAGGTAGATAATTAATTTTATTTTGTACTAATAGTAGCAGGTGTTCAGGGGAGAATGCAAGTCTGTCGGCAATGGCACGAAAATCAATCAGGTTGCCTCAATGTTATTAGGTATCATAATTGATGATAGCTTAAATTGGGAAAAAAAATAGGTGTTTTTTTTTTTTACACTAGTTTGAGTTTTTTTTTTTTTTTTTTCCTTACCTATCCTATTGTAGCATGATATGGGTTGACCCTCTATTTATCTATTCTTCAAAATAATTGTTTTACTTTAAACACAATTGTTAGCACTTAAGTCCTTCTCGTATTGAGTCGAACCATCTGCTCCTCTTTTTTAGAAACTAAACATTCTGTCTTGCCGATAAAATCCCTGCAGATATTTATATTTTTGTATAAGGACCACTTACGACTTTCATACGCTTTCAAATGGTTTCAATTCTTTCTGTAATCCAGATATTCATTCTTATGCTCCTCGCCAAGCGGAATATTTATATATACCCTACAGCTTTTCGATAAGGCAAGAGTAGAGGATCTATTCTTTGGAACGCTGTTGGTTCTAGGACACAGACTCTCTTCAATCTCTTTTTTCAAATTTCAGACCAGCCCATTAACAATGATCTTGCAGTAGGATGATCTCTGATTAGTTATTGTTTTGCTCTGAGTCTGGTCTGTAAATGAACTAATTATCCTTGTCATACCTGTATTGTAATTGATATTTCTGATATTTGTTTGTTACATTTGTTTGGTTATATGGAGTAACTCTTTGTTTAAATCTGCTGCCGGGATCCTATGTTGATTTTGATAAATTTCCTGCATTTTTTCTTGTAGGCTGCTGAGGTACGCTGCAGGGCTTGTTGTTGTTGATGTGTTTGCCTGTCCAGTTTTGGGCTGTTTATAAGGACCTGGGCCTGCGCGCCGTGCGCGTGTTCACTCTGAAGGGCCACTCCTCTATTATTTGTGCTTGATATTTTCACAAGGTTTGTGAAAGTAATGCCGTCACACTGTAGGTTGGTAAGTGGTGCCATCATGACAGGGTTGGTATATGGTGGCGGCCCGGGGGGGCTTCTCAGTTGTTTCTGTAGTGGTTGGCATTAGGCTGGTTAATGGTGCTAACTCAGGGTATAATTGTTGTAGCTGGCCTGCCCGGGGCAGGTCACAATCCTGTTGGGCCTTAGTTTTAATCTTTGGGGCAAGGAGAGACATTGTGTTATTTTCAGAGATTGGTGTTGTCTTATTGTTAACGCTGAGCGTCGACATTGTATCTGCTTTGGCGCCTGGTTCTGGTTTTAGATTGACAAGATTGTCTGGGACAGGCTGTGCGTTGTTCTTGTTATCAGGGGCAGTCAACAAAAAGTTGTGATAAATTAGAGAAACAAGTCGATTACGTTCCCTCGCGGCCTTTAGTATACCGGTCGAAAAGAGTGTCTTCTTTTTCTGCCTTCGAGGGCATACAGCCGTTCTATCTGATCTCGGTTTATAGCCGCGTGACGTTTTTTCTTTTTTTGTGTATCTGAGGCATTCTGTGCTCGGCTATACTCCATTGGGTGAGGCGTCAAGGTCAAGTGTTCTTTATCTTGCCATTCTGCTAGCAACTTTTGTGTCTGCTCGAACAGAGTGGATGTCTGTTTCCATGTTTGGGGTTAGAAAAAAAATGGTCTACTCCAGTGCAGGGCTGGTCCTTGTCCCTCTCTCTCTCTTTTTTTTTCTCTAATGTTATCTCACTGGAAACTTGCTATGTGTAAATTTGGGGGGAGTATGCCTCAGTAAAAGTTCAGGTGTTTCTTTTCTAAATTATTTTATCAAATTAAGTCTTGTTGGTGTTTGAATGCAAGCCAAGTGAATGAATGGGGGTAGGTTTTTTCCTCTTTTTTTCCCAGTAGTTGGTTTTCCACACAAGTGGCTGTAAGTGTACTGTTGGTTTTAATACGGACTGTCCTATGTACTGTAAACTGCCATGTCCATCCACCCCAGTCCACCCCGTTAACTTTTGCCTGTAGCCAGGACTTAACGCCGCGCTGCGTTCAGAGGCCGGTCTCACTTCTTCCACGCTTGGTGGCAGAGAGGCATAACGCAGTTTGGTAACCAAATCAGTGTCTCACAACACCCTCCCCACAACAAGACTATGTGAGTTGTGGTTGTACAATTACATATATGACTCCGAGAGCAGGCCGGGTGAACGGACTGTCAAGAGGTCATTTATGGGACCATACATGCCACAGTCCTATAATATAAGTGGGTGCGCCTGGTTCATTCACTCCTGCATTTTCTAAATCATGCACTCATTCAGCCTTTTTCACTTACCCCACTAGTGGGATTGATTAGGGGCGACTAGGCTCAGTGGTGTGTTTTCTCAGATCTCCCTGTCGTTGGCCCGTAGCCACAGGGGGCAAGGTTGCCCCGCCGCACGCTATATGGTAGTTACTGTGGACACAGAGCAGTATTGGGTCAGGGGGTGATGCATCAGTTATATGTCTCCCGGTGGGATGGCATTACATGCAGCATATCTCTATATATATATATACATACCTATATATGTACATCATACACACGCAGTAAATACATACATATACGAGATAGGATATATACATATACATATACACATACATGGCTACACACACCTACAGTACGTGTTTCCTTTGTAATTGTCCTTGCCTTCTCTCTATTCTCTCCTCTTTTCTTTTTCTCTAATGACCTCGTCTGACTCCTGTGTGTGGCTTGTATGTTGTTGTTTCTTTTTTTTTGTTTTGTTTTTTTGTTTTTTTCAATAGTTTCTATAGAAGGTGTTTAGTGGCTCAGTTCGTGGTGTGGAGTCTGGTCAAGACGCCAGATTCCAAGTCAAACAGAAACCTCGTATCTGCCGCTCTGAGTAGTGTCTAAAATTAGCCTTTGTCTCTCTAGTAGGTCCCCGCTCTCTCTGCTCTCACGGTGTGAGAGTTGTGTTGCATAGCAATGCCTTCCTCTATTTTTTTGTTATTGGCATTTTCACATATATATACCACATACATACCCATACGTACACATACACACGTAGGCCTACATACATACACATACATTCATACACTTTTTTTTCTATTTTCTCTTTTCTCCACGTGGCCGCAAACTCTGCGGACTTTGTCCAGTGTCCCTTGACACGACATCTCATGTTAAACACATTTTCTTTTCTATTTTCTCTTTTCTTCTTTGTCCAGTGTCCCTTGACACGACATCTCATGTTAAACACATTTTCTTTTCTATTTTCTCTTTTCTTCTTTGTCCAGTGTCCCTTGACACGACATCTCATGTTAAACACATTTTCTTTTCTATTCTCTCTTTTCTTCTTTGTCCAGTGTCCCTTGACACGACATCTCATGTTAAACACATTTTCTTTTCTATTCTTTATAGTCGACTGCCACTCCCCAGGTGGTCTTCATGCATTCATTCATACCTGATATTCAAGTGTTGTTCCCACTTAGTCGTTCAGCACCCACTGGCCTGTATACATCTATAGCATTATAATTTACTGGGTACTCCTGTTTTCCCCTGTATGTAAGTTTTGGTAAATAGCGTTTCCATACATACAACTATAGACTGTACACTTCACTAAATGAACTAAGCATAGAACGTATGCATCTTGTTTGGGATCCCAAAAGTGTATAGCCAAGTCCTGTAGGGAAACGACCGGGGAAGTCCTTCAAGGACGTGTGTTGTTCTGTATCTGGTCTCTGGCCACCGGACAGGTTGCTCACAGGTCGGGGTCACCATTTAATGCGTCGTTCCCAGACCGTCTGGGTGCTCAACAACCTAAAGGCCGGTGGGGTATACCCAGAGAGTAGTAGTACCAGACCAGAACCTGAAGTATACAGTAAAACCAGCACTCAATGAGACTGTAGGCAGTTGTCCAATTTAGCAAATTCTGGCATTGTTTATTACTTGACTCACAGATAGGAACAACATTTGAACACATAAAATCAGAATAATACTGGCCTGTTATTTCACGAATGAGATTCGTTCCACATCAGGTGTCGGGGCGCCCCAGAAGGAACAGCAAGCGTGCGTGTCGGTTGCTGGAGAGATCTCTCTCTGTTATCTATTTTGTCAGGCATAATATTCAGAGGGCTGTGACCTTGAAGCGGCCTGCCGGCCTATGGTACACTCTGAAAAGTATGGGTGTTTATGGTGAAGGTCTATTTTTTATCCCATGACTGTACATGTGTGTGACTTAAATCCCATCCCCAGTAACTAACTCACACAATTAGCCGTACATGGCAGTTGGAATGCTCATCCGCATGCTTAGGCTAATGCACATCAATACTGCAAAGGGTTTTCTCTGGGACCTATCATTTGGAATCCCACGCATTAAATCACTGCTGTCGGGCAGAAATCTCATATCTTTCTTTTCCCACCTTTTATGTTTTATTTTGAATGGTTTACTTGGCAGTTAGCACCTAATAGCTTGTGAGCTTGTAGATGTGCTATTTTCACCATTTAAAATTTGCTTGAATGTTTTAATTGAAAAGGAATCGTTTTGGACTTGCATGCTTTTCCCCAATCACGTATATCTGTGTAGCATGAACTGCAGAATACTTCTCTGCCAGCATGTTGGTTACTGATAGAGCTGTCACCATCACAACATTTTACTTTAAGCCGCTCTGGACATTAGAAAATAATGAACAAAAACAACACATTTCTGTGTGCCTTCTTCAGCTCACGAAAATGAAAATGCAGAGCAGACAAACAACTTCAATATACAAAGAAATCAATGGCAATGACCCCTACCATATCAGTAAAATAAATTATGTGTATGTATTTTAAAAAAGGTACGATTTTGCAAAAATAATTACGATTATTGGGTGATTTTGTAGTCATTGTGACAAGCCTAGTTACAGACAGGAGCAGACGTGTGAAATGTTTTTCTAGGTGCTGTATTGCTCATGTTCTGCACTCCTCATTTTAATGGCTGTAGTGCAGATTTTTGCCAATCTATAGTCACTTCACATACTATTGGCACAGCTCACATGTGTCGCCTTGTGAGCTAATACTGTACATCCGTACATTGGTCAAGTTTCAATTCTTAGTGGAGTATTTAATATTTAAATACTACAGCTACAATCTCACGACATTTCGCAGTGCAGTGCATTGTCATTTTTAAGCTTTTTTTTTATTCTAGACAATCTCTTATTGGGGTCCCTGGCACAGCATCTTTTCAGATAGAGTGCTGTGGCCAAATGTATATTTCAACCATTTAAGCCTAACCTAAGATTCTGAGAAAAACTATAAATAAAACTATGAAAAAATATTCATATAGCAGCAACAAAACAATTGAATGTTTGAATACTGTACATACTGTACATAATCCAAAATTGACTGATCTAGCCACATACAATATATTATGACAAACAAATACAATAAGTACAATAGCTTAACTCCCCAATGGTGTGGATAGCATGCAGTGTGTTGATTGCGATTGTAGTCATTTTCTGAAATTGTACTCACATTTTGAATAATGTACTAGAGTAGAGAATAGAGTACTTTTACTTTGCATCTGTTTATTTTGTACGTTTCCTACATTACATTTACTACGGTAAAAGTTTAAACACAGACCTTTTACTTGTTGTAACAGAATATTTGTAGTTCTTCCACTACCGGACCTTGGCATGTTCTAAAAATGTGTGGGTAGAAAACAGAACAGGGTGTGGACTGGATATATCTGCCAGTGTTTGTGAATGATGACTTCCATGGGGGATAATATTGTAGGAGGCAGTATGACTGGGTGACATCATCATGTCCTTGGCTGATATTTCTTCTCTCGGGAGTTGTCACTTCTGCTATTTGTTTTTTACAGCAAGCCAAACTAGTTTAGTCTTTAGTGTACAAGTGTTTTAGTGAGTAGGTAGCTGCCCTCACTGAACCTGTTGTTAGAAATCTCACCACTGTCTGTCTCATTGTCATTATATTGGCTAATGAGTAGATTCTTTTGGGCTGACATAGCTGCTTTTCTGTAGATTTTGTTAGACATTTCTTTCTCTTAGGGTAAAAATAGTCATATGTTGATGTTGTTGTGCAGAGGCCTTGGGCTTCATTTTTCAGTTTTGTGTTTATGACCTACTTTGTTGTATTTCAGTGTGTCCGTGGGTTACATAGTAGCTGCAATGGATCTGATGAAACATGGGTGGTGTTTTACATTTTCTTTCTTTTGTACAGTTTCCAGCTGACAGCAATGATCCATGAGATTCAGGTCATTTAATTAAAAAACAAAACCAAAAAAAACATGAAAAGTTGAAATATATGATGTAATACAAGGCTGTATTTCTTACAGCAATGATATGAAACAGGATGCTGGCAAAACAATCTGCTTTTGAGGGAAGAGAGCAGGTAAAACATGACCTGTACGACTGGCCTTGCAATGGGCAGGTCACTTTGAGATCTGGACTATATTCTCAGCTGTTCTCTTGACCGCCATCCAGGCAGGGAGACAAATGATCCTTCCTCCTGGCTATCCCGGGACACAGATACTGTATTATGTTTTGAGTGGTAATTTTAGTCTGCCATTATGAATGTATGCAGCTTTTGTAGATCCGCTATTTTTTTTTGCTATTTGTTATACTGCAATGTATTGGACCGAGGTTGTGAGGTTCATTAGAACCATTATTTTTACCTGTATAATAATAATAATTAATAATAAAAAATACAGGTATATTGATTAATTTCAGCCTAGAATGAAGCCAACTAGGCTACTGGTAAATCCTGACCATAAAACCTTTGATTCTATGGAGTAGTAAATGATGAAAACCAGTAAACAAAGGCTATTTATTAAATATAACATATCATATAAATCAGTATTTCATTTAGCTCTATTTTTTCATAAAATCATTATATGGTTTGATTCTAGGATTAAATTAATTTATAGAAAATGTCTATGAAAATTAATATTAAAATTAATAATCTTAATATTAATAATAATATATTTCTTGTGTGGAAGCATAGAATCATGTAAATCGTCTGTCTTATATATAGATATAAAGCAATAGCAAGGATTAAACAGTATAATATGAAGGTGAATAGGTGAGGAGTAGTGGATACAGGGAGAGGCAAATGATAACAGTAAAGGAGAGCTGAGAGAGAGGTGGCAGAGCAACTAAGAAAGAAAGAAAGCCTTTCAGGCCTTTTCTTGCCCCACTGAGAGGAGAAGTTCATTAAACAGCACTTTGGGCCAAGGGCGCATCCATGTGAATCCAGAATCATCCACTGGAGGAAAAACAAACAGATCAAACTGACAAATAGGTTGAGTCAACTTGTGTGTATGAGAGCACCATGCAGGCCTTTTAGCTTTACTGTTGCTGTAACGTGAGTCACTGCAATAAGCTTCTGCCTCTGTCATCGTCATTTCAAGGACAAAGAACCAGGGACCAACCAACCTGAGACAAACTGTGACCGTGGTTGAGGATGAATCATTGACCATTTAGGACAGTGGTTTTCAACCATTTTCATACCAGGGCCCACTATTTACTCTGCATTTTAGCCGCAGACCACCATTTGATGTTGGGTTTAGTCTCTCGAACGCAAAATTAAGGATTTTCAAGTTTTTGTTGACAATTTAGGAGAGATAACTCACAAAACGTTGGTCAAAAACCTCTTTTCTCTACTTCTAATTGAAAATTCAGTATTTACTCTTGACATTGTAAAATGAAACCAAATGGACACACATCAATCATAGTAATCAATTTAGATTATCTAAAATTAAAAAAATAAATAAATACCAGCTCACAATGACATTTTGAGCCTGCGTATGAGTTATTGGGATTTTCAAATAACAAATTTGTACAAGAAATATAAAATGAGGCCCAAGTAGATGATCAAACTAATGGATTTAAAGGTAATCCAGCTAAACAAACACCCACCAAAAAGAAAGCTTCTGTGTTTTCTTAATGGTTCTCATTCTCAAACTTTTTCATGTCAAGGAGAATGCAAACAAATATATATTATAAATATATATTCACAGGCCCTTGGAAGAGATTGTCCACACAAGAATCCTTCTCTAGCCATTAGAAAAGCAAAAGTGATTTGCAGCACCTAAAAAAAAAAAAAAAAAACGCATTGTGTTTGTATTGGTTTCCGATTATGCTATTTTCAGAGGCCTTTCAATGCTTCTAAGAGATGACTGTCCTGCAAACGCTGAGAAATAATCAATAGAAATGCATCAGACTGAAGCCATAATATGGTTGGGCTATTAACCAAAAAATTCAAATGCATTTAGAAACAACGGTAACCTTGCTTATGCCTTTTAATCAAATATTCAAGAGGCAGGTCTTTTTTATTTCTATTTTTATTTATCTTTATTGTTTAAGAGAGGTGAAGATTTACTGCTTTGGCCCTGTGCTATATTTCTGAGCAGTCCCGTGCCCTTGTGACGTCACCCCTGTTCCAGAAATGGATTCTCCATTCATTTGTGAATGGAGAATGAGGATTCCATTTCTGCAACGCGGGCGACATGATGAAAGGGGCAGGACTGCATCGTCACTTCTAGTCACCCCAGTTGTCCTGCAGTTCGTATACATGCAATATGTCGTTGGTGTCTGTGTCTGTGTTGGTTTCCACAGTGCTAACATGCTGGCTGGTCTCGTTGGCGAACAGTATTTATTTTTTATAAATGGTTAATGGTGCCTTTACTGTATATGGCGCCTTTATCCAAGGCACTTTACATAGATGGTAGATCACATTCACCCATTCACACACCAATGGCAGAATAAACCACGCAAGATACTGACCATCACACTGGGAGCAATTAGGGGTTAATTGTCTTGCTCAGAGACACATTGGCACTAACTCAGGGGGAACCCGGGTTCGAACCGGCAACCTTGCAGTTACCATCTGGTGACTCTACCACTGAGCACTGCCGCCCCTATGTGTGTCAATAGAGTATACATTGACAAACAAAGTGATTCTGAATGTGAATAATCTGGTGTTCTCCTCCACAGGGCAGGATGCAGTCTTCAGGCCACCGGCTACGAGACATGGACCAACACCACCCGCTGCTGTCAGGCGATGGGGACCTGGAGGCGGGGACCCTGACCCCTGGGGTCATGGTGGGGGGCTCGAACCATGTGGCTGGGAACCGCACCGTTTGGTTCATACATGTAGGGCCCAAACTATTCATTTATTTCCTTACAGATGTTTCCGTCTAATCCTTTTTTATTCATGGAATGATTGAGAACATATTTATCTTTTAGAAGTTGTTTTATATAGTTTGTATGTATCAATACATTTTTGAAAATATTCATAATATAAATGATGACTTTATCGTTCATTGTGATTATCCTTTTTATTAACCATTAGCCCTACACTTTGTCGTGCAATATTGTTGCACAAATATGCAAAAATATCCTGCAGTATCAGTACATCAGTACATGTCACATCAGAGCTTGTAGATCTGCTAGATTTTTTTAGTTGACTTTAAGAACATACCAGGTATACAGTACAAGCTCACAGACACTGTGTGCATGTACGTCTGCCATTTTTTTTTTTTTTTAATAATTTTTATTCCCTCTGTCTCTTTTACTGCAATAGATGTGTATGTACGCATATGTATTGTACATATGTGTAGGTATGATTATGTGTACCCATGTGTGCATGGGTGCATATGTTTATTTTTATTTCTTACTCTTCATCTATTTTTTTATTATTATTATCTATTTTTTTCTGTCTTTCAGCGCTTGCATTTCATTTTGATATACCCCTTAATGGGTAATGCTATTGTTATCTAGATTGATTCCCAATACTTCTGTGACTGTCTCATTGATACAAAGATTGGGGGAAAATGAACTGTTCACAGTCAAAATTTTGAAATTGAAACAAATTGAATTTTTTTATCACACGATTTTGTAGCCATTTTTTCACCCAGTTCCAATTTCTATCCTGATCCTGGGCTCTACACACCCTGCACCAACGTGGGGAGCCAGCGGACTGATCTCATGCTTCCTTCAATGCTTGAGGAGTCCAAGCTGCCTTCTTTTCACATGACAGGGGGGAGTTTTCCTGGTTGGACGTAGCACGTGGAAGGAACACGTTATTCCAACCAGTTCCTGTCCCCTCCATCAGGTGCTCCGGCTGGCCAGGGGGAGGCAGTTTAGAACCCAGGATTACTGCATGTTTTTGTGAGGGTATCTACCCTCTATCTGCTATTTTAGAACATTTTTTAAATATTTTGAAAGTGTGAGAATTACTAAACTAAAAATGGACTAAAAATTATAAACCCCACAGGGGTCGACATTATAATTGGCCCGATGGCCCGAAACAGGTTTGAAAACACGTGCGGACCACCAGATGGCGCCCTATACTGGCCCGATGGGGCCAGTGGTAAAATGCCCTCGTTGGCGCCCGCACCTTTGTTGTACAAACTTCTGTTGTATGACATGACAACCTGTATTAGTCTTTGATCTTGGGTCAAAAAAGGTTGGGCACCCCTGATATACATATTGTATTATTATTTTTATTTCACAATATGTTGGTGTTGTTTTGTAATTGTTTAAGTTTTATTTATATTTTGTTTATTAGCACAAAAAATATTTTAGGCATTCTGCATTGTATATGGGTCAGCTTGCTGAACGGTCTACTGGTTTTGACCCCCATGAAAAGAGTGCTGTTAACTTGAATGCATTTAATGCATTAATAAATGGTGGTCTTTTTTGCAGACTATGGGGATCGATTACCTGGGCCAGTGGTTACAGTTGTGGGGCCAGTGATTCTTAAAAATTTCCCTTAATGTCTACCCCTGAATTACCCCTGAATTATAAACCCCACACAGCTGGAGTTTAGCACTTCCTCAATTTGACCACAAATGTTGGTGGACAAATCGGGAGTTTTAGTAGAAGTAGAGTGTTCTTCCAGTTCCTTCAAACACCACTGAGCAACTTCCATTCCAAGTGAATATTGGGAGCGAGCCAGTCCATTCTCTAAATTCTTTCTACCTGTATGGTTGCATTCCTCCGTACAGGACAGCTGTGGCATGGTGTGTGCCGGCGTCACGTGGTTCCTGGTCCTGTATGCAGAGTTTGTGGTGAACTTCGTCATGCTGCTGCCCTCCAACGACTTCTGGTACTCGCTGCTCAATGGAGCCGCCTTCAACTCACTGGCCGTGCTAGCACTGGCCTCACACCTCCGCACCATGCTGACCGACCCGGTGAGAATAATAATAATATAAAACATATATGGGGCAAAAAGGTCTTGGTTTCCCCTCATACATCTGGGACCCAGCCAATATGCCTGGCAATGTGCCAATGTGCGTGTCACATGATTGGCCGTAGCCAATCAGAACAAGGAGAAACACATGAGCCATTTCCTGTTTCTGAGCTGTTTTTAAAGGGCTGTTTTCTCTGGTGGCATCTGCAGTGATTGAATTGGGTTCATTTCTGATGTTATGCTGTGTAGTAATGCTTCTGTAGGGGAATAGAATAGTTCTTAGAATATCATCATCACTGTTCTTTTAGCTTCTATAAAGTACAGAAAAATAACTTGATAATGACATTGATATAAGAAATGATTCACAATGGCATTTTATTCTTGAAAATATATGAACATTATAACAGATTTATTTGTACGTCCCATCCATCCATCCATCCATCTATCTTCAACCGCTTATCCGTTGTCATGCCGCAGGGGCAATAGCTCAAACATAAGAGCTCCACACTTTCCTGTCCCATGCGACATCAACAACAACACGTGGCGCGTGCGTTGCAACTTAAGTTCACCCATTCACAGTATCACGGCGTAAAATGTTACAGGGACAGAATGAAAGATTGCAACAGCATCACCTCTTACCCTAGCTCTGATAGCAGTTTCAATAGCCTCCACTAAACAGAAATCCTGTCTTTGTTTTGTCAGTGATAAGGTTACATTATGTGCTGTTTCATTCCTACAACACAGTCTTGTGTCTCTGTTGTTAGTCATTGTTAAGCATGTGTCCCCGCGGTCTGTGGCTTAGAAGTGAATGATAGAATTTGTGGAATGTTAGCAAATCCCTGACTATTATATTAAACAAATATTGTATTGTGCTTTGGCACACAAGTTTTACTGACAACCACTGTGGAGCATAGTGTGAGAATTAACTTGTGCAGTGATTCTCACACAGAGGGCCGACACTGTGGCAATATACAACTTGTGTTATAAGTCATAAAATATCAGTACTTTGTGAGCACTTATTTCCCAACACAAGCGCACAATCTGTACCCTGCAAAACATATTTAACCACATTCATAACTGTTACTGGAGAAAATGTGTACCATATTTTCTGCACACCGGATTATAAGGCACATAGAATAGAAGCTACTGTAATCAACATAGAGTAGAAGCTACTCGAGTCAAATGACCCATATGTAAGGCGATCCGGATTATTAGGCTTTTAGCTGTGCCTTTATAGTCCAGAAAATACGGTAATTTAGGTATCAAAAGTTGTAATCGTGAAAATAGCCGATCTGCAGCTCTGCAGCTCATTGCAATTATCGTTGGTTTGCCTCGGAGACCTCAAAGTTTGAAAACCATAGAAGGGGTTCTCAACATTTTGGCATGGGGACTGTAAATGGACCGTAAATGCTTCAGCCGTGTCTCGTGCTTTGCTTTTTCCTTTTTGCAATGGTGTAATTTGTAAATGTTATGAAGTTATGCTACAGTAGTTCTGTGTCAATGATTTTTGCTGCTGAGAAGGCTTACTACAGAAATAATATCCTTGGGGGCATTCACTCTATTTGTTGTTATGGCGTGATGCTGATTCAGGAGGTACATGTCATGCTGCTTGTCACCATTCAGTGAAGGTGCCCAGTTTGTAATACAGTGGTGTATGTTTATGGTTAGGAAATTGTCCAACTGGTTGAGTTAAGGGCCTTTCACACAGGGAATGCACACATTAACATGATTAACATGAGATTCCACCATGGCCCTCAGTGCCAACAGACGAGAATCACATAGCATGGAAAAAACGAGCACGGGTGCAACAAAAATCACTGGACGCCGTGCAGTGACGCACCATGTGAAACGTTTGCTTTATCGCACAGCGTTTTCTCAGCACAAAACACAGGTCCCATTGAAAATGAATCAATAAATTGATTGCTTTATTGCTCTCCATGTGAAATGCCCTTTAGTTTCCCTTAAGTGGAGTGAGCTCAAGATTGCTTTCAGATTGACCTCAAAATCCAAAAATCATACAAACGTCATTAAATGGTTTTGGGATCAAGCGTTGCACTGGCATTTTGAACGTTGAATGTTATGAATTCTTTGTCCGTCCGCCAGCGTCCATAGATCTCTAGTATTGGTCTGTAAGATCAGCACTCGGTAGAGTGCAAACTTGCACGTTGCACAAGGCCTACTTGTGCGTGAGCGGAGAGAGCTAGTACTCATGACAGACATCAGCTATAAAGGTCTCTTACTTGCATCACTGTCATCACCTAAACCGGCCAATCGGAGTACCTCGAGGGACTACCGGCTGCGGGCAATGGCCCGACCACGCACTGGGCACTTAGCTTAAAGTAATAACAGGGTATCAGCGGTTCTGGACAGTCCTTGTGCAGTAGTAACTGTGAATGTGCACTGACTAAGTGGACTGAGTATGTAATCAAATGTCAGTTGTGGGAAATTTGAGGAATTAAGCTCAGACTGGGGTTGCCATGACAATCAATCTGCTACCATGGCCAGCCGCCTATCTGACCAAATCAACACCAGGCTACCGGCCATGCGGCACTCCCTCGGTCTCTGGTGGCATGTGTGAAATTGGTACATTAATGGTTCTCCAGATATTGTACAATTACAACATTTTATGAGCAATGAGATACTACTGCACATACAGTAAATGGTAAATGGTGCATTTATATAGCGCCTTTATCCAACGTGCTTTACATAGATTGTAGATCCTATTCAGCCATTCACACACCAGCCAGCACATTGCGAGCAATTAGGGGTTAGCAATTAAGTGTCTGGCTCAAGGACACATTGACACTAACTCCGTGTTAGCCCGGGTTCGAACCGGCACTCTTGCAGTTACCATCGGATGACTACCCCTGAGCCACTGCCGCCCCTGGCACACCAAACTCCCTCTCACCAGCACAATGGGGCTGGCTTTGATGCCTTCATGGCTTCAAAATGTGGTGATTTAAATTTGCAGTGATACAAAACATTGGGGGAACAACTTGTAATTAATTATTTGAAAATGATCCAGCCAGCCCAAGGCTACAGCAGCCTAGACTAAAGAGGTTGTCTTCATTGTGGTTCAGCTTGTCTTCTGGAGGAAAAAACAACTCCATGGTACACAGCCCTGGGCTGTAGCAGAAGCAGAGCTGATGGAGGCTGAGCTGATGCATGTCACATATTGAGCACAGTCAGGCTTTTTTCCTCCATTGAGTCAGCAGCTAAAGGTCCCCACTGCTGAAAGGCTTTAAAGGCCAACTTTGTTTAATCAAAATCCTATAGATCCACTGGGAGGGCAGAGTAAGTGCCATTATGGCGTGAAACGTCCCGCTGCGTTCTGTAACAGTATGTTTTAATGGCTAGCAGGCGACGATGGACAGGCAATGTTTCCTGAACTCCATTATTTGTCTATGGGAGCTGGCCATTCTGGCGACAGCAGGTGGGCGGGGCAAAATCGGACGAAACGATAAACATAATTGAGCTTTGCAGAACTTGGATAATTAAGGCAACAGCCAATGAATTTCAAGCGTCGCCCAGTTTCTGTTACTGGCTGTTAAAGCGTAATGTTAGAATTCACTGTATTTGTGCAAAATGATCTCAGCCAACCTATATTTATTAATAATAATAATAATTTATTAATAACAATGTGTTTTACCTGGCGAGCTATGCTATGCTATGCACTGAGTTCTACAGTACATATTCCAGGGAGAAATTTGAAGTTTTTTTTTCTAAACTGTACCAATATACTGGCCAGGACAGGTCTGATATGACTTCTGTCGGTGGCAGTTAGAAGTCTGGACGCTGCACTTTGGACCAGTCTGAGATGGAACTGCTCTGATGGAACTCTGCTTCTGTCTGCCTGCCTAGACTGACACATGGTCATTTTGTAGATCTCCTGTGTGTGTGTGTGTGTGTGTGTGTGTGTGTGTGTGTGTGTGTGTGTGTGTGTGTGTGTGTGTGTGTGTGTGTGTGTGTGTGTGTGTGTGTGTGTGTGTGTGTGTGTGTGTGTGTGTGTGTGTGTGTGTGTGTGTGTGTGTGTGCGCGCGCACGCGCACATTTCTCTAGCCTGCTGGAGATATGCACCCCAAGTAAAGCCTCTTTCCAGTTTGGGCTTCTGGTACACAAACGTAGAAACTCAGTCTGAAGTGCCTGCAACCAAGTCAGCATCCATCTGCTCATATGTACTTACTTCAGACTGACAGATTGGCCTACCATGACACATTGCATTAATTCACTGTGTCCCTGACATACTGTACTGTAGCTTACCGTTGCTGTCAGGTGGAAACACTATGTTCAAACTGCTTTTCAGAAAATGTAAAAATAGAACCTGTGCTGGCATAATTATTATTTAGTCACAAGCTATTCTTAATGAATCAATAATGGTTGATCATTCATTCATTCATTCATTCATTCATTCGTTCATTCGTTCATTCATTCATTCATTTTTGTGCGTTGTGACCTTGTAGTGCTAAGTAGGGCATTCATTTACAAAATAACAAGTGTGTGTGTGTGTGTGTGTGTGTGTGTGTGTGTGTGTGTGTGTGTGTGTGTGTGTGTGTGTGTGTGTGTGTGTGTGTGTGTGTGTGTGTGTGTGTGTGTGTGTGTGTGTGTGTGTGTGTGTGCGCGCGCACGCGCACATTTCTCTAGCCTGCTGGAGATATGCACCCCAAGTAAAGCCTCTTTCCAGTTTGGGCTTCTGGTACACAAACGTAGAAACTCAGTCTGAAGTGCCTGCAACCAAGTCAGCATCCATCTGCTCATATGTACTTACTTCAGACTGACAGATTGGCCTACCATGACACATTGCATTAATTCACTGTGTCCCTGTATATACTGTACTGTAGCTTACCGTTGCTATCGGGTGGAAACACTATGTTCAAACTGCTTTTCAGAAAATGTAAAAATAGAACCTGTGCTGGCATAATTATTATTTAGTCACAAGCTATTCTTAATGAATCAATAATGGTTGATCATTCATTCATTCATTCATTCATTCATTCATTCATTCATTCATTCATTCATTCATTCATTCATTCATTCATTCATTCATACATGTTTTATGTTTTATCTTTTTTGTGTGCGTTGTGACCTTGTAGTGCTAAGTAGGGCATTCATTTACAAAATAACAAGTGTGTGTGTGTGTGTGTGTGTGTGTGTGTGTGTGTGTGTGTGTGTGTGTGTGTGTGTGTGTGTGTGTGTGTGTGTGTGTGTGTGTGTGTGTGTGTGTGTGTGTGTGTGTGTGTGTGTGTGTGTGTGTGACCTCTGTAGGGTGCAGTTCCTAAAGGCAACGCCACTAAGGAGTACATGGAGAGCCTGCAGTTGAAGCCGGGCGAGGTCATCTATAAGTGCCCCAAGTGCTGCAGTATCAAACCGGAGCGGGCACATCACTGCAGGTCAGAGAACACATCATGCAACATGTCAACAGGGACTGTCAATTCTAATGCTGCGTGCAACACTGGCAGCATGCAAAAGAATACAAAATGATGTAGCAGCATGTCTGTGTTGATCAACATGCCAGGCCACATTGAGTGTTCAGAACACTGGACTGGATTACATTTTCCCATTGTGTGAATAGAAAATGTGATGGAAATGCTTACACAACACCCGTTTTGTACGTTGTAGTTTTGTTGAAGCCAGCCCAAGTTGGATTGTAGATTTTATAGCAGCTACTAGCAGGCGTTGCTTTGTATCTTTGTTGTTGGCTTCCATTGACAATGAATGATAGTCTTTAGCTTTATATCTTCATGTTGCTGGCTTCCTTTGCAAATGAATGGTAGTGGTAACATTCTGAGTTGTTTGTAACACCATGGGTTAATGCTAAGTCTAAACCTGTTTCCAGTAATGTCTCATAAGCCTGATTCATTCTATGGTACAAATGTTTCAAGTTTGTTACAGACTGGAAGAATCCCATCAAGGAGTATAACCAGAACCAAACATTTTAAACATAACTGCATACGCCCTACAAATCATGCCATCTGATTATTTTAAAACTGGCTCCTGGCCACTCTATAATGCCACATTTCAGCACAGGATCAAATCTCCATGCACTTTTCTTTTCTTTGAATCATAATAAATCTCCATAAGCTGTCAGCTTTACAGTCTTGTTGTTGTAAGATTCAAAGAGCATGTTTTTTTCTTTTTTCTTTTTTTCTTTTTTCGAATGAGATCATTTATTATGACAATGATTTCTTTTCCAGAAAGACAGCAAGAAAGAAAGAAAGACGGAAACAAACAAACAAAGATACATGAACAATTCTTCATGGATGCAGAACTTTCAGGTTGGCCAGTCAAGACACAGTATGGAAACGTATTTGTGTTCTGATTGGCCACCCCAATTTTCTGGAGGAGGAAATGGGTGTACAATTGAGCTATTCCAGACCTTTTTTTGCCAACAGCTGATTCTGTCTGGCTTTATCCAGGCTAGGTCTAAGGTGTTCACATAAGCAAAGTGAAATATCCCTTTAGGCTAAAGCCAAAGCTCTTTGTTTGGATTTGGTAAACAATAATTTGGCTTGAAGAAAGCCTGTGGCTGAAGACAACAACAGAGACAACACCATATGATGGTGTCATCTGGTGAAAATAGCCACTATTTATGACTGAGGGACACTAGCTGAAGTAAAAGGGGAACAAGTGCATACAGTGTACCGTATCTGCAGAATCAGCAACATAATGGTGGCACAGTGAGACGGATTCACTGATGGCATGTCCTCTCTCTCTGTGTTTCTCCTGCAGTATTTGTAAAAGATGCATCCGGAAGATGGATCACCACTGTCCCTGGGTGAATAACTGTGTGGGGGAGAAGAACCAGAGATACTTTGTACTTTTCACTGTAAGTACACAGTACCGTACACACTTACTGTACACACACACACACACACACACACACACACACACACACACACACACACACACACACACACACACACACACACACACACACACACACACACACACACACAGAACAAGCATATTCTGACGCCGTTCTGTTCACAAACAGTAAGTACCTACAGAGCTCCAGTATGACACAGGACATTTAAACATTATTTATGATCCTAGGCCTTCGAGGATGATAAAAATGTATATGGGACACACACCAAAACATAAATATCCATCTGCAGCCTGGCAGACCAGCTCATTTAAATAGTATTAAACTTAACGTCTCTCTCTCTGTATCTCTGTATCTCTCTCTCTCTCTCTCTCTCTCTCTCTCTCTCTCTCTCTCTCTCTCTCTCTCTCTCCCCTCTCTCTCTCTCTCTCTCTCTCTCTCTCTCTCTCTCTCTCTCTCTCTCTCTCTCTCTCTCTCTCTCTCTCTCTCTCTCTCTCTCTCTCTCTCTGAATGTGTGAAGAATGAAAGTGCCAACTGACTGGAAAGTGGACTGACTCGGGTGTAGCTATGGGTGGGCCAGGTTGGGCTTCTCTATATGGCCACCCATATAGTGAGCTTGTGGACCAATCAATAAACAAAATAAGTTATATACAGCACATGCTGTATGTAGCAACTCAATGTAAAAACAATGTAAAAACTGTTCACAATACAATAAGGGCTCACATTGTAATAATTAAATGTAATAAGTATTTTAATAATAATAATTTTAACATAACGTGTTAAAATACTTCTTTAATGTAATGTGTACGTTATGAAGAACAAACACATGGCAGCTCACAATGTAATGAATGTTCAGAATGTAATAATGGCACATATTGTTGGGGAAAAAAGTCTTACACTGTAATTTGTATTACATCTGTAGATAAATTTAGACTTTCTTAATGCCCATATCGTTGACAAAATTCTTACACCTTCACATTTATTACCTTTTATTCACATTTCATGTACGAATGTCAGTGATCAGTCTCAAAACCAAAGTTCTGGCTTTGCTCCTGGACTGACTAATCAAATGGCAGGTGTGGGGAATTCGCTAAATTCGCTAAAGGCTGGGATTGCCATATGGCTCATTTGAGCCATGCCAGAAGCTTTTTATGGCAGTTCTGGGCAAATGCTTATCCATCTAATTGAATTCAATCTACAAGCTAAGATATGCAAGCTCAAGCATAGAAATTCATGATGCATCGCCACAAGATGAGATTTTACCTCTATATCTGTACATTTTAACTAAATACTTATTTTCCCTGGCCACCCACATAACATCATATGAGAGACTGTGGCCAAATATTATTGGCTGTCCTTGGATGGTAGCATGGTTTAGAAACTGTGCCATGCATGTGTGTAGACCAGTGGTCCCTGAGAGGATTCCAGGTGGTCCCCAGCTAAATGATGGACAGTTGGTAACCAAATGAACCCTTATAGGTCTGTAACTCTTGAGTGTAAAATGAAACCAAATGGACCCGTAAGGGTCGTAACATCAATCAAATGGTGGTCTGTGACTAAAATACAGAATAAATAGTGGGCCTTTGTATGAAAAAGGTTGAAAACCCCTGGTGTAGACAGTAAGTAGAGCTCCCTGTGGTGGTATAAAGCAGTGAAATGACACTGCTCAGCGCTGATGTTGTACACAACACAACAGCCCAGTGAGTAATGCCGGCCTCCATAGCTATCCATCATTCTCCTGGCTGACACCACCGCCAGCAGGTCTGCTGTTGCTCTCGTACGCTGACAGCTGGTTAGATCAGTGATTCTAAAAGTGGGGTCCCGGAACCCCCAGGGGTACCTAGTACATGAGGGGACAAAACAGAAACACAGGGGGGTTGTATGTTAATGTGTATTAATCATTCAATAGAATATTTCTTAATGTAAAATGTATTTTATTACAACTTTACTGACATATTTTACCATCATTCTGTGCTCTAAACCAGGGGTTCCCAACCACTGGTACTAGTATGGATGGATGGAGGGGGCAGGAACTGGTTGGAATAACTTGTTCCCTCCACGCGCTACGTCCAACCAGGGAAACTCCCCTCTGTCAGGTGAAAAGGGTTGTAGAGCCCAGGATCACATTAGGAATTGGCACTGGGTGAAAAATGGGTCACAAAATCGTGGGATAAAAAAAATAAAAAACAAGATTCGCCTCCACCTCTGATAGTGGTATGAAATATCGAAAAGAAGTACCTCAAAATGTATATTCTCTGTGATCATTTTCTCATTCCCTGCCTCATCATTTTCCCCTCGTCCTGCCCATGTCTTACATGTCTTATGTCCTACAGATGTACATCGCCTTGATCTCTGCCCATGCCCTGGGACTCAGTGGGATGCATTTCTTCACCTGCATCAAAGTCCAGTGGAACCGTAAGTAACTCTTATTACCGCTCCTGAGCTGAAAAGCAGTCTTCAGCGTGCCACTCGACAGAGTTGGGATCAAACACATGTTCAGTTGACAAGCTGTCATTTTGGAGTCATGCTGCTCTGCAAGGGTTCACCGTTGCATAAATTAGCTTAGTACTTGAGCACAGCCTTTATGAGGCTGAGACAAATGGAGGTGGAACAGTATAAAAGCCAGACCTAATGGGAAGGAAGTCCGTTATGGAAGAGTGGAACAAAGGCACCGCAAGTGCCTGCCAGGAATGACTTCAAATCAATAACATGCAATTATTTAAAACGTTTTTTTGGAACGATTATACCGTATATAATTCAAATACTGTAACAGATCTACAAGCTCACAATGCAACAATGTGTCTTACAGGGTCAAGTGGCTGATAAAATTAATCGATTGTCAATTACTATTATTAGGACAAAATTTGTCTTTACAGTTGCACACACACGCGCACACACTGAAAGATGGATATAGGTTATTAGCGCCGCTCAAAAAATATTCTATATGTTTTTTTTATACAAATCACACTGAAGTGACGGGAGTCCACTATGACTGCCACACAGTGTCAGAGCTATGTACAGTAGCTACACTGTCCATCTCTTGGGACTGGGGAAAATGAAGCATACTTTTTACTTTTAAAAGGCTGCACCTTGGTGGAGTCACTAACCTTCATTTGGGACACAAAGAGATACAAATAAAATCGGTCACTAGTTGCATCCATATTGGCCATGTGACATCTCACATCATCAGTGTTGCTTTAACTGCTGCCCTACACAAACATTAAAAGTCCCTAGACTTGGCTGCCATTCATATCAGTGTTTGATGAAATTGGTCAGCAGCATAAAAGGTTCATAGAGAGGTCTTCAGAGAGAGAGAATTTGAAGACCATCTGCTTTGTGTAATTCAGCCTTAGAACCTTACTGCAAAACACACACACACACACACACACACACCCCACACACACACACACACACACACACACACACACACACACACACATTGATCTGCCTCCTGGGTGTGTCAGTGCAGATGAACCAGCAACAGCAGATAGTATTTCATTTTCCCCAGACCCCCACACTGCCCTCTAGGGGGGCATAACTGCAAATGAGAGCCTTATACCAGGTTAGAATAAAACAATCTGTCAGGCAGAAATCGCATATCTCCATATTCCTACTTTTATAGTTTATTTGTTAATTAACACCTTACTCCATCACACTACAGTGCAAGCGTTTCTAAATATTGAATTGAGTATTGACCAGTGCCTGTAATTATATAATAACTACTGTTTAGTTGCTGTTGTGCATTGTTAGCATTTGAATTTGTCAAAAATACAAAGCATGAATAGCTTTTGTGTGCAAATACATGGAATAAATAAATAACAGAATACAAAAAACACAGAAGTATGTTTTTGACCTAATCTAAAGATTTTTAAACTTCATGGAAACCAAGGGCCTGCAATTTCCTTTTTTAATCTATTATCGAACCCTCTTCTAAGAGCACCTGTTTTTTGAGATACCACATGGATTACGCTGAACACAATGTAAAATAGTAGTGGAGAGGACCAGTGGATTCCAATGTAAAACTCAAATCACTTTCTGTCTTGAAGAGAAATGTCCAAACTGAGAAGCAAAATGTCCACGGAACGTACTCAGTCTGAATTCCAGGCTAACAGTTTAACCCTGGTGTCAACATTGTGAGCTTTTTAATGATCAACACTACAAGGTCGATGTGACCTTGTACCGGTAGATCGTCTTTTTTTTTCTATTAAGGGCTTCCTTCCTTTAATCGCGCCTTCTAGTTCATTTTCAACAGGACCGGCGTTTTGTGTCCTTAGAAAATGCTATGTGCGATAAAGCAAGTGTGTAACACGTGTGCTCGTTCAAGGGCACACTGCCTGCGTTTCTAGACCTCGATTCCAGTGAGCTTTTTTCCCACGCTATGCATTCTTGTCTGTCGACACTGAGTGGCACGGGGGAATCGCCGCGATAGTGCGGGCGTTCATCGTTCCCCATTTGGAAAGCCCTTTAGAAGTGACACCGTCCAAGCAATTCAATTCTCATCATATTGTGTTGTGGATGACCGGGTGTTACTTTCCACGGGACGTGGAACGTGGAAAAATACAAAAAAAATGTATTGGTCCAAAATGTAATGTAATGCAAAAACTTTTGAGTAGTGTTACTTCCTCTCATCATGTCATCCTAATAATTCTCCCCATCCTCACTGGACCCCCAGAGTGCGGTGGCTTTTCCCCGGGAGTGTCTGTTCTCCTGCTCATCTTCCTCTGCCTGGAAGCTGTCCTCTTCCTCACCTTCACCTCCGTCATGTTCGGAACGCAGATCCACTCCATCTGCAACGATGAGACGGTGAGTTTCCATTCATTCACCTCCCTGTGGCAGCCACACCCCGAGTGGAAACCTGTCATTTAACCCCTGTTTCACAATTGTTAGACAGGATGATGTTTGAGGGAAAAATATTGAATAGTGTGCAATTACTGCTATTTTGGTACAGCACAAAGCTTGTCTGTGTAATCGCTGATCTCTGAAGTCATTGCCTGTCAAAACACAGAAAACAAAAAATAAATCACGTTTTGATAAGGCCCAGAAACGCGATCAATCTATAATGTTATTTTCTTTTCTTTTGTGTGTTTTTGCCGGTCTGGCAGGGCCCACTGTCAGAGAGAGAATAGACACTTGCCACAAATGTCTTTTTTCTTCTTTTTTTTCCTTTAAGAATCAACATTTCATTGGTTAGTGTAACTCTCTGCCTCTGGCTCTTATCTGTCTAAATTGAATTGCACTTGTCAAGGTTTAATGATGCCAAAATAGGATCATAATAACCTGGGGTTACTTGCATGCGAGCGGTTTGTGGTCAGGGTGGCCTGGACAGCTGTACGACTCCCAGACACAATTATAGTCTCAGTCATGCCCTGACCATAAGTGGTGCTTCATACGTGTTGTTGTCAAATGGCTGTCAGATGACCTACAGTACGTCATACATAATAGATGAGTGATCATTTCCCATCTACATGAATCATTAACTGCATAAAGCTGAACTTTGTCATTTGTTTTCCCTTCAGGAAATCGAGCGTCTTAAGAACGAGAAGCCGACATGGGAGCGCCGCATGCGCTGGGAGGGGATGAAGGCTGTGTTCGGCAGCCCTGTCTCCCTGCTGTGGTGTAACCCCTTCGCTGGCCTGCGCCTACGGCGCCTCCTACTGATGAGCCGCGGGCGGCGTGCCGGATCCGAGTTCGCCATCTGACGGACCAGAGGGGAGCGGATCGGATCGGTGCGGTACAAACTTGCCAACTCTTGGCAATTAGACACCTCTCATTGGATGCCCTACCTACCTATGAGTTTATAGAGGAAATCAGGGGGATCTTGGAGATAAAGCTCATATCAAACCAGGGGTCCGTGCAATGAAGTTGTTTGAGAACCATTGCCCAGACGACTACTTCCTTCCTCCTGAAGGAAGGGCAGTGGCTTGAACCCTGGGATGGCCCTGCCTGGCTGTGTGATTGTCAAGGAGACAAACAGAACCCTTGAGTGGGATCTACACAACTGGAATCATGTGCTACGATTGCTCCCACATGTTGATAGAACCATCAGCATGGGTCCATTTGAATTGATGATACAACTCTTGTCGTTTTTTGTGTTTTTTAAACAAGCAACAGTAAAGAACTACAACACAGAACCTAATTGACTCTGCACTGGTATTTAACGCAAACCAAGTCCATGGTGTCAATATTGACCTCGTACTAAGCACAGGATGTCTATAGCTCAACACCTTTCTCTACATGGTATCAATTATTATTAAGAATGTTTATTTGCCACTATTCATACAGGCCCAGGAAGCCAAATACAAGTAAGTGAGGTCTTCAAAGTTCTGTGCCACAACAACATGTAGACAAGAGCAAACTGGAAATTCACTCAGCTGTGATGCCAACTTCGGCGCAAGTAGAGAGTGTGCACAAATAGCAGAGGATGGTGATCCCTTATTGGCCGTTGATGATGACGTGGCCAACTCTGTTTCAGTCACCCTATTCCTATTGGGACTGAAGTCGTGACGTCATGAGGTGTGCTCACCAATGACATAACCAGGAATACTGGTCCCTCATTGCCTATTAATGACTTTGCCATAGACAGATGCTGGTCAGTGATTGTGCTACGGCCTTGAACAAGGGAGGAACACCGACGTACATATGCAGAGATACACAGTGCATACATAACCAGCCAAACGCAGCACTGAGATAAAAGGGAAGAAGAGGAAGAAGAGGCACAGAAGTGATGTTAGTCACATTTCTTCATGGAAACAAAACACGTCACACGCACATGTGCCACACACACAGCTCCCTGCAGTGACTACAAGACAACTGGAAATGGAAAGACCTTGACATAATTTCTAGAGAAGCAGAGCCTCTTTTGGTCAAGGACACATACGACAGTGATGGCAAGTTGGACAAACGGGGAGACAAAACCATGCTTAAGTGGAGCACGACGCCATTCAGTAGTGGAGCTGTGCTGTCTGGGTTTGCATGTGGCTCAGTGGTGCATCTTCTCTGCCTGCTAATGAGAGCTCTTACACCTCATTTACACACGTTGTGCGACACCAACTAAGGCTGTGTATCCATGAAAATAGGTTTGGTTTTGCCAGTGTTTCTTTTCTCTAAAGCAGTGCTTCTCAAAATAGAGTCTTGGGTATTGAGAAGCATCCAGGCGGACCCCTGGCGAAATTAGTTCATATTGCATTAAAATCGGTTTAACTACTTTAACATCAGCCATGAAAACTATGCCGTTTCCGACCTTTTCTGGATCGGGACTCACTTTGAAATGTTGTGGAAGCGTTCGCAGCCCACCAATTTGACCACGCAACACTTTTTATGCTGCCAGAGTTTGTCAAAATAAACTGCCCTGCGCCCGCTGGCCTAATGATCCAGGCGCATGTCACATAAAGGCTGTGGCTTGACAGCGTGATGCATGTCCTGTTCATGACGACCTTTGCTGCATGTCTCTCTCCTCCTCCCTCTCCCACTTTCCTGTTTATTTTGACTGTAATTATTGATAAAGACACAAAAGCCAAAACAAAACTTAAAACTTAAAATAAATAAACTGCCCTAGAGTACCAGGCAGATAAGCTCATTTTACTCTGAAAAGCCCCACCTCCTATTTCCGCCCAAAACCGAGAAGCATAATCTTCCATTGCTATCCCATGCTGTCAAGTCTCATCACTCTTTGGTTAAATCAAAACCAACCAGTCAAAACGAACAGTGATGTAGATTCAGAGATGATAGACAGTTTTGTTGGCCTGTGTGCCTGTGTGCAAGGCATTTGCCTATCAACAGAAGCTATCAATAATCATGTGTGCATCATTAAAAGCTAGTGTTTTCCAGTACTACTGTATACTTGTTTTGGCACAAAAAGTGTTAAGATGGTAGCCAGATGAAAGTGGTCAGGTGGGTGAGTTGCGTTTCCAGAGCATGTTTATTTGGACAAACACTTAAAACTTAAGATCAACCTTAGTATCTCTGCCCTGTAACTAAGGCTGTCAGTTGTAGTAAAGGACCAACGCAAATCCTCCTCCGCCATAAACATTATTTTCCACATTTTGAGCACAGAGTTGCTGGATAAAGTGCTGTATTGTTTTATGTTGGTGACTACTGTTGATGCTGTCAGTGCAGTGATTATTTAATTACTGTTAACATAACATCACAAGCTGATTTTTACTGCAAATTTTAATGTTACTTTTGAACTATACTTGTTAGTTTCCCTAATAAGTATGCTTACTGTATGTACAAATCTTGGAGAATTGAACAACATGAATGTTGAGTACAATATTACACTGTAAAACTTTTAAGTAAAAGTGCAATACACTCCTAACACACTGGGGGCCAGATAGCATTGGTTATTTGAGCTATTCAACCCCAGACAATTGCTGGTCCAATATGACAATGTTGGCCAAAACATCATACTGTATGCTTGGTATTTGATTCAACACAGACTATTTGTTCTTCTCTGATCTCCTCTGTTTTTTCCAGGTCAGACCACCTCTTGTGTTTCCATAGCGATAAGGCTTTGACCCCTCCATTGCTGATTTGAAAGGAATTTGATAAAGGAATTCAACTGCTAAAAAATGCAGGCGAAATACTATAAAGGGTATGTACTTGACATCATCAAAACAGGAAGTTATGCAGGAACAACTACTGAGTGGCAAAAAAATACTTTCTGGTAGCCTGGTCATCCGAAAAGAAAAAGACGCGGTGGTAATAGAAGAATTTGATTGGTTAAACCTTGAACCTTGATGTTAAGTAAGGAACATCCGACAAACCAGTGAGTTGTTTGGTTAGGAGGTCTGTTGATGAGCGGAGCGGTCCGTTGTTGTGACACATGTGAACGCTCATGTGACCAGAACGCTGGCTTCTAATTGGAGTATTCATTCAAGCCATGTAATAATTAGCCTGGTCTAGCCCTCAATGATTTTGGCCTTGGGGGGGTGGGGTGCCGTGGCATCCACACGGCGGAAGTGCTGCGCTCTGATTTGATCTCACTAACGTGTCGTCATCCCCGGCCCCTCCCGCGCCCGTCCACTGCTGTTCTACGTCACATCATTTAGAGCGACGCCCACCCCGGAAGGTTCACTCCCACTTGAAGGCCACTTTCCAACGTGTGTTAGTCCAGGCTTTCCGTTTTCGCGCAAGGTGAACGAAAATGAAAGCCTGGGTGTCGAGGCTATGTAATAATTGACAACACACTGTCACTCACATCATGCATGTGTTGTGCATACCCTCTATAGAGTTTGAACCTTAATGTTTTTTAATATATATTTATTTATTGTGCCTTTCTTAATCAAGCTTCTTCCGGACATAATACGATTGATGAATTTGTAGAGTAGTAGAGAATAGAGATGTGTTCCTCTGTGGGGAATGCAGGCCTCTGTTATAATACTGTATGTTTGTAGAAGTGATTTGTCATGAAGTAGAGCCGAAACACCATTTACTGTATGTCCGTAATACGCTTTTTTTTATTTATAGAGGGGTCAGGACTGAACTTTATGAACATTTAGAGGATGGGTCAGGATAAATTATGGACTTGATTCCTCAATTCGTCAAAAGGATTTCCCAGCAATCTGAGAAATCACAATTGAAATCCTTAAAGAACCACTTCTTCAGCCATGTTCAGCCTTATTTTCATATAAATGGTCTCACTAATGCTCATTATAGGAAGATTTCTCTGTCTTTGGCTGTGGACAATTCAGGCTTGGTTATAAAACCAATGATGATCATTGGATGAAATCGATGATGTCATTAAGTAAGGTTTCTGAACGGTTCACAGTCCATTCCTGAGATGCAGTGCCGAGTAGACAGTAGAATCTTATAATGAGCATTAGTTTTGTGTCTTATCATGTATGTATAGGCTACCAGTTAGATCAGTGGTTTTCAACCGGTGGTCTGGGGACCAGTGGTCCTTGAGGGGTTCCAGGTGGTCCCCAGCTAAATGATGAACAGTCGGTAACCAAAAGGACCCTTATACTGTAGATCTGTAACTCTTGAGAATGTAAAATGAAACCAAATGGACCCTTATGGGTCCATTTGGTATCATTTTACACTCCCAAGAGTTATATGTAAACAATGTGTACATTATTAATTTTCAAGAATGTACACAGAATTGTTATTTTCACCAATGTTTTCACCATCTCTCCTAAATTGTGGACACAAACTTGAAAACCCTTAGTTTTTGGTGCGAGAGACTACATCACAGTGGTCCGTGGCTAAAATAAAGAATAAATAGTGGGCCCTGGTATGAAAAAGGTTGAAAACTACTGAGTTAGATGATGATACGGTTGATTTTATTATTAAACCGCAACCCTGTGGACAGTTGGATTGGATTGAAGGAGAAAGCTTGAAAGTATTTTATCACTGTCGCATGGGGAAAAAAACCTATGTCCCAAAACATTATTTTTGAGTGGATGGAACATATGTCTTCAGAAATAGTAAAAAAAATAGCAGATCTACAGGCTCACAACGCTACGCGAGTGAGGCCTTATAGATTTTCTGTTTTCACACCTTTAGCTTGACAAGTACATGTATATGACAAAGTAGAGCATTTAGTAACTCAATGAAAATGCTGCAAGACGGCAACAGACACCCGCTATTTGTCTTCATACCAGAAATTTGCCTCAGTGTTTTTTTTTTTATTGTATCCTCATCCTCATAGACTGTGATCATTTGGAGAGATGCTGTGATGGTGATTTTTGAGCTCAATGAATAGTCTTGAGAAGAAATTAGTTTTAGTTTTATTTCATTTATCATATCAACATGCTGTCTGACCACTTTCAAATCAACATGCTGTGTTGCTGACCATTTTCAACTGTGTCTGAATTTCTTTATATGAATTATATACCGTAAATTACCAACAGACAAAATTGTATGATTCATGCAATTCATTCATTCAATGTGTCTTCTCAAAATGACCTGTTTTTTTAATACTTTGTATGCTTTTCCACTGCAGCAACGTTTTTATTGTTTCATTTTAATTCAAACTTCACTTTTAAAATGTAGAACAAAATTCTCCAGGGTGAACACCTCTTGATGCTAAATTATACCCTTACATACTATGTTTCGTGGCCCACATTATTTTGTATAATGTGATAAAAAAAAACAGAACATAATATAAAACTAGATCTGCTCTCAGTAGAGTGCAAACTTGCATATAGCGCACAAGTAGGCCATGGCATACTTTTGCGTGAGCAGAGCGAGTGATCCAAAAACAATTACTGTAATATTTATAATAATAAATATAATATATTATTCTCTTACAAAACAATAATTATTTACAGAAACTCCTTCAGGAGATAATACTTATGACATTAGTTAATAATTGTTTACAGAAACTCCTTCAGGAGATATTAGATAATACTTATGACATTAGTTTTAAAGTATTAAGTATTAATCAATAAATAGCCTATACTCCTTTCCAAGTGTCTGAATGAGATGAATACACAAATTACATATAGAAGAAACTAGAACAGCACTCAAAACTGGCCAATCTGAGTACCCCGAGGAACTTGCGCCCACTCAACTGTATTTTTTTAACTCACCTGGCCCGACCACGACCACCAACCGTGCACCGCCATGCACCGATCATTTAACTCGCGCCACTGAAAGCCTGAGCGCCCGCTCCACTGAAAGCCTGAGTGTCAACACTATTTTGAGACTATTCCGATGCTGATAGCCTATGGCATTTATATGCTACTAATGAAACAAACAAGGGCTAATCATGGCCAGTCTGTACCATCATATGATGTATCTATGACGTATGGCTAAATTTGGGTAAGGTTTAAAACCCCTAGGCTTACATGCTAGTTCATTGGCCCTCAATATAAAGTTTGTCTGTATGACTTGTTGCTCCACACGTCGTGGCTCTGAGAGTATTTAGCCTGTGGCACATCAATGTGCCACACAGTCCTATTTCTCTTAGAAGTGTAGCTCCTGCACATCAAAATGATGAGACGAGAAGAACATAAGCTGAGCAGAAAACCAATGACGGTGCCGTCGCCTCCTCCTGCACCTTTCCTGAGATATGACAAGCCTGTTTTGGTGAGCCAAAAATCGGATAAACCACTACAACGTCTTGAGGCAATGCTGAAAGACAGCAATAACACCGCTTCTTCAGAGGAAAAATGTTCAGATGAACCAATTTGGCGGTCTTTTGTCCTACAACCTACTTCATCAGCTACGAGGAGGCGAGACAACAAGTTGGCCGGCCGTGGGATCAAAAGGCAGACCACATCGTGTGCTCGCTTTAAAAGGTCTTTGCTGAAAAACTACAACCCCTTTTTGATGACCCCGACAACCAATGACACAGTCTCGACAGTGTCGACCAACGTATCACCAACGGAACCTCCCGAGCCCATACTTCCCGAGCCAGAAACTCCTGAATCAAGGGCGGCTGCCGCAGAGTTAATCAGACATACGACCCAAGCCATGCTCAATGCCATCCTCCCGCCTAGAAGATTTGAAGTCGATGATGACCAACTGTGGGAGCAGCAGGTGTCCAGCTGTCCTCCTACTCGACTGGATCTGGTGAACCTACAGGAAGCGCTGGACTCTAACCTGGAGGAAAGCGATGAGGTCAGCGACTCGTTCCGCCTAGCAGAGCTCCCTGCCCGCTGGGAATTCTACTCTGAGTGCTTCGACGAGCTGATCAGACAGGTGGCTCTTGACTCTCCCAAGAGGGGCCAGCTGCTGGCACGAGTGAGAGAAGAGATCCGTCTCTCCATGGAATACTATCAGATCCTGTCCAAGACGGGTGAGGAGTTTGGAGTGAGGAAAGCCCTTCAGGCTGAGGATGATGATACGTCTAGCCTGGAGAAGAGGATTGCTGAAATGGAGAAGCAGAAGGAAGGACTGCAGAGGCAGATGGAAGAGAAGGAACATGAGTTTATCGCTACTACACTAAGTGAGCAGATGCAGCACGACGTAGACAACAGGTCATACCTGGCGGAGAAGGCCTTCCTGAAGAAAGTCAACAGCCAGCGCAGAAACCAACTGGAGAGGGTCAGGCAACTGCGTGAGGCGCAACTGGAGCAGGCCAACCAACAGCGTAAAGCCCAGCTAGAGGCGGCCAACCAACAGCACGAAGCAGGCAAGGCAGGTGAGCAAGCAGAGGCAGGCGAGCAGGCAGAGGCAGCCAGCGAGCAGACAGAGGAAAAGCCAGAGGCGGCCAAAGAGCAGAGTGAAGAGGTGGAAAGTGTCAAGAGTGAGGAGCCCGAGAGTGTCCCCGCAGGATGAGGTGTTTCAACCCGAGAGTGTCCCCGCAGGATGAGTTGTTTCAACCAGTTGTCAGGGTCGATCGGTCAACGGTTTTCGAATTACACTTGACATGGACAAACGCAGAGATTTTATGCATTTATTCTAGTAATATAGTATAAGAAATGGATGTTGAATGAATTCTGTACAACAGCATTTTTCTATGCTTTTTTATTTCATTGTTAATGATTTGTTTATTTTTCACAGTTAAATGCTGTCTATAGGAAGCAATCTGTCTATACAAAATTTGGTCTGTGTATCTGTGAGAATCTAATCTCGCAAAACTGATCTCAGATTGGGCTGTGTCCTAGATACTTCATAGACCACTATAGTCTGAGATTCCCATTGGATATTCCAGTCTATAAGATGAGAGCCTAAGTGGACCGACGAGGCCCACAATATATATGTATATTATCTATCACTGTTTTTAGTAGCAGCAATATATGGCTGGATGCTTCTGAAATTTGACATCTGTTCCACCTGAATCTGTCTACACAAGTCGGAATTGGTTTTATTGCCACATCACAGGTTTATGGTAGACAAGTGATTTTTTTTCCTTACGAAATCCATCATTTTAGTTTTCCAGGAATGGGGAGAATAGAAAGAATGTTTATTGACGTACTGTATGCACAACTTGAAACCCACCCACACTTTCACCCTTTCCACTGCAGAATTTCCCTCTCTGTCAGTTATCTGATCATCACTGTAAGCACACCCATCTATCAATGTATTGACAAACTAGCCTATCACAGTCATGTCATCAGGTTACTTGGCATTGTGTATAGGAGAGGGCTCTGTACACCTCTTAATGAATATATTCGAATAAGTTATCACAAATAATATGTACAGATCATCCAACGTGTGGCTTTGTGATGGATATTTGGTCTCATCCAGGAACATTTTCTGGTCAATTCCAAGTACCTTTTATAAGTTATCAATACAGAGAGTGTAAATATATTATAATATACTGCTGTTTCTCCATACATGATAATAGCCAAGCAAATTATTTCTAATCATGCATCTACTTTATAGGTCATATTTTTAAACCAGTACAGTGTTCACTCATTGATCGCAGTGTTCATTCTGTTTGGGGAATTTTTGTATTCGTGGCATACTTATTAAGGTACCGGTAATTTGCACATTTTAATACATTACATTTACATTTACCGCAGGTAGACTGAATATCTTTACGCCTTTGCTCTGCTTCAGGCAGTGCTTATAATAGATCTCTGGTCACTTGTTATCATGTTTATTATTAGATTCGTTTTTTTGACCAAAGTCACTCTCAGTGACTACTATCCACTCTAACATTTCTACTTGGCCATCTCCATTTTTTTCTGGGGCAACCTTGTTTTCTTTCCAATTGGTGTTCCATTTCGGCCTGTCAGGTAGGTTCTCTGAGGATGTGACCAATGAACACTTTCCGATTTGTATTTCAACTGCATCCAGGCTTGTTCTTATTTTTCCACAGGTCCACTTCGTTTACTTTGTCTCTCCACCATCCACCAGATGTTTAAAAAACATCTGATGCAAATCTGATGCAAATTGAATGTTTGCTGCTTGTGTGTTTCATTGTTCTTCAGGGTGCCCTATGGTATGTTAGAGCCTCATCCCTGAACTTATTTCCCTTTTGCCAATGCACAGCTTTGTGTGTATGTCTGTCCGTTTCAGGTCTGCACACGAACGTCACACTGTTTACATTGTGTCATTGTGATGAACGGCACTACTCACTTTCCACAAGTGTGATTTCCTTTAAACTATTTTTTACCAATGCAGTGAACGAGATTACTATGTAAGGCAGGTAGAAATGTGCGTCTCTGTGCGTGTCCATAATATTTGGGTACGCCTGACCCAAATATGGAGCTGGGTTTTAAGGCCAAATACCTATTAATTCAAAAATCCTCAACATGATAGGGTTGAGAACCACTTCTAGGCTCTGTTCCATATGGGCATTTTTTGTTATTGCGGCACCAAGTCTGGTTGAGAAGAACCTGAATGATTGCTGTTCTTCTCTCATTGTCTCCACCGTAAAAGGTGACCCCCTGTCCGTTCGCAACATCTGTCCATCCATCCCTCACAGGGTGACATGACCTGAGCTGGTGAAGACGGGTTAATTGTCCTGTGCCCCGAATGGGGCACAGTTTGGTCTAGTTTGGTATTGGGATAGCAGAACTGTCATAGTTGTATAGTTCCCATCAGTCACTGTAATTCAGTTGCCATGATGTAGATGGCCTGCTCCATGGCTCACCTCAAATCATTTCACTGCAGCGTTCAAGCAACAGGGTCAGCTACAGTGGTGGACAAAGTACAAAGAAAAAAGCAGCACAATATCAAAATACTCACATTTCATGGGCCAACTACACACATTTTATACAATCTGACTACACACATTGTAGGCCTATTATAGATTTTCAAATAGCTCATGTATAAAACAGGTTTTAACTATGACATCTGACATGTAGGCTATCTTGTAATAAAAACTATGGAAACTATCTTGAAATATATAGGCTACTTTAAAAATGTGGGACTTGAGTAGAAACTACGGTATGGACTGGAACATAATGCTACAGTATCTACAATTGTTGTGATCATTTGCATAGTAACAGTGCTTTGATTGTTCATACCAAAATTTGACACATTTGAAATTGAACATAATATCCAAATGCTTCTTATCTACCCATTATTGCCAATAAAATATACAAATTAATTTTCAATAAATGTTACCATTACCATTATATCACTGATGCTAGTTATTACTTGTTACTTGTGTGAGTGGAGCGGGTGCAAGTTAAGTGATTGGTGCGTGTCGGCGACGTCCCTTGGCCTTGGGTCGCACATCACCATTACAGGAGGTGACATTACCATCACCATTACAGGCAATGATGTAATTAAGGGATCTCACAGGTATTGTCAAGAGTATTATCTCCTGGAGGTGTCAGGGTTTGCTCTCTGCTTGCTTACTCCGCTCATGCACAAGTAGGCTATGGCGTGCTTGTGTGCAAACTTTGCATACAAGCATGCCATGGCCTACTTGTGCATTAGCGGAGCAAGCAAGCAGAGAGCAAGTACCCTGACACCTCCAGGAGATAATACTCTTGACAATACCTGTGAGATCCCTTATTTACATCATTGCCTGTAAATTGCGCTTTGCACTGCAAAGCGCAAGTTTGCACTCTACCGAGTGCTGATCTAGTTATCTATAGGCACCGTCTCTGTATGTCTCTTGTGTGTCTGTGGTTGCATGTAACTAAAAAAAAACATTAGCGCGACCGGGTTCACATTTGAGAGGTGCACTCTACACCACCGCAGGGAATGCAGTGCTGGTGTTGAGTCGGTTGGACACACGGTTGCCTAGACCTGCCACAAAAAGCAGCATCCGTATATGGAACTGCAACCTTCATATCGGGGCATGCCTGACAAATAACTCCATATATGGACATGGAAGGGACACAGGCATAGGTCTATTATCTGGGGTGGGCCATGCATGCATTTACAACTTACATCGTTCCAAGCAGGCCACCTGGCCACTGCCCAACGGGCACCACTCTAGTATAATTAATATGCACTAGACGTAATTGTATTAAAATCAAACGAACAGAAAAGACCACTAACAGACACTAACATAATATGGACCTCATCTACCAATTGTGTCTGTCTAAAAATCTATCACAGTAGTAGGCTGTTCACGGCTCGTTGCCTTTTATTTTGGAGTCTTCAACCGGAACACGCGTCGCTATTTTGTTTCGCTTGACTCGCGGCGTGAGCGTCCGTGAACGTTGTCGGTGACGTCACTTCCTCTTCTGTCTGTTACTCAGTAAACATGGCGGCCGGCGGGACGGCAAATGTTTCTGTAGTAAGTAATGACATGTCTCGTGAAGAATGTATGATCGTCAACCGCTGGCTGGTGGACCATTACCTCCATCTGGCCATACAGGCGTTTAAAGACAACCAGTACGACACGTTCTGTACCATCAGAGATGTGCTGGACGGTGAGCGTAGAGAATGTTTATATTGTTGCAGAGCCAACTGACTCTGGATTGTTGTTGTTGCTGTTTTTGTTTCTGTCCTCAATGTCTGGTGGCGATCAGTGTGCCACCAAAACTTTTCATAGCATGCACTCCCAAAACTGTTGCTCATGAGCCCATTTGGAAAGACTTGGAAAGATTAGTGTCCTTATGGGACCTCCATATGAGAGAAATTTTACAGCTCTAGCAGTGATTCCTCAACCTGATTTATCGATTGATTGTTCATGCAGAACTCAATACAACTGTGTGTGTGTGTGCGTGTGCGCGTGTGTGTGTGTGTGTGTGTGTGTGTGCGTGTGTGCGTGTGTGTGTGTGTGTACACACACACACAACCCCTTTAAGCCAGGGGTGCCCACACCTTTTTTTTACTTGAGCTACTTTCAAAATATTCGCTCAACAAGATCTACACATCAAAAATGTGATTATTCCATTACTGAAAGCCCCTAGAAAGTGGGAGCTTTGAAATAGTGGTGATGGTGTTACTGTTGTACAGTGTTTAAGAATAATGCACTGAACATGAAAATAGAGGGGGAGAATTGGAAGGGTTTTCTTTATTATGCTACTACTGACGTTTCAAAGTATTTGGGGTTTGAGTTGACAGTTATTTATTCTAGGGGACTGTCATGTAATCTACTAGTACTAGCCCTGCCATGGCTATGTTGTTTAAGTCCAACTTTGCTTGGACTTAAACAACATACGGGCAACTTAGATCCCCTTTACTTGTGGGTTGACTGACACCTGCACGCTCATCAAGTGGTCATTACTCTGTGTGTACTCACCCATTAAATAATTCCAAAGACGTGATGTGCGAATCATGCGATATAGTCCTCTAGTTTCATATCCATGTGAAAGTTGTGGCACAAAACGTTTAGTCAAATATCCTCACTTTTTTACGAGATGCACACAGACATCTTTCCCCTCGGGCAAAGGGGCTCATAATGTCAGCTGCACATTTTTGAAAACTTCTGCAAACGTAACCAGGGAAACACAAACGTTTGGGACACACATCAGTCTGGTGCATTGCGATAGGGGCTGGGTAATTAATCACACCACCTGCCAATTGTGTTTCCCAAACTTGTGTGTTTCGCTGGTTACGTTTGTGACGATCAGAGCAGAGGAAGTTTTCAAAAATGAAGTGTAGCGGGGCCCATTTTGTGCCACAACTTTCACATGGATATGAAACTAGAGGACTATACAGTATGTAACTCCACATCTTTGGAATTATTTAATGGGTGAGTACACTAAACACAGAGTAATGACCACTTGATGAACGTCAAAGTCGCATGATTTGTTACTACGCTACCGCAGCGAAATTGGTTCTCCGCTTTTGACCCATCACTTGGAGCGATGAGCTCCAAGGAGTGGTGAGCTGCGGTTTGCCGCGCACGGCAATCATTAGCTGATTTTGACCCCCAATCCATCCCTTTTGATGCTGAGTGCCAAGCAGGGAGGCATTGGGTATCATTTTTAGAGTCTTTGGTATGACCCGACCGGGAATCGAACCCCGGCCTCCCAGTTCCAGGGCGGACACTCTAACCACAAGGCCACTGTGCAGGTGTCAAAGTGAATGGGATGGAACCATGGCTATTTGAGCCACAGGTTTAGTCCTTATTCTAATGCGGGCATTACATCACATTTTAATAGAATACTGATGCATGCGTTTTACGTCACTCTGAGGCTGCCTCTACTTTACATGATAATCCCAGAGGTAATATATTCCTCATCCTCTCCTCCTCTTCCTTCTGCCACTCTCCTCTCCAATGCCACCTGAGTTTTTCATAATGATGTGGCCAATTTGATGTCATGTGTGGGGAAAAAATAAGTTTGGAGCCACTAAAATACCCACATTAGAATAAAGACAACCTGTGGCAATTCAAACTTCATTCTCTCCTTTAAGTATTTCTACTTGTTTATAACAGGGGCCTGTCGGCCACCATGTTCATTTTCATTTGGTATTTATATCTCTGGGACCCCCAATTTATATGATAAAATCAATGATACTGAGTCAGTGCTTTTGTATGAGTGTAGCAGACAGTGTAGTGTCATGAGAGCTTTGGCCCATAGCTCCACTGATTTTATGGTTCTGCCTATGGTTCTGAAGTTAGCGCTATTTTGAACTACATTATTGTCCATTGCTTTTACAGGTGTACTGTCTATGCCTGTGGAAGTTACCGACGTGTTGACCACAAAAATTAGAGTGCTGCAGTTTCTGGCCCGGATAAATGATGGAGACAATCTTGGTAAGTGTTGGACCATTCCCTTGTGCTGCTGACTATGGCCTTGTAGAGGTGGGGGTGATTGGTGTGTTGTTCACACTGCCTCCTGAAGAGGGCCCAAATCTGGTTCAGAGAACCAGTGAAAACCCTGGTTCTACACAACAAGGACACTGTGAAAAACGTTTGTTACCAATGTCTATGCCTGTCTATGTCTATGCCCTCTACTGCCCGTAGATGTGTCGTTTGAAGCAGACGAGTCCATTACTCCACTGGAGTCGGCGATGGAGTTGCTGAAAATTATCAGCACAGAACGTGACATTGAACAGCAGGACTTTGAGCGGGTGTGCATGTTGGTCAGAGAAATGGTATGTTAGGATTACACACTCAACCATATCATCCAGCAATTCCCAACCTGTGTGTTCGTATAGAATAGATGCTCGGCAAAGCCGAATGCGTGGACCGCAGTGGGCTTTTTTAATGTAGCTGTTGAGGGCTGTGTTGCTCTGTGTTTCCCAGATGGTGATGGTTTTCATTAAGAACAGGAGGTATGATGAGGCAAAGGCTGCGCTGCATAAACACTTTCCCAAAGGGATGGTTGGCAAGGTAAGAAAACATGGGTTTCAATCCAGTCATTTTAAATTCAATATAATGTTTGTTTCTTGATGCTTGTTAAACAACATGCATGCATGCATGCTCAACAAAATGTGTATAGTGTGTCCCGCATTAGTCCTGGCAATGTTGAGGTTTTTTTTCCTCATGCCCTTTTAGACCACATATTGTCATCTTGGGGACAAATTAATATGCTGTATGTACAACGTAGTAAGAGAAAACGAATATATACTGTAAACATTTAAAATAATCTTATTCTATCAAAAGTCCAAACTTTATTCCTGACAAGCCACCTACTTGCTTACATCAGCAGCAGGTGTCCATCAATTTCAACTAATAATATGGAAAAATAAAAGGAGAAGGGTGTAGTAGGTTAGCATTTATGCTGTTGTGTAAACTGCTAATAAAATAGGTTTCTGAAAACATTTGTGTATTCTGTACAGAAAGCCATGTTGACCGCTCTGACCAATGATAAAAAGAAAAGCCATAAGGTCCTGGAACAGACGGCCTACCAGCAGTTCAGAAATGAGATGCTGCAGTTCTGTGAGAGCCTCTACCCACCGGCTGAACCGTTTCTACATAGGGTATGTGTTGTGTGCCCCAAGGCTGTTCTGATATCTGTATGGTATTGTATGTCAATACAAGGTCACTCACACACCTGTGCTGGTTGGAATACCAGAATGGTCCAAATAAAAGTCAGACCAGCCGACATGTTGCGGCAGGGGGGTCAGAAAACTAAGCGCTTGGGAGGGCTGTTGCAGCCTGAAAGAGGGAAGAACTTGAGTTTGAAATAAATAGGTTTTATTTGCACCACCCTTGTTGAAAACAATGTATGTGTGCAACATCTGTTTTTAAGTACAATCACAATTCCAAAATGGTTAGGACGTTGTGAAAAATAAAAATGGAATACAATGATTTACAAATGATCTTCAACCTATATTTAGTTGAATACACTACAAAGACAAGATACTTAATGTTGAAATTGATAAACTTTGTTTTTGTGCAAATATTTGCTCATTTTGAGTTTGATCCCTGCAACATGTTTCAAAAAAGTTGGGACAGGGGCAATAAAAGACTTGATAAAAAAAAGTTGATAAATGCCAAATGGAACCAAATGGAACATTCCACAGGTGAACAGGTTAATTGTAAACATATTAGTGTTGTGATTAGGGTAACAGGAGCATCCCAATCGTTCACAATCAAAGATGGGGCGAGGTTCACCACTTTGTGAACAAAGAAAGAAGTCAAGTAATCAAGAATGGTAAAGAATTCCATCTACAAACCTTCAAAAGTGTCCTTATTTCCCAAACATTTACTGTGTGTTTTTAGAAGGTTATGTAACACAGTGGTAAAGATAACCCTGTCCCAACTTTTTTGGTACGTGTTGCAAGCAGCAAATTCAAAAAGATTGTATAGCGGTATTGTCACAAAAACAAACAAGTTTATCAGTTTGAACATTAAATATCTTGCCTTTGTAGTGTATTCAACTAAATATAGGTTGAAGATAATTTGTAAATCATTATATTCCATTTTTATTTACAATTTTCACAACGTCCCAACTATTTTGGAGTTGTATTGCACAGTGACAACTAAAGTCTGTAATGTTTTGGCTGGCCTTCTAGTCATACTATGAAACAATCTAAAGAAAGGGATTTATGAATGTGCCGTTAGTCGACTGCAGTCGACTAACGGCACACTTATTCATATTAATTTCGACTATAGAAATCCTTAGTCGGGGACAGGCCTACTTATTACAAAACAATCTAAAATAAGTATAAAGAAATGTAAAAGAGCCGCCATTTGACTGATCCCATGAAGTGAACAGAGATTGTGGCTGTGTAACTGTCTATACTTGCGACGTACAAAAGGAACCAAATAAACGGGTCTGTTTGGTTTCATTACACTCTTGGAAAATTAACATGGTGAAACACAACTTGATTTCATCAACTTGTTTTTCACCGTGTTAATGTTTTTTTTTTCAGACCTCCATTTTGTCCACACAACATCTCTAAGGTATATTAATGACATAGTGAAATGTTGAAAATGGCTGGAATTCCCCTTTAAGTCTTGCAACATTGAACACTTCTGTATTACTATTTTGGTCTTTGGTTCGGATTCCCAGTCGGCAAAGAAGATGATCACTCAGCGACGTCTGGAGGAAGACATCAACCCTGTCAAGGTTCAAGCAGCTGCTGAGCCGGACCTCACAACCACTTCACCCACACCATCTCCACTGCAGTCACCCGCATCGTCTCCACTGCAGTCACCCGCACCATCTTCACTGCAGTGTGTTTTTTGGTATGCTCTTCATGGCACAGCGCCAATCTTAACTTTAACTGTACAAATATTACTTAATACATGTTTACGCTACAAAGCCTAGTTTAGCCCAAAGATTCACTTTGAGGGGAAAACAATTTAGAACATTGCAGCAGTCTGAATGACCTTAGAGCAGGTCGACTGATCCTGTTTGGCAAAACAAAGTCAAATTAGAAGTAAAACAAGGCAGAAGTTCTTATTTTGGGAGTAGGAAAAACATTTGCCACCGCTAGATTTCTAGATTCTAGTTCCCGACACTAGATTCTACTTCCTGACACTAGATTCTAGTTTCTGACACCAGATTCTATTTTTTTCTGAGAAATCTATGTTCCTGTATCAGTGATGCATATTTCATGCCATGGATCATCAGAATGATAGATTTTTGGCTCTGGACCCCAATCTGAAAACATGTTGTTCTAGGGATACCCAGAAGAGAAGGTTTGAGTTCAAAATGTTTGCTCCTGAAATAATGTATTCAATGATGTATGCCACATTTTCACAATTGTTCAAAAATAGCAGACCTACAAGATAATGGTGTGAGCTTGTAGATCTGCTATTTTTCTTTTTTTTTTGTTAATAGTTAAAGCATAATACTTAAAACATCAAAATGTGTTACAGTACAGAAAGGGTTAAACGCCTACTGTTTAATTCAATCATTAATCAAGTATTTGAGATTTATTCATCAACTAACATTTGATAATGTTTTCAGTCCCAGGCAGCCTCAGACACGGGGGGAAGTGGAGACTGACAGTCAGGAGACGATAGACTTGGAGGAGGAGGAAATCTACCAGAATTTGCCAGAGTCTGTGAAAGGGAGCCCGATTACACACAGATCTACACACAGGCACCAAAGACCACAGGCCAGCGATCTGAACCAGTAAGTTAGATGTACATTTGGGCAATAGCTGACAATCACATGATCACAACATTCCCAGGTTCATTCAAGCTTCATCCAAACCTTTTTCTTAGTAAACGGTAGTGCAGACCATACTGTCTGTCCCAACTGTTTCTACATTAGGATTGCAAATGTCTGCCTGAATAAATTCGGAACTCTGTTAGGTGAGGGTACTTAACGTAAAATTGGCGCCAACCAGTGGAACATACCAGCGGCAACCTCTACCAAACTGACTTAAGCGTTATTTCAGCAGTGAAAAACTCATTCTCACTCAGTGTTAATAATATTTGTAGAAGATGACAGTAGCACAGTTTGAGATTTGCACTTCAGTGCTAAGAAAATTATAACCTGTGTCACTCTGTCTGAATTGCTGAATTCCTACAATGTCAAGGCTTCCACTTTTTGTGGAGGTAAATTAATGATGTAGAGGGACCTTTTAAATATTAGTAGGGGCTGTTTTGTATTTTTTTTTGGTATGTGATGTCTTGTGTTATGATTCTGAATATTCTTTGTACTCATAGGATTTCCCTGTCTCAGCCAACAGCTTTAGCACATTTTGGATTTTGCACATAAATTACTGAATGAAAACGCCTAAAATTTAGAAAAAGTCCTGAAAGTTGTTTTTTTGGGGGGATCTTTAGCGAAAAAAATGCTCAAATAAATGGTGAATGGAGGCACTTGTAGTTTTTAATTACAAAGCATTGAACATGCTAGGATCCTCCTAACAGTTTTGCCACTTGGGGGCAGCAGTGTGTTCCTTCTAGTGCTTCCATCTGGGAACGCTGACACCCAGACACATACCAGCCACAATTTAACAAAATGGACAGGTAGGGGACTTGCAGACTACTATGCCAACTAAGCAGCCTAAAAAGTAAAATATATGTCAATTATATTATATTATTAATATCGCACTAGACTGGCAAAATAGCCTACTCAAATCACCTACTGCTTATTTCGGAAACTTATTTCATATCTCCCAAGAATGACATTTTATCAGTAGATGGAAACGGCAAAATTTATTTTCATGAATTTCTGAAAATGCGCTTCCTATTTTCGAAAAGGCTTGAAGGAAACGCCCCTCCGCCCGACAGCGTGCCTATCCCGAGGAGCCGACTGGAGGCAGCCTACCTTACTTTGGCTGAGGGCTCTGCGATCTCCTTTGACCAACTAGATGATTCTCCGCTGGAATCGAGGCTCGTCATTGACACGGCTCCAATGACACAGGAGTAGGCATACTCGCCTAATGACGATTATTTGAGATAATCACAGTTATTTTTGCAGAATTAACATAATTAATTCAATGTTGAAATAAGAACCAATCATTTTCTAGCGCTCGCAAATGTTTATTTCTGGATTCATTTGTAAAAACCTGTATAAACTAAAGTTGTGCAGACTGCTGTACAAGACGCAGCTGGCTGTACTGCAACATACACACACGTCCAGTTATTGTAGTGGTTTTGCACCACTCAAAAAGATAGATGGAATAAGAATTATGTTATGTTCAATGATGATTAAGACTTCAGCTGCTTTATAGCTTAATCAAGCTGTTGATTCACCGGGAATTTCGGGGATGTGTTTTCACCTACATTTCTTTGCTTAAAATAGTCCCTTTACTTGTTCCCACAACAAAAAACATCGCATCCAACCAAGAATGTATCTAAAACGCCTCACCCCGATTCACTTTGTATTCAAGCCCAGTGATCCACAGTCCTTGCAGTCACGTGATCGGCTCCTTTTTTCGTTTACGCCATCATAACACGTCATCCTCGTCACTATGTCCTATGGAAGCCGACCTTCCTTCATAACATTACAACACCGGCCAATGCCACACTGTACAACAAGCCTCGTTGACTTTGCATTGGGGCTGCATTGAACTCGGTTTCCCAGAGGCACTTGCGGCCACGTGATCGTGATCTGAAACATTTGACATTACAGTTCCACAGTGGGATGTCTGTAGGGAGCACTTTGAGCTCTATTTTCTCATCCTAAATCATAATTCTTTGTCACAATTAATCGTCATGTACAATTTCATAATGTTGACAGCCCTAGATCAGAGCCCACGACTACAGGCGTAGCAGCGGAGCCCCGCGGAGCGGCAGATGCCCCAGTCAAGGAGCCGTTCACCGTGGCTCGCCTGGTAATGCTGCCAGACAGCCAAGAGTCCTCAGAGGAAGTGGAGATGGAGGAGCCGAATACAAGAGCGGAAGTGGAACGTGAAAACAAGGTTATTACACAATGCATTGCGATGCACCACATTGTAGTGGTGGCATTTCCGCATTTGTAAAGAGTCAAGACAAATATTTGGTAAAGCTAAAGCCTAACTTGTATTTTGTTTGTTTTAGTTGGTTTTGTAAACACAGTTTCAGTTTGTTAGTTTCAAAAAGACTTGTTATATTATTAGGGGTTTTGGTAATTTCATTATTACTTTTAGTTCAGTGGTTTTCAACCAGTGGTCCGGGGATCACCAGTGGTCCTTGGGAGCGTTCCAGGTGGTCCCCACCTGTCCATCATTTGACCTAAGGGTCAAATGGACCCTTAGGTCCATTTGGTATCATTTACACTCCCAAGAGTTAAATTATATTTAAACATCTGAATTATCGTATTTTCCGGACTATAAGGCGCACTTGAAAGCCTTTCATTTTCTCAAAAAACAATAGCGGGCCTTATAATCCAGTGCGCCTTATATATGGATCATTTGACTGCAGTAGCTTCTATCCTATGTTGACTGCAATAGCTTCTATCCTATGTTGACTGCAGTAGCTTCTATCCTATGTTGACTGCAGTAGCTTCTATCCTATGTTGACTGCAGTAGCTTCTATCCTATGTTGACTGCAGTAGCTTCTTTTCTATGCGCCTTATAATCTGGTGCGCCTTATATATGAAAACCGTTCTAAAATAGGCCATTCATTGAAGGTGCGCCTTATAATCCGGTGCGCTTCATAGTGCAGAAAATACGGTACTTAATTTTCAAGAAAGTACACATCAGGGGTTGACACTAAGGTCTCCGAGGCACTTGCCCAGCGGGCAAGTGCAAGTCAGGTTCTACTTGCCCTCAGGTCATGGTCACTTGCCCCCCAGGTTCCAGGTGGTCCCCAGTTAAGTTGGTTAACCAGATGTAACTCTTGAGAACGTAAAAATGAAACCAAATGGACCCGCATTTTTACACTCTCAAGAGTTAAAATTCATCATCTTAATTAGCCCAGGTCTACACTGTAGAAGATTAATGGTCATTTTGATCTGTATGTTAAATTGCCTGTTTTGTTTTCCAAATCCAGCCTGGAATTGTGGATAGCTAGAAAGCAGGGAAAGATACAGAGGCAGAGTGCAATGACTGCCTTCAAGAGAAATTTATCTTGTGTTGTGTTATAGTGCACTAAGTTGCACACTTGCCCGATCGGGCAACCAGGTAGCAGTCTTCACTTGCCTGCCAATTTTTTTTTACTTGCCCCGGGCAAGCGGGCAAGTGTTAGTGTCAAGCAGTACACATTTTGAAAATGTGACCAACATTTTGCCAGTTGTCTCTCCTAAATTGTGGACACAAACTTGAAAATCCTTAGAGACTAAACTCAACATCGAATGGTGGTCCTTGGCTAAAATGCAGAATAAATAGTGGGCTGTGGTATGAAAAAGGTTGAAAACCCCTGTTTTGGTTAATTATAATAACCCTGTGCGACGTCCAGGAGATGAGGTTGGAAATGGAAGCTGACAACCAGGAGGGGATGAACTCCCAGGAGGATATGAACTCTCAGGATGAAACCAAGGTCACAATGGAGGAGCCAGCTCAGTCAGTGGCAGCATCCACGGAACAGAATCTAAAGAGCCCTGTTACACACGGTGGAAACACAACATCTGCACAAGCCAGCGACGCAAGCTCGTAAGTTGAAAGTAAACCTGGTTTGGCACGTGTCGTTGCCTGGCATTGGTCATCCTGATCACGTGGGATCATAAATGTTCCCCATAAGGCCAGTTGGATTCCAGTCCACAGGATGCCAGTCGCCAGTATAACGGGTGGGATTTCATGTTAATTACATGCACACTATGCTTGATTAGCCTGACAGCACTCTGATTTCTCACACTGGTAGAAGTCTGATGTTATTGCTAGTAGCTGACATTTAGGCTATAGCTGACAATGTTTGATTTCAGCTTTATTGTAAGCTGTACATGTTTTTTTAAAGGACAGTTGGAGAGGGTAATTGGAAGACCTTTATACTTTGACTCAAATGCTGTGGTAGTACTTTGAATTTGTCCACCATTTGGCCATAAAATAAAAATGTGTCCTACATTTTTCTGTCACAGGGGTTGACACTAAGGTTTCTGAGGTCAGTTTCTACTTGCCCCCAGGTCATGGTCACTTGCCCCCCAAAATATATCATAAATTTTGCATTTAAGTTTACTTTCTACTTGGGGCTTTAAACATTTCCTTTCGCAGTTTGTTTAAGTCACAAATCTCACAATCAGCTGCAATAAATATTCAGCTTGTAAATCAGTGGTTCCACAGTGGTCACAGACCCAGCAAAATGATAGTTTGGAACCAAATGGACCTGGGAGAGAGATAGGAGAGATACTGTAGCTTGAAAGCAGGGAAAGACACAAGGCAGAGTGCAATAACCACCTTCAAGACAAATTGTCCCATGTTGTGTTATAGCACACACAAGTCGCACTCTTGCCCATTCGGGCAACCAGGTAGCAGTCTTCACTTGCCCGAACATTTTTTTTTACTTGCCCCGGGCAAGCGGGCAAGTGTTAGTGTCAAGCCCTGTGTCACATTTTCCAAGTACAGTATATTTTGTATGACTGTTGACATAACTGTTTGGTCTGATGTGGAAATGCTATTCTATTCTCTTGTCTGGTAGATCTTCCCCAGGCAGGGAATCACCCCTTCAAAAAGGTCCAGCCAGCAGTACTGTAAATGAGTAAGTTTAAACGTTTATATTTTATCTTTAAAAAGTAAGGCAATAACAGTCCAACATTATTCTGAAAGTATAGAGTGCCCCCTTGTGGAAAACCAGTTTACTGGAGTGAATATATTTTCTTTTTTGTCCAATTCTTTTATTATGACATATTAGGTGGTCCAACACTTTACTTCGACTTACTATTTTACTTTGAATGGAATGGCTGTCCTGGCCTAGGGGAGAATCAATTGGTCAACTAACCTACTAGTCCATGCCAAACGTAACAACCTAGCACAAGGTTGTAGCACAAGCATACCTGTCGACCCAAACTCTACTGGCAACTCTCACATTGCATCCAACACTGGGTGAATGGTTTGTTGCATCCACTCACACTGAAGAGCAGAGATTGTAGATCCACTAATTTCTTAAATGGTTAATTTCTAAAGCATTTTTGAGTTGTTTTTTTTTTTTTGGGGGGGGGGGGGGCTGTCCTATACAATACATTAATTAACATTACATTAACAATACAATAATTTGTTGTCAAAGTCTGGCGTTTGATTTTATTCTGACCTTTATTATTCCTACTGAATAACTTTGGACTTGCACTCTTCCTAGGCCAGAGTCATCAGCGGAGGACATGGAGAATCCCCTCAACTCTGCTCCTGTCAATGAACCGCCTACATGGAGACACCGAAAACGAGCCAAAGTGTAAGAGCAAACACATCCACCTGCATTTACATGTTGGAGATCTGCTATTTAGAACCAGCAACCAACCGAAATCTTGTGTCTGTAATTGTTCTTATTTTATTTATTTGTTACAGTAGTATTATACTTATGTTATTCAATAACCTAAGTATGTTAGATATTTAATATAGTATAAACACAGACAATTCACTGTTATGGAGCTGTAGGGGTCAACTAAGTATAGAGTTTTAAGTGGTTAATCCTCTCTAAAGGTCAGCCCTAAATACCATGACTGCACCAGTGCTGTGACTGAGCACACAACTTAACTAGCTCCTTCTACAGGCTCCAGGTAGACAGTGATGATGACAGCGACTCAGTGGTGGACAGCTCCTCCGACCATCGTGTTTACTATACCCCTAAGAGCTCCACTCCTCAAAAGAGCTCCACTCCTCACAAGAGCTCCACCCCTCACAAGAACAGCACCCCTCAGAAGAGCTCCACCCCTCAAACCAAGTCAAACCCCCTAACAAACTCCACCCATCCGGCGAACTCCAACCCTCCGACAAACTCCAACCCTCTAACGAACCCCAACCATCCAGGAACCTCCAACGCTCCAGCGAACTTCAAACCTCCAGCGAATTCTAAGTATTCAAAATGGTAAGATGCAGTAATGGTCAAGGTCTCTGCATCTTGAATCAGACATACATACTCCTGCTGTCATGATTATGGTAAATTCAAAGCACTTAAGTTACTTCCCATATCTGTTCCTTATCCCGCTATTACAGATATTGTGAAGCCGTTTTCATACCAGATCATCATCAAAATAAAGTATTTCAGCACACTTCACTATCTAGTACAGTCACACACTACTAGTATTGAATTCTAATATGGGGTGCACTGCACCCTCTGCTTTAATGTACACTACAAGTAGCACCGCTCTGACAGTATTTCTATTTTTTGTTTTTAAAGAGAAAATACAAATGTTATTTGACAGATTTGGTCTTTGTTGCATGAACTGTAACCTACCTCAGCTAACTTTTGTTTTTCTATTTTATGAATCTGATTATTATTATTTATTGTTTTATCCACAGGAGACAGCTGTGCAATAGCGCAAAGGAGACCAAGGAAGTGTGGAGTGATGAAGAGGACATATTTAACTTCACTGACAAATGTACAGTAACCATTTTAACAGTTGTCAGATTACTCACTGTACACATTGGAGTACCCAATGTGACATCCGTTACCAGATTACTACTAAACATAAACAAACTAAATCAATGGGTGGGTGATTTGTAAACAAGTTAGAAACTATGCAAATGAGTTGTGACCTTGTGGTTCTGCCAGGTTTTTCGTTTTTATGACAAAGTATAATCCATCATTTTTGGTTTCTGTAATCCAGATAAAAAGCAAAGTGATACCGCCAGCATTTGCAGTACAAGCTCGGGCAAGAGGGTAAGTGGACTGGCCTTGTTTTTAATTTGGTTGATGATACTATTTTAATGTAATTTGCATAGTACTATTGACTTGACAGAAAGTTGAGTACAAGAAAGTTATTTTGTGAGTGTTGTGACCTTCCAATGCTGAACCTTACTTCATTTTGTATTGGCTACACCTGTCTTCATATGTGTAGTGTAGTTATGATGGACTAGATTTCATTTTTGTTTCTTCATGGTTTAATCACCTAAACTTGAGATCACAACCCATTGAGTAGTAATGTGCCATGAACTTGGAATGTCGTTCATTTCCTTTTTTTTATGTTTGAGCTTTTTATGCATTTATTGATAGGTAATAGTAGACAGACAGGAAAAGATGAGAGAAAATGAAGCTTTCCCATGCTCAATGTCAAATCACTATGACAGAGGGTATCGCAACTAATTGTCAAGTAAACTATATGATTGTTACAAACGTTTTCTTCTTCCTGCGTTGCAGAAGTGGACAGAGGCCGAGTCAAACCTGTTGAAAGAAGCAGTTGCCAAATTTGGAGAGGGGAATTGGGCTAAGATGTTGTCATACTACAAATTTGAGGATAGAACAAATGTCCACCTCAAGGACAGATGGAGGACCATGAAGAAGCAGAAATTGGTGTGACCAATAATCATACAAATCTGTTTAAAGGACTGTAAACCTTTGGAGCAAATTCACATTGTGAGCTTGTAGATAGACTATTTTTGGTGAATAGATTTGGTGTAGATGGAAAAAGCGGTCTAAGTACACTACAGTGTAACTCAGTCCAGCATGTCCATTACACCCTTTTAGCAGGATTTTATCTGCCACACTTTGTATAATTTTAGCAGCAGTTTTTTTTCACCTGAAGGATGACAACAGTAACAATGTTATTTCCTGTGATCCTAAATTTGAACGTAAAAAACAGTGGACACAATTTTCTTTGTCAAATGAAAATTAAACTTTGCATTTAAGTCTTAACCGATTACCTATCCCTCATCATTCTAATTCTATTTGAATAAGACAATTTAATCTGTGCTTTCATGACTTGTTTAACAACCATGTCATTCAAGTAGGTATGAATAGCTCAGCAAACAACCTGCTTCAAGTCCATGATAATTCAGTCCAGTTGTTAAACATACTGTATGCTTTTATTACACATGTTAATACAAAATTGGCAGCCATCAAGGTTTTTCAAAATCAAATGTGCCACATTTAATTTCTTAAAGGAAAAACAAAAACACCTTAAATAAAGCAAAGGATGACATCGATTAACTGACAGAAATGGTAGCACAGAGGAGTGAAGCAGACTCATCTATAGATTGTTTGAATGTTCATAGAGTAAAAAAAAATACTCACTGTAAGGCGAACCTATTTTAAACATCTTGATGTAATTGGTCCTCAGTTACACATTAATATGGCAATATTTCTGGGCTTTAGGCAGCTCAGACACCTAGTACCTATTGATGACGTCAGCGTAAGGTTTTAATAAACTTCAACCTCTCTTCCTGGAAGGTCAACCTGAATTTGTTCTGCATCAAATATAAAACAGTTTGAAACCTGCCTACTGATATCACTGTACTGCAGGTTTCTAAACTGCCCGCACATTAATAAAGTCCAATTATATCAAGATGCATTAAAATGGGTGAAGTGGTCCTTATATTAATCTGAAACTGTACAAAATGTATGTACACTGTCAGAGTTCCAAATGGAAAGATTAACGCTTAAGATTTTGACTGTTTACATAAGTAACTCACTATGCCAACATGGTAGTCGTAGTCGTTGTAGTGACCAGGTAATGTTGGGACAGTCATTTAAATTCCAGCGTTGAAGTGACTTGGCAGCTACCATTTTACTGCAGCTGTTACAGAAACCTCCCAGTTTATGAACATGTAACTTTTTACTTTGAGAAGAACATGATATATTGATGTGTCTTATGTCAGTGTGTCTTCACTTCTGATGAACTCTCCCACATCAGCCTGATGGAACACAACGATTGCCATAGGGTCCACTCTGCGACACTCCTGAGTGGTCCTGGCTGCCACACCAAAGCCCTGGGAGAGCAGAAAGAAAAGGAAAATTTTAGCCAGTGTAAATTGGGGGCATTTGATTTTTAGTAGGGCTGGAACTTCAATTGTGATCTTATCCACTGATAACGGTCGAATCTATGACAACTGTGATCTTATCTACTGATAACTGTCAAATCTGCTTGCGGTTAGGGTTAGAGAAGGGTTTAGCCATGTTTGTAGCAAAACCCTACCCCCCTCCAACTGTAACCCTAAGCCTAAATCCCCATGTTCAACCAAGGTGGTTGAACATGAGGGTCGGGCATTTAGGGTTACGGTTGGAGGGGGCTAGGGTTTTGCGTCTCGGAACAATGGGAGTCGTCAGAGCATGGCCATTCTGAGACGAAAAAGTCCTGCTGATGATAACTTGATAACTGCGATCTTATCCACTGATAACTGTTGAATCCGCTGGAATCTCTGGGACTTCACATCCCTTTTAATTGACCAGAAAAAAATTCTCAGGTCAAATATTGATATGCGATTGAGATTAATTAATTACAAAACTTAAAATTAATTAGAACAACATTTTTAATCAAGTCCCAACCCTAATTTTTTAGACTTAAATAAATCTGATGCACAGACGAGTAAATATGTTATATAGTCAAAAATAACATTCTGTTGCTTGTATGACACTAGCATATACCTTATGCTAGTGTCTCTAGCATATACCTTATGCTAGTGTCTTGTTTTGGGATTATAATCCCAAAACATTAAGATTTCCCGTTGCCCCTAGACACGCCTCAAGGATTCAAATAAGCCACGTAATACACTTTGATATATTAAAGTGTATATAAATCAACAAATACATTTTATGAGATTAACTATTGACTAAATTGATTAACTATTGATTTTAAGACATGTCACACATCGCCCAGTGCTACTGCACACAGAGTGGTGGTGGATCTGATCCATCTAGCAGTACTTACTAATGGCACATCTGTCATGGAGTAGACCACCACTCCTTGGTACTTGTCTGTGTTCTCTGTGATGCGACCCAGTCCAGACTTCAGGATATGGTTCCCATACAGGTAGGACTGCTCAGCTCCAGGTTTCACCCACACCTTGTACTAAAAAGCAATCGAACAGGATTACAGTTACACCTCATTAGAGCCTGACTGATATATATTGGGCCGTCATATCGGCTGTATTGGTGAAAATGTCTTGGATATGAACTTATCGTTCCCAAAATTTCGGTCGAGCTCTACACCTTTAACACTCCAGATCTGGTTAAACCAGATCTGGAGTGTTAAAACCGTGATTGATGGGAGTTCCTCAGGGCTCCATACTAGTGATTTCTGTTTTCTGTAAACAATTTCCTTTGGCAAAAGCCATCTCCACAATACCGGTGTTGGGATCTGTGCTTAACAGTGCTTGAGTACCTTTGCATATGGTGCGAGGAAGTCCAGAGCTGTGATGTGCAGACGGAATTTCTGTGTCTTGGTGAACTTTCCAAAGCATGTGCCCACTGACACCAGCTTGTCCCGCGCCACGTTGGTCGCCAGCTTCAAGATCTTCTCACTGTCCACATGCAACGTTCAGAGATACATTGCATGTGTGCACAAAGCAGTGTAGAAATATTACATACACACTAATGATTAGTGTGCATTTCTTTAATAGTTGATTAGTGACTCGACTATGCTAAACACATACCTAATTGTACAGTGGTTTTCAAACTGGGGCAATTAAAGGTCCCTGAAGTTTGGGGTTTAACTCAGGAGTTTCTAAATAAAGGCTTGTGTGGTAGATTGGGATACCAGATGGTATCAAATCAGGGTCCTTGTCCTCATATGCATATTAAATAGGGCGTGCTTGAAATATAAAGGTTTCATAACAGAACGCTAGCCTACTATATCACTATACACATACCTACACTACACATATCACATACCTCATATAGTAAACCCGGTCGTTATGCAGTCTGAAGCAGTAGGTGCCATCAGGTCGATCCACCAGCAGCTTGAGGTTTTCACCAATGCTAGTGTGGGTGAATTAAATAAAAAACAAAATGTTAGATCTGGTCCATAGCTCCACTGCAGAATCATAGTGGCAATGGAGCTATGGACCAGAGCTAGATCTGCCTGATAGCTCTGATCCATAGAGGTCCATAGGGCTATCGACCAGAGCTAACTGCGAATAAAAGTAACTATCAAACACTTACTATTTAGAAAGTTTCTCAAACATGATTTTAGTCTCTTCGTCCGTTAACGGCCTCATCCTGGAGATCTATCTGCTCGTCAAATCCAATGGAATAAATGGCAAAAAGGTAGAATACTGTGATGAGACTGGGGACGGGAAAACAACGTGGGTGCTCTCTCTTCTCTTGTGCTGTGCCAGAGCCATGTAGTATAGACAGAGTTACGCCAACTCCGTTCACTTCATGGGGCCAGTCGAATGGAGGCTCATGTACATAGGCTTCTATTGAGAATGGGGACAACAAATAGGGACCAGTCCTGGACCTGAGGTAGGCGAGTGGAAATGCATTGGATTCAGGCAACAGCCCAGCGTTAATGATCTTAAATCGCTTAATTTTGGATCGTTTTTTAATAATAGTACAACATAAACATTATTGCACTGTAGCATTGTTACCGTACAATACCATGTTGAAAACATGCATAAAATACCTCTTATTTGCGCCACCCTAATTAAAAACAATGTATTTCCAAGTCCAGTGTGACCCTATTCAAGGTGCAAGAACAGCAGCTCGAGCGCTCAGTTTCTGATCCCTCAATGTCGCAACTCTGACACTAGATGGCTCTGTGCTGCGCGATAACCACGGCCCTTCAAATGATCGTCAGAGAGTTGTTTCGTCATCAGCAGGCGCCAGTCCGTCAGTCCGTGCGTTGGTTAGTTCCTGATGTTGAGTTCATTCCGCTCACAGAGCCTCTCCCTTCATCACGTCCACCCAGAGGTGAGTGAGACATTTCATTACTGTTATAAACTGACCGCACTGCCCACTGCTGCACCGCGCGCGCGCTATTAGCTTCACCTTACTAGAATTATTCCAATATTTTCTTTATACTTGTACAGATTGTATTTTTTAAGGGAGCTAGCTGGTTAGCATAATGCTACTGCTGCCCAGACGGGAAGATAAACTAAAGGATGAGCCATCGCGGTCAAGTGGTTGAGCCGTCTAGTTAGGACAGACAGTTGCGACATTGAGGGGGGCGGAAAACAGCCTGCTCGCGTGTTTTCATGTATTCGCGCGAGCTGCCCATTAGAATCCAATGCATTCCGTAACTTCCGCTCGGTTGTCCCCATTTGTTGTTGCTCCCATCAGCGTTAGGGAGTAACAAATGAAATATTACTGTAACATTGTTACTTTTTCCAGCAAAAGTAGAGATTTTACTCTGCCAATATGTGTAATAACTGTGCCAAAACATGCCTCATTATTATTATTACTTTTGAGCTTGTTGCATGTGAAAACAGAACAGATGTAAAAGATATCGACAGATGACAACAGGGATGCACTGTAGTTTGTAGATCCTAATCTACCACAACATTCTGTACACAGGACATACACTACAAGTTCACAGTTGTTTCAAGTTGTCACTAAACAGTTTATGCTGTATGTCTATATTCCTTTGTGGGTGGGGTGGGGGACTTGGGAACGTAATATTGTAATATGCAATATATTATTCTTCAATTCTTGTAATAAGTAAATTAATATCGTTACTATTTGTAAGTGGTCATAAGTAAAGATACTACTATCCTAAGTAATATTGCCCAACACTCACTGGTCCCATTCTCAATAGAAATCTATGTAGGAGATCCGCCATTGGACTGGCCCCATGAAGTGAACGCAGTTTGCGCTACCTCTGTCTATACTCCCAAGGCTCTGGTTGAACTGAAGCTTGCACAGAACCATAGCGCTATTTGCATATTCATTTAGAACTTAATTATTTACCCAGAAGTGAGTGTCGATGAAAAATAGGTATTTTCAAATATGTGTAAATGTAAACACTGTTGTGTAACATCCTCAATGTGTGTTAAATCGTGAGGTCACTGTGTGGTCCTTGACGTCAGGTTGGTAGTGTCCAGCTGACAGTCTGATGCTAACGGCTAGCTGCTGTAAATGGATAACATCTATATACTGTAAATATATGCGTGTGTGCTGCGTACCCCTTTAAAATGAATCACACTCAGAACTGTTATACAGCAAAGATGTGAATGCAAACCCTCGTTAGACTGGTGTGGAATAATAATAAAGGGACCGGGCCGTACTTATTAAGTTACGTAACATGATTTTTCTCCAGCGTTGTTGTTTGTAAATACCGATGAGGTTTGGTCACTCATACACAGTGTTATCTGATCTTATTTGACGCGATTATTTTTCTACAAATAATTGATGACGTGATGCGAGTGAGTGGAGGAGAATCTGGTGGGTTTTTTATTGAGTGTGAATGGGAATGTGAGGTGAGGTGTGTCCTCATTATTGTGACAGCTTCCCTTGTCTCTCTCTCTGTGTGTGTGTGTGTGTGTGTGTGTGTGTGTGTGTGTGTGTGTGTGTGTGTGTGTGTGTGTGTGTGTGTGTGTGTGTGTGTGTGTGTGTGTGTGTGTGTGTGTGTCGTTACATGAAGTCACAGGGCAAAAATTAACCTTTTAAATCTAATTTGCTGCGAATGCGAACATGAGTTTTCTTATTTTCCCCAAAAACGTTTCTGATGATGCTAGAATGTTTGCTCTAGTTGATTTAATGATTAATTCTTAGACAAGCCATGATTGTTCTACATTATACCTTTTAAAAGTAGCATTTAATATTAAAAACATGAAATGTATGATGTATTAGTCATCCAGACCTCTTCAATGAGTCATAATCATAATCACTGCAATGTGATTTTCTGTATACTTTTGCTGCACAGAAAGTGAAAGCTTGTAGATCGGCTGTTTTTGCTCTTTTTATTTGTTTTTCTAGTTTCTACGTTTTAGCTATGATATGCCCATAATATGGATCAATCACTGATCAATTATAATAATTATATTGTATGTAGATTTTGTTTAAATTCCTCCTTCACTTATGAGTACTAAAACATCTATTACTATAGTAATTCATAATAACGAGTCAACAACATAACTCATGCTGTATTAATATTCTTGTGCCATTGCTACAGATAAGCGATTTAACTGACTCGCAACTTAACACTGCAAACTGTCTATGTTCTAATCACAGTAATGTCACTTACCTTGAAGAGTGAAAATGTCACAGGTCTTATTTTGGGATAAACACATCAGCTGCTCTGAAATCCATTCTCACATTTGATGTTGCATGAATATATTATGATCCAACTGCTCAAGTATAGTGCTGAACTATTTAAATGGTGGAATTGTTTAAAAATGTCCTTGTGCACTCATGTTTAGCAACAGTTAATAGGCGGCCAGATTACAACCAATTAAAAGCAGTAATATTTTAGATTTCTGTAGAATCGGCCTCTCAAAGTCCCTGCATGACAGCTCTTCATGTCATGTTGCAGCAAGCTTGTAGACTCTGGTTATTTTTTGTAAAACTTTGAAATGTTCTCTAATAGGGTTTCCCTCCCTGTCATGGCACAACATATTTTCAGAGGTGCATCTGCAGAAAAATACTTTGCAAGATACTTCTGAGGGCTCTCCTTGACATGACACAAGTGCTTCTGCGAGAGGATGTTCTTCATTTTGTGTTGAGACATTTCATCATGTGGCTTTCACCGCAGTAGGAGTCAGTCTACACCTCACACTGGCTCAGCAGAGCAGAAACAAGGAAACTACACAATCTACTGTACTGGGAAGACATAAACAAGATAGATAGCTACTTTATTGATCTCCAGGGGAAATTCTAGAACTGCTTCCTCAATTTAAGAAACGCTTACTTACAATTTACTCACACTGGTTCGCGTATTGACAAGTATACATTTCATTCACACGCAGTGAAAATGGCAGATGTGCAAGCTCACAAACACTGTGCAAAGCTCCTCACTGTGAGCTTATACATCTGTCATTTTCACCAGTTTGGGGCAGATCCCCAGGTAAACGTCTTAAGTTCTCTTTTGGGTCTTGAGCTAAGAGAGTGGTCTAAATTCACAAAGTAACTTAAACAATTTAAAATAATTGCAGTGCATTAAAAAGTAAACCTGCTTTGATATGTCATGGAGTGTAAGAATATTAACCCAGGTATTTGGTATGATCCATTTTAACATATAAAGGTACAGTAATTGATTGAATCAAATCACTGGTTAATTCAATCACGACATCACTGATTGATTTATGTTGTTGTCTTTCTGCTCTTGTCTAACAGGAGTGTGTTCCCTGAGGCTGTGAAGGAGTGTCCAGTGCCCCCCCACCCCCACCCCGCCACCCAGTGGTTTGTCTGTCTGTCTGTCAGTCAGTCACCAGCTTCCTGCGGAGTGTGTTTGTGTCACTGCTAACTGTGAACAGGAAGACCGAAGGAGTAGAGTGAAGCGGAGTGCAGCCCGAGAGGAAGTTGCTGTCGCCTCTTTGTCAGCCTCAGAATGACTGAGTTCTGGGTGTGTTTCAGCTGCTGTATTGCAGAACAGCCTCAACCGGTGAGTACTACTGTGAGTTTCTTTCAGGGGGTGGGGTAGAATAGGGACACATGAACCCTAGTGGTGAACCCTATTCTGTGGTGAACATTTGACGAAAGTATCACAACTACTACTGCAAAGATATTGAATGTAGAGTGAAAAATGTGAGGGCTGCCCGTATCATCATGCATGATCTCATTCTGGCCAATCCCAATTTCCGTCCTCACACGCGTCCTCAATATTGTGTGTTTACACAAAAGCAGAATCACTATAATCCTTCCAGTGAAAATGGAGGCATGAAAAACATTTACTTTATTCAAACCTCAGTGAGTGACGACATTGGTGCGGGGGCCACTGCCAGCCACATCCTCCGACTTGACAGAACAAAACAAATTCATCATTGTGTATTGCTGAACATTGTGACATTCGCAACAACCAGTTGTTATTGTCAGGGAGGTAGGATGGATGTCTACATGGTGACATTACAGGCACAAGATGATCATGAGTGTTGGCCCACGTGTCTCATTCTATGCATTGCTTTCCATACAATGGCACCAGAGCCACCAGTGAATTACGTGTTTATTAGTTATTTTCATCGCTCTTCTCAAGGAGGTGTCAGTGTCATGAAGCAGCCTTTTGCTTCTATGGGCCGACGGCGTGGAACAAACTCGCACTATACCTTTAAAAGGCAGCCTCTGTAGACATTTTCAAAGCACAGCTCAAGACTTTTGACTTTTGACTGTATTGATTTTATCACTGTATTGCATTTTCAATGTTTTATGCCAAATTTTATGTCCTCGTTGTATTGCATCTTTAATGTTTTGCCTCTTTATTTATACTTCTATTTTCATTCATCTTTATTTTTGTTATGTTTTCTCTTTTCTTTTCTCTATTGTTATGCAATGCATTTTGAGCTGCATTTTATGTCATGAAGAATGCTATACAAATAAAGTTAATTAGTTTATTATTATGTAAATATTGTAGCGTTATAAATGTCAAAGTGCAGCTAAAAGGTGAGATGTTGATTTCACTTTAAACAGGGCATCCATATTTTGGGCATAATATGCACCACGTTAATAATTAATTCGGCCATTTGTACTAGCCAGGCAGCAGTGGCAGTTCGATGCTGGGCTCCTCCAGAGTTGGTGTCGAAGTGTTCTTGAGCAAGACACTGAACCCCTAAGACACTGAACCCCTTGCATGGTTTCCACTGCCATCAGTGTATGAATGTGTGTGTGTGAATGGGTGAATGTGATGCACAAGCTATGTAAAGCACCTTGGATAAAAGTGCCATATAAATGCACTATTTAGCCTTTACTAATATTAATTGACTGTTAAACTGTTGTTAGTTAAACTGTTTGTGTTCAGTTGTTGATGCACTATTACCAGTACTAAACACCTTTCCTCCTTTGTTTTGTTTGTTAGAAGAGGCGGCGGCGAATAGATCGTTCTATGATCGGAGAACCAACAAACTTTGTTCACACCACACATGTGGGCTCAGGGGACATGGGCCTGGGCCTGGCATCCGTACGTACAACCCCACACTTCTGTTCACAATGATAGAAAGTAGGGTTGACTGATATGAGTTCAATGCATTGTCAGCATTATTTTAAACATTATGCCTCCATCACGGTTAATGAATGATTATTAAAGAATATTGAAACTTTTTCAGTTAATTGCACATCCTTAGCACAACCAAGACCTCTTAAGAATGATACACATGGTACCGTGAATTATGTCCACTCTTAGGTAATAAATGTCTGTGTCTCTGCAGGTGGATCTTGTTCAGGCCCAAATGAAATCTAAAGGCGGGTACAGCCACAGCGGATCAGAAGGTTCTCAGTTATAACCCACCAGGTGAGACACAGGCTGCTGAGTCTTAATAGGGATTCAGCAAGCAGCACATTATTGCAGGCTTGACTTTACTCTCCATTACCACAGATTCATGGAAGCTCGGCTTACAATCTGTTTAATGCAGTACTTGCAGGTTTTACCTTCCCAGGCATATCAACTGATTCCTCCTGGTAATGCTAGTGTAAAGTTGACAGAAGCAGCTCAAACACATTGTAGTGAAGAAGAAAATATTGCTACCTCTGTGTACCACAGATTGCAATTTGCTACCGTTAACTGTATTTATTTAACCAATTTGGTCATGACTAGATTCTAGTTCCAGGCCCTGGTTTCTAGTTTCTGGCGTTAGATTCTAGTTTTCCAATGCTAGATTCTAGTTTCTGATGCTAGATTCTAGTTTTTGTCACTACATTCTAGTTTCTGGCACTAGATTCTTGTTTCCGGTGCTAGATTTTAGTTCCCAATGATAGATTCTAGTTTCCAATGCTAGATTCTAGTTTCTGATGCTAGATTCTAGTTTTTGTCACTACATTCTATTTTCTGGCGCAATGTTCTAGTTTCTGACACTAGATTTTAGTTATTCTGAAAAAAAATCTATGTTCCTGTGTCAGTGATGCTCAACACATGTCATGCCAGGGACCACCAGAATTATCTATGTAAAATTTGGCTGCGGACTGCCATCTGAAAACATGTTCTAGGGATCCCCTAGAAGCAAAGATTTTAGTTAAAAAAATGTTTGCTTCTGAAATAATATATATTTGCTGCACATTTTCACGATTTAGTAGAAATAGTAGATCTGCTATTTTTCAATAGCTGCTTAGAACACCAGAACGCGTTACAATTCAGAAAGGGTTAATGGATGAAACATACATTTTCAAAATATTTCATGCAACGATCGTAGGAGACATGAGCTTGTTAAGTTGACTATTTTAAATGTGGGACTCATAAATATAAGACATGGCCTGCTTTTCTTAGGACATACAGGTCAAACAACAACTCCTGTGTCTGTCCGTCCAGTCACCACGCCCATCGTTTCTCTTTCAGCACTGTCCTGCTTGAGTTCATTCCTCTAGAAGGGCAGTGTCTATGTGTCCACCCAGGCATTTGTTTGTCCCACTTGCAAGAGACCCAGTTGAAAATATTTCAGCTCTCAGCAAGCAGATAACAATGCCACACGCTTAGTGGTGTATCATTCTGCAGTCCTCCCATTTTAGACAATTAAAAACAAACCTGCACTATGCTGAGTGACTGTCCGTTAGTTTGAGCGGCTTTGAGCACAGTGCTCAAAATGCCTCATAATATAATGCAGTTACATGCACTACAATGCACCGCTGCAGTTAAATCCTGCTGCTCACTGTGAAACTAGAGATGGACTCATTACTGAATACTGATGACTACACTACAGTAATCACTTTGAAGCATTGGCATTCCAGTTTAGTTTGGTTATTCTCAGCCCTTTATTTTAGGAACCCCAAGTTTCATATACAGTACATTAAACCAGGAACCCCCCACTTCCATCTTGGGGGCCACGGTCTACCCTCTAGTCTTTTCTAGTTTTGTCACTCTCGGCTATCAGTTTGGCCTGTTTGACTCATATTTCATTATAAATCATCAACCGGTGCCACCCTGTCCATGCTTTTCTGACTGTTGGAAAAAAATGCTAGTTTCATTCAGTAGTCCACTATTCTGTAGTACAAGAAAATGAATTTAGTGAATGATAAATGTGTGTCGCAAGGAAACTGCAGGTACAGCAGGGGTTGACACTAAGGTCTCCAGGGCACTTGCCCCTCGGGCAAGTTCAAGTCAGATTCTACTTGCCCTCAGGTCATGGTCAATTGCCGCCCAAAATATGTTGTAAATTTTGCATTACGTTTACTTTCTACTTGGTGTTTTAAACATTTCCTCTCACATTCGAAGACTGCTTTGTCACACAAAGTCATAATCAGCTAAATATTCAAGTTTTAAATCAGTGGTTCCCACAGTGGTCACGGACTCGGGGATCTGCGATGGCAGCAAAATGATAGTTTGGAACCAAATGGACCTGGAAGAGAGATAGGAGAGATACTGTAGCTAGAAAGCAAGGAAAGATGCAGAGGCAGAGCGCAATAACCATCTTCAAGACAAATATATCTCATGGCACACTAAGTTGCACACTTGCCCGATCGGGCAACCAGGTAGCAGTCTTCACTTGCCCGACCATTTTTTTTACTTGCCCCGGGCAAGTGGGCAAGCCCTGTAGTTGCACATTCATTTTCAAGAACTGTATTGCCATGTCAAGTTGCTGATAGGAATATATAGAAAAGACAGACCAGCAGCGTCGAAATTACATATGCCTCTCTTGGAGAAAGGCCACTATAGGAGAGTATAGGGATCCTACTGTCAGGGTCCTACAGTAGTTCATAACTACAGTAGTAGTAATAACAACAAACTGGAAACAACCCACGTTAAACATTCTTTTATTTCTCTCTCACAGGCTGCCAGCTGTTTGTGGAAACTACTGTTTGTTCATTTGAGGAAGCATTTTCAAGAGCAGTTCATGTCTGTAACAGACACAGGACCAAAATATGAAACCACTGCTTTTTCATTTTGTACATAAATCTATTTTTGGTTTTCGCTGTTTTTTTGTTTTTTTTTACGAAAGCACTGCTATCCATTGCCTGCCATACTCTTGCACTGTTAGCTAAAGCGGGTTTAGAAACGGCTCATGATATTTGGTCAGATGTATGCTTTTGTGTATACTTTCAAAAGTATTTTTGCTGTTTTAGCTCATTCAGATGCCTGTATTTATTGTTTGATTTTTTTGTTTTAACGGGCAGTCATGGTGGCTGGGCCACTCTGGAGAATGTCGGAATGTTCTCTTGTTCCGTTCAGAAATATCAGAGGCTTTTCAAACGACAGGTGGAGATAGCAAGGCAAAAAAAGAAAACTACAAAAAAATAAATAAATATGTTCACTCTTTTATTCTGAAAGGCACTCATAATTCACTGAGTTGCTTTCAGGGCCAAGAATGCTGTTTTGTAATAAACTTGAAATGAGTAGAGCACACTGGACCAGACATTGTACACTTACAACTTTGCTTATGTGTTTTTTTGCATTGATTTCAAAGGTTTGTTTTGTTTTTGTTTTGTGTTTTTTTTTAATAAACATTTAGAGCTAACCACATAGAGTTTTAATAAAGTAGAAACTTCTAATCTGCCTTTAAAATTTATTTTTTACTTCTCAAGTAGTCAACCAGTGTGTTCTTAACTACTTGGACCCTTGTTTGATCAGTGTCCAGCTGGTCTATACCTGATCCGCTCCTTCTTCCCTCTACACCAAAGAGCCGAACTGCTGTTTTTTTCAGATGTCGGCCGCAGGAATAAGGACGCTAGGGTTCACGTAGTTTAAGCACCTGCACTGGTTTCATACTGGTCCTAACTTTAAGAGTAGTGAGTCGGGCCCAATTTATAAAATGTTGTATATAGTCAATTCACAATATCCCTGTATTAGAATTTTGTTTTTGTCCCCTCTCAGAGAATCTCGCAGCCCGTTTTTCTTTTTTTTTATCCCAACATCACTGGTTGAGAGTCAATTTAAGACGTAATAGGCTGAGCATGTGATATATATTTTTTGCTTACAATTATATTTGTACCTTGTTCAATGTAGCTCATTTTTGCTTTCAATATTGATTCGCTACTGTTTATAATTTGTTTTTCGGTACTATTTTTGCCAATCCACCCCCTCATTGCATTACCTCAAAAAAAGAAAAAAAAAACTGCCTACCATGGAAATGTCAGTAGATGTTAAAAGGTGTTGCACTGAGCAACCTAGTTTTGCCCTTTATTGTTGTTGTCCCTGATTGTATCGTCTGTCTTTTACCAGTGTTGACTTTGCTGTTGTAAAGAGTTCTTCGCCTCATCTTGCTTGGAGAATGGGGTCTTAAAGCCCAACTCGTAGTTCGTCTCACAAGTGCGTCGCTCACTGACAACAGCTGCATGATGTGTTGTCAACTTGTAGATCAGGTGTTTTCAGTGAGCGATGGCATCAGTGTCACGGAGCATAAATTAGGCATTAGCTTATAGCCCTACAAATCCTTAAATAATAATTCATTTGTCCCTACTGGTCAAATTCATTGTGGAGAAAATGTTCCATGCGTTATTGCGTTCTCTTGTTGACAATAAAACCATCAGCAAATAATAAATGCATGGACTTTGACATAAGTCATGACCAGCAGACCCAGAGTTCATCATAGTGAAACATAAATAATTGTGTTCAATAAAAAAATGTTTCATATGAAAATTCAATGTATAATGTCTTGTTTAATATATCAATCTCTATTGGTTTTATGCATCATTTAAATATAACATTTACATATTTTATTTGGAGCATTAATTTTAATATCCCCAACCAACACTGAAAGTCTTGGAATTGGAGTTACGGTATCTAAAGATACAAGTTCACTTAATTCAAATATATATATATATATATATATATATATATATATATATATATATATATATATATATATATATATATATATATATATATATTTTTTTTTTTTGGCTAATCATCCCTACTATAGGCTGTGCTGACCATATGAGTTCATTCCTTCTCCCCAGTGAGCCCCTGGGATAAAAAAAAGTTTCAGACTATTAATAAATACAAGTCTTGGTTATTTTTGTCTTGCTTATAAAATTTCATTTTTGTTCATGAGGGAACACAGACCGTATCGCCATAATTCCCCTGATATGTAACTCGTGCTGCACAGGCAGAAGTGGAAAATAGAACCTTGAAGCTTTCAGTTTACAGATTAAACATAAAACACAGGAACTGTTATTAACAATCAGGGGAATATATTGTAGAAACAAAAGCTTACACTGCGCCAATAACATTTGTCACGATTAGCCTTCTCCACCTTTACAGTAATTGAATCAATCCTTTCCCTGGATTCTGACCGTCCTTTGACTGTTTTGACCCTAATGTTAATAATTAATAGCCCCTAGGGGCAGTGTTCCCTCAGTGTTTCATGAACAGCCATCCATTCCCCAGCTGTTTTGCAAGAGACAGAAAAAATGGTATAAGGCAGTGGGCACCTTTAAATGTCAAGAACTCCCAATTTACATCACATAATCCTATAACTGCAATTTTACTAATGTGTAAAGTGTCTCAGTAATATATTGTATTTTCAATTGTAAGTGTATACTTTTGGTTCTTACCTATCAAATCATTTATTTAGAATTCTTTTACCGTCCTCAAGGACCCCTAGGGGTCCCCATGCTCCACTTTGAGAACGGCGTTGAGTCCAAGTCTGAGGTTCAATCATTTAAAGACATTTTGCCTCAAAAGTGACATTTTAAGGACTAATGGGTATAAGTGAGGCATATTTTAAACGTCAACATCTGTCAATTTTCAACAAACGGTTAATAACGGATTGCCAAAATACAAAGGCACCCTTTATTCATAAATACAAGCACTACATGCACATGCATTTTAACAGTGTTGTGACAAAACTATTTTTTTTAAATATCTGAAAACCTAAAGAACATGATTACATGTCTATTATAAGAATATGAAATACATAATAAGAGAGACAATCCGATTATTAAATAGGATGATGATTTGAGAGGATCCACTGCATACCAGTAACACACACCAATGTTTCATGAAGTCATAATATAATCATGCTCTGTGATATTTACAGCATAGTGAATTAAACATGGGATTCACTGTCAGACATTGGGGCCATCATGTGTAGACTACACATCTCACCCACTGTTGGCTACAGTACCCATGTAATTCGCATAGCACTGTTCTCCTGCCGTTACAAAAACAAACCAAAAATAACTGCATAGTTAACACAGTGATATTATTTTGGACATGCCAGGCTACCTGTATGAGTGTCCTGGTTATAAACAAATAATAATAGCCTAAAGCTGGTGAATAATTGTAGTGGATTAAAAATTCCATTTTAGATTCTGACATAGATGAGATTGGTAGTGTCAAGAAATGGAAAGTAAAAGGGGAGCGGGGCTCTTGAGCTGTGTCTGTGTACATCACTGGTTTATATTTAAACCATATTATAGGATTATATGTGACTGGCTTTAAGTTCCACAGTATCCTCCAGTGGAGAGAGACAGCTGTCAATCACAGCCCCAGCTCCAGCCCATCCTCGTAGCCATGCTGGTCACTGTTGAGGTGGTGGTCCTCTGGTAGATCACTGGTCAGATCCGCCCCCTTCTCAATCTCAACGCTGTTCTGCAACTGCTTGACAGTCTCCTCTGGCTCCACTGCAGGCTTCATGAGCGGACTTCTCAGAAGCTGATAGGTCAGCATCAGGCCCTGGGAGTGAGAGAGTGAGTTGTTGTAAATCCATCACGACTGGTAGCAAGGTATTTATAAAGTCAAGTTTTCGGTACTGTCAACATCAAATGATACCATACTGATGTGCACTGCACTGCACTGCACGTGAATAGTATTTTCTGTGTGTGTGTGTGTGTGTGTGTGTGTGTGTGTGTGTGTGTGTGTGTGTGCGTGCGTGCGTGTGTGTGTGTGTGCGTGCGCGCTCACCCTGCGGGTGTTCTCTTTGCTCTCCAGGCTGTTGTCTGTTGTCTCAGTGTCAGACTCCAGTCCAGCCTTCAACAGACTCCACTCTGGCACCTGACCGACGGAGGAGTTGGACACACTGTACTGGACCACGTCTGGATTGGGTTGGAATTGCTCCACACCTGGAATGGACTGGACTTGCTCCACACTCTGATGTAGTCCCATATAAACATATCGAATAACATATCAATATTATGTAGAAAACAGCTTTCACAATATTGTTATACATATACATCAATGCCATCAGTTGGAAACCATGTATGCCCCAAACTGTTACTTTTTAACTGTTTTGGGCCATGTTCCAATCCAATGTACTTTCTTATTTTGTCATAAACTCTTGCTAATGCTCTTCATTATGTATAGAACACCCAGACAGCAAAATGATTTGATTGACAGCTCACCTCCAGATCGTCTGTCAGTTCAAAGGCCTAAAGGAAATGGCATCACACAAACAGTAAGATATTATTAAAACATACTTCAGCTAATTTGGTTTTAAAAATATAAACAGCTTTAAACTGCAAGCGTGTGTGTCTTACTGCATTCTCTGGGTTGTCTTCTAGGTTGAGTTGAGGTTGAGTTGTCTGGTGGCCTACACCCTGCACACACACACACACACACACACACACACACACACACACACACACACACACACACACACACACACACACACACACACACACTTAGTCAGTTTAGCTGGAATCAATAGATTATAAAATAATATAAATCATTTAATACATATTATCAATTATTATTTATTATAGGTGAAATGTTTAAAAATGCAAAACTTAAGTTAAGTTAATATAGACAAACGTATGTTGAACGTTGAACATTAAAAGGTTAAACGTGTGTTGTGTGCTTTATTTTCACATATTTTGCATGATAGTACCTGTATAGTGCAATGATTCGACAGAGTATAAAATAGATTGTGAACTGATTCATTGGTAAGACCTTTAAAAAAGTTTGAGTATCGGGACAAAAATAATAGATGATTTCAGCCATATTAGTAGTCATGTGATTTATTTTTTTTTTACCTCTGAAGATGATGACTGTGATGATGATGACGATAGTGATGATGAAGATGAGGATGAGGAGGACATGGATGAGGAAGAAGAGATCCCTGCCGTGCCTGGGGCTGTGGGAGCTGCCTGAGCATGAACGATGACAGGCCTCACTGGAACCTGCAGGTTAGTAAATACTGTGCTCACTGCATGCCCAGAGCTTACACCAGGGGTGCCCACACTTTTTTGACTTGAGAGCTACTTTCAAAATGACAAAATTGATGAAATGAATGATCAAAATGATCAAAAATGTGATTGTTCCACTGCTGAAAATCCATTTCAAGACCCCCCTAGAAAGTTTGAGCCTTGAAATAGTGGTGATGGTGTTACTTACTGTTACAGTGGTTAAGAATAATGCACTTATAATGAAAAATAGAGGGGAGGAATTGGAAGGTTTTCTTGTATATGCTACTACTGATATTTGAAAACAGTATTTGGGGTTTGAGCTGACAGTTTGTGGTGTTGATTTTTGTCTCTTGCACTCAAAACTTTCACGTTTTTGTCCACAATTGGGAAAGATACCTGGCAAAACGTTGGTAAATAACTGGCAAAAATGGTAAAATAACAATTATTCTCCATTTTCCAATGGTGTGGACGCTTGAAAATTACATATTTCAGATGTTTAAATATAATTTAACTCTTGAGAGTGTAAAATAAAAGAGTTACAGATCTGTAAGGGTCCAAGTGCTGGGGAGTCTGTCATGTGATCTACCTGCACAACTTGTGTGACGCATACAGCCTTAATTGGGGTCAGGGCCGGATCTAGGCTTGGGCATGGGGGGCAATGCCCCCCCTAGAAAGCTCTCTGTGTCAGATGTTTAGCTTTATGCATGCTGCATGTCTGTTGCAACTTCAACAAGAACTGATGTTGTTATTGATGCTTTACTTGTCTAATATAAGTCCTGTAACCGAAAATGGTATGGGTGCGAAGCCGCCCCCAATCTCATTTTTGCCTGACCCCCCCCAATGTTACATCCGGGCCTGACCTTAACCAATCCATACCTAACATTAACCAACCCATACAGCCTTAATAGGGGTGTTATGATATAGTAACTGCATCGAAATATCAATTTATTTTTTTTAAATAGTATATCGGCATGTAAACAGAAAATATCATCAAATTTTACTTTGTATAATGTTGATTTGCAATATAAATAATCTGTATCGAATCATTTACAATACTAAGTATTTGTGCACATCATGGGTTCAAGTACAATGTCCACCTGTATGTCAGGTCACTGTTTTTACTTATTTATATCCATTATAATACATTTTCCCTTTAAAAAACTATCCACAAGTTTCACACATATTTAATAGATTTGCAAAATAGTTGTCTCGATTTCAAATCGTATTGTCAACCATGTATCGCGATATGTATCGTAGTGCTGTTAAGATGTATTGTTACACCCCTAAGCATTAAACCTATTTGGACCTGACAATATATAGATTCTACAAACGTTCACTCTGAAAGAACATATAAAGTTGTGTGCTGCGTTTTCACAATTTCCCCAAAAATAGCAGGAGTGCATGTCACATAGTGCCATAAACGGCGCGCTATGAACATCTGCTATTTTTCAATAAAACTTAAAACACCAAAGCACCACAGTACAGTAAGGGTTAACCAACACATAACTTGCTTACAGTAAATCTAACCAAACCTTAGCTACAGTATATTTAACCAACTAGGCCTCAAAATGTCTTATATTTTCCTACATTATCTACACATAATGCCTTCTTTTTTGCCTTCTTTTTTCATTTTTTCCCTCTTGCTACATAACAGGAGTCAGGAAGCGTCTGAAAATTTACATTTTATTTTGTTGAGTGTGCAAAGGTATTTTAATGACCTTTAGTGCTTAGTGTTTGAAACTTGAAAATCAACCAATAAAGTCTAACCTCAAAGACATGCAAGGAAATTGAATACACATTTCCTGTAATTCTACATAACCTAAGTTAAAGTATTTACATAAATGTGTAAGGTCTCGTATATAATCATATTTCTCCTACAGTACCTGATCCCCTAGTGTGGAGGGTATTCTGCTCTCGTCCATTGTATTGCTGATTGGAACTTCATTTTCAATCTATCAAAGAAATGAGATGAACATCTGAAACAATAATTATGTTCAAGGCTGTTCAATGCTTTGGTCTGTGTGTGTGTGTGTGTGTGTGTGTGTGTGTGTGTGTGTGTGTGTGTGTGTGTGTGTGTGTGTGTGTGTGTGTGTGTGTGTGTGTGTGTGTGTGTGTGTGTGTGTGTGTGTGTGTGTGTGCGAGTGTGTGTGTGCAAGTGTGTGCGTGCGTGTCACTTAGCACAGATCTAAAAAAAATATTTTAGGCATCTAATCTTAGAATACACATTGATTGATTAATCAACGTCTAATCTAAGATTACACCCCTAAACAACTTTCACTTTTAGATATTTTAGACACTTGTGCTCAGTGGGCTGTATGAGTGTGTGTGTGTGTGTGTGTGTGTGTGTGTGTGTGTGTGTGTGTGTGTGTGTGTGTGTGTGTGTGTGTGTGTGTGTGTGCGTGCGCGTGTGCGTGCGCGCGCGCGTGTGCGTGTGTTTCTCACCCAGGGCGTTGGGGACGGCTGATAGTTGAAGTCGAGTTCAACCTGTGTGAACAACAAACACATAATGTGACTTTACATCTGGTTTACAGACACTAGTGTGAACTTGTGAATGTGTGTCCACTCCATTGTCCACATGTATAATGAAGTGTCTTGTCATTTGTCAAGTTTGTAAATGGGTGAGAAAATGTGCTTGTGCTTCATACAGTACGTTCAGTCATAAGCACCATATCAGTATATTGTGAATGTTAGGCTTGTTAGCAGAATACCCACAAAAGATCAGAGCCAATTTTCATGCTTCATACCATAGTGTCACCACAAATATATTTCCTGTAAGTTGTACTGTTGATGTTGGACAGAGAAACCTTATATCTTCTTATTTAAACTAGAGCGGCACTGGCCTATTTTGGAATGATGAAAGTTGGAAATGCATTCCCAACCCCGGTTATTCAGTGTCCCTTTTATGTCAATTTATCAGTCTGCAGATGTCAGAACAGGCCAGCTCCATTTATGGAGATCTAAAATGGTAAATGGTTAGAGATCTAGGGGTGATCAGCTGTGATCATTTGGTTAATTTGGGTCTTGTCGCCTGTCAAGAGTCTCTAGGTGCCCTATTTTTTGATTTTATTTTCAATAGTACAGTAATAGTAATAAAAACATACAAGGTTTCCACACAACAGCAATATGCCGGTAGACCTAATTAACCAGTAACCACACCCAAAAGGTCAAGCCTGCCTGAATGGTCCGTATGTTACTAATATTAGTTACAATAATTGAGTTTATTAGATGTTCTCTGATCTTCTCTGTGGTTATCTGTAACCACAGAGAATCATCCTATAGAATGACAGTTTGCCATACATTTAACCACACATCCTAATGATAGTTTCAGAAGTAAACTAAACAGATGAAATCAATCCAATTACTCATCTGCTATCTGCTAGAGGCCCATACATTACTGTATGTAAACTGTAAAGCATTACAAACATACAGTATATTACAGCAATGTTATTGGCTAAAATACTAATAGAGATATTTAGGAGGCCTATCATAGGTCTTTCAAAGACAAAAGCATTATCTGCAGGAATCCTGATCATGGCCTCAAACAGGTGACCAACTTTATTTATTTGTGTGTGTGTGTGTGTGTGTGTTCAGTAGGCTACAATGCTACATACCTGTTGCTGTCCACCTTGGTCCTGGTAGATGGCATTTTCTCCTTCAGCCAACTAACACACAAACGCAGCCAACCCACCCGTGTACACACACACACACACACACACACACACACACACACACACACACACACACACACACACACACACACACACACACGCAGATGAGTGTGTAGGATTTAGGATTGGTGACAGAAGTGGTTCTAGAGAATTTAATAGAATAGTTCATGTCTTACTGGTCTACCGAGGGTCACCCCCAGTAGAGACATCGTCATCATCACCAGAGTCTTCATCCTCCAACAGAGCAGAGAGCTCTAATCCACAGACAGTCCAGCAGTGGTCCTCAGTGTGTACAGGTGGTCTCCTCTCCGGGTCAGGTGAAGCTACAGGTTGTCTCCAATCAGTGTGTCAGTGGCTTGGAGCCCTCACAGGGTCAGCAGTGTTTTAACCTGGGACCACGAGCAATAGTTCTGATGGTTCTCACAGTGCTTTTGTCTCTCCCAACATGGTTTGTCTTTATATACTGTATGTCATCATCTCACAGGAAGTTATGAACCATCAACATGTTACGGTGCCTCCCCCCTCCCACTCACCTCTGTCTCCCTCTCCATCCTGTCTGAACAGTTCAACAGGGTATATGACACCTTGATCTACAACCCCTCGCTCTGTGTGTGTGTGTGTGTGTGTGTGTGTGTGTGTGCGCGCGCGCACATACTGCGTACAGTATCTGTTGGTGCATTAAGAACAAAACAAAACCGCAGACATCCACCCAGAATCACAAAAAAACATTTATTCACATTGTATAACTTTGAACTCTCTGCGGTGAACCACTTCCTGTGGCAAGAGAACAATAACAACAACAACAACAGAGAAAAGAATCAACACAATAATACGTTGTGTCAGCACGAGAACTGATTTACTGCCCCCCACACACACATACACACCCCTGGCATATTCCTCCTCTCATCTCCACACTCTCTGTGCTGTCAGTAAAGTTCAATCCAACTGTAAATAAAATTGTGAAAATGGACGTGCTCTTACAAATCTGCTATCTAAGTTTTGTGTGACAGGGAGTCTTGTATAGAGACGTAGTGCATTCTTTTACAAAAAGTTGCCCAACAGCAGCGATAATAAACTGATGAACTAAATATTGAATGAATAATTGATTTGGTTTGATGAACACCATTAACTGATTGGGCACCATGCCTCTAGTCTTTCTAAGAGGCGTTTTTGCTTCACCTGGAAGGAGTTGTCTAACTTCACTTCCTCCCTTCCACTACCCTCTACTTAAAGCAATCCAGACTTGGCTTGTGCACTGCCTAAGTTTTCGGCCGAGCTGTGATGTCACGTCCTGCTTTTTGAATGGGTGTCAATGACAGTTCCGGCTTTTACTGGCCTGCATTTTCGGCAAAAGACAGCTTGCAGGAATTAATGTACCTGCCACGGCCGAAAATACAAGTCGGAACAAGTGTCATTGACACCCATTAAAAAGCAGGATGTGATGACACAGCTTTGCCGAAAACAGGCAGTGCACAAGCAAGGTGTAGAGGCACTCCTTCATTCTTCTACTCCACCATCTTCGTCTTCCCCTTTGTGGACTGCCTACGCAACCACCTGGCCGACGTGAATTTACTAGTCTGTGTGGTTGAAGCTCAGACAGCGTTGAGTCGGCTCAAGCGAACTTCACAACCACGGCAACTCGCTTGCTTCAGTTTGCTCAATGGCGTCTCTCGTGGCTCAGGCTGGGTTGAGACGGCACGTCTCCATTGCGGTGTAGTAGCGGAGCACTCACCCACTGCTTCATCTTCCTCCTCTTCTTCTTCTTCTGTCTCCTGCTTGGTCATCAGCCTCTTTGGTGACCCTACAGGGACAGAGGTCACAGATGTCGCGTTTGTATGCGCAGCATGCCTATGTGCATGTGTGTATGTGCGTGCGCGTGTGTGTGTTTGTGCACACACATGAGTGAGTGTGTGTGTTTCGTGGAGTACAGTACCTTCAAACTCTGTGTCTTGTGAGTTCTCTCTATTAGACATGTCCTGTAATTTCCAGACTCCATCTACATGGAGGAAAAATAAACTCAGAGTTAGCTTGATTGGCAAAGTGTTTTCTGCTTGTATAACTGCTAATGCAGGATGTATTATCGAAACGATTTAAACAATTAGATTTTTTTTATATAAATGAATAAATATGAACAAATCTTCTCTGATGTAATTTCTTAAAGAGTTTTTTTTCTCTCACTTGGCATTTCGGTTGCTCTCAATCTCAGTATTCCTCCACTCATCTTCTCTGAGCTCCTCACTGACCTGTTCCCTGCTGATCTCTGCTCTGGTTCCTCTACATTTCATGGAGTGATGATTAAATTGATTAGATCAATTGATCAAATGTATGTAATGTATTGACAATCCATCATTTTATATGATAATACATTTTTGATGAATAGGTTGGGCACATCATCATGAGTGAATAGTATTAAAACATAACAAAAGTAAAGGATTGTTGAGGTCTACATCTTATGGGTGCATTTTCAGAGGATGCTTATTTTAATAATAAATGAATCGCTTGTGTGCATGTGTGTGCATGTATTTGTGCATGTGTTGGGGGGTACCTTCTTCTTCACTGTCTCCAGAGTTCTCTCTCTCAGACACCTGTTCGGAGAGACAACACAATATTAAAGAGAGACAGACAGGCAAGCAGATAGACTGACAGACAGGCAGATAGGCAGGCAGGCATATAGGAAGGCAGGCAGGCAGGCAGGCAGGCAGGCAGGCAGGCAGGCAGGCAGGCAGGCAGGCAGGCAGACAGACAGACAGACAGACAGGCAGGCAGACAGGCAGGCAGGCAGGCAGGCAGGCAGGCAGGCAGGCAGGCAGGCAGGCAGGCAGGCAGGCAGGCAGGCAGGCAGGCAGGCAGGCAGGCAGGCAGGCAGACAGACAGACAGACAGACAGACAGACAGACAGACAAGCAGGCAGGCAGGCAGGCAGGCAGGCAGGCAGGCAGACAGACAGACAGACAGACAGACAGACAGACAGACAGACAGACAGACAGACAGACAGACAGACAGACAGACAGAAAGGTACCATGTGTGGTGTTTTCTGGGCATTTGTTGCCATAACAATGGCTGCCTTTAGCTTCTGCTTGTACACCTGGGATGCAGGCAGTAAACATAAGATACTCACATTAATCAAATCAACAAAATATGATGAATTCATATGCATAGCTGCATACAATATTTGATACAAATATATTCATAAATAGCACGTAATTTACGTAAATAGTACGTAAATAAATAGTACTGACAGCAAGGATGTTGACAGACAAACATGATGGAGAGGCAGAGGAACAGGTATACTCTAGCCACGGGATTTGAGTTTGGCTCACTAGGCTAGGTATACTCACCTTCATAACTTGTTGTTGAGTTAGTTGGTCGTAACGCAGGATCTTACTGCTTTGTAACCAGCAACTGCTGACTGGATCTCCTAGGAATTTGACATAATGCCGGCACTGGACATGCACGCAGGCGCACACGCACGCACGCACGCACGCACGCACACACACACACACACACACACACACACACACACACACACACACACACACACACACACACACACACACACACACACACACACACACACACACAGTGTTAATGACTGTTGTGAAGTAACATATTTGTATACAAAAGTTTTGCACCTGGCAGAGACAACAGCTCAGTGACAGTTATTGGTTCTTACAGGTTGGTTGTTGTGGCTGAACTGGAAGAAAGCCTTGGTGGTTGGGTCTCTCTCTATCAGAGCAGGCAACCTACGTTGTAGAAGGACAATCACTTTTTAGGAAATTGAATAACATTCACAGGTAGTGAAAATAGATGGTTTACAAGCTCACAAAGCCTGACATTGTGAATTGTTGTGAGCCTATAGATCGCCTATTGGATCAGTTGGTAGGTCATAGCTCACAAGTCACAACATGGCTATTTTTAAAAGATTGCCACACATTTTATACTTTATTTTAATGGGAGTGTTTACCAGGTGAATCCACTCTGTTGGGCCCACACCAGAGAACCTGGTACCAGTTTACTGCTGACATAGGAGTACTCATCATCTTCAGAATCTATAAATAGAGTACAGTACAGAATTATATAGTATCATCGCTGTGTCTCAAAGCTTTTACTTTTCAGGATTGAGATACCTGATGAAGGTCGTTCAGACCGAAACGTTGTTTGCCTAAATCTAGCTCTCCCCACTAGGGGGGGCATGTGGTTTGGCAGGGGGGGCAAACAAATTGGTGGATGTCAAATCCCCCAAACCCCCGTAAATGCACAGAAAGCCATGCTATCATCATATTAATCTATGCGCTTGAAATGTACAATATACTGTATTCTGCAAACTGTTAATACTTAAAATGTAACCAACTCTTTAAACGGTTTGATTTTAAAATCCAAAGTCATAGAATGCACTACATTAGTGTTTCTCAACCTTTTTTGTCCAAAGGCACAGTTTTCATAGCCCAAAAATCTCAGGGCACACCTAGATGTAACTTTTGTGCATTCTTTTATCATCTCAGCATCTCTGAATGTTGTTTGCAAGTTCGGGGGAACCCCTAGAGACCACCACATGCAGTTGCAACACTTCACACTCACTCTTCACACAGGTGTGATTTTCCCCCCATTCAACACGGAGAGATTGCAGCATCTCTCCTGTTCTGTGCAAGAAACCATGCAACACGAACAGGCTGCAGTCCTCTCTCTGCTCATGCTCTGTGTTTTACCATGTTTAAGTGAGCTTTTTAATCCTTTCTGAACCCGCGGGTTGTGTTAGACTCCAGATAGTTTGCGACAGCAGCATTGGTTAAAATGGTGGCTAACCCAGCGATCCGGGCGAGTTTTTTCTTATGTCCTACAGTTATACTGCAAGTAAACTAGGCTACCACGTTCACGGTGATGGTCCCACCAAACAAAGACTAAATTAGCATTTCTATGTCCGAGGCGAGCTTCAATAAATGCATAGGCACGAGGGTCATTAGCGTACCTATTGTTTTGTCGCACCTAAGAACAATGGAATGAATACATTGCATAGAGAGAAAGACGGAGTCGAGAGAGGACAGAGAACGAGAAGTTGAGGAAAAAGTTGGAGAAAGATACGGTCGGTGGCGGTGCGGTAGACAGTGTGTGACTAGTGTCAGTGCCTGTCTGCAGCTGCGGTGGACTGAGTGAGAGAGACTGAGAGTGAAGCGACGCCCCCCCCCAGCCTCCCTCCCCTCCCTATGCATCTACCAATCAGGAAATACTTTAAATGAGGGAGAGAATAATAATGATATAGGCCTATATATTTTTAATTTGGGATTTTTCCTTGCCATCGCGTTTGGGGGGGCAAGCGCCAAATCTGGGGGGGCATTGCCCCCCCTAGCCTATGCCTAGATCCGCCCCTGTTCAGACCGAAACGTTGTTTGCCTAAATAAAGCTATTTCAAAGTGAAGACAGTGTGCGGGACCCCCTCTTCTTCAGGATTGAAATTCAAAATTAACAAAAGCAGTCATCTCCAAGTTGAAATGGAATGGAAAAAGTGTGTGATTTTAGCGTGCATATACACATGGTAAATGGTACAATCATGCACCCTCATCCAAAGTGCAGCCACACACACACACACACACACACACACACACACACACACACACACACACACACACACACACACACACACACACACACACACACACACACACACACACACACACACACACACTTTGGCGGCTATTTTGAATTAAATATATTTGCGCAACTGGGATTTTTCGGGACTTTTAGTATTGTTCTGGAGACCTCAAATAAATGATCTGTGAAGAAAATCCCATGTTACAATTAATTCCACTCGGAATGCTATTTTGCCTGGCCTAATAGGCTAAACTAGCTAGCTAACCTTGTTTAACATGCCTGCCTAATCAAATGATGGTATTAAATAAATCATGTTAGACGAGATGAAACATAACATAAACATACCACCGTACCTGCCATCATTTCGCTCGCTGACACTTGCCAACAGTAGTAAATTCTCACCACGTGAGGGCGACAGGGTGCAGCCTCGCAAAACTCATGGTAAAACCCCAAAACTGCCAACAGGGAACGATCAAACCAGTGGTTTTCAACCAGTTGTCCTTGAGATGGTTCCAGGTGGTCCCTAGCTCTGGTCCAGAGCTCCCCTGCTTCTGAGTCTGACTTCCAATGCAAGTCAGACTCAGAAGCAGTGGAGCTCTGGACCAGAGCTAGGTGGTCCCCAGCTAGGTTGGTTAACCAGATGAAAAGTTGGTTAACCAGATGACTCTTTAAGAGCGTAAAAATGAAGCGAAATGGTCCCTTGCGCGTCCATTTGGTTTCATTTTTAAGCTCCCAAGAGTTAAAATATTCATCATCTTAATTAGCACACTTAATTAAGAAGTCTACAGAATTAGACTATAGAAGAATGGCCATTTTGATTTAGGCTACTGTATGTTTGCCTGTTTTATTTGCGAAAATAAAACCAAGAATTGTGGACAAAACCAAAAGTAATCTTTAGTTTTGGGTCTGTGGGGTGAAATGTCATCAAATTGTGGTCCGTGGTTCAAATGCTGAATAAATAGTGGGCCCTGGTGGTATCAAAAAGGTTGAAAAGCACTGATTAAACACTTTTGGACTACATTTCCCATGGTAGTCCTGTGAGTTCAGAGTTGTGGTCACGTGTCGTTGGAGGCTAAATGCAGGAAGTACAACAATGGAGAAGATACGAGTCACTTTGTGAAACCAAAGAAGAGGCACAATAAAACATACTTTTATTAAGGATTCCGAAAACAAAGCGCTCACTTGATTTTAATGCTGACAGAATTGTTCAGCCGCGAATGTTACCAACATGGCTAAAATGTTGGTGATCGTTATTATAGGGCTCGTTTTGCTGTCATCGCAGGTAAGTTGATGTTTTGTTAAAAAAAAAAAAAAAAAAAAGGGTCAAAAATATAACCCCGATGGGTGCCCTCACTCCCTATGCTCATTGTGTGGCTGCTGTACTATAACGTAGGAGCTACAGATACACAGTGTAATAAGCAGAGGGACTGGGGGAACGTCAAAAAACGGGCCCTTTATCATGTTGGCTAAACATGGACGTTTTGTATTCGCCACAGATGTTTGTTTTTTCGTCATCAATCGGGGTGTTGATATAGAGAATATAGCTGATAACTTATTCCAGTGGTCCGGGGACCACCAGTGGTCCTTGAGAGGGTTCTCCCCAGCTAATACGTTGGTTAACCGGATGAAAAGTTGGTTTAATTTTTACACTCTCAAGAGTTATAACAATCTATATTAGCACAACTTAATTAAGAAGTCTATACAATGAGAGAATGTATGAGATTAACGGTCATTTTGATTTGATCTATGGACGAAGCGAAAACAAATCTTTATTTTTGAGTCTTTGGGGTGAAAATGTCATCAAATGGTGGTCCGTGGCTCAAATGCTGAATAAATAGTGGGCTCTGGGATCAAAAAAGTTGAAAACCGCCCTATACAAATGAATTCGTCAGTGAGGAACTAGAAAAAAAAAAAAACTTCAGTCAAAGTTATGTATGTTTTTTAGATGGCCTCAGGATGTACACGTGATGGGGACAGTCATGGCTTTATATTTCCAAATAAGGCAATAAAGCCAGGTCTATATATGTAAAAGAAAGATATGGAATGTTCACACTACCTAGTGTGTATACAGGTGTTTCCCCAAGGGGCGGGTCCAAGGAGACCCACACAGAGTGCTCCCCCAGGACTCCCCCAGTTATGTACGTTTGTAACTCTGAGATTGTAAAAATGGAAGAGTGAGTCCATGTGGTTCCTCCATCAATCCATCTTCAACTTATCCGTAGTCTGGTCGCAGCCGAGGCAACAGCTCCACCAGAGAGTTTATGCGGGGTACAAACTGGGATTTTTTGAAATTATGACATTTCAGAACCACTACTTAGACTCAAAGCAAAACTGAAGCAAACCATGTCCAGATTCCTGTCCTGTAGGCGTTGCTGGCCATGGGTTAGATTACATGTCGTATGTATTCATATTCACCCAATGTCATTCATGGCTTAATATATTATGTGACTGTTTCAATAATCAGCTGTGGTTGTGACTTGTGAACACCATGGCGCCAGTCCCTCACAGAACAAGGTATCGTCCCTCAGCCATATAGGTTTTAGACTTTTAAGGAAGCAGGTCTACCATGTTAGGTCACATTGCACCACAGCAGTTTCAGAATGTTTTGGGTGCGTACCATGACCTCTGCCCCTTGCCATTGCTTTGACATGGAGTAATGTATGTTTCATTCCCAGCAGATAAACTGCCAAGAGGCCATATTGCATATTTCAAATGGATCCACTGATAAAGAGTACTGCCTAGTGTACAACAACAAGTGGAGCAACCTGCCAGAGACTCTGGAAACTGCAGTAAGTTATACGTTTTCCCTGCTTTGTTTGCTACAAACACATGGCAACATGATTAGTCTGAAGATACTGATCCAGGGGCAGTGTTTTATGTTTTGGTCTACATTTCGTCCCCAGAATAGGAATTGGTAAATGTTTACAGAACGTAAAATGTGAAGAAAGTGAATACATGAAAGCTCGGCCCAAATAATACTCAGCTGAAATGCAACATTGAGGGGCCAGAAAACTGAGGGCTCGGGGGGGCTATTGCAGCCTGAAAGAGGGACAAACTGGAGTTTGAAATGTGTTGTTTTCAACGATGGTGGCTATTTCTGAGTGCAACATCTGTTTTAAAGTATTGCACAGTGACAACTAAAGTCTCTGTGATGTTTAGGCTGTAGGTCTACTTGTAGTACTACAAAACAATCGCTGTTTAATAGTGTTTGTACTAAATGATCTAAAATAAGGAGATGTATAAACATTAAAGCTGGCCGGTTCCCTGATGGTTTGTGCTATAATATTACAAAACGATGTAATATAAAGATAAAGAAGTCTATATTGTGAAGGAGGCAGGGTCTACAGAGGGTGTGGTTTATAATGGTGCAATATACGGGTGTGTAGTGGTGGTTAGAGGACACAGAAATAATCCAGACGTTCTCAGATGACAGTATTTATTACAGCTGTGGCCTTTGGGCATCTACACACAGCAAATAATATAAGACTGCAGCACATGGCAAAACCAAAAAGAGAGGACTACACACAGTCAGGTTAGAACAAACTGGCAGCCATGGCTAGAGACTCAGTACAAAAGGTATTTATAGAGCTGCTCAAATTAGGAGCACCTGTGATTAAAGTAAGTTGCAATGAAAAGGAGCCATTCAGAATCGAGAGACAATAAACTCAATTATTAGTCAGGATCAGTCTGACCTGGCAAGACACACAATTAGGTCAGACCACTGTTGCCTTTCTAACGATGTAAAGAGCCGCAATTGGACTGATGCCACGAGGTGAACGGAGATTGCGACGGCGTAATTTTGTCTTTACTCAGGGACGGGTATTATTTATATTATATTTCCTGTTACCTTCCTGTTAATGAAAAAAGTACCATACACAACGATACAATAATTTCAGAACAAACGGATTCTCCCTTCCGCAGTGTCATACCATTTTCCTATGCTGTAACAAAATTGTCCCCCCCCATCTCCACCATAGGAGCAGTATGAGGTGGTCAACCTGACGTCTACTCTGCTGTGTGATGCCAATGCCACTGGGATCCCTCCAGGCACGGCAGTGAAGGGCAAAGCCCTGGTGGTGATGAGAGGAAACTGTGAGTTCAGCCAGAAGGCTCAAGTAGCCCAGAACCTGGGGGCAGCCGCTCTGATCCTCGCCAGCAATGAGACACTGGTACGGCTGCGTGTGTGCGCGTGCGCGAGTGTGTGTGTGTGTGACTCATATCGGGTATACTGTATTTGAGAGTTTCTTCCCCTAATTTCTTATTCCCTGTTTTACTTGAATCCAAATTTAGTTTGGCTTAGAATGGAAACGTGCTGGGTGTTAGGGTGTTACAAAAAATCAGTCTCGTACCAAGTGGACCAGAAGTGTTTTTTCTGTTCGGTACATTTTCACTTTTCAGCAACAAACTGACCAATGGCCAGCACTGTATGTCAGGAAGTGTATGAAATTTCGGTAGATTAACAGAGGAAAAGGATAAACAGTTCAAACCAACCCAGTCTTACCCAAAGTCATATGAATAAGACAGAGCCACATTCTGTAGGTTACCTACGAATAGCACCAAAATTTCCGTTCATAGTATACTGAAATCCGAAATCCTAGCCTTTTCTAGTTCGGTAGAGCTGGGTCAGTGTCCGAGTTACGATGTGCTATGAACAGAATAGTAAATATTACAAAACCCAAATGCATCCAGCCTGAAACATCTAAATTTGTGACGTTTATAAAAGCCATGCCTCAGTCACACAACAGTAATATTTGAAAGACCTTTGAAAGACATTTCAAAGGTGTGGACTTTAGTAGGACATGAACGGACATAGGGTACCTACTCTACTTTATGAAGGGAATGTCTATGTGGCTTGCGATTGGGCTGAAATGGAGGAAGGCTTCCAGTTGAGTTTTGGGAGTGTCGGTTGGTAGGCAAAATGTGGGGGCATGCTGGCCTTGACATTCCAGCCCTGGTTCATGCTATCTCCAGTTTTCACATTGAAACAATACACACGCACCTCAGTCTTCCCACAGTGCTATATTAATGCTTGCCCTAGTAAACAAAGAGACAGCAGATCAAGGTGACAGGTTGCTGGGCGTATAATTCTTTGAAGAGTGAATAACCCTAAAGTGATGGTGCATGGCCTCCATGGCATTCCTCCTGCCCTATCATCTAAAAACTCTTTCTGAGCCTTTGTTTAACGTGGTAAATAAAAACGTGGGCAGGAAACCCCTTTTTGGGTCATATTGGAGCATTATTCATAGTTTTCTGAATCAATATTCAGGATTCATTCAGAATCAGCCATAGTCCTAAATGATTTAATCAGTCAACGTGTTGCTGTTTCTAATAATAGTTATATAAAACAACAGGTTTGTTATAACCAAGTTATTCTTGTTCTAACCAAGTTTCGTTTTCTCTTTCATCTCACTGTGTAACTGTGCAGATCACTCCATCAGCGAATCAGTCTGCGTATGATAAAATCCACATGCCCATAGTTCTGATGAGGTACAGAGACTTCAGGGATGCACAGCAGGTATGTCCTTTACCACATTTAGATATTATATAGTATTTATGAAGATCACAACAGTGACCTCATCAAACCCTTTATGGAGCCGGGCAGCAACTCTACACCTGACCTCACCAGTGCCAGAGTTAATAGTTTAACTCTTGCTTCTCAACTGTGCCATATTAAGAAATGTTGTATAAATAGGTAAATAGCTGTCGCAGTGCTATGCGTGGCTTTGTACACATGTACATATGTACAGTAGTCCATGTAAAACCTACAATGTTTGTTGCACTCCACTGCTTCCTGTTTAATGGTTGGTTTAGTTTGGCTCATTTGAAATGCAAAGTGTGTGTGTGTGTGTGTGTGCGTGTGCGTGTGTGTGTGCGCTCAGGTGTTTGGTGTGGTGATGCAAGCCCAGCTGTATGCTCCACGGCCACCTCAGCTTGACCCCAGCATTGTTGTCATGCTGCTGATCGCTGTGGTCACCGTGGCTCTCGGGGGCTACTGGAGTGGGGCGTGTGAGAGGTAAGATAATGATGGACCATCAAATCCTTAACCACTTTCTTTCAGGTATTTTAGCTGTATGATTGTTATACGATAGCCGCCTCGTCACATCCTAAACCAGATAGGAGGGCCTTTAAGATCACCCTCCCTGCTGTTGCAGTTGCCACAGAAGCCCAATATACTTTAGTTTGAAAACCAGCGTCTCTGGTTTCCATGTTGATGCTCCTCCACAGTGTACGTTTCATCAACATTGTTAACAACATGCCAAAAGATGGCTCTGACCACCGCAAGGTTTAAATATCGAGCACAGAGTTATTTGCGAGTGATGTCGCACGTCAGGGAGGATATTAAACTGTCTATCAGTGATGCACAGGCCGTCTTTTTTCATAACCTACCCCGCTGTGCCCCGCCAAGGGTGCTAGCCCATCCGCAGCAACCTGTCCCGCAACATTTCAATTAACGGCCAGCCCACAGCCTGCCAAAGCAAAAAGTAGCCTATAACAACGTGCAATAATATCTCAGTTTATAAAGACCGGCATTGGAATGATGATTGTATAATCGAGAGAGAGAGAGAGAGAGAGAGACACAGAATAAAGAGAGAGAGAAAGCGAGAGAGAGAGAATGAGAAAGATGATTGAAATCCAGATGATCCACATGATTGAAATAGCTTACTCTACAAGCTCACAATGCGACAGAATGCACTGTGAGCTTGTCGATCTGCTATAATTCTGTCTGCACGCACAGTTGTGCACGCCTGCAATTAAAGAACGATTGTGTGCAGTTGCGCTCATTCTGCTGGTAGCAGAGCAGAGGACACTTGGGTCAAAAGGCAGGAGCTAAACCCCCTTTCATAAGCAACACACATTGATGAACAATAGAACAAAATGATGCTTTCCGCAAGAGCACTGGCATGTTGTTGTTTTTTTCTTGTCTTTTGGGGAGGCGGCCTGCCCCGCACACCTTAACCCATCCGCCTAACCCGCGGGACCAGTCACCAATGGGCCGGCCACCATTGGGTCGGCCCGTGCATCACTACTTTCTATTGTCTATAGTGGCTGAACGTCTGTTGTTCGCTTTTCCCACAGAAACAATATTAACCTAACGACCATTCGGTTCATCCGCCGAGAACATAATCAGATTTAAACATTGTTTAGTGTGACAGATGGAGCAGAGGACATCTACAAGGAGGGGAAGCAGACATCGATGACGTCTTCCTGTACTTTCCTCTGGAGGTCAACATCTTTGTGTGTCTCCTTTAGGGACCGGTTGAGTGGAGGAACACTGGGAGGAGGGGGAGGTGGAGGAGGAGGTGGAGTGGATAAAGCAGACAGCGGCGACGTCTTCCTGTACTCTCCTCTCAAAGTCATCATCTTTGTGGCTCTCATGTGCGGCATGCTGGTCCTCATGTACTTCTTCTACAGTGTCCTCGGTGAGACAGCTTGCATGGTCCTATCAGACATTTTCAATGGAGTAATTCACCACATCTTGGGCATGTCATTATATACAAGACGTGCCACTTAATGTGACATGAATACAGTGTGTTATTGTATAAAACGAAACCAGTCCATTGGTTCAAAACTCGTTTATCCTGTTCTTGGCAGTCATTAAGTTTAAAGGTATAGGAGGAGTCCCTCCCTGTCCCCATTTAGCCCCTGAGGTAAAAGAAAAACTACAAAAACCCTAGTTTCAGTGAGAGCGGGTGAGAAACCCTTCATCCAATCAGGATGGGAGGGGCGCATGGGAATGGGTGCATGTGCTGTTGGCCTGTTGCACTTACCCCTACTGTAGAGGTTCTGTATGGTCACATGTGGACCATTTTTTTTTTTTTTTTTTTTTCAAATCACACAAATCACTGAGTTCTCTATGAATGTCTTAATGTTTTCCAGTTTACATCATTATCGCCATATTCTGTGTGGCCTCTGCTACCGCACTGTTCAGCTGTCTGGATGCTGTAATGGACCTGATGGGCTGTGGCACTGTAAGGTATGTATGGAACTAGTCCATCTTTAACTACTACAGTGGTTTAGTGTAACCAAAGTAGATGGTATATACAGTATGTTTGGCCATCCGTAACAGTGACATAGTGTGCGTTACTGTTCTACACAGGCTCAGAATAACAATAATGTAGAAAATGGTCTACTATTTTGGGTATACCATTATAGCCCAGCAAACACGGTCAGGACGGGGACGAATTAGTGACATCTTGGTTGTAGCCAGATCAGGCAATCCGATACTATTAAAATCTGGCCCAAAATATTACCTGATTTCAACCAAATCCTGTCCACTAAAGACAGACTTTCCTGGATGAATCAGAGAGAGTCAGATCAGCTGATTAACTAGTCAGATCTGTCCCAGGATAAGCTTTATTATTTCAATTGGTGAAGACGTCCTGGAAATGATGTGACACTCATCCCCATATGGGTTGGCCTTGAACGTCACTGGAGTCCTGCAGTGACTCCAGTTCAAGACTAGGCCAAATCACAGCCAATTCACCAATTTAAAGAATAAAGCTATAGCTAAACTATTTTGGGCCAGAGGATTCATCCAGGGACACTCATATTTACTGGACAGGATTTGTGTTGGTTGATATCAGGTGATATTCTGGGCCAGATTTGACTAGTCTTGGATTGCCTTGATCTGGCCACAGCCAAGATCGAATTTGTCCTGGTCCTGACCGTGTTTGCTGGTAGTAATGGATTGTGAGCTTGTTGTTTTTTTTGCTATTCTTCGTGCAAAAAATATATTCTGTTTAAGTGGTTATGTGCTGCTGTAAATTACTTGTACACCACACCCAGCAAAACCAAACTGTATGTTTGATGTTGTTTGTCAATGTGCATTTTCCTCTCCGAGTCATAATGTGGCAAGAAACCAAAACGTGTGTGTGTGTGTGTGTGTGTGTGTGTGTGTGTGTGTGTGTGTGTGTGTGTGTGTGTGTGTGTGTGTGTGTGTGTGTGTGTGTGTGTGTGTGTGTGTGTGTGTGTGTGTGTGTGTGTGTGTGTGTGTGTGTGTGTGTGTGTGTGTGTGTGTGTGTGTGTGTCTGTGTGTCTGTGTGTCTCTGTGTGTCTGTCTCGTGACGCTCTGTTGGTGTGTGTGCCAGAGGAGATTGTGTGATGATGATGGGCTTTCATGTATTTATACAATGTTTGATGTACAATTAAAATTTCAGGGCTGGAGAAGAGAGCTAAGAGAGGAAAAGAGGGCTCCACATAAAATTCGAAAAAATTGAGCGCCCGTGTAAAAAGGGAAAAAAAAGATGTATGGAGCCGATGCACGATCTGCGCACCGCAGCAGTGCTTGGTGTAGTTGTGGGAACGTACCGTCACAGAGCCTCACGGAGCATCAATTCTGTGTGTGTGTGTGTGTAGTTTCTCCATCAGGAACACAACATTTTCAGTGAGATCTCTCATACTGGCTGCAGTGTGCATCAGTGTAGCCGTGGTCTGGGGAGTCTACAGGAATGAAGACAGGTACCGTCTGACTAGTTGTTGTCCTTCTGACTCACACTATCAAACTTGGTCTGTCTCTCACACACACTCTCTCACACACACACGCACATACGGATGTGTTGCATGCCAGTCCTCCCACGCCTCTGAAGTCATAAAAAAGGAAGTGGTTGTTGGTTAAACTGGAAAGTGCTTGGAAAGAGCTCACCACCCGCCATTACCACTGTGTCTGTGCCTGTGTGTATGTGCACAGTTGTGTACACGTCTGTGTGTACAGATGACACACCTGTGGTTTATGAGGTTCCAAAATGAAAATTGCAAAACTGTTTTTGTGCTGTTTACATATTTCATGCCTCCCAAAAAGACACCTCCAACCTAACGTGAAAAGAGAGAAAATCTTTGGTGTAGGACAGAGACCTTGCATCTTCATATTTTATCGTTTTATGTTTTTTGTGAAGTGAACGTACTATTAGTAGTAGAATTATGTAGGCATCTTCACAGTTGCCCATTCCTGGTCTAGACTGTGAACAATACTACCTCTCATTAAAATGTGCTCCTTCCATTGTAGGACAGTACAGTCTACAGTGTGAACAATACAGTATACTACTCTAATTCACAAAAGTAAGAAACACAACCATAAGCTGCTGTCAACGATGCCCAAATCCCTGGGCCATTCCGATGACAGTAAACAGGGTAATATGTGTACTAGTCTACTAGGCATTTTTATTCTATATTTAGAAGAGGAACAGGAAGCTTGGGGCGGGGATCTTGTGTGATTCAGATTCCAACTTCTCATGAAGACTGTAGATTCTACCTAGATTCACACTCATTCATTCATATTGACGCACACAGGTTTCAAATGCTTACGTCAATGCTTACAGTATGTACATCGGAAACTGTAAAGCACTACAACTTCCTTTTTTGCCCTTTCAGGGGTGTATAATTGCGGGCATTATAGCATACAGTATATCTAAAACAGTAGATTGTGGAATAGTTGTCCAGCTTGGGAGAATATAGAACGCAAGTAGATTTTGTTTTGAACAGCGTTTTCTAAGCCATGGATGGTGGGTGAGAATCAAAGGCTAATTTTAGCATTAAAACTTGAAACTAGGGCTGCAAAAGAATATTCCATATTCAAATGAATAATCAAAATGAATGAATAAATAATGAATGTACATTTGTTATATTTACCATGTGATACCAGCATACATTCGCTTCACTCGCACTGCTCAGCACTGCCTTTCTCAGTGACAGAATATACAGTCTGCAGGGACGTGCACACAAAGAAATAAAAAGGGGTTCCAGCCCCTGTCCTTTTGCCTATTTAAAATACAGTGCCTTCTTACAGGAAATCAGCCCAGACTTCCTTCTCTTACACGCTGTCTACACATCCTTGCGTTCACACAGACCACAGTCAGCCTTGATGAAGCACAGTCGTCTTTAACTTGCTCTGGTAGCAGTGAAAAGCACACAGTTTTAATCGCAGCTTCATGACACATTTATCTTGTAGCCTACCTTAATTTGATTTAAAACAAAAACAAAAGCATTGCTTGGATTATTTCCTCTTTCGCGTGGAGGTTTAACTTCTATAACAACAGCACTCTGGTGCACATACGGTATGTATTGGAGCGATGTCTCTTCTCAGAAGTTCCTGTAGGCTTGTACCGTATTGTGTGTGTGTGTGTGTGTGTGTGCAATCATTCTATATTCATTTGAATCCACAAGGGGTATTAAAATGAATATTCAAGGAGTATTTGCAGCCCTACTTGAATCAGACTCTCATCCAGGACATGCAAACTTTAGTTGTCAATTAGAATGCAATATGAGCAAATGGAAAGATCCATCTTGATCACATGACTATAGAGATATTGTCCACCGATTAGTGATGTTTGGACAAAATCTGGAGGAGGAAAAATGCGTTGTGCCAAAATTGTCTAGCTTGTGCCACCAATTGGTTTTGCTTTGGCCTCCAGAGAGCCCACAGTTTCACACTGACTGATTCAACATTGTAGCTGTTAGACTGACAGACACAAACAGTTACATGCACATACATGCGTGCGCTCACAGACACAGTTGGAGGCGAAACAGGATGAGGAGACAATAAAATTATATTGCTACAATAGCTCATGTAATAGATCAAATGTGTGGTTTAACTGCACAATGTTAGTACTGTGTGTGCAATCAGATTGTACAGGTGCAAATAGAATTACAAATGTTTAATGTGTAATCTTTTAGTGCATGCCACAGCCTTGAATGTTGCACTCTGTATGTTAAATTGTTAATTTAAAGAATGTATTTGTATTTAGAAAGTAATACTAATCTGCAGCTCTTCCATTGCTCAAGGTCTGTTCTCAAATACAGAGAGAGAACAGAGTTCATTGTTGGCTGGGTCTCTATCTAGCAGTCCCGTTCCTTAAATTTATCTAGCAGTAAAAGGAAAGTCAAAAGTTTCAAAGTTGTCAGTGGAAATGCAGCATGCCAGGTGTCATCAACGCAAAGCCAATGTACAGTGACATACTGTAATGTCCTGTTGTGCAGGCCACAGCCTTGAATGTTTCACGCAAAGTATATTTAGTTAGTTTTTAATAAGATAAAAGAGGCACAGTGTACACTACAGTATCTAAAAAAAGAAGGTCCACACTGGATGATGCTCCACTATTAATTATTATTACCCCCCAGTTTGTCATTGGATTGTATGCATACAGCAGAACATCAAAATATAAAAATATATTTGCAAAATAATTTACTGTTACAATTACTATTGTTCTTGCTAGCAAGCCAGTTACAGAGAAGGTTTCTGCTTAAGAGGTAATTGCTTAAATTAAATAAATAATAAGAATTCATCCAATCAATGAATGGATGAATTCATTCATTCATTCATGAATTCTTATTATTAAATAAATAATAAGCATTCATCCAAACCTCTTTTGGGGTTGTATTGTCCTCTTCCTCCTAGATGGATCTGGATTTTGCAAGATCTCCTGGGTGTTGCCTTCTGCTTGAACTTTATGAAGACTATCTCACTGTCTAACTACAAGGTATGTGGCTGATATGTACATTTACCATACAGTACTTATACCATCTAAAGCACGTTATTATGTGATTACTATTCATTACTATATCTGCCATGAGTCAGACACATAATGCTTATGAATTAACCACAATAGCAGTTAGCTGTATCAGCAGTAGTTATAATTGTAATGGTTCATGTGTAAACCGTTACTCTTCCAGATCTGCGTGATTTTGCTCAGCCTACTGCTGGTATATGATGTGTTCTTCGTCTTCATCACTCCATTCTTCACTAAGGTACGACTAGACCTTGTCAGCGAATTATCGAAAGGTGTACAATTTCATTAATCATAATCTAAGCGAAGGTTTGAAGTAAATGTCACACTGATTTGAAGTCCTATCATCAAGACCTGCTAATAGAGTTGTATGATTTTCTCTGTCCACAGAATGGAGTGAGCATCATGGTGCAAGTGGCCTTGGGCCCTGATGCTTCTGGAGAGAGGGTATGTCAAATTGTCAATGTCTTGCTTCCCTCTTTAAAACATTTTGACTAAAATCTATTAATCAAAATCAAATTCAGCTTGTTGTTTTGCAGTGTTTTTCATAGTTTTTGAGTTTAGTTTTTTGACATGTGAACTGACTGGCTTCTATTAACTTGGCTGAGCACTTGAGTCAAATTCCAATACCTTTTACTTCCACCTCCACTTCGGTGAATAAAGATCTAAGCAATATTTAATTAGTTACTTCAGTAGCTTTGATCACTGTTTTTGTTTTTCCACAAATATAGAAGTCTGGGAAGGGAGTGCGTATATTGCGATATTGATATATTGAATACACCACTAGTCAACTGTTCTATGTAGTTGACTCACTGAACAGTGAACACACTTGATATCTTGCTGATCAACAATTCCCAGTGGGAATTTTTGATATACAAACAGTTTCCAGGTGGCGCTAGAGGGTGATGTATGGAGTGGGCGGGAGTTAAGGTATTGGAATTTGGCTTTGGTGTCACAGTTGTGTGATGCAGTGACTTGCGGACTAATGTGTGGTTGGGTGGCTGGTCTGTTTAGGCTCACGGTAACGAGGTGGAAGTCGCTGCTGAACCACAGCCTCCCTCAGAGAAAGTAAGGTCTACCTCCTTACCCACCCGCTGTATGTTCTGTGTGTGTGCCACCATGTGCTGGGGAGGGCTGATGGAAGTCAGATATGGTAGAGGGTTTTGGGTTTAACCTAAAGTTCTCAACAGGTCTGAAAATTGTGGTCCGGCTCTTTCTGGGCCCTGAGTGATCTGGCTCAAAGCCTGCCTGGCCTGACCAATTATTAGATTGGTCAGGTGTGGGTAGAATATGAGAACTGCACAGAGTAAAAGTGAAATTCCAGTCAGCACCATCTTCATAATAGATACATACACAGACAGAGGGAACAGAACTGTTATTTTTATCATAATAATATAATTCAATATACAGTATATTACTTTTTTCATGGAGCCCTAGGCCAGACCTGGCCTTACTGATTTGCACACATTTTAGGCCCGAGCCCGGGCCATAAAATGTTGGTTCGAGCCTGGTTTAGAAAAGTACTACAAAAGTACTACAAATTTTAATGTGTAACCATATTAGGCCCAAAATGTGGAGACATTATGTGTGATACTTGGGTGGAGTTAGAGTGGCTGACTTGGAATTCAAAAGTTCCAGGTTTGATTCCCTGCTTCTCCTGGCAAAGTGTCCTTGAGCATAACACTGAGCCCCTAATACTGTAGCTCCAAATGAGCAGGTTGGTGCTTTGCATGGTTTCCCTCTGCCATCGGAGTCTGAATAGGTCAATGCACTGTACTGAAAAACACTACTGAATTTAAAAGCGACCCAAGTCTTGCCCTCCTTTCAAATTTGAAAGGTTTTTTACTTGTGGTTGTTAACACAGAATTGTTGGTTGAAAATTGGCTAAATATATACAGTAAATGCATTCTTTGTGTGGATATGAGTCTTGTGCCTGATTTTACTTTGTTGTGTGCCAGTGTCTCACAGAAGGAAATATTCGATCCACAGGCTGACAATGCAATGCAACACCATGTGAGAGTGTAACCTTAGCAAGGAGTGAATGGACTGCAAGCATGTTTGTGTTGCTTTGCCAGCCCTTAATGTCTTCCTACAATCTACAATTTTGGCATTTAGCAGACGCTCTTAATCCAGAGCGAATTACATTAAGTAAAAACATTGCAATACATCATATCCATACAGATTAGTTGAAATTCCTCTATATGTTACTGTAGTACATGTACTACATGTGGACAAATTATCTCTGTCCACCTATAGTACATACCTTCAAGTCAAGAGTTTATACTACTGTATATCATTTTACTGTATATCATCATCAGTCTATACAATGTGGTATAAACAGTCTAGTCCTAGACCCTTTCATAGGCATGGATATTGTATTTTGTACTTTTTAAAATCAAGCTAAAATGAAAAACCTGTTTTTCCGCACTTTCCTCTGCAGCTGCCTGTGGTGATGCGAGTCCCACGATTTTCAGCCTGGGCTCAGAACCTGTGTGGAATGCAGTTCTCAATCCTGGGCTATGGAGACATCATCATACCAGGTACATTAAACCTTCTTATTAAAGGGTGATCTCGTTGACTTTGGTGGCTGCAGTCCTGAATCACTTCACTTGATGGCTGCCAGCAGACTTTTTCCTCTTTCTTCCTTGTATTTGATTGTGTCATCGAAGTGACTTTAGAAAGTCACATCTTAGCATTTTGTCAATTATTTGTGAGGCACACTTCCAATTTCCTCATGGCTTATCAGAGGGCAAAGTCTGTTGAGAAGAAAACTGTCATGCATCGATTTGGCTTTAGCCAGGCTAGCTCCATCAATTAATTTCCATTCTTTATTGGTGAGCAGGCTTGCTGGTGGCGTACTGCAGCAAGTTTGATGTGTGGATCAACAGCTCCAGGAAGGTCTACTTTGTCACCTGCTGTTTTGGTGAGTCACAGTGCCTGATCTCACTGATCTATCAACTAACTAGGGAATTTTGGCAGATACTGTATGTTCTGGGAACTAAATCATTACCAAGAAATTACTTCACCAATGTGTTTCTAACGGTGACTAATAACATGTACTAAAATGGGTAAATTCAACACCAATGACAGACCTCAAACAGGTCAAAGGATTCAGTATCATGAAAACCCCCCAGTTAGACATATAACATTCTACATAAAGCATGCCATTTTGCATGTTTTGCCTAATGGTTGGTGAATATTCCCCCGACTTTGACCTGTTTTTATGAGGTTTCCCACAGGTATTGAATTTCAACATCTTAGTACATGTTATTAGACATTGGCAAAGAAATTTCTTGGTAACGATTTAGTTCCCAGGTTTTCATAACTTTCCCTAAATAAACTGTGATTCTTAAATGCTACCCCATGGTCTCATCTGTACTTGGGACCCACCTATTCCCCCTCTTGGCCAGATCTCTTTGCTGAAGACTCTTTCCTGTTTTGTGTCTCTGTCTCTCTCCATCTCTCCATAGCCTACTTCCTGGGCATGGTGGTGACCTTCGCTGTGATGCTGTTATCAGGGATGGGTCAGCCAGCGCTGCTCTACTTGGTGCCTTTCACCCTGGTGGCCTCTGCCCTGGTAGCCTGGCGCCGGGGCGAGATGAAGCACTTCTGGGCAGGAACCCCCTATGAGGTGAGACCTACCTGGAAAGGACCTTCAAACTGAGACCCTTTACTGGCTGTCTGAATGTGATGTGGGACTCTAGTACTTGAGTCTTTATGTGGTATATACTGTAGGTGGAAACGTCCCAAAACTGTTCGGTAAAAATGATCTCAGTTAGGACGCTTCTCGTAGATTGCCATTTTGGACTGAAAGTGATGTAAGACTGAGGTGTATCAGTGTGATTGTCTGAGATATATCTACTATACTGCGTCTATCTATGGCAGCTGTTTCTGTCTATAGCAGCAGTGGTTCTCAAACATTTCGTGTCAATATGTTATGTCCTGTGACATAACATATTTTCATTAACATATTTTCATGCAGATACACCAGCTTGTGCTTGCAGTGTGGCACACACTGGAAGGCTGTGAGCTTGTGTATATGCTATACTGTATATTGAGCTTGAACATAAAATATGGATACCGTGGTTAAATTGAGTGTGATGCTATAATAACCCCTTTTAGCGGCACCCCTGGGGATCCCCAGACACCACTTTAAGAACCCTTGTAACTGCACAAGCACTATGCAGTTATCACTCACTTACTGCTTGGCCTACAGTCCACAGTAAGCACATTACAAGTTGGGAATTGGAGGACTTGTTGAATAAGGTAGTGCAGAGCAGAGCCAATCCACAGGGAGTTAAAACTTTCCTTTTTATCATACATCAGAACTGTTTCTTGACTATTCTATTCTATCCCGTTCATGACAATCTTTGCTGCATATCTCTCCCCTTTTCTCTCTCTCTCTCCTGTCTTCTCTCATATCTAAAAACAGAACTATCAATAAAACAAAAAGCCAACAACAAAATATTCAGGTCAGTGGACTTTGTAAAAGCATAGGAGTGTTTTTTGGAGTGCCCGGCCAAGCCGGAGGCACCACAGAGCAATCAAATCGCAGTCTCCAGGTTGGCCCACAGGAACTCCACACCCTGTGCCTCCTGGATGCCCTTTTATAACGTAGCGTACACTGAGATGTCTTGGAAACACAGAAACATTGAAATCAAACAATAACTTGGCATGGTGGTGCGTAAGTGCATGAATGCATGCCTTAAACGTGTGTGTGTGCGCGCGTGAGAGATGGATAACATTCTGACCTGGCTTCGTCTCCACCAGGTGCTGGACTCATCCAGGGAGCCTTTGTTGCCAGGTGTGCTTCTCTCCCTTCCAAACCCCCAACTCCTGCCCCCCTCCCCTCCTAAATGTCGCTCATGCAACATTCTACAGCTTTACTCATTACCATGTCTGTTTTTTTTTCTTCAGTTGACTTTAACTGTTTTCCTTTCTGTGGTCAATAAGATTCAACACATTCAAACACAATCAGAATTTGGAATTTGGAAATACACTTAATCACATTTTTTTCACCAGCCAAGCGCACACCACTCATTTGACCATTAGGTGTCGCCAGAGCATTGACTATGTCCCGGGTCTCTTTCACCTCCTTGTGGAACTTTTCCAGGACATTCCAAAGTGGACCTTTTAAAGCCATGACCCTGAAGGATTATTTTTCATTTCACCATTAACTTAATTTCTTTATCCTTGCAGTCTGGCTGGCTTTCACAGGCTTGTGCTTTTTGTGATTTAACTCATGTGTTCATTTTATCGTTGTGCTCGTCTTCCAACCAGTATTTTAAGTTTCTCCTGACTCCATTTAGATATGTTTCCTTTTATTAACAACCGGATGATAACTGCCCCCTGCATGCTGCTGCTTGGTCCTAACCTGGGAGTCCTGTGGAACAAACTGTTCAATTTTATTTATTTTTTTGGTGTTTGTGAATGTCGTGAAATAGTATAGAGGTTGTAAAGCTGATCTGTACTCATTCTGTGTTGCAAGGGGATTATAAAGGTCCTTACACAACAGGAACATTTATTTAGTGTCACTGAATTAATTTTAGCTGGTGTTTTGGTCCACACTGCACAAATACGGTGAGGTGGTAAAGCGACCACTGCAGTTGTATCTTTTGAGATGAGGTTGATTTCTTTTAACCCACTCTATATTATGAGACACTACCAAATTAATAGTTTTACATCTGGGGTGCCCAAACGGTAGTTCATGATTACCAGTAGATCACATGACAGTCCCCTAAAATCAACTCAAACCCCAAATACTTTGTTGTCGAAGGACAGTAGTAGAATAAAGAGAACCCTTCCAATTCTCCCCCTAAATTTTTCATTTTATTTTAAGTGTGTTCTTCTTAAACATTGTATAACAGAAAGTAACCCCATCAGCTCTATTTTAAAGCTCCCACTTCCTAGGGGGGCTGGGAATGGATTTTTAAACTATTTTCAGAAATGTGATAATCACATTTTGATGTGTAGATCTTGTTGAGCCGGTAATTTTAAGTAGCTTTAATTTTAAGTAGCTCTCAAGTCAAAAAGTTGTGGGCACCCCTGATTTATGTGAACTACTGCATTTTCATAGTGTTAATCTGTCACGCTCCCAATGTGTAAGGGCCTTAACAGGGACGTGTCCTCAGTCAGGGGTTTTCAGGCATCTCTATGTCAGGGACACTCACTTCAAATGTCTAATTATGGACCCTGATGGTTTGGTTTAAATTAAACTAAATTACATTAAATTGTCTAAATGTTGCAATTATACATCAATGTCTGGTATATTCTATATAGCTAGTTTTTGTATTGGATTATGCTGAAATTAAAACTAGTCTCTCTTGGAACCCCCTCCAGGATGCTGGGTGATCCTGAAAACCACTGTCCCAAACAATAATATGTGTACAGTTCAAATCAAGATTTCACTTATTTCACAATTAGATCACAATTATTTAATTTACCTACAGTAACAAATTTAAGTTTTAAGCCATTTTAAGCCACAAATCTGTGTTGATTTGATAAAAATCATTTGTATGAATGAAAGATTGTAAATTTACTTGATTAACCTACATGAACAACACTTAGCGGTTATTGGATCAGTTAATTGCCCAGCCCTATAGTATGTACAGTATGTGATGATTGTTGTCAACTTTGAATGTGCTTTTCTAATTTCTGTTTTATTTTATTTTCTAGAGGGAAGAGCTGACCAGAGAGCCATAGGAGGAGAGAAATGCTGAGTTTGACTGATGAGCAACAAAACAATCGGCTGGAGACGGTTAACGTTTTGAATATATTCATAGCAAGGGAAAGAATTTTATCATTGGTTTTGTTTTGTTGTGTTTTGTTTTTGAACAATTTGGGTTATGGCTGGGAGCGCAGTGTTGTGTTTGTATTAGACAATGCTTATTAAATGGACCTGACGGATGCTTTTAAATAGTAAAAAAATGTAAACACTATTTTCAATTAATTGGACAACATAGCCAATCTAATTGTAGATTGGCTATTTGTATTTTTAACTTTTTTGAAAACCTACAAGTTCACAACATGATACGTTGGTCAGCTACTTTGAAATTACCTTTGTCATATTTAAAAATAATTATAATAATAATTTCAAAAATAGCAACAAAAAATGTTTGCACCCCATCACACAGCATCATAGAATAACAGAAAAAACATCACACCTGCCAGAGCTATTTTTGTGCCTGACAATATATATAAGGGATGTTTAGTTCGGTTGTTCTGAAATTAATTTCTAGTCAGCGTCCAGAGCACCTCAAGGACCTCTGGCGTTACCCAGACTCTGCTTTGAGAACCACTGGTTTAATTCAGTTGAGCAAAAACTAAGTGACAGTAATGCCTTGCTGATGATTGCATAAATCCGCAGTGCACTTTATGACTCTTTTACCAGTTCATTAATTTGTAGACAAGTTGGTGGTGATTAATAACTTGTAGCCAAACTTTAAGATTTTTTGATAACTGTTTTTGAGGTGTCTGTAACTTGTTTGTATAATTGATCCACGTGATTTATTTCAATGCCTTACATAAAAAGAACAATTGTTTCTACTTCTTCTGTATTGTTGTTTTTTGAATGAGTATCCTGTTTGTTCTGAAGGTCAATTTCCACAATAATGGCAGTATGCTAATTATATACTAATATAATAATTTGTATATATATATATAGTAATACATATTGAATTTAACTGGATGAGGGAGCCTGCATGTAGGAGAAAATGTTTAGGAGAAAATGTTTTTTTAAATATATATTACAAACATTGTTTGTCCCATGCTCTTTAAAAGTACAATCTTGTACATTGACATCAGATAACAATTGCTCTCAAGATATTTGTATTTGTGTGAGTGAGAGCTATTACACTAGTCCCAGAGTTGTGAGGGAGCATTTGTCAACTCTGTGGATTGATTGTGGTCAGATATACAGATATATTAAATGCAGTATATTCAGATATTAAGACTTTTCCTCTATACAGGAACCAAGGAAAGTAGCAAACTGTAGCACTCAGGTACTAACCTTGAGTTTTGCTGGGCACCCTGCAAATCAGCACTTATGCTTTCAAATGTGTTTTCGAAAGTGCAAAATAACTGATCTGCAAGCTCACAAACAGCAGGTTGTAATGTGATGCTTGTGTTTATAAAGTACCTCCCTGGTGCCTATATGAACATGGGGTTTGGACTCTGGGTTAGCCTTCATAGTCTAAACAAACTTAAAATGAACTACCGGTGAGTTCAAACAGTACTGGACTGCAGCATTAAGCTTAAAGGCCATGTGATTTTATATGGAATTCATTTTTTAAATGTTTTTTTTTATCTAATCAAATTATAGCTCTCTCTTCCTGCCTTGTTCATAGTGCTCTGAGATAGGTTACATTTTGGAGACAGGCTCACACTATGTTCAAATGCTTCCGCCTATAACATCCACAGATTGTGGAAGAGTTGTGACTGTCTTATCGATCTCAGAGAACATGAGGAATAATTGGATTTCTTTTGTCTTCATGTTTTAGGCCACAAATTAGTCTATCTGCAGTGGTACTTAGAGGCGTTCTCCCTCACTACTCTGATGTCTGTTATTGGTTAAAGACAAGTAGCTAACCTTGTAGGCTGGCTGGAGCAATGCCTCATTTCAGATACTTGTGTATGTACACAGGAATTTGTCTTGACATCAACATAACACCACACCCATAGGTGGTGCTTATCGTTTTAATTCCAACTTATTGTTGAACTTATTGATGGAAGATTGCTAGCGGTGTTATTTCTCATGTTGAGTGGATCCTGATTAAGATGATGGAGCCACTTGCCAAAAAAAGAACAGATCTAGTTAGTACTACATCTCTCTGCATTCTGTTCATAATAAAGTAATAATCTACGTAACTGCTGTATAAATGCAGCAACTCTGTGTGTACGCAATGTGTATGTCTGAGAACCATGACCCACAATGACTAAATTCTACACAGACATTCCACAGGGAGTGCAGTGCCTAGTGTCAAGTTGGTTGGACCCAGGCTCACAAATGCCCCAAAACAGCCCCTGTCCGGGCTCTGGACCGTGCCCCTGCCCTGACCTCACAACACTCCATATTTGCAACCTGAAACAGAAATTAAGCTGTCCTGTTCTGACATCCCAACACTCCATAATTGGGCATGGCGTACAGTAGTCCATATAGTATAGGAACAAAGGGTCACATGCAGAAACGTGACATCATTCTGACGTCTGACACAAAAGGGACACAGACACAATAGGGTTATTTGGGTTTGGCACACATTTGTAGGCTAGTGCCCAACGGGCACCGCCATAGAGGTCCCATGTCCCCACACACCTTTCTTTGGTCGCCTCTCTAGTAATTCATAAATCATAATTCATTAATATTCATTCAATAATAACACATACTGTAAGCATACGCATACTGATCAGCATACTGAGCAGCTTGACTGAATGACTGATAGCCTATAGTGAATACTGAATGCTTTATAAAGATGCCCTCGGGGACGAGAAGCACCACAAGGGCGAGGTTTTGTTATTGTTCACTATGTTTTCAAACTGTCCTTGTAATCCGTGGGAAGTAGTAGGTCTCTCTCGTGTCATGGTACACTGGGCAGACGGTTAGGAAATTTAGTTCACAGTTTCTATCGTTTTGTCATTTGTGTGCACATTGTGCAGCCTGGGTGCCGTGCAGGGTGCCTGTCTTCTCCTATGGGTGCCAGGCTGGGTCCAGGTCTGTCACTGCCACTTTCTGAATAGCAAGCAAGACTCATTCTCTCAATTGAAATGGTCTGGCATGAAACGTGTTTACATTGCCTAAGCAAAAGTTGAACAGGCAGGTAGTTGAGAATAAAGAAAAGTGTAGGCCAACATCTCTCTCTGTCTGTCTCTCTGTCTCTGTCTCTGTCTCTGTCTCTCTCTCTCTCTCTCTCTCTCTCTCTCTCACTCTCTCTCACACACACACACACACACACACACACACACACACACACACACACACACACACACACACACACACACACACACACACACACACACAAAAACACAATACAACAATGCAACAATATGTCAAAACAAAAATACCAAGATATCAAGTTGTAAGGGCCACACACAAGATTATTCTTTAGGGTGGTTGTGTTCCATTTGATATCCATCTCTTACCCCCCCCCCCCCCCCCCCCCACACACACACACACACACACACACACACTCTCTCTCTCTCTCTCTTCTCTCCCCTCCCTCCCTTCACCCAGAGAGCCCATCACCCACCCACGTCACGTCACGTGACAGTAGCGCGTGCATGGCATGGAGGGGGGGCTGACTCAGCGGGGCCTCGTCGTCACGCAGCGCGTGCAGCGCAGCGTCAGTCCGCCGGCAGTTCAGTCCGGTCGCACAATTATGAAAAAGCAGCAGCAACATTCTTCTGTCTGTGGAGAAGGAGCCCTTCTACTACTACTAGCTGCACATCACCACCATAATCCACATCCCTGCTGCTGCCACACCGCCTCCACCTTCCACAACAACAGCAACAACATCCAGAACCAGAACCACGTCCTTCTACTACTACTAGCAGCAGCTGCTGCGGCCGAGGAGGCGCACCATCATCCAGCAGCAGCAGCAGCAGCGCCGCCGCCGCATGATCCACTTCTACATCCACGTCCCTGCTGCTGCCCCGAGTCCTCCTCCTCCTCCGACCACCACGTCCTCCTTTCTGCCGCCGCCGCTGCTGCACTTCCTCGGCTAACCCATCACAGCAGCACCGCACACCGACACGATAGATGGATATACGCCACGGCGGCGCACCTCTCCCTCCTGAAGCTCAACGGTGAAGAGAATGGTACATATTATTACTGACACGCTCACTTCAACTCCCCCTCTCTGGCAGGAGAATGTATGTATGACTTGTGCATTGTCAATGGTTCTCATCGTGAGGTCCGAGGACCCCCCCCCCTACGGCAGGGGTAGGCTACTCGAGGTGGCTGTGATGGGACTGTTAGGGGGAGTAACCAACAGAACCCTCCTTATAAAGTCTGAGTTATTATGGGGGGTCCGTGTGGTCCCTTCCTTTTCAGTGGCAGGTCATGCATGCTGCCTGTCTGTCTGTCACATTCTCACCCGTGACCCAGGCTGTGTATGCATGTCTGTGACTGTATGGGCTTATGTAGCCTACATAACACATGTATGTGTTATATTATATACAGTCTATGGTCAGGAGGACAGTGTCAGCTTGGACATCATGTCGACGTTACGTGACAGGTTAAAAAAGGAAGAAAAGCAACGCTCTTCTTCAATAGAAAAGGACCCCACTGTGTGGGACTGGTCTGTATTGTGGGACGTTGTTGGCACAGGGGTAGCTTTTAAGTTAGCTTGCTACAAGGGCTAACTTAACGCTAGCTACGTGTGGCTAGGTTAGCCGGTAGTGTGGTGGTGGTAGTGTATCTATCGTAAGGTACAAGCCGATGGGGGTTCACTCACTGTGCAGTGGCACGGTTTAGCACAGCTGGCTAACACGTTAGTAGCACAGCTGGCTAGCACGTTAGCCATAAGGTAAATAATGCCCCCCCCCCGTCCGTCACCCACGCACGTTCACATTATGGTCTGCTGAGTGGACTGCCCTCACTGACACCTCACGTTTCTGGAGCACGTTTCGTACTTTGGGCTTGGTTTAGTTGATCTAATTTGGAATCTCTTATTCTCTTTTTGCTTCCACAAACACATTATTTTCAAGTTCTGCAAAGTTTTTTCTCTTCTTTTTTGTCTTCTGGGATGGCGTTTTTAATTGAAAAGGGAAGTGCCTGCCCTGCTGTGACGTTGCTGGAGAGAGAGCAGACAGCCAGGCTGTCATTGCCATAGTAGAGAGGGTTCTGTGGTCATTGCCCTGGCTGGCCCCTGTCGAATGCTCGCCCACTTATTTGATCATTATATACAGTAAGTGTCTGAGTACAGGCATTGCAAAAACAATACTCTGTAGCTTTCCACATGCCACAAATGTTAAAGGATCGTGTCACCACTATTCAACGTATCTTCATGTAATGGGTTCTCACTAATGTACATGATAAAATACCACTATTTATTTCTACTCGGTCTCTGTCTCACAGGAGGGCTGGGGACAGTTTAGAAACCTGTCCTCCAGTGACATCATTAACAGGGAATCCAAGCTAATAGAAACTGCAGGATTTCTATTCCTGAAAAGTTGCAGTGCAAAAATGGCAGTCGTTCTCCCGATAATAGAAATATAAATCAAAAACATATTGTTAAAAAAAAATCTGCCGAATGATGATGTCATTGGAGGATGCATTTCTGAACTGCCCACAGCCCTCCTGTGAGTAGAGAAAAATAGTGGTATTTTTTATCATGTATATTAGTGAGGACCTATTATATGAAGGTACGTTGAAAAGTGTTGAAGTGTTCCTTTAATACTGTAACTGAGAGTGTGAACATGGACACAATTTGGCATATATCTCTAACACCCAGACCTAAATGAACCATTGCATGACATTACTGTGTGGTGTGAGGAAAAGTGTTACTGAAATAGCTATTTTCCTTCAGAGTGTGTTTGAGTTGTTTCCGGCCTTTTCCGAGACGCAGTATATAGACCTCAGTGCTCCCAGTCATGTTGATTACTGTGTGGTTTTGTGCAAGATGTTTGTCGGCCTACACATTGCCAGACAGAGAGTCTCGGCTGGAATAGGCTGTGAAAGAAAGGCATTGCTTGCTTGCTTTGCCTGCTTGCTCTGCATGTCTAATTTGTCGTTTCTGTGACAGACATCCCTTAGTGGTTTCCTAGATTACAGGATTACAGGCTGCATCATTTCTGCATTATTAGATCTCGTACAGCAATTGTGACTAATGTTCATGCAGTATCATGGATTGGTTTGGAACAGAGGACAACACATGCCGGCCTCTGATGATGACACATTTTTGTCAAATGACCTGTAAATGACCCCTCTATAGTGTACACCATTTGATGACATTTTAGTCCCACAGACCCAAAACTAACGATTTTTGCTTTTGTCCTCAATTCCAGGCTGGATTTGGGAAACAAAACGGTCAGATCAAAATGACCATTAATCTTCTACATTCTCTGGTTCTGTAGACTTGGGCTAATTCAGATGATGAATATTTTAACTCTTCAAACCACTCACTCATTTTTACGCTCTCTAAGCATTACATCTGGTTTCCATCACTTTTCATCATTTAGCCTGAGGACCACCTGGGACTCTCTCAAGGACCAATGGTGGTCCCCAGACCAGTGGTTGAAAACCACTGGTCTATACTAATGTGCTACACATCTATAAATATCAGTGTCCTACCTATTCTCAAGAAAATCTGGAGACTGGCAAAAAAACAGCCACTATGCAATATACAGTAGTTTGGGTGTACAGTTCCAAGTTTATTCTGCAGTGGAATTTCAGTAATTTGGTCAGCCAGTACACTGGATGCTTTCATTGCACTTTACACCAACAATAGAGCATTGTATTGAACACCAAAACAAAACAACGCAAAAACAATACAACATAATTATTTTTAATTAAAGATATGCAACAGATAATGGATGTATCAGGCTCAAATTTGTTGGAGTATGGGCACATTGATGACCTGCAGCCAGCTTGTCCACGGTGTGTGCCTTTGTTCTCTGTAGCGCTACAACATGTAAGGGCCTCTGTCTTTGGCCACAGTGCAGGGGTTTTCAACCTTCAACCTGTCCACAATGTGGATTTGGCAAACAAAACAGTCAAACATACAGGTCAAAATGACCATTAATCTTCTACATTCTCTAGTTGTATAGACTTTGGCTAATTCACATGATGAATATTTTAACTCTTGAGAGTGTAAACATGAATCCAAATGGACCCATTTGGTTTCATTTTTGCGCTCTCGAGAGTTACATCTGGTTAACCAACTTTTCATCTGGTTAACTAACTTAGCTGGGACCAGCTGGAACCCTCTCAAGGACCACTGGTGGTCCCCGGACCACTGGTTGAAAACCACTGCCTCAGTGGAAACCTTCCCACCGTGCTTGCCTTTGCCAGTCACATGCCCCAGCTTACCCCCCTGACTGTGTGGAGTTCAGGGATGTTGGTGCTCCTGTTGACCCAGGCCGACAGGACACAGAGAGGGAACAGTGGGGGACTTGAAATATGTCACAAATTAGCCTATATAACATACAGTATGCCCTACATTGCCTACTAAGCCTGGTTAAGTAGCCGAACATATATTGAAACCGAGTTAATGACATGTAGAACCTATAATCCACTTAATTTCGCTCATGTAGTCGACTTGTTTGTGTTTTAGCCAATGGGTCTGATCTCATGCAAGCAGCTAATTTAAGATGACTAATATAGCCGAGTTTGTGAGTTGAGTCTCCGCTTTTACTTTAAGAATGGACCCCTGATTTCACTGATAGTTGTAACCCCACTGACCACACCCAAACTCCCCCTCACTGTGACTCGTCCTGGTCAGCTCAAAGTCATATACGGCCACTATGACTGCATTGGCTGGATTCCATAGATGTAATGGTCATTGTTTAATGTGACATGTATTAGCTTTCACTTGCCGGGCACAATTACGTACCGCAATTAAGAAACTATTAACAAATACTTAAAATAAGATAAAATAGTGATAATAGCAAGATATTAGTTACTGTATATTACTATATTGGCTATTTGTCTATAATGTATAATATAATAACTCTACACGGACCTATTGGGGTTTTCTTCTTTTTTTTTACCTGTAATAACTGTATCAATATGTGTAAAATGCAACATTGTCAACATTTCATATTCTATCCTGAATGGCTTAGATTGGCTTCCAAAGTTTTCAGGAATGGCCCCTTATGCTGCAAATCATGAATGGCGAAGGCAGCTGAGGGGAAAAAAAAGCCACATAATGTTTTTTTCCACGAAAAAGAAAAGAAAACGAAAAAGAAAAAAAACAAAAAAAAAAAAAAAAACAATGCTTATATCTTGATGGAGACCTGTGCCCAAGGGACACCTTTTGTATATACTGTATATATTCTTTTTCCCGGGATAAAACAAACACAATTATCAAAAGTAGCATCTACAATCCCACAATCCTGCTTATTGCAGCTGTTATTTTGGGTCCCGGTTTGGTGTTTTGAAAATGGGGTCACCCTAGTCTAGAAGCTACTCTATGAGGGAGTCCCCCCTGCTGCTGCTGCCCATCTCTCCCTAGGTTTATATAGGATCACATAACTATGAGTAGCAGATGTTGGAAGGAGGTGTCATGTCACGTGCACATGATGTGCTCTACATCAGCAGCATAGTGCTCACATGGTGCATCCACAGGGCAAGAGTTGGCAGATCCACACGCACGCACGCACGCGCACACACACACACACACACAGGTCCCGTGACATCATGAAGTGAGTTACTGGATTCCCACTGGTACACACTTTCATAGACAAGGATAAGCTAAATGCCAGACCAGATGTCATATTATTCAGTTTTAAACCAGGATAAAGACTTAATATCAGTTGAGTGGATGGACTGACTCGGCATGTTTTAATGTAAGCTATAATGGAATTATTACAACACAGAATCTTAGGCTGAAACAGGCAGCACATTTGGTATATGGCTCTTCACATCTGAATATTTTATTTTATTTTTAAGTATACCTTTCATGTAATGTATATTTTTGCCAGATAATTCACAGTTTTACTTGAGGACGAATCTTTCTTGTTGGGACTGGAGGTGGATATATTTACCTTCCACAAAGTATTATATACTTACTGCATATCTCTTTATACAGGACATTGTGGCACAGGATGACAGACAGCGTGTTCTCTATTTGACAGGGATTTATTCAGTGCAGGACTGCAGGTCATGTCTCATTCAAGTTAAATTCCTAGAGTAGCGATTCCCAACTTGTGGTTCCCCAGGATATTGCCAAATAGTTGCAAAGTACTGGCCTTTGAAGTGCTTGATAATAGAGCCCGACCGATATAGAATTTTGGGAATGTTACGATAACCTATATGATAGAGGTATAAAACCATCAATAACTGATTTACAACCGATATAGGTTTTGTTTTTAGTGGAATGAAAATAGTCACATTGACAGTAGTACAGACAGACTGCTTTCTTATCCAAGACCTTTCTTTTTTAACTTGGACCCAATATGACCCCCGATACGATAGACCGATTTTATCGGTCAGGCTCTACTTGATAACATTAAAGATGATGATGATAATAATACTAATCCAAGCCGTAACACAGATAGAAAAAGCCATTCTAAAAATACACTCACTCATCTGACCACTTGACAGGGCAGCTGAACGGTGAACGCTCTTGTCAAGGTCCTTACACTACTTTGAGTGAAGGCTACTTGGGAGTATATCCATAATAATCAACACCATTTAAACCCTGTAGCCCTGTACTAACACTTGACAATCTACAAGCGCACACTGCGATACATACACAAGGTTAACACAGGTGTTCTGTGGTGGTAGCTGTGATTGTTTTGTTCTCACAGAACACCAGTAATCCAACCAGGGGCTAGTTTCATCTAACATGGATTAGATATTAAACAACAGTTATCCTAGCTTAATGGTTATATGGTCCTAGATCAGCGATTAACCAGTTTCATGAAAGCTGGTTTATCTTGCCAGATTAATTTAGCCAGTTAACCTGGATTTGTTGAGGCATTTAGGAGTGACAATTTGTTTGTTTCATAGTCATTTTAATGCATGGTTAAAAAAAGGAAAAAAAAAAAACTTCACACAATGTGCATTGTCTAGTAATCAAAGTGCCTCCAGTAGTAAAGAGATCTAAACTGTTAATTCAATGGAGGTGGAAAAGGTAGAGAGCTTTATTTCCTATGGGAACAAAGGTTTGATCCTAAAACTCAGCCAGTGCACAGAGAGGGACCAGAAGAAAGGGGCAACAAGAGTGTGTGTCTTTTGTTGCCTCACATTCTAGATACCATGGTTACAGTTTGGCAGAACCTAGACTGTAGTAGATTCGCTTTAATAAGTGGCGACAGTGGTTCAGGGAAGTAGAGCAGGTTGTCCAATGATCCGTGGGTCACTGGTTCAAGTCCCGCCTCCTCCTGTCTACATGTCCAAGTGCCTTGCTTGGCTTCAATGCAATCGGTGTATGAATGTGCAAGTGAATGCAATGCACTGCCCCTTGGATGAAGGAAGTATATAAATGTATTCATAAGTGTATTGTTAACAGCTAAAAATCCTGCATTAGGCTGTATGTGAATGCGAATGGAAAAAGAGATGCCATTCTGCATCCTTCAATCTTGCAGCAGAGCATAGCTTGCGACACATTTTTGGAGAAACAATTCAATCACGGATTGTTTGTTTGTACTGTTTAATAACAAGTCAGCTTTGATTTATAGAGGCATACAGTACAGTAATATTTACTGCCAAAGAAGAATATTACAGAAGCAATATTTCCGTCAGGATGTTAACAGAGAACCATGTTGTGTCTTTGTGGATCTGGAGGAGGCATATGATAAAGTGCTGAGAGAGGAACTGTGGTATTGTATGAGGAGGTCTGGTGACAGAACTACCGATTAGAGCTAGACCGATATATCGGTCGTACCATATATCGTCCGATATCGATACAGATATATCGGTATCTGTGATATTCGTACCGATATACAATATTGTATTCTATTGTTTACTTGAAAGAGAAAATAAATTTGGAGTTTAGAAGGTTTTCAAATGTATTTTTTATTATTTTAATTCATTATTAAACATCGGTCCAAAACATCAGTAACATTGGTGTAGTTTTTTCCTAAAATCGGTATCGGCCCCAAAAATATGGCATCGGTCGGGCACTACTACCGATAGATGTTAGAGTGGTGCATGTATGAGAGCTGTAAGACGGTGGTGAGCTGTATGGGTGGGTGTCACAGTTCAAAGTCTAAGTGGGCCTGCCCTGAGCACCTTCCTGTTCGCCATGGTGATGGACAGGCTGACAGATGAGGTTAGACATGCATCCCCACGTGAAGCAGAGATGGAGGTAACAGCAACATGTTGTGCTGTGAGCAACAAGTATGCCAGATGTTTTGGAGGTTAAAGCGGAAGAGCACAGACTGAGATGGTTAACTTTGGACACATCCAGACTTCCAGAGCAGGCATAGTGAGTATACCGGTAGAAGGATGTCATGGAAGGAACTGCCTTTCAGGAGGCCTAGAGGAAGACCAAAGGGAAGATGTATGGTTGCAGTGAAAGAGGACATGATGTTGGTTGGTGTGAGAGAAAAGGAGGCAGAGGACAGGGTCAGATGGAGGCACATGATTCTGCTGAAGGGAAAAGCTGAAAGGAAAAGAAGAAAGTAGTAAACAATGAATAACAAATTTCCCATATCCATTGTTTTGACAGATATGGTATTACATCCACTATTTCGCAGATCACTTTCAGTTTAAATTGTACTGTACGTAAACACAGCTCTTTAAAAACCTATAGTCATAATTATAGCCTATAGTCATAATTATAATGATGACTATAGGTTATCATTGTAATTATATAATGGTAACGTATAGTAGAAGTGATTGTGAACCAGGGACTAAAAATGACACCCTGACTAATAATCAAGAAGATTCGATCTGGGAACCACTGAGATCTCTGTAAGTATCTCTTCAAGAGATCTCTGTAAGTATCTCTGGTCGCTCACTCTGCTCACACACAACTAGTCCATGTATGCTCAAGTTGGCACTCTACTGAGTGCAGATCTAGTGTATATAGTGCACTGTTCCGTAGAAGAAAATACATTTTTCCTACATTACTAAATGCATGGATGCATGGGGACCACATGCAATGCATTCATCGACAGCCAGTCCACAGACCACCTGTTGAAAACCCTGGTCCTATAGGCCTAAATAGGGGATCTGTTCTGTCTAGTATTAGGATTTATATAATTAGTACTTATTTTATAACCCTGACAAACCCCAGTAAATTAGACCTGCCTGCCACAAATGGTTTACAGCCCTTTACCAGCGATGTTAACGAGCTAGTTTGATGGAATACCATAAACATATACTATGTGACTGTTCTGAAGAGACCACCAGCCGAGCAGTGGTGCCTTTATGGTTGACCTGCCCAGATTGACAGCTTGGTCCACTTTATGTGCTCCATTAAAACATTGGATTCCACCAGCTCATTAGCGCCACCTTCTGACTTGGCCATGGCAGACGTACATGTGTCCGTTGGTGCATGTGTACAAGTGTCCAGTCTCTAGACTAGACAATGGCTGGTATTCTCGAATGCTTTAGCGTAGCTAGGTATAACGTAAGGTCTGGTGTGTAGGCCAAAAGCTTGTACCACCAGGCCTGGGCTTACCAAATAATTATCCATAATAATTAAAACCCGCAATTCAAAAAGTCCAAAAATCACCTCACCCCCAATTAAAAATGTCAGTGTACTCCCCTTCTTTTCATCATGAGTTGAAGCTCTTGATGGCTGCTTTTAATTATTATGAGTAATTATTTGGTAAGCCCAGGCTCAGGTCTGGTGGTACAGGCTTTTGGCCTACTACAAGGCCCCATACCTGATTTGTTGCCATGTAGCTACTAGCCAATGAGCACGGCCCCAGACCTGATTTGCTGCCATGCAGCCAATGAGAAGACTTACACCGTACCTGCTATACCAAAGCGTTCGAGAATACCAGCCATTGTCAGTGATTCCACCAGATGCATCCCAGAAGCAGTGAGTGTCTGTACCCCTCTAAAAAACAAATAGACAGTGTAACTGTGATATTGACCTCATACACCAGTCATTATATAATACTATGAGCTTACTAAAAGCTCACATGTTCTAATCTGTACACACCACTGCCACTCAGTATAAAATATATTATTTTTCCTGCCCTATAATAATGAACACCTGATATATGCCAATATGTCATATTAATATGACTGATTATGACACATATCAGGTGATCAGCAAATATCAAGATCGATGAAGAACGTGTGAGCTTTTAAGCTCATAGTACATACAGTATAATGACTGGTATATGAGGTCTATTTGTTTTTAATGTAGTACACACCTGTTGTGTCATGCATATGACTGACAAATCAATCAGTCATATTAATGACTGACTGTCTGATAATTTAAGCTTGAATGATGACCTGGTATCGTATCATGATGTGCTCAGCTTGTAGCTATTATTACAAAACGGCTGTTAATCATATTCAAGACCCAAGCTTTTTTTAAAGGTTCTCAATATCAGTTTGAAATCATAGTACACAAGGGAGGTCTTTCCTTGTACAGATGTATTATTAAACATTAAGGAACACCCAGTCAGTGTAAAACAAGTGCTACAGTGGGGCCTACCTGCCGTGTGTGTGTGTGTGGTGTGGTGTGTGTGTGTGTCACACTAGGTGGTGTGTCTTTAGTCGACAACTAAGGTATATATCATTGAGGCCTCTCTGCCCATCCCCTAATCCTCTCCCACACCTCCGCCTCCCTCTCTTTCTCTCTCTTTCTCCCTGGCCTTAAGCATAATATCTAGGTAGTCCCAGACACATTCATCAAGGACCCATCAGTGGCTTCTTACAGATTAACTGTGTACAGACAGAGTTGGAGGAGGCTGCGGAGAGCCTCATAACTGATCGCTCAGCTTTTAACAGAGCGATATGGGTCTCTGTGTACCGACCCTGGCATAGACTTTGAGACCTGTGGGAGGAAATGGTAGGAAGAGTCAGAGAGAGAGAGAGAGCTACAGTGAGATTAAGAAGTGACGGCATTTGTGTGTGTGAGAGGGAGAGAGTGTTAGAAAGTGAACCAGAGAAAGGCTCAGCCAGTAGCTGATGATCCAGTCGTCCCGACAGGCTGCGGTCACTGTGGTCGTGTTCAGGAGATGCTTGAAGGAGTCCTGGTATGTTCCTGTACAAAGCCCTTAAGCACAGAGACGAAGAGGAGCTCATCAAGGTACATCACACATCCCTGCTGGGTGCATTTTGTGTTTTGGAATGGATCGTGCTTAAGTAAACCACTGGAATAACCTGTTCTTTGGATGCTTCTGCCATATGGGACCTGTTGTGATAAATGGGTAGATGCATAATGTGGATACTGGGGTATTTATTTTGAATGCTGGAGCTAGCTAAGATAGAATTATAAAAAGCAAACAGAGTTCAGCCAGTCCTAGGGCTAGGTGAAGACATCACTCTCTGACTATTGTCTCCTATCAGCTGCAGTTAACCACAGTGTGAGGCTTGTGGCAATAATGTTGCACTAGTCTCAACAGAAAGTGACATGGGTCCATTCTAAGCAGGTTGGTAACATTTCAGTCTGGTGGTTTTACTGTAATGCCATTGTTGGACTACACAAATAGCTGAAAGGGTAAAGCACAGTGGATTGGGTAATCCTCTGCTCTGCGCTGTTGTTAGGAGAAGCACAGGGAGGTTTTCAGGGTTCCCTCTGTGTGAAGGGAGGGATTAATGGTGCTAATCGCCCCACGGTTGCCTCTCTGAGCTTTATTGGAAGAACAATAAGGGCATGAGGCAGTAATTGAAAATTCTTGTGATGAAAATTCTTCTACAAATACGCGTCAGAAGTGTTTCTTGGGTTGTGGCTAGCATGGAGCCACTACAACTGTAGTCTACCTGTTTGTATTGATTCATTTTAAATTAAGGTCTTGTCTTTACTTAGTTTCGAAAATGAGTTTGAAGTCCACACTTTTTTGTTCTTGACATCTTTATTTACTTTCTCTTTTGGAAGAAACCAGATTGGTAGTGTTTTAACCTTCACGCTCATAGAGCTTATAGAAGTTATAGGATGTCATGCTAGTTAAGGGGGATCAAAGGGCTTTGAATGTGTATACACACTATCTCTTTACAAGTGTTACAATCTACAATATTAATAATATCCATTTTCAGGCATTTAGCACACACCGTTATTCAGAGCACCTTGCAAGTGCAACTTAATGGCAGGCTAAATGGTCATACAAAGAATGTAAGGGAAACTTAGTTTGTGTTTACTTCCTTTTGCAAGTAAACATCATTCTTTATGGTATGAAACTGAATACCATGCAGATATGACATGGCATATGTGAACAAGTAACCAACATCTATATAGAGTATGTACATAATTGAGAGTATGTATAGCTGTTTACACCAGTGCTTTAACAGGGTTATAACAGGTTAGTTCACAGCATTTTAGGATATTTGTGGTTCATGTTTTAGGAGAGAGAAAGAAAGGAAGCTTTCTTGTATTAACAAACTTTATTCCTATGGTTCTTTCTTTGTATATAAAACAGAGCAAATAGGTGACCTACAAAATATACAAGCTTACAACACATCACACTGAAAGCTTTTCGACTTGCAACCGAATATAACATTAAGACATTCCACTATTGCTAAAAGGAAAGGTTGAATGCCTGTCTGCCTGGGATGTAACATGGCAGCATACCGGTACATGCAGAATACACGTTCTTGCATAAATGGCCGGATTTCAGATTTTCAGAGCATATGATGAAAACAAACCATAATTGTTTTCTGTACATCACGCATGCACAGTTGCACACACACACACACACACACACACACACACACACACACACACACACACACACACACACACACACACACACACACACACACACACACACACACACACACACAGGCCCACCAGTATGTCCTGGAATCGTGTAAGAGTGCTGTGATGTCCCAAGACAATTGGTCACACAGAGATGTATTGGTCGCACAGATATATTATTGCTCAAATCTATCTATGTCTTTCTCAACAGTCCCAGAAACCCTGGATAGAAGCCACTTTCACCAAGAGGGAATGTGTGTACATACTTCCAGTGTCAAAAGACCCCCACAGGTATGTATGAGTGTGTGTGTGTGTGTGTGTGTGTGTGTGTGTGTGTGTGTGTGCGTGTGCGTGCGTGTGGGAGGGGGGCAGTGTGTGGTGCATGCCCCTCGTAAATGTCAACGCCGTAATTGTATGGTGTTTGTGTCAAGGTAAGCCAAAAAGTGTAACCACTGGTGTGGAGAGTGTAAATGAGGCAGTTCCCGCATGATTTCTCTGTCTGTGTCTCAGTGTAATTACAACCTCCAGCCAGAGGCAGGGGCGGGGCCAGCAGTGAACACTTGCATCATCACTTCTTCAGGAGCTCTCTGTTTAGATTAACACAGACCTTTTTTTTATCATTTTGATTGGACAGTCCTGATTCCCTGCTTTATTAATACTCAGATTTTCTTTTGTGCTATGGATTATGTAGAAGATATTGTTTGTATTACACTTTAAATATTAGGGACTGACATACTGTACATGCACACACACTCTGATATTCTAGTGAAGCACTTTTGTGAAGTTTTCTTCTCCAAGTTGTGTGAACTTTATGGGAATTTGTTATACCTGTGTTAGAAATATGGGAGACCCTTACTCAGTGTGTTTGCAGGCCAGTGAATTACCACGTGTACATTGGACGTGCATGCACACACGCACACACACACACACACACACACACACACACACACACACACACACACACACACACACACACACACACACACACACACACACAGAGATCTTACATAATGTATTGGACTGCTTTTGCAACCAAGTACGAGGAAGATCTGGAAGGAGTCATTGTGTGAGCTTAGATTAGCTATGTTTGTCCAAAAAAGATTTGTTGTAGACTGAAATAATGTTTCTGGTCCTTTTAAGTATAGAGGATCAGATATGGCAGCTTGGCAAAAGTCCAATTCTTCTGTTTACCATGATAATGATGATTGTCCCATAGTTTCATCATCATGTCACAAGGAAGGCAGCCATGGAAGGTTCCAGATCTCAGTGGGTTAGTCATGTCCGTTGTTAGTTATACTTTGCTAGATATGCAAAGTGTAACTAAAAGCCACATTGTCACTCAGTTACTTGATTGTGTTTACAGTACATCAATGATTTGCTTCTGAGTTCTGACTGTTTCTCTCCTAAAGCAACAGTACCACACTACTAGATTCTATTCATGATTTCTCTTGCAATTATTCTTTTGAACACACACACACACACACACACACACACACACACACACACACACACACACACACACACACACACACACACACACACACACACACACACACACACACACACACACACACACACACACACACACTCTCCAAATTTAGAGCAGAGCATGTCTTTAGGTTAGATTTTTATGTTTGTACTTTCTCAGAGTTGTGAGGGTGTGTCATCATTCACCTTCAGTGTTAGGGATTGGATAACATTGGTATTCCGAACTCAAAATGTACAGTATTTGCTGTTACTAGAACTGGAGAGAAATTTAGGGGAAAAAAACTATTGAAATAATACTTAATAACTGGTATCAGATTCTACAGCACCTATTTGACCAGAGTATGGCTTACTTAAACCAACACAGGATTTTACTGTGCAGTGACGGGTAAGGAAGTATCCATATAAGAGTGATCAAAGTGAGAGTCCAGTGGGCAGACATTAATTACTCTAAGTCTAATCTTTGGTTAAAAGCCAATCTGTCCCGGAAACAAGCAGCACAAGTCGTCTACTTTGGAGTCCTCAAAACAAATCACCATTTCCTTCTGGCAAAGAGCTGTGGTCGGGGCCTCACAGTATAGTTAAAAATTCACTATGGTATTTGGTTTTAAACCGAAGTGGTGTTTATCTTTACAGTTGCTGTCATTGATTTGCATTTCAACAAAATGTCTCGCTCTCATACCCCCCCCCCAGATGCCTTCCAGGATGCCAGATCTGCCAGCAGTTGGTGCGGTGAGTCTCTTAGATCCCCATCTGATTTTGTACCAGTTTATCACCATATTCGTCTGGCCAATTTATTCTAGGATTGACTGACTATGTGTTGGTGGATGATGTCTGATGTTGTCCTATACCTGGGGGGAAAATGAGTTACAGGAGTTTGCAGGTGCTTCATAAAATGATACCTATTCTATATTTGCTGAAGACGAGATTAGCTTTGCTGTCATAGAGCTGTCCACTCTATGACATAGAGTTGTGCTGTCATCTCTATGACGAAGCAAAGCTAACCTTGTCTTCAGATAGAGTATGCATCCTTTTATGAAGCACAGGACCACAATTGATTGCTTGTCTGCGACTCACAGACACTGTACAGCACTTGTCGCTCCAAGCATAAATTGGCCTTTAGTGAACGCATTAGCCTGCAATGAAACCTATGAAGGTACATTCCTTGACACTGTACTTCCAGTGTACAACACCACTCCTCAGGAAATAATTAGCTTCCAGGCTTTGTGCGTCAGGGTAAACATTCTCGCCTCTACGGTAACTGAACCCACGGAAACGTTGCTTCCCAAAAAGTAATTCCCAACCTGTGGGCTGTGAGGGAAATAATTCTCATAAATTATTGCCCACGACACTGACATTGTATTATTAAATATAACATTAAGAAAGAAATTGAAGCTAAAATGTTGAGGCATGTCTTCTTTAAAACATCTATTAATGAATGTATCCATTGGCTCAATGGAACAAACATCTTAAAATGCTACTTGTTGTTGGTGGAGGTTGTTCCTCCACCCGCTTTTTGCCTTTGACTGCTATGGCCCGTAGTTAAAGGTAATATAAAAAAAAATCAAAATGGATATATAGCTACAGTATATTTTTCTCTTCTATGTTGCTTCTACTTTGATGCTGCAGCTGTTTACCTGCAGACAGACACTTGCTTTGTCCTGCAGACATTCGAAAACAAATCATGAAAGCAAAACATTCGTCGCGCTCAGGGAAGGCAGTGTTTTAGCCAATCACAGCACAGCAGTCTCCAGCAGTTTCACAATGAGCCAATAGATTGGAGGTGAGGTGGAGTTCGGTTTTTACAAACAAATCTGTTTACAAACACAGTGTTTGTACACATTAAAGTTGCCCCTATTACCTTATTAGAATTGTCCCATAGCCAAATAATGCATTTTCCGAAAAAGTGCCAAAGTTAAAACGTACTGTCAGTGGTGTTGGTGTTCCTTAGCTGAAACAGTGGGGAAACCTAAGCAGCCTAACCTACTTAACTGAAGCCACTTCTACAGTTCCTCACTACAGTGGCCCGTGCACATTGAGTCCACTGGTTGGTGGTTGGTGTGATTTGGACTTTGCTTCTCTCCCTGTCCAGCTGCTGCTGCGGTCGTCTGGTGCGGCAGCACGTGGGCTTCACGGCCAGCCTGGCGGTGAAGTACTCGGACGTGAAGCTGGGTGATAATGCCAACCTGTCTCTGCCAGAGGTGGAGGAGTGGTCCGTGGACAGACACACGGAGGAGAGCCCCACAGATGCCTACGGGGTCATCAACTTCCAAGGGGGCTCACACTCGTACAGAGCCAAGGTGAGGCCTGATCGACACGTATCTCTTCGAGTTCACATTGTAGTGGCCCGCAATGCTTTGAGAGACAGTAGATCACCTATTTTCGGCACATGGTTCCACACTCTCATTACTTGGTGTTAGAAAAATACTGTTAATGTTTCAGCGATAGTTAGTTGACAAGTGGATTAGAATTAAGGAACAGGACCAACGGTATTGTTCTACAATAAGGAATGTACATGTCTTAAAACTAATGTTGTTTGTGGCAACACAAACAAATTCAAATACATAGCATATAAAAATAGAAAAATTGGTACAAGTCGAGGGCTGGAGAAACAGGACTGTTTCAATGTGTGGACATAGGTCTACGATGTGTCAGGCAAACAGCAAAAAGGTAATTGTCCTTCAAAAATCAATGTCCCCTTAATAGCAAGATAAAAGTAAAGATGAAAATGCATGCATTCATAATTGAAAATGCATTATTAAAGCTCCTTTTCCTGTTCTATGATCCTCACCAAGCACTGAGTTGAGGAATAAAACAATTAGTGGCACAAGAGAGCCAGTTCTAATAGTAATTAAATATCATCCCGCAGGCCGAAGATGAATCATTCACAGGCCTGATTTGGCCCTTGAGTTAGACATACAGTATGTAATATTAGTATTATAAACAACATATCATAATTTGTTGTTAATTCCTGTGTTTGTTGTTTGGACATTGTGTTTTTTTTTGTAATTCTCCACACAGTACCTACGTTTGTCCTACGACTCGCGGCCGGAGAGCGTCCTGAGGCTGATGTTGAAGGAATGGCAGATGGAACTGCCAAAGATCCTCATCTCTGTCCACGGGGGCATCCAGAACTTTGAGCTGCACCCGCGCATTAAGCAGGTGGTGGGCAAAGGGCTCATCAAGGCCGCCGTCACCACGGGGGCATGGATACTCACTGGAGGGGTCAACACAGGTACACACATGCACATACCCCCAGCAGTCATACCAGGCTGTTTATATTCGTTTTAGTTTTTATAATTTCATATTAGTTTTGATTTTTTTTTTAAATTGGTGGTTGTTGGGAAGGTGTCAGGCTTAATTTTATTTTTTGAGAGAGATTAGATTTGTTTTATTCATAGCGCTAGGCCTATTCAGGAGGATTCAGCAACCTTAGACAAATAGTGATCTGCATGCTCATCATGAATAATTTTGTTGTAATCTTGTAGTTCGGCAATTTAATCATTCTAAATGGAATACTACAAGTGCATGTTACACACTACACACACAAATGTTTCACAACATAGAGGATAAAACCGCTAAACAAAATGGATGATAAGCTTGCATATCCCCCAAAATATTAGGCATTCTTTTCAGTTTCTACTTATAGTTGTCAATAGTTAGTTTTGGTTAACTCTAATGAACCTGGCGTGCGTGCACGCACGCACGCACACACACACACACACACACACACACACACACACACACACACACACACACACACACACACACACACACACACACACACACACACACACACACACACACACACACACACACCCCTTTCAGGAAGGGGGGCCAGAGTTTGAATGGAGGTCATGCTGACATGACAGTCATGGTAAAAAAAGGAAACCCTTATGTTCTTTTCCTTTGTCCATGATAGAATAGATATCATCAGCCATGTGGAAACTTTGTATCTCCTTATTTAGTTTTATCTTTGCAGGTATTTCTAAAATGCTAGAATCAGAATCACTTTGTATTTGTCGCATAGTACAGTATACTGGTTAAAGCAGTGGGTTGTTTTGTATTAGTCTGTGGGAGAGACAATAGAGGTAGAGAAGAGAGAGAGCAAAGGGAAGGTCTGTTAAAGGAAATAAAGATGCATATACAGTATAACCATGTGAAAGTGACTATATTCCTGATATTATAGATCAATGATTTGCACCTTTTTCATATCAAGGTCTATTATTTATTCAGCATGAGATTTTTGTTTGATAGGACTTTGTAAACAATTCCATGCTTTTGGACTTGACTTCACTGGGAAAAGATCGGCCACATTGGCTTGCTAAGACTTCTGAGAAATTGAGCCAATGCATTCCGTAAGGATTAAAAAAAAAAAAAAAAACTCAATTATCCGCAGTAAACTGGTTAATATTGTTTTTAGTCGCTGCGGAAGGCTGTCCGAAATAACACTCGAGTTGATGTTGTGTTTGTGAATTTATGCAACTAAAGAGGGTGATGGAAGTGGTCTCCATGTGGCCAAGCATTTGATCCCTATTCCCTTTAGAAACGAAAGGCATATAAATACTAAAGATTGACTGTGGATTTCATCCAAGGTAACATAAGCACCACCTGGATGTAGACGTGAAATTAGGTTGCTATACCATCAACAACACTCTCTTCTTGTTGTGCTGATGTAAGCACATGCTGTCACACCTGCCCGTGAGTCAGGAATCAGCTTGGTGTGTGTGTCTGTCTGTGTGTGTTTGCGCGTGTGCGCGCGTGCACGTAGTGAAAGAAGATGACACCTGCTTGTGTGAGTCATCAGATTGGGGTGTGTGTAGTGTGCAGGGCAAGGCGTTGTCAGCTCACGGTGCATCAGTGCAGGTTTTGCGGTGTGATCATAGTGTTTATATTCATTTAGCCTCAGGGTCAATTATACTGTTAATGCCTGCCTCTTCAGCACTACCCCTGGCCAAGATGGGACACACTCTTCCTGCTCTAATTAGTCTGGTATCATTCTCTGCTGGTCATTAAGATGAGGGTTACAGATGCTTATGCCCTTGAACTACATTAATATAATAGTCAACTCTTGACGATACTATTGAGCTGAGCAGTCCTTGTGACGCTGCCCTGGTTCCAGAAATGGATTCCCCTTTCATTTTCCTCATAGACTTTTTGAAAATTATCTATATGAAGACGATTATGCCGTGGACAAAGCCAAATCGGGTTATGACAAATCATGATAGTACACACAATGTTTTGGGACAATCAAATAGAATTGAAAAAATGAAACAAAAGTTGTTGTCCTGCCGTTTTTTTCTTCTTCTTGCTAATTAGATATTGTATGGTAATATTGTGTAAGTTGTCATGATTTGTCACAACCCAAGTTGTCTTTGTTTTAGCCTGTGACCCCCCCAAAACCGGGGACCACCCACGCTGATAAGCACAGACTTTTAGGAGTTGCAGCATTGTGTTTGACTCTGCTCAAACACAGACTCTGCTCAAACAAAGTATAAAAACAGCTGATCTACAAGATCAGAATGCAAGTTGAGCTTGCAGATTTTTACCATTGTTTTACATTTTGGTCTAGGCCTGTTTACTACTTTCATGCAGTAATGTTTTTTCCATATTAAAAAGTTCATAAAAGTCTTTAAATTATCACTTCACTGTCATAATCCAGCTTAAAAAAATACTATTTTTACCTTATTTTAGTTTATGGTAGAAACAGCCTGAATCCCAATCCTCGGTGCATGGCCACGATTAGTTGTCTAAGTTCTCAGAATGGCCTAAAGTACAAGTTTGGGAATTTAAGAAAACATGCATTTGAGGTGGCGCTAACCATATTAATAGTCTGATCGCTAAAACACTGCCTCCCTGGCACGACAACAGAGGATTATCACTTCCCGTCAGTCGGGTGGTTAATTGCAACTGAATGTTGTGCCTTCTGTTGGCTCTGGTCTCACATTGCCACTTATGGTAACAGGGAGATTGTGTTTTCTATTGGAACTTTGGAAAACCCTATAGGACGGAGGTTTACAACCAGTGGTCCGGGGACCACTAGTGGTCCTTGAGAGGGTTCCAGGTGGTCCCCAGCTAAGTTGGATAACCAGATGGAAAGTTGGTTAAGCAGATGTAACTCTTGAGAGCGTAAAAAATGGGTTTACACTCTCAAGAGTTAAAATATTCATAACTAGAGAATGCCATTAATGGCCATTTTGATCTGTATGTTTGTCTGTGTTGTTTCCCCAAACCCAGCCTGGTATTGTGGACATAAGCAAAAGAGATCTTTAGTTTTGAAATCTTTGGCGCTAAAATGTCCTAAAAATGCTCAAATGCTGAATTAATAGTGGACCCTGGTATCAAAAAGTTTGAAAACCACTGCTATAGAATAATTTGAATAGGGTGTCCGAAACACAGGTTGAGAACCACTGATCTAACAGACCAGAATTCAACTCATCTCCCAGCACAGGGGTTCACAACGTTTTTTGGCTGGGGAGCCCCAGAAATGCATTGGCCATGTCTCATCTCTCTGCAGTAGTTAATGCTGTAGTATTATCAAAGGCTTGTGGCTATATAATAACTGACAGCAACAATTGTATATAGTATGCTGGTTATGTTAGTCAGGTTTATATTATGTTCTGTCCACCGATGCAAGTATGTTATTTAGACACACAATAGGTTTGAGGTCTGCCAGTCATTCCAGGTTTGTTTGTAGCACTTTGTGGTTTTCTCTTAAGCTGCATTCTACTTAAAACGCTCACTTAAGATCCCGACCTGCACTTTGTAAGTGCATCTTTAAAACACATTAATCCTGACATCTCCTTGGGGATAAAACCTACTCTGGATGATATTGTTTTGTTTGAACTTGTGAGGTAGATAGTCAATCCTAAAGATCAGCTTTGAGAAACAAATTGATTGATTTATATAGCATCTTTCCAGACATTAAGTCACAAAGTGCTTTACAGTTCGCAGGCATGTAGCATGTGCAATATAGAACATAAGACGACAGGGCATCAAAACAGATATCAGCAGACCATCACACATGTCAAAACCAATAGGCATTAAAATAAAACTACCAGGGCAATTAGAGCACAGGGAAAACGTACTAACAGAGAAACACTTAGTATACAAATAGGCTTTTAAACGGGACTTAAATGAAGTCACCGACTCCACTTGCCTAAGGGCCGGAGGCAGATGCCCCTTCTTTCTGTGAACAAAGCCTTATTGATGTCTGTAAGAAACTCTCCTCTCTCCCCTCATGGCGAAGGTGTGGCGAAGCATGTGGGCGATGCTTTGAGGGAGCACTGTTCCAGATCCTCCAAGAAAATTTGCACTATCGGCATCGCTCCCTGGGGGGTCATCGAGAACAGGAACGATCTCATCGGGAGAGATGTAAGTAAGGCTTAATGCTCCTTTTCATTGGAAATGCAGTTGTTAATGTGATTGTTAGCATTCCAAATATTTGTTAGTGCTTTCATTTAACCACTAGAGTCTCTATTTTAGGCGTTATAGGTGAAATCAAGCAGAGAAATTCACACAGAACAGTGGCTCTGATGAAAGGGTACTTGGGCAACTATACAATACTCAACATAAGAAAATATTGATAATTATCAACAAATTCACATAGCAATAATATAGCACACTATCACATTGGTGTAATGGCCATTAGAAATTTTATTTGTGGCTCTTTTGGGGAGCCGATCCCTTCAAAGAGCCGTTGAAAAAACGGTCTCATTTGTACCGTATATAAGCCTTCCAAATTGCATGGTGGCACCACATTCCACATTGCTCTGACAGCGAGATTTTGTGTTGTTTGATTTATTGATTGAAATATTTATTGTTTGCAGTATTTATATTTAGTAAGTACCTCTTTAGTAAGTACCATTCTGACAAAAAGGAACAACTCCATACAGTGAACTGGATACAATCATTCATTTCAATGACCCGTTCATGACTTAATTTGTTCATGAATGTCATAACACTAATGGCTAAACACTTTATGGCTGTATGGTCTCATGGCGTACTCCCCCTGTTGTGCTGTAGGTAACGGCTCCGTACCAGACCCTGCTGAATCCTCTCAGTAAGCTCAACGTTCTCAACAATCTGCACTCTCACTTCCTCCTGGTGGACGATGGCACCGTCGGCAAGTACGGTGCCGAGGTCAAACTGCGCCGCGAGCTGGAGAGGCACGTGAACCTGCAGAGAATACACGCACGTAAGAACCATTGAGTTATGAAGGATAGAGGGCCTTCGGAATCCAAAATTTGCTGTTAATGAACGATCAATGTTAAACCCTACCTCCAATGGGGCTTGGTAAGACCACACCAGAGTCTAGTAAGAGAGTGGCGACACTCCCATTGACTCCAATGCTGCGGCTGAAAAGACACGGCTATTGACTGAAAAGCGTGCGACGGCCTGAGGAGGGCATTTTAGTTCCATACAAATCACTCTCCCTCCAGCTCCATTGACAAAGGACCCACGTTTGCTGCTAAATTGATGAAATGATGCCATTTTGAGAGTTTGTAGGGCATTAACATACAGTATATCTCCTCACTTTAGTGAAGAGATATGTCATCAGATCTATAGTATATGGCTATTTTCTTACATTAAACATTAACTACCTGCTACCGTGTCTGTGAAACGCCGGAATTAAACAGAGCTGAATGAAGGAGCACAGAATGTTTGGAACCCGCAGGGACTCCGGTGAGGTGTGAGGCTACCGTGTCGCTACTCTCCTCCTACAGTACACTAGACCACACTCGCCTCAACCTGCAGAGAATACAATATGCACAGCACACAACATACAACCCTTTAAGACCACACTCACCCCAACCTGCAGAGAACACTATATGCACAGCACACAATGCATGTAAGACCACACTCACCCCAACCTTACAGATTAGTAATTTGCAGAGCAGTGATAATGACTCAAGGTGGCATCACCATTTCCTTGTACCTGACCTGAGAAGCGCCACGCTGTTCCTCCTGTCTGTTGTTGGCTTCATGCCAGCGATGTTCAGCAGGAGGAATGTCCTTGAGGCGATGTTAACCTCAGGGAACCTTCGCCAGTCACACGCATCCACTTAGACTTTGCCACGTTTACCGAGACAGAGAGAGAGTTCGAGCCTCTCCCAGGCGTGTGACTGTTATTACATAATCATTCCAATTGCAATTCTGCCATAGAATCGATGCTCATCGTTTTCAATTCATCCGTTTGAATCCACTGTTGAAAATGGCTAAAATATTGCACCGTGCCTCAGCAGTCCAGACATCTTGTCTAGTTAACTGAATAAAGCCCAAGAACGTTAAGACAACTTGTAAACAAGGTAAACAAGGTTGTTTACAATGCCCAAGAACGTAAAGACATACCTTGTTTACTCCATTGATTAATTCACTTTAATCCCGGTCGTGGATTTGCATCTTCGGCTGGCGTTGGGACCGTTCTCTCGTCCATAATGTCCAAAATAGGGGTGCATACGCATTCGTGCACAGGCGTGGCATTTAGATCCATATCTGAGCATATTGTGGCAATCGACAGCCAGATTGAAGCTGATTTCACTTCTTTATGATGAATCTCGGCATTTTAGTGCCAAGTCATTCTCTTTAAAGGCACAGTCACATGTCTGTATGTAACCTTAAAAATCTATGACTGCTGTTTTTTTTATTTTTTTTTTTTAGATCAGTCAATCAATTAATTAATGCATATACACTAAATACTTTGACATACTTTGACAGTGTCCAACTCTGAAAAATGGTGACATGATGAAATAAATGGACATGGATCTGTTCTTGTTGATCTTTCTTTCTTTCGTGTGTGTGTGCGTGTGCGTGTGCGTGCGTGTGCGTGTGTGCAGGTATTGGTCAGGGTGTACCTGTGGTGGCCCTGATCTTTGAAGGGGGTCCCAATGTGATCCCTATGGTGTTGGAGTACCTCCAGGAAAGCCCCCCTGTGCCTGTGGTGGTGTGTGAGGGCACCGGCCGCGCTGCTGACATACTGGCCTACATACACAAACAGACCGAGGAGGGAGGGTAGGACACACACACACGTTTGTATCACTATCCACGATTTTCCCTGCCAAGGCACTGGGGCTGCTTGTGTGTGTGCTTACCTTCAAACTTTGTTTGTAAACCTTAGCATCCCTAAAACATAAGCTGAAAATAGCAGATCTATAAGCTCAAAAGGTGCAACAACCAAACCAAATAAAATTAATTATTACAAAGTTTCATCATTATGCATTTGTTCCCACTCAGGGGTCTACCTGACGGTGTGGAGGCAGACATCATAGCAACAATCAAGAAAACCTTCAACTTTAGCCATGCTGATGCCTTCCATCTCTTCCAGACACTCATGGAGTGCATGAAGAGCAAAGAACTGGTACAGTACAATGTTCAGTGCAAAAAACACACAATTGAATCGTTATTTGCAATTAATTGTGTGACAATTAAACTATTTGTAATCAACTCTAACATCGGCAACAATGGCTCACTGCTGTTATTAAACCTTAGATTGATGAAGCCCTAATGCAGGCGCATTGTATATCCTCTGTAAACAGATCACTGTGTTCCACATCAGCTCAGAGGATCACCAGGACATTGATGTGGCCATTCTGAGGGCTCTGCTCAAAGGTTGGTCACTCTCTCTGCCTCCTCCCTGCTTCTCTTATCTCGGCTTCTTTGTCTGTGTCTCTCCATCGTTCTCAGTTCTATTTCTTTCAGTTGTTCACTTTGATTGTGCTTCTTCTCATCTTTCGGGGTTTTGTAATCCCATCTTCCCTTCACTTTGTGTTCCCATTACATCTGATGGATGAACACTGTTTGTCATTGTCAACAGTGTAGGGAATAGTCTCCAGGCCCTGAAGCAAGACTGACAACTGAATGAACAGGGGAACAAGGAACATGTTATGCTTTACATCATCATGAATGCAACCTTAAAGGACAACTTTGTTTTTTTTGTTCAACCAAGGTTCATGTTTTAGGTTGTTATTAGAGAGAGTAATAGATGGTTGTTAATTGTTTTACATTCCTTGTAATTATAACTGGCCACGGAAGTTTCACGACACTTTACACACTCTATTGAGCTTCTGGGTCAATCATGCATGAATATGTTATGCGGGATTGACCCAGAGGCTCAATATGGCAGTTTGTCAAATTCAGTAGATCATTTATGGCCAGTGATAATTTCCTGGGGTTTATTAGGACTGTAGTAGATAATTTAAAAACATTGCTTTAAAAAATTGTAAACAAATATGTATTTACGACCATGTTCGAATGCCCCGTCCCATAGCTAAAATCCCTAAAATTGAACAAAAAAAACATAGTTGTCCTTTTAAACTTTGGAAGTTCAAATTAAACAGTGATACTTATTCATCTTGTGTAAGGGTTTTCTCTCAAAAATAGATGCTACTTTCACTTGGCTAGACAAAGTGGACATGTTCGGGTGGTTTTGCATCAGTGTGGGGGACATTATTGATTTTAAGCAGTATAATGACCAATGATTCATCACAATTTATACCGTTTGGTGAGAAGCCTAGGTATACCACTCGGCCGGCCAAGGTCTGAATATTTTTATTTAGTCACAAATGGCACAGAATGCGAGGAATGACCTGCCTGCTGGCAGCATACAGAGTGGTAATGAATATCATATTCCATCCTGGGAGTCTTCCCTGGCAGCCCAGGCTGCTGTTCTTTATGGATTAACGTCTTGACTTTGGCTTGACCTTGCTATGCAATGTTTTCATATTGATATAGATATGTTTTTATCCCACCACAGGCAGACAGACGGACACACACACGCACACATGCACACACAGACACACACACTTTCTCTCCTTTCACTGTCAGTCCTTCCTGCCTTTGTGTGTGTGTGTGCGCATGTGAAGAGATCGTGTTTCCAGCCAGCGTTCTTTCAGCGGTGTCATTCCTCTTCTTCCCTGCATGCCTCCATGCTGTTGCCTCTCTCTCTACAGTTTGTCTGACACAGGGAGACGCTCTCCTGAGGGGAGAGCTGAAGGTTGCTAGGTATTCACTCAGTGGTTCCCAACCTTGTCTGGATCAGGGCCCACTTGGTGGAAATCCCAAACACTCACTCACAGTCCACTCATCTGACCACTACGCCACTGCTTGTTCCGGCTTAGAACAATGGAACACCTTTGATTTGTTATGTTATGAATAGGGCTGCTGAATGTTGAATTAATTGCGTCAAAATTTTAATCATTTTCTAATGATTTTTATTTTATTTTAATCAATTTAATCCCATTAACATTTTTTTCCCAACAGCCTTATTTATCAATAAAGGTTTTTTAGTGTGTTGCTATCATGTGGAGGCCCTTTTCCAATGTCCTCACATAGCCCAACAGTGGGCCCCCTACCCACAGGTTGGGAACCACCCAGTCCTACAGTTAGCCATCATTAGCCGGTTTCCCTTCTGTCTGCACTGTTCGATATCTGTGCTGTTATTTTATTTATTTATTTCATTGCTTTGTATTTGCTTTGTTCTTCAACATATCCCATTTATAATTTTGACACTAAGATGCACTGAAACATTCATGAGTGATGGTGAAAATGTCTTCCAACAGGAACGAAGACCGGCCACTATTTTGATTGCTTACTTAAAAAATTCAGATAAACCATTGATTGATTCCTAGTGGGAAAAAAATTAATGTCAACAGATGCGATTTAGCATTTAGTAATTTTGCAGATGCTCTTAGCCATAGCGACTTATAATGCATGTCGGTACAGTCATCCCATCCATAGAATGCAGATAGAACAGTGCACCAAACTAGCATCCCAGGTAACCCAAGAACCTAAAAGAACATTGACTCATATTCTCCTAATTGGAGACAAAGGAGAGTGTTTGTGTGCGTGGGGTGTGTGTTCAGTTCAACCCCACTCACATGGTGCCCTTTTCCAAGTGATTAGAGTTGTGGAGAAACGGGTTCTGATACTCAAAAGACTCATTGACGATTGTGACAGAACAAAACACCCTGAAGAAGGTCCGCACAGGCAAATATTTGGCCGGCTGAGCTGCATTCTTCAGGGTGAAACAGTAACTCACCCCGGTGGGAACCAAACCTCTCCGGTTGTTCAAAGGCTCCTGAACGCCCCATCCCACTCATACATGATCAACTTATCACAGTTTGTTAAGGATATACAAGTTGGTTAGAGTTGGATGTAGTATGTTAGCTGGTTATAGTGTGTTAGTTAATTTGTAGAAGCATGTGGTAGTTTTAGTATGTTTAGTTGGTTATAGAAGTGGTAGTGTGTAGTGTTGTATGTCGGCTAAAGATTAATTTCTATGTTCTCATTATCAAGTCAGTGTAGTTGAGTCAAATGTTAAACCGTGTAAAACAAAGTTAGTTTAGTCTTAACTGGAGTTAAAGTCGGGGTACCTATCTGTGATTGACAAACTTAAAAAATAAAACTTTCTTTATTGTGAATACATCATTTAAACATATATTTGAATATAGAATAATCAGCATGGAGCTGAACTGAGAGTGTTGGCGTGTTCCTCCACAAGCCTCTGCTGTCTAGATAAAACTACTGTTAATACCAACAAGGTGGAACCTAGTTAGCTTATTGTTTGATTGAAATTAGCATACAAACTAAATTGGCAAGAGAAATCCATCAAACAAATTTGTATTTAAAAAAGGAAATACACAATATAATGAGGCTTTAATTAAGTTACAATCAATGTTTTGCACATGTATGTTGTCATAGTATGAAAACCAGTGACATTGAAAAAGGTACCCTCATATTCACTGATAGTGGCACAACATCTGAAGGTGACTTGAGCCACACCTCATCAGCCCATCCGTCTTGGCACCTTTTTCTTTCTCTCTTTCTTTAGGCACAAATGCGTCTGCCTTTGATCAGCTGGTGCTGACCTTGGCATGGGACCGTGTCGACATCGCCAAGAACCACGTGTTTGTGTACGGTCAACAGCTCCTGGTACGTCCCCTATGTCACGGCTTCTCAAAGTGGGGTGTGAGGACCCCGGTGGACTAAAAGTAGCTATAAGCTACCTTTATCTTTACATGACAAATGCATGTAAAGATAAACAAATCTAATGACTTTTGTTGGTGTTTGTTGACAGCCAGCAATCGATTAAAGGGTCCCAAAAATGTGGTCGCTGCGACACCTCTAGGGGCCGCATATCCCTGCAGAAATGACTAAGGCCCCTAGAGTTGTTACAGGGTCCTTTTTTGCAGATTCTCTTAGCCAGAGCGACTTATAATGCAAGGTACAGTCATCCCATCCATAGAATGCAGATAAAATAGTGCCCAAGAACCTAAAAGAACATTTACTCTTATTCTTTTAATTGGAGACAAAGGGAAGGAGTGTTTGTGTGTGTTCAACCCCAATCACATGGTGCACTTTTCCAATTGATTAGAGTTGTGAAGAAACTGGTTCTGATACTCAAAAGACTCATAGAAGATTGAGCAAAACACACTGACGAAGGCAGACACTATTTTTGGGGCCCCCTTTTTTGCTGAACCCAATGCTCGTTCAACAAAAAACAGGGTTATTAAAATCTTTGACATATAATGACATTATTACTTATAGCTACTTTAAGGGGGGGGGGGGATCTTGTCATGGAAATGCCCTGCATATAATGCTAATGTTTCATAGTGATGTTTTTGTTTTGTTGCTTTATCTATAAGGCTTGTTTGAGTGGCCACATGTTTCATAGTGATGTTTGAAAATGGTCCTAAAAAGCCACATCATGCCATGCCATCTTTGTACCAGCCAGCCAGCCTGTGGTGTGCTCACTTGATTCAGGCCACCGAGGGACTGTTCTGGCAGGCTGCCATCACTTAACATTTACGTAACATAAACCCCATTAGATTAATCTTTTTTTCAAAGAAGCTCCTGATGGCCTGTGCTGATGTAAAAGTTGGAATCCCTGAGGTTCACATTGACGCAAAGACAAATATTGTTCTGTTGGATGCTGTTTTCAGTTACCCCCCACCCCTCCCTCCCTCTCGTAGCAGAAGTTAAGCTTTCCGCTGGGTATAAATACAAATGTAGCTCACTAATGTTGACACAAAACAGTGGACCAGCCTGTTTAAAGTGATTTCCTTTAAAACCCCATTAAAGTGAATGCTTTAAATGAGCGAGACAGATGTTTTGACAGCTGTATGTGTTGACAACTTTCTGTATTGACAGTCGTGTGTGCGTGTGTGCGTGTGCGTGTGCATGTGCATGTGCGCGTGCGTTCAGGTGGGCTCTCTGGAACAGGCCATGCTAGATGCTCTGGTGATGGACAGGGTGGATTTTGTCAAGCTGCTGATAGAGAACGGTGTGAGCATGCACCGCTTTCTGACCATCAACCGACTGGAGGAACTCTACAACACGGTAACACACTGACTATGCACACACAAATTACATTAATTTTACAGGGAAACAAAGTACAGGGGCTGGCAGCATGTTCACTCATGGCACCACCTCCTCCACACAGAATTTAGCAAGTTGTTTAGCTTTGCTCTTGGTCATGCCAGCCTGTCATGGTCAGTTTATTATGCAAATTGCGCAGGCTTCCAAATATCATTATGCCAAGTCTACATCGATACCTTAGACCTGTCATCTTGGAATGCCTGGTCCATGTATGAATCAAAGACACAGCCCACACATACATACATACATACATACATACATACATACATACATACATACATACATACATACATACATACATACATACATACATACATACATACATACATACATACGTACGTACGTACAGTACACACACAGACACACCATAACAGATAGATGTACAACATAATTACCAAGGTTTTGAAAATGATTGTTATTGAACTTCAGGAACTCCAAGTCCATTAACACGGATACATAAATGATAGCCAGATTATCATAGTTCCTCCTACTTGTCTTCTGTTACAGAAACAATCTCCCAACAATCCAACACTACTTCATCTGGTCAGGGATGTCAAACAGGTAACCATATCAGCTCTCAAGTTTTACTTATACTCAAATTATATACACAAATTCTGAGCTTGTAGATCTATTTTGGTGTGTACAGAGTTGGTTGATTTCAGCAAGTGTTAACCAGAGCTATTGAAAGAGATTACACAACACCCATAAACTGTGGCCAAATACATTTTAATTTGCAGGTCTATGTCATGAAAAGGTTTATGAATCACTGCTAACAGATGACGAGATGAATCTGAAAGTACGGTTTGTCATCAGACAAGCGATAGTTCCAAGCAGTTCTATATAGTTCAAGTTTGGGTGTTAATAAACTCTCTCTCTTTCCATTCCTCTGGTCTTAACCAAGGTTGTTATAGCATTTTGTTCAGACTTGTTTTTAATGAGTTTAGTTTGTATTTGTTTTTAAAGCAGGTGCTAGTTTAGTTCATTATTAGTTCAGTCATCCTTGGCGGTGAATGAGTCGCAGTACTGTAGCTATAATAACCCTGGTGTTAACCACAGGCCTTGTTCTTTTATTGTGTTCTTGTATTGGTCCGTAGGGTAACCTTCCTCCAAACTATAAGATCACCTTGATTGACGTGGGCCTGGTCATCGAGTATCTGATGGGCGGGACATACAGGTGTAACTACACAAGGAAACGCTTCCGCATCATTTACAACAATCTGCATGGCAGTAACAGGGTGAGTTTGTGTTAAAGGTGTGTGCGTGTGCGTGTACACACACGCAGTCACACTGGGTAGATGATGGACAACTTGTCTTACTGCCGATCCAGATTTTAGACATAATATATTCTTTCGTACACATAATCATATCGTATTGCTATTGAGATATTTGGCAGCTATTGATCAATAATCAGAACCTGGATCGGGACTCATAAAAAAATCCTAACCATGTCCACCCCTAATTTGGGTATACCTGCCACCCTAATAGAACACTGTTGTGTGTGTGGTTTCTAGAGATCAGGTCGCCATACGAGTCCAGGCTCTCATCTGAGGAAAAGTCACGAGTCTTTCAGCATCCAGGCCGACAAGAAGGAGAAGACCAGACACAATCACTTCATCAAGACCGCACAGCCTTACAAACCCAAGGTACTATCCTTCAACATCCAACTGGACAGAGTAGGCTTGCTGTATTCTTACCTTTGAATCACTGAACCTTCACTATTATAGAGCATGGGTTTTCAACCAGTGGTCTGGGGATTCCAGGTGGTCCCCAGCTAAATGATGGAAAGTTGGTTAACCAGATGTAACTCTTTGTGATCATAAAAATGAAACCAAATGGCCTTCAAGTGTTAAAATATTCATCATTTAATTAGCCCAAGTCCACACAACTAGATAATGTAGAATATTAATATTCATTTTGATCTGTATGTTTGCCTGTTTTGTTTCTGAAATCCAGGATGGAATTGTGGATAGTATACTTCCCTGTGTCTTAGTATAGTGCCCTCCTCCGGTTTTTAAGTACCGTACTTTCCGGGTTATAAGCCGCGACTTTTGTCCCGTGCTTTGGACCCTGCGGCTTATTCAGCGGTGCGGCCAATGTATGGATGTTTACGGCTAAATGCACGGTATGCACCCCGACTTTAAGCCGGCCCGAGCAGGAAATGTAGGGGGACAGGGCACAGGCAGTTCGCTAAGACAGACACTACTAAATGCATCATGGAAAGCAAACGAAGAAGTACATATAACGCAGCTAAAGTCAGTCGAGCTGGTTGAAAAATAAGGAAATCTACCTGCTGCACGTAGCCTTGGGATCAATGAATCAATGGTTAGACAGCGGACCAACGCGAGGAACGCCAGCGCGGCGGAGACGCCATGAGCTCCGCGGAGCACCAGCGCGAGCAACATGCTGAAAGCAACTTTTTCTCAAGTCTGCCAGTGGATCCTGACTGCGTGGAAAAGTGTCAAAACATCCACGAACGGGTTTAGAAAGGCTGGCGGCGGCGGCAGCAGCAGCAGCAGCAGTGCGATCAGGAATAGGAGGGGGTCCGTGGAGGCGGCAATAAAGACGCCTCGTCGAGCGTCTTAAACATTGAGAGGATTCCTGGTGGTCCCCAGCTAAATAGTGGACAGTTGGTTAACCAGATGTACGGTAGGCTACCTTTTTTCATGAACCAAATGGACCCGCAAGCGCTCATTTGGTTTCATGAAGTGATCGGAGTTTGCGTATCTCCGGCTACACTCTAAGGCCAGGCCTGGATGTAATATTTCTCAATCGGGGGGGCAGCCGAAAATGGCAGTTGGTTTAGTGGTGCCTTAATTGTAGTTAGTCAATGTTTAACTACCGCTATAAGCATTTGATTTGAAATATTTTTGAAGTTTTCATTGTTTGCATTCCGTCATGTTTGGTGGGGCAGTCAGGGCGTCTAGAGGGCATCCCCCCCCCCATGTCTATGCCTAGATCCGTCCTTGGTCTATGGCTCTAGCGTTAATTACATACAGCACGTGCAGTTCTGTAGTCATTTAAATAATAAAAAGGATGCTTCTCAAACAGCATTTCGTTGCCGTCAATCTCATCTGTGCAAGAACCCTTACATATGGTAATTAAGCATCAAAACACCCGCGGCTAATAGGCCAGTGCGTCTTGTATATGTACACAACTGATTTTTCGCTAAATTTGGCCGGTGCGGCCTATATTCAGGTGCGCTTTATAACCCGGAAAGTACGGTAAGATGTTAAATGTAAAGTGCCTTGAGACAGCTTGTTGTGAAATTACAGTGTAATGAAACAGAATTGAACTTCTACTCCTACTCCTTTCACCTGCCTCTCAGCTGGAGTCTCACGTAGAGCCGAACAAGAAGAGGAGCAAGGAGGAGATCGTGGACATAGACGACCCGGAGACGCGGCGCTTCCCATACCCCTTCAACGAGCTGCTAGTGTGGGCCGTGCTGATGAACAGGCAGAAGATGTCACTGTTCTTCTGGCAGCATGGAGAGGAGAACATGGCCAAGGCCCTGGTGGCCTGCAAGCTGTGCCGATCCATGTGCTACGAGGCCAAGAAGAGCGACGTCGTGGATGACACCTCGGAGGAGCTGAAGGAGTACTCAAAGTAGGGTTAGGCTGTTTGTACTATAGCAACTGAGCATTGAAAATTGTCTAGTGTGGTGGTGGTTTTATTATCTCATCCTTGGTTTTATCTTGTATTGACTTTGCCAACAGGATTTTTATTTTATTTAAAATAAATATAATACAGCATCTTTAAAAAATATATAATATCATGGAAAAGATTTATTCCACACTTCCATTCAAACAGTTTAACTTTCATTAATTATAAATTAAATTACACCTAAGAAATCCTCAGGACTGAAATCTGTCCCCAGGGCTGAGAACTGAGAACAAGCCATGGCAGGTGATTTCTTCACAGGTGTCTGTTTTTTTCGGATTTAAAGATAAACAAGTAAATACTTCTAATCAATTGCAATGTGTGCACGAAATCTATAATTAATGAAAGTTAATGTTTTTGAATGGAATTGTGGAAATAAACCTACTTTTCCATGATATTCTTTTTGGAAAGGTGCTGTACATTAATGATTAATGATTTGATACTAATAATAGTCGGATTTTATGTAAATATCTGACATGTTTACATATCAGAATTTGGTTTGTGTTTTAAAAGAGTAACTTTTAAACCTGATCTGTTTCACTGTGCGATTGGAATAATATTTTTTCCTACTAATGGAATTCCATCAATGCAAACTCTGCTGAAGCGCCATTGTGCTTAACCACAGGTACTTTGGTTTTGGTAATACCTGCTGCTTGGTATGGCAGTGAACATGGCAGACAGTTGATTCATAATGCTCTCAAGAGTAACATGATATTCTCATACAAACAGAACTCGCAGGGACAGAGTATTGAGTGAAATATGAATCATGTATAAATGGTTTTAGAGTATGCGTGTGGCTGAGTAACCAGAGACAACTTCCTGTAGCATCCAGGTCTTCCACTCACCTTGAACGTCTTTGAACACATGACAACACAAGCATTCTAAAGTCTTTGCGTTGAAATAAGTTGCTGTAAGGCACAAACATTGTCTATCACTTTATATATACTGTATATATATAATGTGTATAATCTATAATTTTATAGTTATAATTATATTGTCTGGAGTATTTTGATATGTCAAAATTTGGAGACCACAGTGGATACAGGCCTGAACTTTGAGATGTTGGAGGCTAGACTGCTAGACTTGCTCAAAATAGTTTAATTGATTAAACCTAGTTTGTACTTCTAGTTTTAGAAATTAATTTCATACAACCATGCTGTGCAAGTTATAGCAACAATTGCCGACTGAAACTAGTAGTATAGTTACAGTAGTTAAGATAATAGTTAATTGCCGAAAGTAATTAAGCCTGACTTTATAAAGGCAAACTTTAACGAGATGGTTTTTTTTTTGTCACAGTGAGTTTGGGACGCTGGCGGTGGACCTGCTGGAGCAGGCGTTCCGGCAGGATGAAACCATGGCCATGAAGCTGCTCACCTACGAGCTGAAGAACTGGAGCAACAGCACGTGTCTGAAGCTGGCCGTGTCGTCACACCTGCGGCCCTTCGTGGCTCACACCTGCACCCAGCTGCTGCTCTCTGACATGTGGATGGGACGCCTAAACATGCGCAAGAACTCCTGGTACAAGGTGCAGTCTGCGTGGCGTCAAAGTAGCTTAGTAGAGCACTGGTCCCCATTGAAGTTCTTCTGTTAACCACTTAACGCAGAAGCCAGTGGTCGGATGGGTGGGCCACGTGCTGTTCCTACTTTCTTAACATTATGCTTATTAACAGGCCCGGATGTAACATTTCCTGATTGAGGGGGGAAAGCAAAAATGGCATGAGGGCAGCTTCATATCCGTTGCGTGACGCAACACGGTGGATGAAGCTGCTCATGCCATTTTCATTTAAATTCTTTAGCTCTGTGACCCACAAGATTTATATCTTGTACAGGACTCATATTAGGCAAGTAAGCATCGATAATAACATCATTTGTTGTTGAAGTTGCAACAGGCACACAGCATGCATAAAGCTAAAGTAAAGGTCTGACACAGAGAGCTTTGTGTGTTGAATGATGAAATGCTGTTGGTTTTTGTGCCACAATTGTACAGTAGATAGATAGTAGCAGCAGTAGTGTTTCAAATCATTTTAAATATAAGCACTTTAATTTGAAATATATTTGAAAGTATGAAATTTGGGTTGTTTTGCATGCCACCAATATTATTTTTCTTTTCTTAAATGTTCAAATCCAGTAAAAGAATACAGGCAGATGATTAATCATGATTAAATTATTTTTGAAGCTGTGATTAATTTGATTACATTTTTTAATTGTTCAACATTAGTTCAATGTTATATTATCATTATTTTTTTGTGTGTGTAGGTGATCCTCAGCATCTTGGTGCCTCCTGCCATCCTCCTGTTGGAGTACAAGACCAAGGCAGAGATGGCTCACATCCCTCAGAACCAGGATGACCACCAGATGACCATGGACGACAGTGAACACAACTTCCACACTGTCCCTGACGACATACAAATGGTCTAGCTACTTATTATATTTATTTATGTTGTATTTAGTTTGGTTGCACTTTCCCCACTTTTTCATTAGAGGCATTATGACAAATCCCGAATCCCCCACATGTGCTGACCCCTGCTGGTTGGTGTTGGGACCATACTCACAAATGTGTGAAGTTAGGGGCGCTCTTATTATATCATCATCTCCTTCTGGCCAATCACAATCCACCTCCTCACCTTTGTCCTCAGTGTTTGTGTCCATATTCTATATTTGACATTAAAAAAGGGAACAACGTAGCAACCTAGCACTGTGGAGGATGTTCAACAACCCTTCTAACAGGTGCAGGGGATGCATGAATATGATCCTTATAAAGCACAGGATGGGATTGAAGTGCCTAGTGGTCTGCAGCAACCTCTTTGTCTCTCTGTCTCCGTATCTCTCTCTCTGTCTCTCTTTCTCACTCACCTATTCCTGATCTATTGGCTGTGTAACTTCTGAGAACATTACTTGAAATTAAGTCATATGGAAACAAACCCTAATGTGTACGGTTCACTCCGTCTCTGTAGTTGTAAAGCAACATTGTGTTGCTGATGTTGTGTTGTGTCGTTTTGCAGGACGTGTTTAAAGAGACCAGGGTGCACGACCATGGCGAGGTCAAGAGTGAGACGGAAACGAACATTCGCTCCAGGAAGCTGCCGCTGACACGCAAGATCTATGCCTTCTACCACGCCCCTATTGTCAAGTTCTGGTCCAACACGGTACACAAACGCAACCTTGTCATCAGTCTGACTTTAGATTTTCATGTTGTTGATATTGGTTTGCTACCGATATTGTATTTGATAAAACTATGTCACACTTACTGATGTGATGACTAATCAATCATCTATCCCTACACATTACATTACTAGCATAGTATCTAATGCTTACAGTACGTGAGAGGTATCTTGTTGGACTGGGCGACACAAAATATTACGTATTGTATAATGTACAAGGTGGTGGATTCTATAGTAACTAGATGGGGTCAAGGTTCTTTAGACATACAGTTCTTCAAGACATACAGTATAGAGCAGGAGTGCCCACACTTTTTTGTCTTGAGATCTTGAGAAAATTGCCAGCTCAAGGTGATCTACCAACCCCCTTTCATGACATCATCATATTATTAATTAAATAAAAGATTGATTATTAACTATAAAAATGGCCGCGTTTGGTCTCTGCGCCAGCCAATTTTGGTCGACAGCCCATACGTGGCACCCACCGCAGAGCCTCGCAGCAACGCCGCCTCCTCCTCCGACGTACAAGGAAGCAACAACAATAACACAGAGCTGGGCTGCACATTTTTTATCTGCAAAGCGCGCCTTGTCCGACATCACTGTGGATTTTGGATAACTGCACCCAGGCAGTGGCGTCTAACATGTAAAAGTTACCGTTGCTGCCTAGGCTATTCTAGTCGTCTTGATTCTAAGTTGACACATGATGCCATACAGGGCAGGGAGAAGTAACAGGCATTATCCGTTGTGTTGGTGGTGAGACAGACGAACTGTTCTGTTCGCCGCGGCGTGGGAACTTTTACATGAGTAAAATGAAAACAGAGTTGTCAGAACTGTCTAGACTCTAAGGCTTGCGTTTGCGTCCCCTCTCCTTTCTTTTTTTCTTTTTTGCAAGTAGTGATCTACTTGCACAGCTCTTGCGATCGACTGGTTGACCACGATCGACGTAATAGCCACCCCAAATAAGACAGACAATAGAGCAAGGACAAAGACAAACATAGAGCAACAAGTAACAGTAGTAGTGACTGTAATATAAACTAACAAGCTATAAATCATAACAAGCTATAAACTAAAACAGCTATAACTATAACAAACTGTAACAGCCTAAATTAAATGTACATAAGGTGACAGGGTTATCAGACTAAACAGAGAACTAAACACACCTGAACAGAAACTAATTCTAAGTGAAGGTATTTTACATGTACAAGGGAGAGATGGCAGCAGTAAAAGGGTCTTCCTTCCTTTACAACTTTCAGTGCAACCAGGATACAGAGCCTTTAGTTTCTCTCTTTCACACACCTGTATGCAGGCCTGAGGCTGGTTCCCAGGGAGTTTGGAGGTAACAGGCAGACACAGTTGTTTTTGCAGCAGTGTTCAGTGCTGTGGCCGTATCGATAACATCAGTGAAAAGCACTCATCCACATAATGAAGGCCCGCTCAGGGCTTATCTCCACACGCTATGCCTGCCTCTGCCCCCGATCTCAGCACCGATGAGCCAGTCCTTCAGGCAGTGCTCAGTCAATGACTTACCACATATCCAGATAGCGTCCAGTCCATGCCTCCATCTGTTTCCCCCAGCATCACGCACGTCAGGCTTCGGCGATTTTCCCTCATAGTTTGACCTCATGACGCCAAGAGACTGGACTTGTCAGGTTTCTGTGTGCACAGAGAGACAGGAAACAAAGACATGTGTAAGTGTAGAGAACAAGTACAGAGACGTAATATCACTAGTGTAGGGTAAATATAATCTAAAAGACGGAGGGCCTAGTCATGTGAATTCTGTTACAGACAAAATCAGCTTACTGTAAATTAGCTATTAAATTATCTATCTGCAAATTATCAATTGTCGCCGTCAATGTATCTAGCCAGAAACGGATGATACGCAAAAGTAACACAATTGAATATACAAATATTGTAAAATGGCATATAAAACAAATTGAGCCAGAGGTATTGTTCCCTCCTCTCTCCACTGGCCAAATATATTTTGTAGAGAAATGTGAAACTGGCTTAGAAGAACAGGGAGAAAAATGTATCCTACACAGCTCTTTTCTCCCATCCTCATTGACTTACTTACTTATTACACACACACACACACACACACACACACACACACACACACACACACACACTAAACAAGGTCCTGGCCTCCTCAAAGTGCCTTGATGGGATTCCGTCCTTTTGGAGGCAGGATCTGTTGACCTCTTCTATAAATATCTCAGAGTGGGAGGCCCCCACTCTGGGGTTGGATCAAACCCAGTTTTGTTTTATACCATCACAACCACAGTGTCTCTCCCTCTAAATAAATAAATACTGAAACCAAATACTGGTAGAATCATTCAGGAAAGTTTATGCATGTACTACGCTTGTGTAGTATTCAGTTCCAAAATAATCATCATCATCATCAACATCATCCCAGAATCTCCCAAAATGTGGGGATCCCAGGGTTGTCGCAACCCCCAGATTGTGCTAAGGTTCATTTTAACTTTCCTGTTCTACCCTGGATTTAAACCCACCTCTCATGTGTAAGTGCTCACATTTTAACTGTGATATAATGGTGCCTGCCTGCTTGCTCAGGGGATAAATTCAATCTTGTCTCAGTACTTATTCTTCTGTTTTTGTCATCCTCCTCCTGTGTTTCCTCTGAGCAGCTCTTCTACCTGTGTTTCCTGATGTTCTACTCCTATGTGATACTGGTGAAGATGCCCCCTGATCGGCCTTCTGCTCAGGAGTGGGTGGTTATCCTCTACATCTTTACCTCTGCCGTGGAGAAGATCAGAGAGGTTGGTTCAACCCATTATCTCACTGGTCCGGGGACCACCAGTGTCCTTGAGAGGATTTAGGTGATCCCCAGGCTAAATGATGGAAAGTTGGTTAACCAAGTGTAACTCTTTGAGAGCGTAAACATGAAACCAAACGCTTGCGGATCCATTTGGTTTCATGTTTATGCTCTCAAGAGTTAAAATATTCATCATCTGAAATAGCCCAAGAACTAGAGAATATAGTAGATTAATGGCCATTTTGATCTGTATGTTTGACTGTTTTGTTTCCCAAATCCAGCCTGGAATTATGGACAAAAGCAAAAGAAATCTTTAGTTTTGGGGTCTGTGTAGGGCTAAAATATCCTGGTGGCCCGTGCCTCAAATTCCGAATAAATAATGGACCCTGGTATCAAAACCACTGGATTGAACTGAAAACCAATGAACAGAATCTGATGCCCGTTTTCCCCTTTTTTCTCCTTCTGTTTCCAGATGTTCATGTCAGAAGCAGGAAAGATAAGTCAGAAGATCAAAGTGTGGTTCAGTGACTATTTCAACATTTCTGACTTTCTGGCTATCGTGTCATTCTTCTTGGGCTTTGGCCTGAGATTGGGTGGAGAGGACACGTTTGTTGGAGGGAGGACAGTTTATTGTCTTAATATCATCTTCTGGTATGTGCGTCTCCTTGATATCCTGGCCGTCAACCAGCAAGCAGGACCATACGTTATGATGATTGCCAAAATGGTGAGTTGTCCATAACATCAGCCATGTACAATACATGTTTAGAAACATTTTTCTGATGGGACTGAGCGATATGACTTTAACCCAGTATCTTAATTATCTTGTACTGCGTTCGTTTTTCAACCATGGTTCTCAAAAATAGCAGATATACAAGCCCAGCTCTGCACTGTGAACTTGCATATCTGTTATTGAGCATTTTTGAATTTGAACATTTTGAATAATATTGAAAACACAAATGTTCTCTTCTGGGGTCCCTGACACCAAACATTTTCAGATGGGGATCTGTACAGCCACTATGGTCATCCTTGGCCTGAAAAACTACTGAGTTAGAAGGCATTTTTAGAATCAGCCTTTGATTTTAATGGGTTAAGGAAAAAAATAGATCAGTTTCAATATATGTTTTGATGAATTCCCAGCTCCACTTGCAGTCTAGTTCTTAAACACTATTGAATGTTCTGACAAATTTACTTTTACTGTGGAATTGTTACTACGTTTGTGAGTGCACAAAATGGTTGACCACCTTAATCTGGACATTTGCACTCAGACAGCATTGTTCGCGCACATTCTATGACCAGGTACTGTAAAGAATTGTGTTTTCCTAAATTGCTAACAACTACCAGACTTAACCTCCAGTCCAGCCACTATCGGTCACTGACCACTAATTCTCAGGTTCCTAATCCCCTCCGTGTTGTGGGTTTTGTACAGTCAGTCATCACCATAAGCTTTAGTTGAACGAAGACAGAATTCACAGATCCATGTTCAGTGCCACCAGTTGAAATGTTGATTACCAGAACATTGACTTTTGGATTCTGTTTTTTGCTCCATTTTGTCCTCTCCATTTGGTGAAGTTTCATAGCATTAGCTTCTAATGATTAGAAGTCTGGGATCCAGGGTCATTACTGGCACTAAGAAATACATAAAGCTCCTTTTAATATTGATAATAAGGTAACAAATCAAATAAGAGATGAGAAACAACAACAAAAATACTACCCCTTATGATAAAACAATAGTAAAAACCTATTTGAGTCTAATATATCACAAATAAACCTGGGTAGTGGTTATTACTTAATAATTTTTCTGGAGGTTTTCCAAACAAATCTTAAGAATTCAGTCCTGATTATGGGTCCCTAGCTCAACCATATTGGTGTTTACCAAAGCTGAAGTCCTATATGAGGTATGTAAACCATATTGAAAACAAAATGTTCTTCTCAACTTAAAACCCTTTGCCCTAACACTTCATACACTTTACACATTTACATACAGTAGTGGCAATAACATCTAACATGTGTTGCAGGTGGCCAACATGTTTTATATTGTAGTAATAATGGCCATAGTCTTGCTGAGCTATGGTGTGCCAAGGAAAGCCATTCTCTACCCAAACGAGGAGCCCAGCTGGACACTGGCCAAAGACGTGGTCTTCCAGCCGTACTGGATGATGTACGGTGAAGTGTATGCCTATGAAATCGATGGTAAGGAGGATGAGCATGGTGTGGGAGATTATGCTGGTAAGGAGGCTTTTATTCAAGGTTCTCACCACGGCATGGCAGCTGATTTGTCACTGAAAACACCACCCCACTATCGAATCAAAGCCACGACGATCTAATCATCGAGCCCCCCCCCAACCGCACCCCACCTTCTGCCTCTCCCTGTCCCTGTCTCACAAAACAAGGTTTGCACAGAGAGTTGGGCGGGCAACCTCTGGACTCTCTGAACAAGTTTCACACAGGGAGAACCACCCCTCTTTCTCTCAGAAGGTTCACACACACACACACACACACACACACACACACAGCGAGAGAGACAACCAGGGGCGGATGTAACATTTTCCAATTGGGTGGCAGGAGAAACCGGTGTAGGTGCATACAATTTTCGGTTACAGGACTTGTATTAGGCAAGTAAAGCATCAATAATAACATCAGTTGTTGTTGAAGTTGCAACAGACACGCAGCATGCATAAAGCTAAAGGTCTGACTCAGAGAGTTTTCTGTTTTCAATCAATCAATCAATCAATCAATATTTAGTTTATTTTTGTGTCCTGCACATAAAGTGCCCAACCCTCATGGGTTTATAAGACACCATTTCACAAGTACAAGTACAGCGTGTTTTACAGTCAAATAATAATTCACACATTACAGCCCAGTATTATACATAGTACTCTGTCTCCTGTTTTCAATGATGAAATGCTGTTGGTTTAGTGGTGCCACAACTGTGGTTAGTTAGTAGCAGTAGAAGTGTTTGAAATAATTTTAACTATAAGCACTTTAATTTGAAATATCTTTGAACTTAGGGTTGTTTTGCATGCCATCATGTTTGGTGGGGCAGTCAGGGCATTCAGGGGGGCACTGGCCACCCCATGCCCATGCCTAGATCCGCCCCTGGAGACAACATCTCTCTGCACAGAGACAAGAGAGAGCCAACTTTAGTCTCTCTGGTATTTGGGGGGGGGGGGGGCTTGTTGCTTCACCACAGCGTTCAGCGGACTTGACTCAACTGCTGAGTGATCTGGATAAAGCGATGCGATTAAGTGATCACCAGTTGAATCGGGAGCGTTTGAAGCTAAAGGCTAGAACAAAACACCTGGCTTTGCTCCATGACCCCAGTTGGCAACCTGAGGTTTTACACACTCACCACAGCACAGCAGGCATTATGGGCTTAGTTCAGAAAGCAGGAAGCAACCATTCGTCATGCTTTTATTAAGGGGAACTTAATACTTGGTTTGTGTGGCAGTATCATCACAATGTGCACAATGTATTGCACTGTGACTTGCCGTGAGCTTGTAAATCTCCTATTTTCCATACAAGACATGGCACGAAAACCAAGTAACAGTTGGTCAGTAGAATACGATTAACCAAATGCTAATAAATATTGACTCAAATGATAGTCAAAATAATTCTAGGGCTATTGAAATTATTATCGCAAGTAGGGCTGCTGAGCAGTTTATCGATAATACCAATATCATGATCTGGGTTTCCGTTAGTATACTGGACATTGACCAACTCAAATCTTAAAGTGCAAAAAGGGTCAAGCCCTTTTTGCAAATATATGTTTATACATTTAAAAGATTTAAACGCCAGTGGTAAACTATGGCAATATATGTTGAGCAAGTAGAATCTTACAAATATCTGGGGATGATCAGAAACGCAACCTTATCATGGTCCTCTCATTGACTGTATTTATGGATATATATTTAAGGATAAAGCAGTGTATCTACTTCTGCAACACACACTTCAGGTCATTTGATGCTAGCAGTGAGACCTTGTCTATTTAGTTTGGAGAGACAGCAAAATCATTTTTCAAGCGCGAACAATGGTCATGACCATTGGGAAACATCATAAATCAGTTGCTACCGCTGGGCCAACGGCCGTGGCCATTCTTCAATGGTCGCTACTAAACCTAGCCCTAACTCCTAACCTAAACATAACCTCAGTAAAACCTATGCCTAAACCTAACCTTAACCCCTGACCAAAAGGATACCTGCCACGGGTGTTGGCCCAACAGTTGCGATGGCGATGATTTTGCCTCTCCTTTTTTTTTTTTTTTTTTTTTTTTTTAACGTTTGTACCATGGCCTGGTTTAACAGCCTATGTATAGTGAATAAAAACCCACTTAATCCCCAAAATTAAGATCTGTGCTAAAATTGCTGGTAGGCCTGTTGGGGTCCTATTACATTCCTTCAAAGAAGTCCAGACCAAGAGCATGCTTAGGCTGGTGAAGAGTGTCTCTTCTGACCCCTTACATGCTTTAAATCTTGAATACCATGACTGCCCTCCATGAGGCGTTTTGAGTTCCTAAATGTAAGAAAAACTCACTGCTCACGCATCTGTGTTTATTATATTACAGTGATTCATTTATCCTTTGGCCGGAAATGCCTAATCTTGCCGGTCACAGTGGCCAGCCCAAAGCACTATAGTGGAAACCCTGATTGTGATATGACACTAGACAATGTCTGGATTTCATCATAATATGGCGTGTGCTCTCTTTTCCTCATTATTAAAGGCTTCATCATAGGGACATTTTAGTCTGACTGTTCTTCACCCACTTACTGTAGTTATTTTACAGGCATTACCGATGATTTATGTCCTTAATATCACCCAGCCCTTATTCTCAAAACACAAATGGCAGAAAGGTCGTTTTGTCAAGCCATACGATTGTTTGCCTTTGCACCGCTCCTGATGGAGCCTCTGTTGTAAATCACTGTGTTTGCACCTCAAGTTGCTGCCTGTGTGTATCTCTGTGAATGTGTACATGATGTTCCCTCTCTCCACAGTGTGTGCCAATAACAGTGAGGCAGCGGTCAAGCCTCTGTGCACGGCCGGAGTGTGGCTGACTCCTCTGCTACAAGCAGTCTACCTCTTTGTACAATATATTCTAATGGTCAACCTCCTCATCGCCTTCTTCAAGTAAGACCCTGGACTGTGCGCAAACGCAACTAGAAGACTGTTTGACAGATAGTGGTTCTCAAATGTGATTGTTTTCATGGACCCTAAGTTTGGTAGATTAGATTCCAGGGATCCACATACTGCAACTCTTGAGACTCGTGTATGAATAGAACCAAATGGATCGTCCTGTAGGGCCAGAGTTGATCCCATTCGTACAATCTCATAGCAACAGACCTGTAAGGATCAACTTGGATCTTAACTGTGAAAGATTTAGCTGGAGATCACCTGGAACCCCCTCAAGAACCTCTGGGGGTCCCTGGTTGGTGAGAACTACTACTGTATGAGATTAAGTTAATATGACATAGAGTGCATAATATAGAGATTCACTACTCAGCTGTATACCACTAAAACCCGACATCCTAATTTTATGTCAAAAATGTCATTATTGCCAAACATGTTCCAAATCTTGCGTTCTGCCCGCACATCAAGGACCTCGATTCCTGCCTATTTTTCATATTGTGAATTTGTGAATTAATGCAACGTAATAGTAGTGCATCGCATTGCTGTCTGACTTTCTGGTTTGTGTTGTGGTGGTGATGTTATCCTCTGTTCCGCTGTTTCCAGTAATGTGTATCTGCAAGTGAAGTCCATCTCTAACCTAGTGTGGAAGTACCAGCGCTACCATTTCATCATGGCCTACCATGAGAAGCCTGTCCTCCCTCCCCCCTTCATCCTGCTGTGCCACGTCTACTCTCTCTTCTACTGTATGTGTCGGAAGAGGAAGAAGGAGAGGACCTACGGACCAAGTATGTCATTTATCAGGCCTTCTGAAGGAGTACTTTTTGTTTGCTTTGTGCATTCCCCCCGGGGCGTCACGTGGCAGCCGCAGTCTGTGCCGCTCAAATCACATGAGTGTGATCTCTGTTAACCCATTATGAGGCCAAATGGAGGCCTCAGACTAAAATGTTGTCCTTGAAACTAAAATATTGTCCCTGGAACTAAAATGTAGGTCCCTGGAACTAAAATATTGAGTATGGAATAATGGAACTAAGGTTTTGTCCTAGGAACAAGTTTTTGTGTCTGGGGATACAATTCAGTCTCTGGAACTAAAGTTTTGTCCATGAAATAAAATGTTGTCCCAAAGTTTAGTTCCTGGAACTAACATTTTTGTCCCTGTAAAATGTTATTTCAAAAATAGCAGATATACAAGTTCATAGCGGGCCACTCAGTGGCACGCTATGAATGCTACTAACCAGACGCTACTAACCAGACTACAACTCAATATTATTATGGCTATATCATATTTTTGTCCAGCTGTTGTTGAGAATGCCATGATCAAGATAGGAGGACTCCACAATCTGGAGTCCTGGTCCTTCTGTGTTTATTCCTGCACTCTGCCAGAGGCAGAGGTCAGATGACTGTAAACAACATCACATGTTTGGTGGTGGTGCTGGGAGATTCTACTGGTAGCAGAACTAAGATTACCTACTTACTTAGCTGGTTTGTTTTCTTGACAACAATGTTAAAGTATTTTATTTTGGCATGTTATGCAAACACATGCTAGGTGGTCCGTTGTTTACCTGGTATCCTAGTTTCCATAGAGAGTATGCATCAAACGTTGTCTAATGGTGTTTAATGCAATTACAAAGGACTTGTCTGTTTGGAGGTACTGTATTGTTTCAGTAGATGTTCCCGCATAAACTTATGATGATGCCCGCATTGAACCAAGTTATATCCCTAGCTGAGCACCCACTGCTTCAACAAAGCCCCAAAAAAGCCTCGCCTCTCCAGTGACTGTGATAAGCTGTCCACCACAATCTGGTGATTATCAACACCGCTGTAGCTCACCTGGATGGATTTATTAACTAGCGACAACTTAAGTATCAAACCATCAGAAAGCTTTCCCCCCTCTCATCCATGCCAAATGGTGCTTGTTTGGTATGTAAGGCTGCATGTACATGGTTGCTTAAGGGAGTTTAACACATCTACAAGCCTTGCTAATGTCACTGTTTTTGAAATTTCTAGAACAATGTAATTTGTACTTTCTTATGTGCATCTTTACAATCAAGTACTCCAGTAGTAAGTGCAAATTTGACAGAGCAACTTTCACTTTTAGTTGAGTTGTATTTCAACAGGAATATTTATACTGGGGTTGAGTGTTTTCTCCACCACTGGGGAACGCTACACTTTCTCATCTTTGGACTGGACATCGAGGTTTCACATTCAGAATCATACCAGCTGTTTGTACGAAAGCCTACCACAATGATGGCCAGTAGCAGCAGGCTTATTCTCTATCCTTTGAGAAAAAATACTGTTAAGGGTATGTTCCTCTGTCTACAGAGCTGTTTCTGACCGAGGAGGACCAGAAGAAGCTGCATGACTTTGAGGAACAGTGTATGGAGACCTACTTCCACGAGAAAGATGATCAGTTTCACTCGGGGAGTGAGGAGCGCATTCGCATCACCTCAGACAGGTGTCAACACTTTAATGTCAAGAATGTCCAAAAATGTTTACAGTGTATGTAGTATGTACATTAATTGGCAACCTTCTGAACCCCATATGAAAATATTTTATGCCAGGGACCCTTATACATGATTTCTTTCTTTCATGATGTTTTGAATATAGCTCACAATGTAAGGTAAGAGGCACATCCACTGATGTTACTGAGCCAAAACTGTAGAAACGGTAAACATAGAATAGAAAGTAGGGGCTTGCAACTCACCTTAAAGTACTCCAAAAAAACACACACACAAAAAACATTTACTAGGCGACAAGGTAAGCCGGTGCAGTGTTTTAACCTGTTGTGGTCTTCCTCATGCATACGAGAAAACACCGTATTTGACATTATATACAATGTTACACGGAAGGTCATTAATCCCATCTGGTGACCAGTGGGTGGTAACAATGATTCATAATACATGGAGATACATGATCTCAGATTCCAAACATGATTTCATTAAATTAAGGGTCGAAACGTTGCATCTGCCTGCTCTGTTGCCTAATAAATGTTTTTGAGCACTTTAAAGTGAGTTGCAACTGCAAGCCGCTACTTTCTTTCCTTGAAAATAGCTCACAATAGGTTGTGAGTTATTTTCTTAGATCAGTATTTGTATTGTACTTTTATTGACAAGTTGACATTGCTCAGGACCCCCTTATTTCACATTTTTAAATTTAGAATGTGCTTTTCATGCATGTTCCGTTGTGTGGAAATCTGATCCTTTTCTTGTCATTTTCTTTTCAGGGTTGAGACAATGTGCATCCAGCTAAAAGAGGTGGGAAACAGAGTCAACTTCATCAAACGCTCATTGCAAACACTGGACTCTCAAATCGGGCACCTCCAGGACCTGTCGGCTCTCACCGTTGACACCCTGAAGGCCCTCACAGCACAGAGAGCCTCGGAGGCCAGCCACGTCCACAACCAGATCACCAGGGAACTCAGCCTCTCCAAGAACGTGGTCCCCAGCCTGGGCCCTGCTGCCAGCGCTGACGGCGGGCCTCTTTCCAAGCCCTCTCTGCTCGGGGGCAAACGTAGCGTCGGGGCCTACTTTGGCTCTAACTTTGCCTCGTCCTTCCCGCAGGCCGGAGGCAGCATCGCAGAGTCTCTGTTCGGGAGCGGGAACGCAGGGAGAGCCATGGTTGTGAGCAGTGGCAGCAGGAGAGCGACGGGTCTGGGGCTGGACCCCACCACGCTCAGCCCAGAGAGGGGGAGGGGGCTGGCCGGGCAGGGGCAGGGGCAGGGGCAGGGGCTGGGGCATCCCGCTGCAGAGGCTGGCTCCTCGGGCAGCGCTGGTGCCTTCGCCCACCACAGTGCCACGGTGGCCGGTTTGACCCCTCCAGAGCTGCGTCTCAGAGGCCACTCGTTCACCCAGAAGCAGCTGACCCGTCCACAGGAGCCGCGCCTCTCCGACTCCCCATCCAGCCTGCCCAATGTGCCCTCCTCCCCCGGAGCTCATTTTTATCTCAGCAGCACCCCATCCCAGCCCAGCGGGTCCAGCCACCCAGAACTGGCCCTCGCCGGGCTATACCAGCATCCCATCCAGCCAGACAGCACCACGGTAGAATTCGGGGCCTTTGTGGGTATGTATGACAGTGACGCTAAGCATTACATGGAGAAAGAATGGTGGAAGGATGAATACTGTGTGTGTTTTGGGCACATCTACTGCCATGATTCCCTGGGCCAGCGGATTCTACCGAAAATCAAGCGAGTATTCCCAGTAGGCTGCTTATTAGCCAAGATCCTCGACCAGCCATGTTGGCTGCCAGCCGACTGACTTGATAAGCGTCCTCAGCCCCGCCCCCCGACTGCACCGCAAGCACGTCATGATGCAGTCCATTTTAATGCACATTTGTCTACTTTATTGTGGTTGTTTTGTTTCAATATACTCGCCTCCTCTAACCCTAATGCTAAACTAAATATAACCGCCGGCACCTCGCCATGCTGACACAGGGCTTAAAACAAGGCGGCCAGCTGGCCACGCTGATCGAGGATTTCTGGGTTTTTCGTCTTATCAATGCAGTCGTGTCTGACAACATGCCTGGTGGTCAATACGAACAGCTAATAAGCAGCCTCCTGGGAATTAACGCTTGATACCGGTTGAAGTAGGTAGTAGCTCTGCCTGGGTGCCCCTTGGGTGTTTGGAGGTAGTCCCAACATTTTTAAACATGTTGCACCAAATGGCCGTTAGAAATTATATTAAAAAAAAAAAAACATTGTTGTATTGCATTTACAAGAAGATGTATATAGGTGCATAACATGTTTGAAATCCATGTGATTGTGTGTTGTGTGTGTGGTTTCTTATAGCTTGTGTCAGAGATGTAAGAAATGTAAGAAAGTTTGAGAGACAATGTTGTGTTGTTGCCATTGTGTCTGCTAGCCTTTACTTCTCTGCTTGCTTTCTGCACTGTCAACTATACCAGCACAGACAGGGGAGTGAGCAGGGTTTCTGCAGACCCACCAAAAAGCCTTAAAATGAATGCCTGTAAGGCAATAATGGACCTTTAAAAAGCTTACAGTACATGCGTGTTTAAAATGACACAGACAGGTAAAACATGTGTTATATAAATTCAAACCCAGGATTGACAGCAGCGTTGATGTTATGAATTTATCATTTCTACACTAAATCTTCTCTCTGAAAATGGATGATCAGATCTACAGGCTCACAGCATGTTGTGTACGTGTAGATGTGCTTGTATATAGTGATTTCAATTACGTCTGAGTGGCACTGAATGAGACGTCCTAAAGGTCTTAAATGTTACTTGGCAGAACCTGCAGAAACCCTGGTGAGGACGGGGGGAGGGGGGTTTATAAACCAAGCGTTCTGTGACGACGAGGGGAGATCGGTTGCTGAGGTTGCCCTAGCAGCCCGTACTGTGGCGCACAGGAGACCGTGTGGACGCCGGGAGAACAAAAAAAGTGCGGCCGCACCGATGGCCTACCGCCTGAGGCAGAGCAGGTCCGATGACCGCCTTAATACCAAGACGCCGATGGCCAGAGAGCCAAACGAGACCAGAGGTTTGATACAACGAAACGCAGGGCTGGTCTATGCTGGGTGCTGCATGGGCCTCATGGGACCCCCTTGATCATCGGGGTCTCAGGGGACCTTTTTTCCGGTTTTCTTTTTCCAGGCTTTTGTCTTCGTCTTTGGCTGTGTGTGTTCTGTTCTTCTGTCGGGTGATTCTGAAGGGCTGTGAGCTGACTGGAGCATGAGTGATCGCTTGTGTGTTTGTTCTCCCTGTAGGCTTCATCTGTTCATCTGGGTTTGAGAAGATGATTTCTTCATTGGTGTGTTTTTATCTACTTGGAGTACTGTACCACATGGGTGGTATTTTGACATATAAACGGAAATTGATTTGATTTTGGAAAAAAAAAAAAAAAAAGTAATTGTATCTGTAGCCCTATATACTGTAAGTACAATGTAACACTATTTATTTATTTTTTCAAATACCCATAACTGTGGTACTCGAGTAGACTAAAGCAAACTTAATGGAAATGTATATCTTAGTGTTTGTGAATTCTAGCATGGTGGCAAGCATCGGTCCACACATTCTCTGCCTTTTAATTGAAAGCATTTTTTTTTAACCAGATGATGCATAGAGGATCCAGAGACATATACTATTAGAAATATTAAGTGTTTTTAATGTTAAATGCTCAAGCATGTTCAAATTGTGGATACTGTTCTGTAATTTGGGTGTTATTTAAACATGGAATCAGTTTGGATCCCCTCTTAGTGTTTTAATGTTCTTCAGGACATAGAGACAGTATGGAGCTCCCGCATTCATCCTCTAAAGACGTCTCCATCTCCAGCAGACAGCAAAGCCCAGTCATAAGGCCTAGACAACAGGTACTGTTGGTGGGTGTATGTGAATCTGTTCCGACTCAGTCCTATACTACTATGTGTAGTGTTATCAAGGTCATTTTCATTGAGTCCTGTAGTTCTTTGCCATTTAACAGGACATGTTCAAGCAATTGCAATTGTGAAATATCGCATTTAACTAAATACATTTTCAGACACAGACATGTTTAAATATACACTGTATTTTGAAATAGGTGTTTTTGTAACATTAACATTATAGCTTCTACAAAAAATGTGTTGCCCACTAAAAATAACAGTTGGGAGCACCTCCTATCGCCTTAAAGTGCCTGTGTGTGTCTCTCAGGGTCATTCTGAAGGTCAGGGTCATATCAGGGTGGTCAACTCGTATGCTGGCTTCACAGAGTTTGACAGAAGTCCTGCCCTCCTCCACCCCGACTCTAGTAAGTGAATGAACTACTTTTTAAACAACTTTTTAATTGCATGCCACTGAGTTGGTAAGCCATCTGAACTTTTGTCTGCAGGCCTGCTGGTTCTTACATTGGATTTGCGATTGTATGACTATTTATTATGATTATAATTAATGATAATTAATGATTTATTATTATTTATTTTATCTGTAGGTCTGAAAAAGAAAGAGAGGAGCCGAGTGTCTGCTGAAGACATCCTTGTTCATGAGGATCCCAGAGCTGCTGTCCTGGTCAGAATATAAATTGTGTGAATGATTTGTTAAGCTGAAGGGTTTTTAATGTTCTTCTTCAGGCCCACATCACAGTTATGCATCATCATTTGAAAGTTTATTTAAAAATCTATTTAAAGTTTGCTTTCAGTAGGCAACCCCCGTTTTAGTATACACAGCCGTTTCAGCATGCCCGGCTGTTATGTCATGTGGCAGACATGGTTTAATTTCTATTATTTTTTATTATTAATGCGTAACCCCAATTCGAACTACTCCAAATCCGCTCATCTAAAAGCTCACACCATTTTGCATCATGATAAGAGGTTTGACTTTTGGTCAAGTACGTGCTAATGGCAGTGGTGTTTCAGTGCTTTTACTCAAGTAACATTTAATTCAGACATTTTGCTTGTAACAGAGTATTTCTAGCCTTTCTTTGACTGTACATGTGTACGTTCTCCAGGAAAGAGTTCAGGTGAAGTCGGCCCAAGCCAGCAGCCTGTAAGTGTTCTGCTTTTCACCATCACCACCTGCCATACACACACACCAACCGCTAGACCCACATCTAACATACACAGATAAACAAAGCTATACATCACACATCACAGGTTCTTTGCATGACTGTCTCAGTTTTCTGCTCCTGACCATTTTCCCATAGTTTAATTTGATGGGCAATTTTATTTATTTCCCTACATTTGTCCTTGCCCAAATGAAGCGTTATGGCAATTAATTCCTCTCCACACACATTTCTGCGTTATCATGGCTGTTGGATCCTAGTGACTGTGAGGAGTCAGGAGGACGTAGGTCCATTAGACTACTCTTCCCATTCAACACAGCATCTGAAAAAGTGCATGTGGAACCACCATCTGAACACTGTCTCTAAAATGACTGCGGAATTCTTATATGCGCAGTTGCCACACACACACACACTCTGACACACACACACACACACACACACACACACACACACACACACACACACACACACACACACACACACACTCTGACACACAAGTGCATGCACGCACGCAAACTCAAGATATGCAGTTTTGTTCAGGCTTTAAATAATAACCATAAAATGAAGTGGTTTATTATGAATCCTGTGCGTAGTTGGCTCTTTTTAAGTGTATGTTTATTTTGTTCTGTGCCCCTGTATGTCTCAGAAGAGCCCCAGGGGAAGATACCCTAAATGGTAAGAGAAACACCGTCAGTGATGTAGTGTGACACACACACACACACACACACACACACACACACACACACACACACACACACACACACACACACACACACACACACACACACACACACACACACACACACACACACACACACACACACACACACAATTTCAAGGATCACACAAGAAAGTCCTGAGACTTATTTCCATTGAGGTACTCTCACAGTTACAGTAACATGTTAATAAGTTAATACACATTACACAGTGATCCATTATCTATCCTATACAAATGACCCTCTATAGGGGAACATAGACAATAGACTTCAGATTGTTTCTTTGTTAGATGCTCACATCTAGTTTAGTCGATTGCATGTTTAGAAATGGCCTAACCATGAAGACAGAAATAGCCGATCTAGAAGCAAGATGATGTTTGCATGTGTGGGAAGATAATGTTTTTGTGTGTGTGTGCTTCCAGCTGCAGTATCTCTCTACACTTCCCGACATGGCCACTTGGGATCCAGGAAGGACTGTGAGTGATCTTTAATTTACCAACTTTGTTCAAACTTTGTAGCCTTTCATTGAATTTGTAATCTATTGTATTGAAGGATTCATGGTTGGGGAATCGTAGAAGGAAAATGGTTAGGGTGCATACTACATGGTGTCCCGATAGGCAAGTGGTTACGGTGCATACTGCATACTACCACATTCTGTGGTCGATAGCATTCTGCCTCAAGCTGCAAACTGTAGTAAAACTCCATGGTTAACCATGACTTGCTTGATCATACATTTATAATCTCTACTTTCCTCTGCAGCGATTGGCTCCCCCTTTAAGCCCATGGAGAATTACCAGTACTCAGGTGGGTCACATTATCATATACTGTAATTGAAGTGTGTCTCATTTAAGCACCTTAAAAACGCTATACTGTGTATATATTGTAATAGGCAAAGTCTAAATGAACACATTTAGCACTAAAGCCACATAGGCATAGGCAAGAGTGTTAATAAGATTTATAAATTATGTTTGGGTCATCTCCTGATGTGTGTTTATTCCTCTAGCTGTGGAGCGTAATAACCTCATGAGGCTTTCTCAGAGTATCCCCTTTACACCGGTGCCCCCTAGAGGTAAGATCCTGCTATATATATTTTACACTTTGGTAACAACCCAAACAACTTGAAATTTGTTTGAGAATTTAGTGCGTTATTATGATGCTAATTGTATTGAATTGTGGACATTTCAACGTTGCATTGAAAATTTCCAGTCTGTAGTCAATACCATTCAGTCGCATGTGTCCCATGTGTTATTCCTTAATAAAAAAAGAAGGTTCCAGCTGTTCTCTATTCTATCCCAGTGACTATTCAAGGGATGTGCATTGAAAGTGTGACTGCTTATGAATATTTAGGTACCTGTTATGAAATCCATGCCTCGAGTGGTCTGCGTCTTTACGATTCTCCCGCAAGAGGATTGCTAATTTGTGATCTAACTTACAGTCAAGTCTCACGGTAATATTTGGCCCTTGAATATTGCACCTCACTGAATGGAATATTGTGAGATTGTACAGATCAATAACTGGGACTAAATTCTAACTACAGTGTATTCATTGGAAGACACGACACCTTATGTCTTTCCTGTAAAGTGCAGTAACAGTTTAGGAAGATTTCCACCCAACGGCGACGATGTGTACAATGGTGAGCCCTTGACACAGCGAACCCTGTGGGTGCTTTTTGTCCTCCAAGGTGAGCCAGTGACGGTGTACCGGCTGGAGGAGAGCTCTCCCAACACCATCAACAACAGCATGTCCTCCTGGGCCCAGCGTGGCCTCTGTGCCAAGATCGAGTTCCTCAGCAAGGAGGAGATGGGCGGCGGGCTGCGGCGGGCCCTCAAGGTGCTCTGCACCTGGTCTGAGTACGACATCCTGAAGCCTGGACACCTCTACATCGTCAAGTCCTTCCTGCCGGAGGTGGTCCAGACCTGGCAGAGCATCTACAAAGATGACACCGTGCTGCACCTTTGTCTCAGGGTACACACACACACACACACACACACACACACACTTTTTTGTTTTGGGGCTTTTTAATGCCTTTAATAACAGAAAATTATGTAGACAGGAAAGGAGGAGAGCGATGGGGAGTTACATGCGGCAAAGGCCTTTGGGCTAGTATGAAGCCCTTATAGTACATGTATTCTGGTATGTCACACTGGCCCACAGCAAAGTAAACCTGTATAAATGTAGCTTAACTCTGTCCAATCCTACTCCTAAGAGTGACCTTGTGTAAATGTTTGTCGTTGCAGGAAATTCAACAACAGCGAGCTGCACAGAAGTTGACCTTTGCCTTCAATCAAATCAGACCCAAGACCATCCCTTACTCCCCCAGGTAGGTGCATAGAGCTGTCATACAGCAGGCCCAGTGAGCACCTACATTAAATTGGCAGTTTTCTCCCACATAAAGAATAAATCTATGTTTTGGAGGTATACATGCAGCGGCTCAGGGGTAGAGTCACTGGATGGTAACCACAAGGTTACCGGTTCGAACCCGGGCTCCCCCACGATGTGTCTGTGAACAAGACACTTTGCCCCAAATTGCTCCTGATGTGCTGGTTGTGCCTTGCATGGTTATCGGTGTATGAATGTGTGTGTAAATGTGATTCACAATATATGTAAAGCGCCTTGGATAAAGGCGCTAGATAAATACACCATTTACACATGATTTGAACATGCACTGCATCAGTATTTAGATTCACCCTACAATGATAACCGGATATCCACAGGTTTTGTAGCATTATTGAATTATTATTACTGTAGCATTGTTTAAGTTGGACTTTTTTAAGTGGTGCCCACAATGTTTTGCTGTCCACTCTTGTCCAAGAAAAAAAAAGAAAATGAGAAAAATAAATTGTGTTCTCTCTTGAAAGTCATGGTTCTTGCGTGCGTACCCAGGTTCCTGGAGGTGTTCCTGCTGTACTGTCACTCAGCTGGCCAGTGGTTCGCCATCGAGGAGTGCATCACCGGAGAGTTCAGGAAGTTCAACAACAACAATGGCGATGAGATCGTCCCCACCAACCTCCTGGAGGAGACCATGCTGGCCTTCAGCCACTGGACCTACGAGTACACCAGAGGAGAGCTGCTAGTGCTGGACCTGCAAGGTGACCCACCTGTTTAGTATCAATAGTGCACATGTGTCCCATTACACACATGCGCGTGCTTGCGACCAGGCAGCAGGCACACACACACGTTCGCACGATCCTTTGTGCTGCGTGTTACAGCAGCTGTGTGAAGTCGTGACATTCTGTGACCTGCACTATGCAGGTGACGGGTGGTAACTGAATTCAATAGGCAACCAACTGTGCTGTAACTTGATCTACCCGGATGTGTGTCGCCAACGGCTGCACATGCATAGTTGCACACTGACGGCAAAACCTTTGTTGCTAGAGTTAACTGGAGTTGGCGAATAATTCTAATTTCAATTTAAACAATGATAAATGGAAAACGGGGTCTCGTTAAGAACTCGGTAATGTAGTGAGCAATGCCTGTGTGTGCAAATTCATAGCCATTATTGGTGCAGCCAGTGAGGTACAGTGACATTGCATCACACATACAGACGTCTCTAAAAAATTGTAGTTGGATAATGAAATTTAAAAATTAGAAAACAGGATTTTTTTTGAGAACTTAGACAGGACAAAGGATAAACAAGCTAAATCAGAAATAATGTTGACACAAAGAAATGAGCAGACTAATATGGGCCAAGAACACTATAAAAAAAACATGGCGTGTGTGTGTGCGTGCGTGCGTGCGTGCGTGCGTGCGTGTGTATGTGTACTCAATTTCACAGGTGTCGGAGAGATTCTGACGGATCCGTCTGTCATTAAGAGTGGTGAGAAAGGGTAAGTTGTGGCCCAGCGTTACATAAAAGACAAGCATGATGCACCTCTTAGGGCTGCAAAATTGACATCAATGTTGAGGGCAGAAATCTGGAGAAATGGTTTCCTCACTTGACTGAATTTCTCTGCCTGATTGGCTAAACACAGCCCATGTGCTTCAGTGATTGGTCACTTTTTTTTTTCTTTTTTTTTTTTTCTTTTTTTTTTTTTCTTTTTTTTTTTTTTAGAAAACATGAGTATGAGACGGTGGAGTATTACACAAGATGGTTGTTTATTTGCAGTAATCCCAGTCCAAGACTAGACCGACCTAGTCTTATTAAATTAGTCTTGGTAATGGCTAGTTGGATTAACTGCTGCACCCCCTACTCTCAGGGCTCCATATCCTCTCCATGGACTTGGTGGATGTCTGCCTCGTCTTCAGCATCCAAGCTTGTTGAGGATGGCTCTGTGTCAGGCTCAAAAAGCCGCAAGTTTACCTCAACAGCCACCAACACTTTCTGAACCCTTGCCTGGGTCAGCTTGTTGCGTATCTGGTGTGAGTGTTCCCAAACAGGGACCAGTTGCACTCAGAAGAGGCCCAATGCTGGTGTAGAGTGATCTTTTCAAAAACTGGGGACGCTACAATCCCCCAAAAGAGATACCAAAAATCTACAAGCTGTTGAATTGTGATGCTACGTTTGCTATTTTCTTTACGTTTGGCAAATTCTTAGTTAAATTGTGGTTAATGTGGTTCAATTATGTATTCATTGGGATGGTGTACAATTATTTTCGCACTTATCAAATCTAGTCAACAAAATACAACACATAAAAAACATGTAAAATCAGACTGAGTCAAAGTGCAACAACCTTGTTTGGTTTTGGTGTGGGCGTGGTATGCTGATTTGGGGGGTGTGACATTTGATGGGGCGTGGCCTGCATTTTTACCTGCTTTTAACCAAAAAACATAAGCCATAAGCCCTAGTATTAACTTAATGTGATTATATTTGTTGCTGTTATTATTAATATTGTGAAAATATAATTTCCCATGCTTACCATTTTAAGACCCTATTCAGCCCTTCTGCTTTGAGCATTTTCACCTGCTTTTATTAAAACGTGTTTGTTTTGCTCGTATTAAAGTACTGGTGTGTTGATGCTACAGGTCATATGACATGATCTTTGGGCCTGCCAACCTTGGGGACGACGCCATCAGGAACTTCCGTGCAAAACACCACTGCAACTCCTGCTGTAGGAAACTCAAGCTTCCTGGTGAGAGACACTCAATATGTATGCCAATATGTATCATGTTTTCATTTGACAGTATAGTGCAGGGCCGGATTTAGCAAGCCCTACTAGGGTGGGCAACTCCAAAGTTTTTCATATGAATCAGTGGTTTTCAATTTTTGGCATTTGAGCCACGGACCACCATTTGAGGACATTTTAGCCCCACAGACCCCAAAACTAAAGATTTCTTTTGCTTTTGTCCACAATTCCAGGCTGGATTTGGGAAAGAAAACAGGCAAACATACATATCAATAGGACCATTAATCTTCTACATTCTCTAGTTAGGTAGAATTGGGCTAATTCAGATGATGAATATTTTAACTCTTGACAGTGTAAACATGAAACCAAATGGACCCACAAGGGTCCATTTGGTTTCATTTTTACGCTCTCAAAGAGTCACATCTGGTTAACCAACTTTCCACCATTTAGCTGGGGACCACCTGGAAGTCTTTCAAGGGCCACTGGTGGTCCCCAGACCATCGGTTGAAAACCACTGCATTACTGTAGATCCATCAGATCCTGAAGTGTCCACCCAACAGCGACTATTCTGAACTTCTCTTCTGTGGTGGTTTCAGATCTGAAGCGGAATGAGTACACGCCAGACAAGGTGACCTTCCCCCAGGACGACCCGCCCCATGACCCCGGGGGCGGGGTCAAGGAGTCCCGGCAGTCAATGAGACTCATGCTGTGATTGGTTCAGGGTTTTGAAAACCGTCAAGGAGTAGACGGCGAGTGGTTTGACTGTTCACAAACCCTTTCTGGTCACAAAGCCCCACCATTGGACGAGGTAGCTAAGTACGAAATGCCACAGCCAATCAACTGGAAGAGCCACACACCCTGTGTTTCCATGGAAACTGATGATGCATGCATGCCTATTGTTACTTTTGTTTTTACGTTTTTTTTTTCTTCCTTGGTCCCGTCAGATGTCAATCACACAAATCACAACTACCCTCACCACTTTATATGTCATATTAGGAAGGAAAAAAGTTTTAAAAGATATTTTTTACAAGTTTATATGTTATGAGTATATATATATATATATATATACAAATATATATATATAAGAAATGTTTATAAACAGGTACAATATCACTGCGGAAGGGTCTAGTATTTATTCTTATTGATTTATGAAAAGTTGCCTTGTAAAATATGAATACAATAATGAAATAAAACAAGAACTATACGTCACTGGTTTTCATACTTGGATCCATTTCGGCGGCCCAAATGGAACTTTAAAGGGTCTGCAACTCTGAGAATATACAAAAATGAATTTGTACACTCTCAACAGTTAACTAAACACTGATCATTTTCATAGTGTCAATTGGGGTCCCAGAGATTTCACACTCTTAGACCCCTAGTGGGGCCTGCGACCAGGTGTTGAGAACCGGTGTTGTATGTCAACTCTGTTACAGCAGGTATTGAAAAGGGAAAGGCCTGCTGACATTCATACATCATTTTTATAAATGTATAAAAAAAACATGTATCATTACCTTTTTATTTGTTGACACTTGATGAAAAGATATACATGAATTTGAAAATCTTGTAAAATATGGGCAGATTGCAATGCAACTTTTACAGTACAATGTATAATTTTATTGTATTGAAGTCTTGAAATGTGTCCACCAAAAAATTGCTGATAACTTTTTAATGTTACAAAGGTACTATTGCCATATCTTTGTCATCAACTATTGTGTATGAGCAACTTACAATCTAATGTATCTTATAGATACTAATATGTGGCACGAGCTGAACAGATCGAGATATTTTATGCAGGGGAACTGAGAAACGTAAGGGTATTGGTGTATACATTTTGTACTATATATCATTTTAAACTAATAAAATGCTTTCAAAATGAAAATATCTGTTGGTGGTGCCTTACTCACTTCACTTCTCGCTTTTCACATTCATAAAGTAAGGTGTGCGACACTGTTTCAAACATAAAATCTTAGTGTTGCCTACTCTACATGTCTGGTTCACTATGGGGGTCTATGGGCTGGCAAGTAACGTATTTTAGCTGCTACGATGATAAATGAAAACTGGACGCAAGTGACCAAAATGCCATTAACAGTATATCCATCTAGTACTATAAGTACTACTGGTCCTCTATACCAGGGGGCGGCAACCTTTTGGATATGAAGTGTCACTTTTTCATTTTCCTGATAGACAATGTTCCATGTCAACATTCATTTGAATTCTGAGAACACATGAATAAAAACAGATAACACAACATCTCTGTCTCTTTCTTTTGGACTGTTTTCCTTCACATCACGAAATTGAAATCATCTTTAGGAAAATTTAAAAGGAAACATCCTCCCTCATATGTATGCCAGTGTGCCAGTGATCACCCTTCAATGTTTGCACCCGTGCCTAAGGTTGCCTAAAGCCTCTACATTCAAAGTGGTAACGGTAGCCAGCGTGGGGCTAGTAGAATTGCCTATAAAAGGGGGTCCATAGACTTTAGTTGCTACTGTACATTATTTTAAAATAGGTTGTCATGCTGCACATGTGCCCTAAAATGGCTCTTATGCGCCGCTCTGGTTGAAAACGATGTACTTTCCATCTACGGATTGCCCCTATTCAGGCTGCATGAATGAACAGCAGCTCGAGCACCTAGTTTCTGACCCCTCAAAGTCGCAACTCTCACACTTGGGTTACTCCGGTGGGCGGGGTTTGCCTTGAGCTAGGGTGTTAGAGGGTGTTGTCCATAAAGTCCTCAGGTCCCCACCACGCCACCCCTTTGGTAACCAACCCAAAGAGTAATACCACACAGTAGGCCTACGCCAACGCACCAAACACTCACTGCTACTAGCGTTTGTTACAAACAAGCCGTTTGTTTTAACCTTAAACAATACACAGTGTAAGGTTTATTGACAGATTATTAAACCAATGTTTTGGTAAAACATGCTGGTGGGAAAACTGATGCTCAGGTTAGTGTTACACATCGTCTCACAAACGTTTTCATGTCATCTCTAAAAATGTTTTCATGAAATGGACATGGTGGGCCCTGTTGTAAACAGCTAGCAATGATATTGTCCATCACAGTTAAAGGGATGTCACAGCATAATTACATAAAAGTGTAAGACCATAATGTTTCCTTTGTACTGAATCTGGTTGCACATGGTTTGTTGAACTCTGGTGTTGTGGGAGTTGGTTGACATTAGACAGGTAGCATACGTGACGTATGCTACCTTTACAGACGACGTCACACGAGTAAACACCAGTATGCGCGTGCAAACTGGCTGCAGAAGAACCCTGCCTCTCATAACATGCAATAGAAAAGTTCCAACTTCACCCACTTGTTAAAAACGCACCATCAAACTTTCAAATGCTGTTTTTATCCCAATATGGAAGAAAAAAAATTGGGTTGTTATTGTGTTCTCTCGCCCTTGAAATATATAATCCTCGGGTTCTGTTGTGCTTCAACAATAATAGCAATTCAAAACAGTTTTCCTCAAAACCACTCCTCCAGTCGCTGTCATAAGAACGAGAGGTGCGCTCAACATGATCACGCCACGGCAGCTCAGCCTGTTTGTGTCATAACCTATAGACAGAGTATAGACAGAGTTACGCAAACTCCGTTCACTTCATGAGGCTAGTCTAATGGCGGCTCCTCTAGGCATACAGTCATAGATAATGGGGACAAGTACAACAAATAGGGACACATCTTTTTTTATTTTACTGTAGATCGTTTTGCAGTAATTTAGTTGTTACTTGTTACTGTAATACTTTGAAACAGCTGACATGTTTTGCGCAATATATTTCAAGTCCAGCTTGTCCCTCTTTCAGGCTGCATGGGGCATGAACAGCAGCTTTAGCCATTGACATACATACATATAGTACTCTAAGGCTTGAGCGCTCAGTTTCTTACCCCTCAATGTCGCAACTCTTTTACTAGATGGCTGGCTGCACCCCATGCGCACCTGCAACTCATCTGTGTAATTTATGCTTCGTCGTGTGACGGTATCGCGCACGCAGACGTCTAAGCTCACAACAGTCACGTCCATGACGCGATGTGAGCTTGTATATCAGCGGTTCTCTTTGCGCAGTACTGTTGCACAACGAAGTATAAACGTATCCTAGGGTGCACCTCTCTAGCCAACACACAAGAGGAGGTTGAATGAAGTGAAACCAACGCTCCCCAAAACAACATGTTTGGAGATCTGTTGGGAATTGATTACATGAAACGGTCACCTGTGCATCCAGTCCCAATGTTTGTAAACAAATAATTGGTCTATACGTGGGTATTTTGACTCAAGTGGGAAGGGGTGAGGTGGGTTGGGGGAGTGAGGCCATGCAGCAGCTTATTTAGCTAAGTGTGTAGACTTCTGATTAATGAATCGGCCTATAGTACATAAGTACAATAAGTTGAGATCTTATAAGGGTCCAGTCCTGACTAGTTGTGGTTAGAACACGCGTTGGTGTTTTTGTGTGATGTGACGTTTTTATTTACTGGAGTATTTTCAATACATTGTATGTATGTAGGCCTACCTTATATTACAGTACATTTCAAAGTGAGAGAGAGAGAGAGAGAGACTGTCCACATTATTCGTCTGGTTTTGATTCATAAAAAGGGTGAAATGTCCCTTAACTCTGAGGCACCATTACACTTATCAAACAAACACTAAGCAAGTGGTCGTATGTTGTTAGTGGATTTCACCCCTTGTTACTTCACTGTTGCTTTTTTGTTATTTTATTATGTTTTGTTTGTTTTGTTTTTTAAGGTACCTCTAACTGGTCTTGGAACATTTGGGGTTTTGGGGGTAGGGCTGTGGCCCTGGAGGGTCCTCCTGCCCCGGACAATGATGGAGTCAGCTATCTTTTCTGGAATCCCAAATGTACCTCTCAGCATGGGTACATATGGAGGTAAGCCTGTGGGACATTAGGCCCATCACATTAAGGAACTTGGCTTTGTAACAAATGTTGACTAATAAATGTCACTGAAATAATTAACCATATTATGGCGCAGATGGTTATAGGCACACATAGTGAAGGTCTACAACATCAAACCAGGTTTTGAGCTTGTAGATGTAGTTGTGCGTGCGTGCGTGGGGGTGGCTGTTTTTGGATTGGCCCGACATTGATTACGAGACTGTTGGCCCAACGACAGGGGTGTAGTTGGGGGGGGCGTGGGGATGGCGTCTCCCCACTTCTCACATCTCAAATGTTTTTGGGGCAAAAATAGGCCTATGTTTTTTTCTTGTCATTTACTTTGATGGATACAATTAGGCATTGTAAACAATCTTTCTCAATATGCTATACTTGTTTTAATAGCGTGTCTGTGTGTGTTGCGCAGGCGCACGCAAATGCGCATGCAGGTGTCTTAAAGCGTAATTCCACTCATTTTCAATATTTTACTGTCATTAATATATATATATATATATATATATATATATATATATATATATATATATATATATATATATATATATAATGCTGTAGTACTTTTCAGGTGGCAAACATTATTATTAGGAACTTGTAGTTGTGTTTGTGGTGTGTGCGTGTGCACGCATGCATGTGTTTCATCATCTGATGAAACAATTTACGAATGTCATTTCTTCAAGACAAATTTCATCAAGATTTACATTTCTTGGCAGAAGAAAAGATGAAATTTGGAATAATCATTTCTAACCAATGGATGCATGCACACAGCAAGGTGTGTCTATTTATTCATATTTTATCAACAATGTTACGAGCATTTTTCTTCTCGCTAACAAGCTACAAAAATAAAATAAAAAATAAACAAAAATAAACGACCATCAATTCCCTTAAGAAAAATTGCTACAGTGCAGTACTCAAGTCAATATACTTTACTCTCCACCAGTGCTAGTGGTGAACTGAGCGTATATCCCCCAGTGATCACTAGTGTAACGACCACAGTCCAGCTTCTCTAGGCCAATCAACGCCATATTGAAGGGGGCCAGGTGCGGGACCACACCCCCCCTGGTGGCTGGTCTCAGGTACACACGGTCGAAACGGCATCGACAGCTGTACGTTGCGGACAGATTGCTGTTGGCCTGCGTGTCCCAGGTGTAACGGCAGTGCTCCTGCCTGCCCAGCTGTTCCCACAGGTCACTCACGCCGCGTGGCAGGCCCACCTTGGCCACCTCGGCATCCCTGAGGTTGGTGTCCCCTCCGAACAGCACTGTGACGTTGTCGGGCACCTCGGCCATCTCCTGCAGAACCAGCCGCAGCTGCTTCATCCTCTCCTCAGCATGGGCCTTGCAGCTCTCAAAGTGAGACGTCATTAGACACAGCTCCAGCCCTCTGAACGTCACCCGAGCCACCAGCAGGTTCCTTTCCATCTGGGTCGTCGGGTACGGTACGATGGTGCTCTGCAGTAGTTTGACCCGGGATTTCTTTAGCATGATCCCGGTGAAGTAGCCTTCCTCGCCGCCTTCAATGAGCAGGTAGCTGACGGCTCGTTTCTTCAGGTACTGGACGTATGGAGGGATGAGCTCTTGCAAAAGCACCACATCTGGAGTGTACAAAGCTAGATACGTACACAAGCCTCTAGCGCGGTCCAGTAGGTCTGTGTCAAGTCCGTCCACGTTCCAGGAGACTAGCGACAGTTTGTCATCTTCCTCAGGGGACTGCTGGAAAACGTCTGTTTTCTTGGAGCAAGATGGTTCCTCTGATAGGTCAGCGTGATTCATAGCATTGGTGTCGGTTCTCCACGTTATGTTTTGGTGGCCGGGGTCTCCTCTCTCTGGGGACTCTGCTGTGGCAAATACTGTCTCCAGGTCCGCCTCATAGAACGAGTTCAATGCTCTCTCCAACTCCCAGTCATTTTCAGCTAGATGGCATTGAGCCACAGCGCTGTCGGCACCTGTTACGAAAACAAACTCCTCACTTAGTTGAGTTCTGGTTTGTTCCATATCAGAATAGGCTTGATCATAAGTTTCAGGCAGGGTGCTCATTGTAGCTTTTATTAAAGTTTTTTACTGGGGCACTTTTTCCACACTCTGATTACGACGTTTCTATATTTGGAGACCACGACAATGCCTCTCAGCCAATCCAAAGTCAAGGTCAAGTCACTATGACATCACTGCTAAGCTCTAATAAAATCTATAAAACGAACACATTTTTGGCATCAACCATTTGTGCGCAACGGCGGATTATCAACAGTAATGGCATCAAGCACAAATATGTATAGCGGCAATCAAGAAGGTACCTTCAAGCTTGTGTTGGTGGGAGATGGTGGCACAGGAAAGACCACGTTTGTCAAGAGGCACTTGACCGGTGAGTTTGAGAAGAAATACGTGGCCACGCTCGGGGTGGAGGTGCATCCGTTGCGGTTCCACACCAACAGAGGAGCCATCAAGTTTGACGTGTGGGACACGGCTGGTCAGGAGAAGTTTGGAGGCCTCAGAGATGGCTACTACATCAACGCCCAATGTGCCATTATCATGTTTGACGTAACATCTCGAGTCACCTACAAGAACGTTCCCAACTGGCACCGCGACCTGGTCCGCGTTTGCGAGAACATTCCCATCGTCCTCTGTGGGAACAAAGTGGACATCAAGGACAGGAAGGTCCAAGCTAAAAGCATCACGTTCCACCGCAAGAAGAACCTCCAATACTATGACATCTCGGCCAAGAGCAACTATAACTTCGAGAAACCATTCCTGTGGCTGGCGAAGAAGTTGGTGGGTGACATCAACTTGGACTTTGTAGAGATGCCTGCCCTGGCCCCCCCGGAGGTCACCGTGGACCCCCAAGACATGGCACGGTATGATGAGGAACTCAAACGTGCAACGGAAGTCGCCATCCCAGAGGAAGATGATGATTTCTAGACGTTTACTCAGTGTACCCTCTCTTCCCTCATCATTGACACAATGTTGTTGATGTTTTTCCTTTTTCTTCCCTATCTTTTTCGAGAGGGGCACAAAGCGGCCTGACGATATTGGGAGAGTGGGAGAGACAAACATAACATGTCCATGGAGGCCATTTCAAACTAGATTGTTTTTTATTTGTTTTTGGTTTCTTGCCTTTATTGATAGTTGTAATAAAAATGGACAAAAAAAGATGGACAGAGAAAGGACACGGCAAAGGTTGTCATGAACGGGACTTTAAACACGCGACACGCTGTCATGCCAAAACCTTTATTGATAGTTGTAATAAAAATGGACAAAAAAAGATGGACAGAGAGAAGGACACGGCAAAGGTTGTCATGAACGGGACTTTAAACACGCGACACGCTGTCATGCCAAAACCTGTGTGGTAGCAGTAGGCCAGCGGGCAGCCTTCATGTTATGTTTTGTAAGAATCAACACAAAGACGAGGGAAATACATCTCAAGCATTGAGATCCACATTATATTTGACCAGGTCTGTCATCCTGACAAGCAAATAAGTTGTAGCCTGGATACCAAAAAAGTACTAATGGCCCTGAAGAAGGCTAGATGGTTCTCAACCTGGGATTTCAATGGGTTTTATTCTCGGAAAAGAAAAAGGCCAAGAATACTATATTGTTGGTATATAGCTGGAGTCCTCCATTTCAGGGCAGTCCACTTGATGAACATGCTGTCGTTGTCGTCCTTAATCTCCACTCCATTCTTGTAGTTATTTTTGTTGTATTTGTTTTATTCTTTATTTTTTCACCCTGGGAGTATAAAAACGCCATAAAGGATCTTGCTTGCCGCCTTGCCCCACACACAACACTTTTTACTAATATTTTACAACAATAAATTTAGTACATAATACATTGCATGCCTTATGTACAATGACCCATATTACTCATTAGTGTAGAAATGCACAATGTACCATTCCTTGCTTCAAAGTCCTTGCTTTTTTATTTTGAGACATGAAAGTCAATGCAAATTGGTTCTTCACAATGTAATAAGGGCTGTTAAATGATTTTTAAAAAATCAGAATATTTACTGCTTCGAAATTAATTTAATCATGATTAATCAGCATTATTCACTATATCACTATCTTGCCATTTCCTATATATTGTTGTGGAAATGGAAAGATGAATGAAATAATATTATGGCCCTTCCAATGAAGGGAAAACGTGGCGGTCCCCAGCTAAACGTATGAATATGGTAGATTACCAAGTAGTAGCCCGGCCTGTTGTGCAAAATCGATTCAGACCCTGGGCGTTTATAAGGTAGGCCTATATACTGTAGATGTGATTTGCAGCAGGCATAGTTTTTATTTTTGTACTGGTCTGCTAATATTACTTGATAGGCCTGCCTCCTGTCAAGATATTTTTTTTTAATGCCAAATTAAAAAGCATACATTAGAGTAGGCAATTTTATTGTATTTTTTATTTAATATTGAGACTAGGGGAGCTTAATTGATTTGACCCATGATCCAAACAGGCTCTCATAACGTAAGTAATTCACTAGTAGCACCAGCTCATATTAATATATTATTTCAAATGAGGTTTGGCCTTATAGATCAAAAATAAGTGTTTCAATGAATACATTTTCAACTGAGCGAAGACTGGGAAAGTTCCTTGATCTTGGAAAAATGTCTTAAACACCCAATGAAAATATAAACGTCACAGAGTAAAGTCCACTTAGAATCATCATAATTACTTAAGGGTTCAAAGGGCATTGAAAGAATCAAAAACCAAGAGTTTGCGGTCCTTGGTGAGTGCTTGCATGTGCGTGTCTGAGTGAATCTAGATTTTTGGAGATGCGCATACTTTGGATTTGGATACAGTCAACATGGTTTGACCAAACATTTTTGATAGCTGTTCTGCCCACCAAACAAGAATCACTTGTTTGGTGGGCTTAGTCTTAGCGTACAACATCGATTACAACACAATTGTGTTGTCAAGTAAACAAACATTAATTTCTCTTCAACGTCAATGATTTTTCTTTGAACTAAAAGCAGTAATTAAAACTGTAAATAGAAGGAGGGGCTAGCATCCCTCAATGTTTGGTCAAAAAAAGCTTAGAGGCAGATCAAACACAGACAGAACATGTATTGAATTGTGTATCTGTATCTGTATGTTTGTGACATCATCCATGTCATCCACCCATCAAGCAATTTTAATTTGTGTTGTTGCCATAGGGTTGCCCTGCTTAGGGTTGCCCTGGCAACCAGCCAGGCATTTGTTGTGACATTATTTATTGTCTCCACCGTAAGGTGGTGACTGTTTCCCCCCCGTCCATCTGTTCGTCCGCTGTTATGTCACCCGCAGGGTGACTAACAGTTGTCTGCAGGGGTGAAACATAGTCACCACCAGTGACTGTTACGTCACCTTCACAGGGTGACGTAACAGTCACCCTGTGGGGGTGACTGTTGCCCTCAGAGGGTGACGTGACCTGAGTTGGTGGAGACCTGTGCCCCAAAGGGGCACAGATCTAGTTATTTATGTATTAATCCCAAGTAAGTATATGATTTATGATTCCGCCCTGGTAACCACATGTGGGTCAATACATCATCATACATCAGTTTGCAGTCACACTAGCAATTTTCCCAAATTGTGTATTTTCCAGTCAGGCCTATATGTCACAGCTTCAAACATGGACATTTTATAGTAATTTTAGATTGACTAGATGAAATGTAATTAATTGCTTCCTGGTATTCTACTATCGTCCTCGAATTCTATATTCGGGTATGGCCATATTTGAGCAAGGCTCTATGATGTGTAATCCATGGACACTTATAAACAACACCCAGTGTTTTGGTGGAGAATTGCAAATTCACCGCAAATGTGGATATTTGGGAAGCAAACCGTAAACTCATGAGAGCAAAAAGTTGGTTGACATCTCTGGTTCTTGCTCCATAGCAACGTTCGCTTGTAACATTGGATAGGGAGACTGACGAGTGCCGATCTGAGCTGAACCAGACAATGTCTACGGCATTGAGTCCTGTGGTGAAACCACCAGATGGAGGATGGGGGTGGGCTGTGGTGGTTGGAGCTCACGTCTGCCTTGGCTTCTCCTACGCTATGCCCAAGGCCGTAACCGTCTTCTATAAGGACATCCAGAAGGTCTTTGGTGCCTCCGACAGTGAAATCGCATGGATCTCCTCAATCATGCTGGCCGTCATGTATGCCGCAGGTCCCATAAGCAGCATACTCGTCAAGAAGTATGGCTGTAGGCCCGTGATCATCATGGGAGGGATCATGTGTTCCATTGCGATGATCGTCGCCTCCTTCTGCAACAGCATTTCGCAGCTTTACATCTGTGTCGGTTTCATTGTGGGACTGGGCTTAGCCTTCAACCTCCAGCCGGCTTTGACAATGATCGGCAAGTACTGGTCCGAAAGACGTCCCATGGCCAACGGACTGGCAATGGCTGGCAGTCCCGTGTTCCTCAGCATACTGGCTCCTCTGAACCAGCACCTTTTGAACACCTTCGGCTGGAAGAGCAGCTTCCTCATCCTGGGCGGCCTGTTGTTGCTCAGCTGTATGGCCGGCGCCCTCATGAGGCCCCTGGACGCCCCCCTGTCCAGCCAGCTCCAGGAGAATGGCGGGTTGGAATCCATAGAAGCCACAAAACGAGAGGGCGAGAAGGCTGAATCCTTGACCACCACCAAGCCGGAAGAGTTGGTGTCCAAGATTGGCACGAAGCAGGACGACGAAGGCCTGGCATCTTTGGAGAGCGCCACAAAGTCCGAGAAGCTTAGCGCTTTTCAGACGATCAGCAAGTACCTTGACCTGTCGCTCTTTAAGCATCGTGGCTTCCTTGTCTACCTGTCAGGCCAAGTCATCATGTTCTTCGGCTTCTTCGCCCCCATTGTCTTCCTGACAAACTATGCCAAGTCTATGGGTGTGGAGGAGTACAAGGCAGCCTTCCTGCTCTCCATCATGGCTTTCGCTGACATGGTTGCCAGGCCCTCCATGGGGCTGTTTGCTAACTCCAGGTGGATCAGGCCCAGGGTCCAATACTTCTTCTGCTTTGGCATCTTCCTCAATGGGATCTGCCACAGTCTCTGCCCGCTGGCAGAGACCTATACCGGTCTGGTGATATATACTGGCATGTATGGCTTCACCTATGGAATGGTGAGCAGTGTGATCTTTGAGACGCTGATGGACCATGTGGGGCCCGAGAGGTTCTCCAGTGCCGTGGGTCTCACCACTATCGTGGAGTGCTGCCCGGTTCTCCTCGGTCCACCGCTTGCAGGAAAGCTGGTCGACATCACAGGACGTTACCAGTACATGTACTCCTGCTGTGGAGCTATCGTGATTTGGGCTAGCATCTGGCTGTTCATCGGAAACTTCTGCAATGACAGACTTCTGGAACGTGAGCACAAGCAGCAAGATGCGACAGTCCAGCTGGTGTGAACTGAAAATCCCGACTATGAAGCCCAAGGCTCAGACCCCTGAATACCAAGGGAACTGAGACAACAGGGAATCCAAGGTCTAGTAGTCCTTTGTCTATGGTTCACCTGTGTGAAGTGAGGGGCGTTCCCTGTTTCAACATCAGTTAGAACTTAGAACATAATGTTTGTTTAAGCAGTGGGTGGTAGTAATGTTTATTTAGGGCTCAAAACATTTCTGTTCATCTATGGTATTTTCTTAAACAAGCATCATTGAAAAAGAAAAAAAAAAAAAATGTATATATGGGTAAGCACCCTTTAAAACCAGAAAAAAGAAAAAAGAGAAAATAAGGGGAAAAAACATCAGTACGTCACATGATGTCATGGGGCATTCACTTATTGCAAAGCATTCACTGCCTTTTCAAGTCCATAGATTTGTTTGCCATGTGACGTATGACAAAAAATTATAGAACACTCAAGCAAAGTGGTGAAAAAATCACTTCATCTAGAAGTGACGTACATTTCCCCTATATTGTCAAAAGCATTTAATATTTGTGTTGCCAAAATTTACATCATACTTGTAACCTTTTTTTTCCCCCTTTTTGTAGAGATGAAAGCTGTATATGGGAGGGACTAGTGCCCCACACAGGGAATAGCACCCCACAAAAAACAAACAAAAACCTTCGGGGCACAGGTCTCCACCGGCTCAGGTCACTACTGACTCCAACTGCTGTTCCAAATCCTTAGTGCCTTTATTAGGGAAATATACATTACACTGCTGACCACTATACTAGGTTCAGGTGTATTACCCCCTATGCTTGTGAAAATAATAACAATAATAATAATGATATAGAAATGCACTCTGTTGAGTGTCAACTTGTGTGTTGCGCAAGCCATAACTTGTGCTGCCGTACTTTCTCTATGAACTATCACCCATCTATGAAAACTGAAAATATAATAAATTTACAAGCTATCATACAGTAATTTGTAGATCCTGATCTACATATAGATTTTTGCACACATGACGTACATTACAAGATATCGCAGTTGCTGCACATTGTCACTAAACTGATTGTGTTGTAGACCTACATTTCTATTCTTTTGCAGGTGGGAGGGAGGAACTTGGGAAAATAATATGTAAGATATCATTCTTTGATTCAAGTAATAAGTAATATAATACATTTTCTAAGGGGTCATGACTCATAAGTAAACATATTGCTCTCCTAAATAATATTACCCAACACTGGTGGTAACTAGATCAGCACTCGGTAGAGTGCAAACTTCCACTTAGTAGGGTGCAAACTTGCACAAGTAGGCCAACTCGTGCGTGGGCGGAGTGAGCATCTAGAACTAGCTCAGGTCACGTCACCCTGTGAGGGCAATAGTCACCCTCACAGGGTGACTGTTACGTCAGGCTGTGAGGGTAATGTAACAGTCACCGGTCACTGGTGAGTGGTGACTCACCAGTATGGTGGTGACTATGTTTTACCCTGCAGGCAACTGTTTTATGTCACCCTGTGGGTGACGTAACAGCGGACTGACAGACGTAGAGATGGACGGGGTGAAACATAGTCACCACCTTACGGTGGAGACAATCAGTGTGCAAGTACCCCAGCAGGGGTGTAATAACGATACACTTTAACAGAGCTAGGATACATATCGCGATACATGCTTCCCATATACTGTCTATACTCCAGATTTGGGCCAGAACAAATATGGCGTGTGATGCACACACAGACGTACACTCACAGACAGTTATTTTTTACCTACCTTACATAGTAATCTTGCTTCACTGCATTCAAAATAATAACCTGTATTTCAGCAGATCCAGGGTCTGATGGTAACTATCATTTCTGACAGTTATGACAACTGTGTTCACTTCATGGGTCCAGTCCAAAGGTACTGTAGCTCTTCCACACCGACTTCTGTTGGCAAAGAAATGTAGTGTTAAATTATAGTGGTAAAGAAAGCCTGAACCGGATGGTTCACAAGTTTTATGAACCACATGACCAGGCTGTTTTGTGCTCCCTCCTTGGCGCACTATACAAGTTGGTCTTGTATAGTGCGCAGGTCATCCCAGGCCAAATGGGTCCACCATTTTCAGTTCATTCTAGAACATTTAGAGATGTACAAATTTACACCTCTATAAAAATCACATCCGTGTGAAACGAGGCCCGCTCATTTCACAACAGCAAGTACAACACTAGAATGAATGCAATTTTGCAATTTTGCAATTTCAAAGTGGGGTTGGCCTGATGATATTATAATCTGCGAGATGCTAGCCCCACTGATGTTGACGTGATGCTGCACTGGCCTCACCACTTTAGGTTTTCTAGGTTCATTCATTGAATCCTGTGGAGTAGAGCAACATATTCATTCTCAGCTGATACATACAGTACTCCGTAATGACCTACCAATTTTGAAACATGCTTTAGTTACGTCATCTAGAACAGTGGTTTCTCATTGGTTGAACGATTACAAAATAAATATTAGCTTAAATTAATTATAAAGTCTTCAGATAAAGTTTACAGCCATCACAATAAGAATAGTGGGGTTTCCACAGCAACCCCACTAATGTTGACAATGTTTGTTCGTTAAAAAACAAATTAACTGTGTAGGAGGGGGACTGGCACCCCTCAAAAACAGGAAATCATCATATAAGGAGGCAAAAAGGAACAACATGTAAGTAAGGGGACAATAGGCAAAGTAAGGCATTAAATAATGTACCAGTAGATAATAAAACAAAATTAAGTGCAAAAGGAGAATGATACCAGAAGGTGGCAGTACCAATACCAGTATAGCATTATATCATCTTGCATGTCAAAATCATATGGGGACCGCCCCCACCCCCAGGAGTCCCAACTTGGCACTCCTGGTTCCCGACCCCCAGGTTGAGAACCTCTGCAAGTACACAATACACACAGTAACCCCCCCCCATCCTTGTCACATCCAAGCCCACAGCCGCATGTAGCACCTCTGTCTGTTCCGCTCCAGACTCCAGTCTCAATCCGCTGGACCACAACCACCAGCTCTGTTATGCACAGTTGTCTTCCTGACGTAGAGACAGCAATGAGATCACTTTAACCACTGCAACCCAGTGAACTCTATTGTACTATGTCAAATGGTGAAAATGTCCTTTCTACAAGCTTGCAATGCATTTTCGTAGGTGATAACTTGGGTTATCATTTATAATCTCTTCCAGAATATGTAGCCTTGTGTGCTTTGACTAATTTTGTACGTCTAAACATTTTTGATGAAATGAACAAGGTGGCCACTATTGTAAACACGTGTAATCTTAACTAGTGTCCAATGACAGTTGTGCAATTTCAACTTGCGCTGTGAGATTTTTCAAGCTGTTATCAGTGTTGCAGTGTGTACTTTGCTTATAGTGTGCCAAGTGCTTGAAATAGGCTAAAGCTCAGTTTATATATTGGCTAATTTATTTCTTTATATTATTTAACAATGTTTGACCAGTTTTATAGTATACCAGGCCTATAGTTTGTTGATTTCTTTTGATTGATTCGTTTTCTGATTTGTACTGTTTTTACAGTACAAGCAGAGTGAGCAAGTAATGCGATCGGCTGGGTATATCTGGGTATGGGTACATATTAACTTCCAAAGGAAGCTGATTTGTTTTGTGTAGTTCAATATGGTTATTCATTTTTGAGCTTTCATAGGGAGCTGTGAGTGGAGGAAGGAAAGTAAGAAAGAAAGAAAGGCGACATTTAGGGTGCTATAGGCTATTTAGGGTATTGTGCATGCATCTGCATTGTTTCTCATCGTTAGAAAGGGCAAAATGGCTTTGCCATTGCATTTCTTTATGCAGTACTTAAAAGTTCCACAAGATGGGGTTAGTCTGCAATAAATTATGTCATGGCGTGAGATCAGACCTTCATTATCGGTTGGGACTTGTTTTTTAGGGATCAAAATGTGAATGTAACTAGGCCTTTGTCAATCATCATCAAGACTGCTTTTTCATCATAATAATAGTAATAATAATAATAATAATAATAATGGGAAAAAGGGGGAAGTAGATTTGCTATTTTCACTGCTATTAATTGACAGGTGCTTAAAAAGCATAACAAAATAAATATGGAGAGGTTTTTGTCCAACAGCACTGCACAATCTGCTTAACATGACACTGCTTAATTCCTGGATAATCTGTCATTTTATTAGTCAGGGAACAAATCTCTTGTGCGTGCGTGCATTTTTATCATGCCTTATTTTTGTATTTTCCGTTATTAATAGGTAAGGCTACGTTTATAAACACATAGGTTAGGATTAGGATTATGCATTTATAGTTAGAGTAGGGCCTATTCAACTATTTTATACTTGACATCCTGACCTAAAACGTTGAAGTCCTCATTAGAACAGTTGTACAGTTAGGGACACTTGTGCGTGCTCGTGCATGCGTTCGTGCACATAAAGGATTATGGGCGATGACTGGGTATTGATTGCTGTGGTCTGTAAATGTTTGTCAAAGACTTACTGAGGTTAAATTCCCTTACATGACCTTTTCTGCTTCATCCCATGAAAGCCTGCTGTGCGAACATGGTGCCATACAACACAAAGAAATACATGCCTGCTTAGTTTATAATTATAGTCTGTCTTGTATCTTGTCTCAATTTAAATCTACCTGCATGATCTGAAGCCTTAAAGGCAACATTTCATTGTGTTTCAAGAACCCAGATTACAGTATATTCAATTCGATTCACCAGACTACATTCTTGTGTTTGGTCACCATGAGTGATCATTTCAAGAAAAAAAAAAAAAAAAAAAAAAAAAAAAGGAAGGAAGGAAAAGAAAAAACGAGAAAGGACTGGGGGGGGGCATCATGTCATGCAAACAACCCACATTTCAAATATATTTTACATTATGTACTATATATATATATATATATATATATATATATATATATATATATATATATATATATATATATATATATATATATATAAAAATGAATTGAAACACTACTATTGCTACTAACTAATTACAATTGTGGCATCACTAAACCAACACCATTTCATCACTCAAAAAAGACAAATCTCTTTGTCAGACCTTTAGCTTTATGCATGCTGCGTGCCTGTTGAAACTTCAACAACAAATGAAAATTGGGAGATGTTACATCCGGGCCTGCACATGAACCCTAGTGTCCCTAATATCTTGCAAGCATTTGGGCATAATAGTCGAGCATTTGTAACATTTGTAACTAAAAGAACAATGTTTTCTTTTCTTTTTTTCACAACTACCTTCCATCTGGGATCACTGTAACGGTGATTGGAAGGTCCCGCTTGTAGCTAGCGCTGATTGGTCCTGACTGGTTGGTTCATGGCCCAGATGGTGTGAACTTGTGATGGAATACCTGCCCCTACCTAGTGGCAGGTTAAAACATTTGATGACAATAGGCAAATAGTTGGCGAAAGTTGTGTGTGCGCGTGCGCTTGTGCGTGCACGTGCGTGCGCAAACCACAGTCGTTTCAGTCCCCAGATGGCCATTCTACCTCCCTGTGCCACCCTGTGAGTGTGACAGTGCAATATGTTTAATAGTCATTTTGTTATGCGTTGTGAGTAGGGTTGGGATCCTGGGCGACAGCAGTCTGATGTCTCCCAGGTGATGTGTGCACACGGTCCCTTCTCGCCCCAAGGTGTCTTACTGGTTCTAGGCTTAAAATATTTGATATAAAGATTTTTGTATTCTATATGAGGGAAAAAAATAATGGCAGATTTTTCAGTGGTGCCTGTCAAACGCACACACTGCTATGTCCTATAGCAGTGGTTTTCAACCAGTGGTTCGGGGACCACGAGTGGTCCTTGAGAGAGTTCCAGGTGGTCCCCCGGATCAATGATGGAAAGTTGGTTAACTAGATGAGAGCGTAAATATAAGAGCAAACGAAATCTTTAGTTTTGGAGTGTGTGGGGCTAAAATGTCATCAAATGGTGGTCTCTGGCTCAAATGATGAATAAATAGTGGGTCCTGGTATGAAAAAGGTTGAAAACCAGCCCTATAGTGAAGCGTTACCCGAAGTGTAACATGTCTAGAGGTCAGACACACACACACACACACACACACGCACACGCACACAAACGCACACACACACTCACCAGCTGTTCTCAAAGTGGAGTCCAGGGAGTCCCTTGAAGGCATTCCAAATGTGCCCTTATACAGCCTGGTCTGTGAAAGTGTACAAATGGAACCAAATGGATCTGAGTTGATTTTTTTTTAATATAGTTTCAGCAACACTGTACTACATTTTGAAAGCATGTGCCTGTAGCTTTTCATCCTAAATGAATCATCCCATCATTTGAAAATATAAACTGTCTTTCCATGCTGCTGACAGGAAGGTTGTTTCTCTGCTAAATATTTTAGGTTATGAGATGAAATGATGTTCAGGCATTTATTGCCGAAGACAGATCAGAGAGTTGAGGCCAAGCAAGAAGGGTGGAGGTACAGCATATGGGACTGTTCTGTAAGAGCAGGCATTGCAGAATAATATATGCAGTTCCATTTTATCTCTATAATTCATCTGAATACATTTCTTCTGTGGGAATGAATGTGCACTGGCAGCTGTGGTCCCTTTACAGAGTGTGGGGACCTTGTTCCTCACAGCTGGTCCTCATATTGTAGATAGAAGCTCCAACTGTCTGTGAGAACCAGGCAGTCTTTCATTTGTCTTTGCAAGGGAGGATGGTCTACTACTGTCTTCTGTCACGGTAGACAGTAGACTTCCATATAAACTAGCAGACCCACTCATTCATTTCAATGAAAGTTGCTCACCCAACGCATGCTCCACCGGAAGTTTCAATCATGTACCTAAATAGGGCTGCAACGATTAATAGATGAATCGTAATTGAATCGATTATTCAGTTGTCAACTATTTTAGTAATCGATTAATCGGTTTGTCAACTAATCACTGAAGTTTTTTCCCGTTTTCCCACTTAAAACCATAGTTTTTCCAGTGTCAAGTGTAACAAATTCCACCCATTTTCAACATTTTACTGTCATTAATTAATATACTGTACCTGTTGTGTTGACATGATAAAAAAAAGTTCCCCCATTCTGTATCCTAGAAATGGAGGTCTGGAAAAAAAACAATCATTAACATGGCGGAACGCAGCTTGATCACATTGTCAAGTTGTGTTTCACCATGTACAAATCCATTTGGTTCCATTTGTACACACTCAGGAAATTATAGAAAATGGGTGGAATACCCCTTTAAAGTGAGAGCTAAATAAGAGTCATAACCCGATTAATCGATGAATCAGTTAAATAATCGTCAGATGAATCGATTATGAAAATAATCGTTAGTTGCAGCCCTAATGCATGTGCAGTGTACAATGAAAAGACATTTTGTTCTTTATTCACACTCCATTGCACATTAAACTCTTGCCTGTATGCAACAGGCATACAAAATAGGCAAACCATATCGAACACGATTTCTTTGTCCGATATGGTTTGTTTGATTTGGTTTCTGAGAAAACCCTGCTATCAATTGTTCCATTTGTCTGTTAATTGAGTTAATATTACTAATTTGTTTTCCTGGATAAACTACTCCTGTTCTAAAACAATTCTGAGACCTGAGAATAACCTGGGATGCGACAGGGATCGATGATGGTTCCAGAATCCGGGTATGAATTCACTACTACTGTGTACTGTATATACACAAGATATAATGATCTAGTTTTGTCTATGCATGCAATTGTATAGAGGAGATATGAATGCATGTGAATCCTTGTTGAATGACTGTGAAGTCAATATGAGCACTTCCATTTTGAGTGGGAGGTAATGGAGCTAATTGGGTGATTGGTGCCACACTCTACTTGACAAATAAATAGAGGGTGTGGTGCAGGGGAGAGAGGGACCTGTGTACTAGTGTGACTGTGAACGGCTGTGGAAGGAGAGATCTCTAAGACCCCCCCAGGGACTTTATTGTTAGTATCAAAGTTATTTTAACTATCCTGCGGCCTGAACTTAAACACTGTCGCCCCCAGCCAAGCACAGCATGTTGGGACACTGGGGGAAACTATATCATCAGCGCTGCCTTGGATTCATAATATGAACTGCCGGACAATAAGGAGCATTGAGGGTGAGAGGATGTTCTGTTGGAGCACCCCTAACTTTTACTTCATGTGGATCTAAGGAACTCTACTGAGGGAACACTCTAAGAGGACTCAAGAGACTGTTTATTTTGTTTATTTCTTTTGTTTGTAGGGAAAGTGATAGGGACAGAGCCTGATTAAAGTGTATTGTATTTGTCATTTGACCATTAACTGTCTTTTTGGTGTGGCTTGAATATAAAGAGATTAAGCTAAAAACCTGCCAATCCTGTTGTTTATCCCTTTAGTTAGCAGTTATCCTTTTAGAGTAAAGTCTGATTGTTACAACTGTATGTCACAGGGCTCTGCAGGGGCGGATGTAACATTTCCCAATTAGGGGGGCAGGAGAAAATGGTATGGGGCGATGAAGCCGCACCCATACCATTTTCAGTTACAGGACTTACATTAGGCAAGTATAAGCATCAATAATAATGTGGTGTTGTTGAAGCTGCAACAGGCACATGGCATGCATAAAGCTAAAAGTCTGACTCAAGAGTTTTCTGTTTTGAATGATGAAATGCTGTTGGTTTAGAGTGGTGCCACAACTGTAGTTAGTTAGTAGCAGTGTTTTAAATCATTTTAATTATGAGCACTTTAATTTGAAATATCTTTAGTTGTTTTGCATGCCATCATCTTTGGTGGGGCAATGTGAGCATTTAGGGGGGCTTAGATCTATGCCTAGATCCAGCCCTGGTATTAATTCACTACCGTATGTCACAGGGCTCTGTCTACTGAAGTGCCAGCTCCGCTAATACTTGAGTGGACCCGGCTATTGGTGCTGTGATAGCGGGTCCAGCTAATTGCCCAAAACTACCCAAAAGTACCCAAAAGCATACCCAAAAGTACCCAAAACAACCCAAAAGCATACCCAAAAGCACCCCAAAATATCCAAAAGTACCTAAAAGCATACCCAAAAGTACCCCAAACTACCCAAAAGCATACCCAAAAGTACCCAAAAGCTTTTGTGTTGTTTTGGGTACTTTTGGGATACTTTTGGGTTGTTTGGGGTACTTTTGGGTAGTTTGGGGTACTTTTGGGTATGCTTTTGGGTACTTTTGGGTAGTTTGGGGTACTTTTGGGTATGCTTTTTGGTACTTTTGGGTATGCTTTTGGGTTGTTTTGGGTATGCTTTTGGGTACTTTGGGGTATGCTTTTGGGTAGTTTTGGGTATGCTTTTGGGTACTTTGGGGTATGCTTTTGGGTACTTTGGGGTATGCTTTTGGGTTGTTTTGGGTACATTTGGGTATGCTTTTGGGTACATTTGGGTATGCTTTTGGGTACATTTGGGTATGCTTTTGGGTAGTTTGTTGTGCTTTTGGGTATGCTTTTGGCTACTTTTGTTTAGTTTGGGGTACTTTTGGGCAATTAGGACCCTTAGTAAGCAAACTGCAGTGCTGCTGTGTAGACAATAACAACAAGAAAAGAGCCTCTGGTTTTGTGCGGTACGGTCAGACATCTCTGGTATTGCTCAGGGTCAAAACCCATATTTATAATAATATCTGTGCTTGTTCAGCTCCTGTTTCAACTTATTTCAATAAAGGAGCTAATAACTCTAATAAAAGCTGTGTCGATTCGATTCTGGGTAACGTTTTTACAGGTCTGTGTACGGGTCAGTGAAATTGAAACAGTAAAGACGGCAATGGCCCACCCATCACATGGCCATATGCATTTTCAGTTTGTTTTAATGACCACTCAATCAGTTGTGTTCATCTCAGATCAATGGAACATTCTGTAGTGTGTTCCACTGATCACTAGTGCTTAGAGCAGGGGTGGGCAATTATTTTTTCCCAAATGAGATACATAAAATATTGTGGAGGGGCAAGACTACAGGCTGAACTAAAGTCTTTGTGATATTAATTTAATTTCAAGATAAAAGTAAGAGTAAGACCAACCATTTTGACACTAGGGCCCTAAATTTATTCAGTATTTGAGCCACGGACCACCATTTGATGACATTTTAGCCCCACAGCCCCCAAACTACAGATTTCTTTTGCTTTTGTTCACAATGCAAACAAAACAGGCAAAAATGTCCATTCTTTTACATTCTCTGGCTAATTCAGATGAATATTTTAACTAATTTTATCAAATGCACTCGCAAGGGTCCATTTGGTTTCAAAGAGTTACATCTGGTTAACCAACTTTCCATATTTAACTGGAACTCTCTCAAGAACCTCTGGTGGTCCCCGGACCACTGATTGAACACTACGGTACCCTTTCACGGGCCGGTCAGTCAGCCAAAGGGCCGCATTTGGCCACCGGGCCGCATAATGCCCAGGTATGGCTTAGAGTATAGTGTCTTTCATGTGGAATGACGTGTGCTTGAGCCATGTGTGGCGAGCAAGGACATGTGGTCGCAACGGGTTTCTAACACCAGATCAAATGGGTTCAGATCTGAGCCAAGACTCCTGAAGAGACCTGTCTGAAGTCTGTCCTGTACGCAGTGTACACTGTACAGGGTGGGGTACAGCAATGTGAAAAATGAATCCTGCTCTATGTTAATATTATGTTAATAAAATCTTTGCGTGTTGCCAATCATTTGGGTTCCCACTTGACCTTGGCTGCCCCATCTAGTGCTCTGAAGTTGGCCGGAGAGACCTGGATATAAGTTTAATGTATTTCATAAAAAATGAGCAGTGACATTACATTACATCTGGAGCATTCTCACTACTCTGTTCAAAAGTCTACATTACCCCAAATGGCTTCTCAGATTAACTTGACAGTGCGCTATAGGCAGCATTTATTTATTAAACTCAGGCCTTTGCTCTGTTGCTGTTGTCCTAGCGTCTGTAATGAGTGGATCTGCTTTTGTCTGTGGGAATTGAAGGCAGATGTGTCTACTGTATGTGTGTTTGTCCTGAGGAGGCTCAGGTCCTTCACTGCGTGCAACCAGCTGCTGCAGATGTTCTACAGGGCAGTCTCAACAACATTTGTTACTTTGTCAATGTCGAGCCGAAAGCTTGTATGTCTGTTTGCATCTTGGTGTGCGTGGGTTTTCAACCTTTTGGGTGCCAGGGCCCACCATTTGAGGATTTCTTTTGCTTTTGTCCACAATAACAGGTTTTATTTTGGAAACAAAACTGTTGAACATACAGATCAAAATGACTATTAATCTTTTACATTCTCTAGTTGTGTAGACTTGGGCTAATTCACATGATGAATATTTTAACTCTTGAGAGTGTAAACAAGAGTTACATCTGGTTAACCAACTCCACCTCAACTCCACTCTATTGGCTCATTATGAATCTGCTGGATACTGCTGTGCTGTGATTGGCTAAAATGCTGCAAAAAGTTACCTCTATTACCTTTAATAAAAAGGAGCGATTTTGGACATACATGTGCATTTGAAAGTGTCACACTAACTGTGACCTGCGTTCGCATTATTACATGCAAAGTTCATAATCAGAAATACTGTAGTGTGCGGGAAAAAAGTTAACTTCCCAAGGACACGAGGGAGACTGAGAAATCAAGATAGAAAACATTATATTGCACTCAATTTGATATTGTACTTGGGCAGGTCTGGGCAGGTGTTGAATGCCCAGAGGTTTTCTTTACGTTCCCGTGGCAGTTCTGCACTCCTTATTGTCGGAACCTAGCTGATTAAATGACATACTGTAACGTAGGCCTACCGGTATATCATGCAATGGGTTAATTAATTTACTTACCGCTATTAATTAATTTATCTTTGCTGTTGGTGGAAGCTGCCTGTTAGATTATGAAGCTCAGCTAAGGGACTGTCGTTTGGTCATGTGGGAGCGGAGCTTGTGAGACAGAGACGCCTTTAGGCTTCACTCTTGTTTTCCCTCACACCTCATCCACTTTAACTAGCCAACCACACTCCCAATATTCCACTAATCCATGTTCCCCTGCTCTGTTCCCACTGGACCTGGTCTGTTGCATCATGGGCCTCCCTGTCAGCAGTGTTGGGCAATATTACTTAGGAGAGTAATATCTTTACTTTACTTTAGAGTTCTCAACAGGCCTGAAAATTGAGGCCCACTCCTAACTGATCAGACCCAAACCCCGGCCCAACCCGACCAATTAGCATAGTTATTAGGCCCGACCTGGCCCTACAACGTCGGGTCGGGGCTGGTCGGGTTTGGGTAGAATTTGTGCAATCTACAGAGTAAAAGTGAAAATAACAATCAGCACCATCTTCATAAGGGGTAAATACTCAGGCAGACAGAACAGAACTATTATTTTTATCATAATAAAATAATTCAATATATTGTATGTTGCTTTTTTCATGGAGCCCTAGGCCCGATCCGGCCCTACTGATCTGCATACATTTTAGGCCCAAGTCCAACCCTAAAATGTTGGGCCTGGTTGGGTTCGGGCAGAGTTTGAGAACTCTACTTATTACCACTTAGAAAAAGTAATAATATTACTTATTACTTGAATCAAAGAATAATATATTACATATTACAACATTACTTTCCCAATTCCCCCCGCCCACCCGCAAAGTGGCAACTTGCTACAACTATTTAAAGAAGGCACAACCATTGTTGGCGGGTAGAGGACAGTCATGAGGCCTTCTCTAGACACCCACTTGCTTTGGTACTTAATATTGTCCTCTTCCTTCTCTCCTTTGTCTTCCTCACCTTCCTCGTCGTGTGATTTACAGGCACAGTTTAATCTCAACGGAATGTACAAGGCTGGAGACGTGGTTCTGGGTGGCTTGTTTGACATCCACCTTTCCTCTGCGGTCCCTGAACAGTCTTTCAGCTCCAAGCCATATGACTCCATATGCTATGGGTGAGTCAGGGACGTCCGATATTATCGTCCTCCCGAAATTAGCAAGATTATATATTTACATGAAAATGTAATATTGGAAAATATCATTGTTTTTTTTTATTAATTGAAATTTCTCCTGAATTTATGATATATCTTTATTTGGAAAACAATATGAAAGCGTATACAACACAATACAATACATACAGAAATTAGAAGTTGGACAATATTGTGATAATGGCAGATAATGGCAAAAAGTTAAAGCTAATGGTCATCTTTGTATCACAAAAATGATAGCAAGCAGGGAACTTGTTTTAATATCTCATACCATAGGAGTTAGTTGATGTAATATATTTCCAGAGAGATGTGTGCAAGATTACAGCAGGCATTTTGTGTGTTAGTTTCAACATTGACGCATTCAGGTGGGCCCAGACCATGGCCTTTGCCATTGCTGAGATCAACAGAAACCCCAGTCTGCTGCCCAACGTGACTCTGGGCTACATCCTTTATGATAACTGTGTTACTCTTCGAGTTGCATTCCGTGCAGCGTTGTCATTGCTCAGTGGGGGAGAGGAGCAGTTTCAGTTAGATGACAGCTGCGTTGGGTCCCCTCCAGTGCTCGCAATTGTGGGTGATCCTTCATCAGCACGTTCTATTGCCATCTCTAGCGTGGTAGGTTTGTACAGAGTGCCCCTGGTAAGTTTTTATTTGATTTTTACTTGATCCGCCTTTTACTATCACATGATGATGATTATGATGATGTGATGTGATTTGATGATGCTATATTGTATTAAATATAATATGATGATATATAGTATATTTATATAGCTTGACTTGAAAGCTTGTAAGCTGAGCATGTGACTGGAGAAGGTATATTTTGAATATAGGTTTTCAATCAATCAGTAAAAGTACTGCTACAGTATGTGCTATATTGAGCTATTTCAAAACGCAGTCCACATTACAAAAGCAATGGCATCAAAATGTATTTTAAAAGTACATTTAATTTTCTTTTTTCTCATTCAATTTTATTGAGTTTTGAATAAACAAAATAAACAAACAAATGAGCAATAAATTGAACTCGAAAAACATTCACACCCTCATACACTCACATTCTCGCATACACTCACACTACTACTCATCCAATACATCATCAGGTCAGTAGGTCTTTCAAGTCAGATATTAGGTCTGTCCACATTGAAATTGTGTCCTGATGAGCATGATTAATCCGTGCTGATGAGTTTCAGATAAGCAATGTCCAGAAAGGCTTGTCAGCAATGTGTTTTAGAAATGTCAAGTGGGTTTTTGGCGTTGTGAAAGCAACTCCCAATAGACAGGTTTCACAATCGTGGTGTCCGTCTTGTCGTCTTGTTATCCATATGTCGCCGCACTGTTGCCATGGCATTGGCGTACTTACAGGCTATGGCATTTAACTCGGTCACGTAGCAGTAGTGAACTAGAGCAGCTGTACAATCGCTCACCAAAACCAGGGCCGTGCACAGATAGATGAAAGGGGCTTCAGTCCCTGCCCTTTTACTAAACAAATGCCCTGCATATGCCCTCCATCTCTGGCTAAAGGGGCTGGGCTGCACATTCGGGTGCGAGCAGATTGCATTTGTGCGTTCACATTGAAGAAATCCATGAAACTGCACGATTTCTTCAACTTGCCCATCTTTAGTCCAGCTCGAGTCATATAAGGAAGGATACTTGGCAGATTTCACGACTCCAATTCACACGGGTGTGATTTTTTTATTTGTTTGTTTATTCTTTTAGCTTTTCTGATCTCTGAGATTTATCTGTATGTGAAGCTTTTTGAGTTGCAATGAAAACGGGCAAAATGGTGAAAACAGTGACAAGATTGAATGGCTCTTAGATCACACTACACAGGTAAATTAGAACTCTTGCTTGAGTCAAACTCCAGACACCAGAAATCTACTGAATTAAAATAAAAAAATGTTCCAGAGTGTATCTGTGCAGTGTATGCAGCCATTCCTCCGCTCACATGCTCTGCTTGCAGGATAAATGTGTACAATTTTATGAATACATGCATAATTATGTAAATTACAGAACCTATGATTTGTGCATTTTTCAGGTGAGTTACTGGGCTCTGTGCTCCTGTCTAAGTGACCGGATTCAGTATCCATCCTTCTTTAGAACAAGCATAAGTAACACCATACAGGTGAACTTCTAATAGATGTTCAGTAGTACATGTACCACACAAATACCGGTATTTGATATTGCATTATCCCCTCTCATTTGCTTGTGTGCCTTTACTCCTGGAGCCCGTCAGTTATGTAACGTTAAATGTTACTTATCCTCCATTCTTTATCCAATCAGGTGCGAGCTATGGTCCTGATTATGAAGCGGTTCGGTTGGACCTGGGCAGGGCTGCTGTATAGTGATGATTCCTACGGCCGCGATATCGTCCAGATCTTCCAGTCTGAGCTGGCCCAGTCTGGTTTGGGTTGCCTGGCATATGTGGAGCTTATACACTGGGACAATGACCCAGACGAACTCCAGAGAATTGTCTCTGTGATGAAGAAATCCACGGCTCGTGTGGTCTTTGCATTTGTATATGGGATCCATACGATCAAACTGATGGACGAGGTTGGGGTTATGATGCATGCTCATTTAGGAACACATAAGGAATCTGAATTACTTACTGTAAATCAAAGTGAAAAGTGAAGACATCCTTTCATATGAAAATAGGTTGCTGTTTAATTACTGGTACATTTTTAAAAAGCAATGCAATGTATAGCCTATATTACAATACAATGCAAACTGTAATTGTTTATTTTTGCACAATCCACAGTTCATTCATCTCAAATCTCAAAATTAGGCCGGACGATTGTGTAGACATGAGGAAAAAGTTCCCCCCCATTCTGTGTTTCCTAGAAATGGAGGTCTGAAAAAAAAAAAACATTAACATGGTGAAACACAACTTGCTAACATCATCAAGTTATGTTTCACCATGTTAATGATTTTTCTTTTAAGACCTTTTTTGAGTGTACAAATGTAACCAAATGCACCCGCGTTTGTACACTCTCAGAAGAAAAAGACAAAATGGGTGAAATCCCCCTTTAAGGTGATGGCTACATAAGAGTCATAATCCGATTAATCAATGTATCAGTTAAATAATCGTCCGGTAAATCGATTATTATTAATATAACCGTTAGTTGCAGCCCTAGTTACAATGTATGGTATGTTATTGTTGCTGTTGATCACAACCATTAGGTGGTAAAGCAGGAGGTGAAAGGTCTGCAGTGGATAGCTGATATAGGCTGGATAACAGACACCAACCTCCACACACCTCGCTACATGCCGTACCTGAGAGGCACTCTGGGCATTGCAGACTACCGTGGAGAGATACCAGGCCTCCAGGACTTCTTGTTGAAAATACGTCCTGGCAGTGATCTGGACCACAACACACCTGTTAATACCATAGTGAGTCTCTTGTTTCATTTCAACCCTCGAGGTTCGACTGATCGACAGAACATTTTATTCAGTTTGTAGAATGGGTACAGTTCGGGTTAATGTGAAGACAGGATCCACCATTTGATGGTCAATCACCCATTTGATGGTCTTTATTCAGATACATAGGCTATAGTAAAACATATTTTTGTTTTAATCTTCCTACATTGTAGCACTTGTAGCATAGGCACAGTGTGGGTCGTTCGCATCAACCACAAATTACTTTGGCTAGTTTTTTCAAGTGTTATCACGGCGAAGAAACTCTTTATCATTTTATTGCTAGTGGCCTTGTTTTTTGATTGATTGGTTTGATTTTATTAACAGCTTGTAGATTTACAGTAGGCTACGATTCAAGCACAACTTGATACAACATTGATAACTGTGAATGGACAAACCAGTAAAGGTCAGACTTTACAATGGCAGGCATCCTGTTCATTTCATTGACACACTTCGGCTCAGAATAAGATTGACCATAGACCATTTATTGCAAAGCTTTTGCATGTTTGTATGGCGGCATGGCTCTTGCTCATGTGATATCAGACGATCTATGAACTTAGTCATAGGTCTGATATCACATTTGATATCTCCGATTATCTGTGCATCAAGACACAGCTTGAGATATCAACAACCCCCCTGAGCAGAGCCAAGGTACAGTAAAATACAAGACATTAACACGTGAGCATCGTATCCAGTGCAGACTGACATGAGACATTACAACATTTATCCAAAATGCATGAACTACATGGATACAGAAAATATCATAGTCCACAGTAAACATGGATACCATAACAGAACTAGATACCACAATAGTTACAACCCTTAAATCATGATTAATCAGAGACTCATGTACTCGGAACTGGTGCCACAGGGAGGAGGCCGGGGAGGTGGAGGAAATTTGAACACATATCTGATCAACAGGACAGAGTCAGCTTAGCAGGAAGAGACAGAGAGAGAGGGAGAAAGAATAGACTGCTTATATAGGGCACATGATTGAATGTGGGTGTGACTGACTAGCTGACAGCCAATGACAGTGAGGGGAGTTGACATGGTGACGCCAATGAGAGTGAGGGGAGTTGACATGGAGAGACTGCAGATTTAAAGGAACAGAATGAATTACTGATTGAAAATAAGGGGAATTAAATAAACCTTCTGCCCTCCGTGCCTCAATGAACTAACGCTTTGCTGGATTTCATCAAAACATTTAAAGACATACAAATATTCACATCTGTAAAGAGTCAGAAGCAGCAGATCATAGTGGAGGTAAAAGGGAAAAGAGGGTATATGATAGACATTTATTGTTGTTGGTGAACAAGGTCTTTGATCAATAAGTCTTGGTTGGAGAGAAGATCACATCCGCTGATGCCTTCTTCTGTCTGCAGATAATGTAGTATTATGATTCAATTTCATTCTGATTACAATGGACTATGTATAAATTCACATTGTGTCCTCTAGATTAGGCAGATTTGGGAGCACACCTTTCAGTGTAAATTTGCACCCCTTCCATCAGACTGGGTGGTTGCTGGGGGAAGGGTGTGTACTGGACAGGAGGACCTAGGAACAGCAGAAACCACCCTGTTGGATGTGTCTGATCTCAGGATTGAGTATTCCGTATACAGGTCTGTGTATGCCGTGGCCCATGCTCTCCATGACATGCTGCAATGTGTGCCAGGAAGAGGCCCTTTCAGTGGGCACAGCTGTGCCAGTGTGCAGACTGTCCAACCATGGCAGGTGTGATATTACTGTTTAGTAGACTTTAAGTGGATTTAATAAAATGTACACATCCTCCGCCTTAGGCACAGTGCATTTTAAGCACCATAAACAAGCATAACATTTGTTTACAATGCGGTCTGCCGTTTTCAATTGTACATCTAATGTGTATATTTGTAGATTAGATGTACAAATATATAGTTCTATTTAACAAACTATAAATAAATCACGATGGAAGAAGATAAAAGAAAATTAAAAACATTTATTTCACAGTGATGGTAAAATGGGTTGGAGGCAAATTGCAGCCCTCCATAGGTACCCTGTTAGAGCAGTTTTGGGAAATATTACTTCGGAAAGTAGTAATATATCTTTAGTTACCGTAGTAGTAATATATTACTAATACTAGGACCTTACCCGTTGTGAATATATGAACACCAAATGATATACAGTGTAAAGTGAATTAATTGATTATAACAGTGTAGGTAGTGAATTAATAGATTATAGCAATGATCATGTAAATTTCTGCTTGCTTTAATGTAATTGTGACTGTGAGTATACTTGATCATGGGTGGATGGGAATACAATTAAGGCAAAGTAAGGTGGTCAGGAAAGTGTTGATGAATGTGATTTCACTTTTGTTGCATTAAAGTAGCTGTTTCTGTGGACAGTCATCATAAAGCCACTGGCAAAGGGGGACGTAATAACTGTGTGTGTGTGTGTGGGTGTGTGTGTGGGGGGGTTCTATCTAGCGATGCAGTACGCGCCGCGCGCACACACACGCACACGCACACACACAGCTAAAGTAACACATATCTCGTGAATACAGCGGTCGGTGAGCTAAGACAAAAGCTGCTGCACCGGACCGAGCGCGCAGCGCAAGAGTCGGCGGTTGTTAGCTTGTAGATCAGCTTGTTTTTAGCGAACACTGCCGCTGTACGATAGAAGAATAAATGTAGTCGCAAACGCAATTCCCATTCACTGTAGACTGAGTGGGGTGGGGGAGTTGTTAGCTTGCAGATCTGCTTGTTTTTAAAAGGTGACGGTGACAATAATATCTCCCAGTTCGAACGCATGTTCAGTTCGGACAGTTCCCATGAAGCCTGGATCTGTATATACAGTAAAGCGGTATCTGTCGCTCCCTTCACACTGCCTCCGTCCTGCTGCTCCAACATCGCGTCGAGTAGTATAAGTGTATCAAAAGCATATTCTGTGTCGATAAAACGGGTGAATTAACGTTCCAGCCCGCAGCCTGTGCCGGCAAATGGACAGTATGCCGTGCCATCCGTTAAATCGAAACTATAAATACATACAGAGATGCAACGACACGTCCCAAAGTTTAGAAAGCTGTTGCAGGTTGGATAACAAACCTGGAGGAAATGAGTAATGAGGGTGGCCCGTGTGCACTGCGCATGCCACAGTATAGCCAGCGAAATTGTATGGGTCACCATTTGTTCCAGTGCTGGTGTAGCAGTGGAAATATGGCAGTGGGGTAACAGCGATAGTGGTGGGCTGGGATTTGTGTAACGTTAGGGGGCCTGTCGGACTTTCCCATATAAACTTAATGGGGAAATTTACACGCACAAATAAATTCATTATTAATCAAGGACGTGTTAATTTGAAATAAGGGCTTCGTCAGTCTCTTCCTAATGTTATGTTCAATCAGTGTGTGAAAACTGAGAATGATTGCTGTAGTCAGTGACGACTTATGCCTGTTTCAGACAGACAGACAGACAGACATTTTGCTTAATTATAGTTAGATATTAGTAATATGTCCCAACACTGCTCTTAGAGCAGTTTTGAAGGTGACAGGGGAATCACGTCTTAATGACTGTTGGGTGTTCCACCATTTGTTCTCCCTTGGTTTGGGCCGAATCTGGGTTAATTTGCTCCCTTTCTTGCACAGGGCGTTTAATTTGGCAGGTTTGATTCCTAAAAACAACCTGGAGCCAGTGTAAAGAATCTCAAACAAGAGTGATATGTTCTCACATCTTAGTTTTAGTTAAATCAGTAGCTGGCATATTCTGAACAAGACAGTAGTCAGAACATGTCAGTATTTTTTTTGTCAGGCTAGAAGAAAGTGCATTGTTGTGTTCAAGTTGAGAGCTAACAAATAGGTGCAATGTTTTTACATTGTCCAATGATACATAGTTCAAATTTGCACAATGCTTCTACAATGTTTCTAAAATGAAAGCATGAACGAATCATAGGGTGAATTGGTTAGAATAATTCAAATTGTGTTGGTCACCATTTCTAGCTTGTGTATTACCTGGAAAAGATAAACTTCACCACATCATTTGGTGATCAAGTGTCATTCGATGAGAATTATGACGCCACGCCCATCTGTGATATCATGAACTGGGTGTGGCTCCCCAATGGAACCACAGAGGTGCAGAATGTAGGTGTATTCAAAAAGTCATCCTTCGTAGGTGAAGAACTCTTACTTGAAGAAGAAAGAATCTTCTGGAACTTTGAAACCAATAAGGTGACTTTGGCTTCATGAAATAATACCCAATGTTGAGTTCACGTTGTGAATGTAATTTAGTTTGATCATTGCTTTCTTCCATTAGTCTGGGCAGTGTGGATTGAAAGAAATGTGCTTATTTAAAGTGCTGAAGGCAAATCGTGTTAATTTATGGCATACATGCTTTCTAGGGGTATTAAGGCATGCTGAATCCAAATTTGCTGTATGCCAAGCTCAAAAATGGCTGCTAAGGCCTCAAAATGGACCATTTAAAGATGGCGGCCACCACTATGCTATAACATAGTAAAACGCCTATATTTTTAACAAAATAAGGTTATAAATGGACTGAAGTATCATTTTTTATGTTTTCATATATGGGGAATTCGATTTAAAATTCTGATTTGAAATCAAGTGTGAGGAAAATGCTTAAAATTTATAAATATTGTAAAAATTGTCATTGGCGAATATTTTTCTAACCACATTTATCGAATGATTGTTCCCAATAGTGTGTGTGTGTGTGTGTGTGTGTGTGTGTGTGTGTGTGTGTGTGTGTGTGTGTGTGTGTGTGTGTGTGTGTGTGTGTGTGTGTGTGTGTGTGTGTGTGTGTGTGTGTGTGTGTGTGTGTGATATACTGCTTTAAAATATTATTACTGCATGCCTGTGGTATAAACTGATGGCTTAATTCAAATATCAACCTCAAATGGCTTGCCGCTTCTCTCAGAATCTCCCAGGCCCTTATTGAGGGCTACCACATACACCCTGTACACTTAACATTATGCCCCATGATTAACATATGCAAAGAATTACACATTTGTAGACAAATAGAAAATGTCAAAATGGTATGTTAATGATTGGGTGGACCCCTAATTATTTTTCCCCCAGAGATGGCAGCTATAGATGTATTAAACGCAAATCCTTCAGTTCTATAAAACTAAACTTGGTGTCATTGGAATGTGCAGTGTTATGATTAAATCTATCCAGTACTATCCAGTAGTTTATTACTGATACATCTTGGACAATAGATTCACCAAAATCTATTGTACAAGATTGATGAGAAGGTGTACACTTTTAGAAAGCTGCTGCTTTCTAAAAGCAGCATCTTTCTAAAAGGGACTGAGATATTAACCATCACAGAGCTCTGAATATGCTTTTGCAGCAGAAATAATTATTGCAGGACGTTCCTGTTCATGAGATCTGCACTGCTCCTGGTCACTGAAGTCACTGACTTCCCCTCTCTTCCATGTGCCAACAGGATGTGCATAGGCATTTTTGGAGTTAAAAAGATCCCTGACTAATAAGACAAACAAAATAAACCAATAAAAACACCAATGGCATCTTATTTCTTTTATACATAGAGCATATTTCACTCAACAGGAACTGCTCCTGGTGTAGGATGATGATGTCTAGCTCTATGGAATATATGGATGAACATGCTCATGTGACATCATCATCCTGCGACAGGAGCACCTCCGGTCGCAGTGAAAGATTCTCTATTTATGAAAGAAATAAAGTATTGAAGGTGTTTTTATCTGCATGTTTTAGTTAGTGTTTAAGGCATATTTGTTTTATTAGCATGTAGGGATCCTTTTAACACTGGATCTGACAGGCATCCTATACAGTATTTGCCCTCACCTTGGAGCCTGAGCAGATTAACTCTGTTGTCTAGTGACTCCTTTATCACTTGAGTTATCTTGATTCCCCATACATCTAGCCAGTTGTGCTTTCCCCATTGGCATCTATCTTTAACACATCCATGTGGTTGCAGTGGCTAGTCTCTTTCTCCTGCTGTGTCTGCATGGTTGTAACTAAATCTGACATTGCATGGATGATCTGCAACATATTCTCTGTGCTGTACCCCAAGGTCATTAGGGTTTGGGGTCCTGCAACATCATATACCTCACTCAAGTGACCCAGCCTGTGACCGAAGACCCAAATTACGTCCCAGTAACTACTGTACCCACAATCAGTCCCATTATAGGCAAATACAGGACCGCACAGTCCACCACTCCTGAACTATTCTGCCGGGACTGAGAGGTCTAGCACATGAAAGGACTAAGCTCTGTCTGGGCCCATCCTACATCTCACTCCTCTCACCACGCCAACCCATACTGCACCCGGGTAACAGTCAATTGTCCAAGTTAGGTCAGAGTGCCTTCCTATCAGAGGTGGAGGTGCTCAAGATCAAAGCCATGACATAGTCATATACTCTGTGACTCTATGGCTTTAATTACTTAATGACAGAGGGTATGCACATGGCATCAGCATAATATCCAGAATGTGTGAACATCTACCTTGTGGGGGAAAAAACACTTACTGGCCTGACAGCTCACACCTCAAAAGAGAAATCTGATCTATCGATCTAATCTAAACAACATTAAACTCACTTTCTCACTTTGCCACTCAATTTTCCACTCACTTTCATGCATGTGTAGGAGTGCCTACAGCTTCTAATGGCCTCCAAATTCTAGTGTCTGCCACCGGACTAAGGGGATGTACCTTTGGTCTGGTTAAGATGTTGGACTTTCATGTGGGAGACCGGAGTTCAAATTCTGGGGGTTACACATGCACATACCCTCAATTGCGGCTGAATGGTGAGGGCTCTTACTCTGCAAACAGGCCACTCTCTCAAAAATGACAACATACAGTATAAGCACATTAAAATACATGAATAAAATAAAATAGACACATTTACCAGTTTGTCAATGTAGTGTCAAAAGTTAAATACAACAAGACATTTTCATATTGCCTCTATCTTGGACATATGCAAATTAGGTGACCAGACACACCCAATCATTTCAAAATGTTTCTCATTGTCAAACATTCTGAAATGGACACCAGGTTTGCATTTGTAGCTTATCCGGGTCAGAAGTTATAGCCAAAACAGTTTTCAGGTGGCAGCCCTATTGGATTTGGCCACTATGGTGACCCTTGAAGCTCACCAGCTCATGTGCCCTAGGTAAATCTTAACATGCCCTGAACTACACCTGGACCAACTGTGGTGCTTTTAGACTGATTAACATGCAATATCCCTGGGAGGAATATTTCGATAGGGAAAGGGCCTGGAGTAAAGAGGCAATTATCACTATAAATTATTTTAAAGTGGTTTCTTTACAATATACCTTACATCTGAATATTTCATTGAATTCCCCATATGTGAAAACATAAATGAAGACATTTCAGTCCATTTATAACCATATTTTGTTAAAAATATAGGCGTTTTACTATGTTATAGCATAGTGATGGCCGCCATCTTTAAATGGTCCATTTTGAGGCCTTAGCAGCCATTTTTGAGCTTGGCATACAGCAAATTTGGATTCAGCATGCCTTAATACCCCTAGAAAACCTGTATGCCATAAATTAACACGATTTGCCTTCAGGGTTCATATATTTGGTGAAATAACCTAGTCTACATAGCCACTTCGGTCAGTGTGCAGTGAGAGCTGTTCTCCTGGGACCCGTTTGGCCAGAAGGAAAGGAGAACCGGACTGCTGCTTTGACTGCATTGTTTGTTCTGAGGGAGAGATCAGCAATGAGACTGGTAGGTTTATACCAGAAACTGTAATTTAAGTGTGCATGAAGTCTGTGACGATTACTACTATCCCTAACCCTAACTGCCCAGAAAGCCACGTAGTCACGGGTGGATCTCACCACTCATTTTAGGATGATGGCATATTTGTCTTTATGTAACTGGTGTAGTCTGTCTCACTCTGCGTTGTCTTGGGAGGGATAAGACGAACCCAGGACTCTTTTTGGAGACTACAACCGTTTATTCTGACAAAGAATAACACATACCTCATCTCTACACTAGTCTCGTGCATTTACAGGTCTCCTCTCTAAACTGAATTAAACAAACACCGTATAAATCATCTTGTAAGTGAAATTCTTATTTTGTTAGAAGCTAACAATATACACCCACCTCGTTCCAATTGCGGAAATACAAGAGGAAGAGGTGGAGGTGTGTCAGAGCATTTATACTGGGGTCCAGGAGGAAACTTATAAGGGACTGTACCCACTAATGAACTATGCATGGAGGATCATGTCAGGTAGAAGCCATTATCATATTTTGTGTAATTATATCTCACTGTTACATTTATTTTTCCTCTTCTTTGTCAGACTCTACAGAGTGCACCAGTTGTCCAGAGGACTTCTGGCCCAGTCTGCAGCGTGACCACTGTGTCCCTAAGATTGTGGAGTTCCTCTCCTTCCATGAGGCTCTGGGTATCTGCTTGACAACCATCTCATTGATAAGTACACTTATTTGTGCCATTGTCACAGGAATCTTCATCTATCATCGAGACACACCCATGGTGCGCGCCAACAACTCAGAGCTCAGCTTCCAACTTTTGCTCTCTCTCAAACTATGTTTCTTGTGCTCACTTCTGTTCATTGGCCGTCCCGTGCTCTGGACCTGTCAGCTGAGGCATGCAGTGTTTGGGATCAGCTTTGTGCTGTGTGTCTCGTGTATCCTGGTTAAGACTATGGTGGTGTTGGCTGCGTTCAAGGCCTCCAAGCCTGGGGGTGCAGGCATTATGAAGTGGTTTGGCCCTCCACAGCAGAGAGCAACGGTTCTCACTCTTACATCCATCCAGGCTTTTATCTGCATAGCGTGGCTTGTGTCCTCCTCACCAACTCCTCATAAAAACACACAATATCACAGTGATAAGATAGTCTTTGAGTGTGCGGTGGGATCAACAGTTGGTTTTGGAGTGTTACTAGGTTATATTGGTTTACTGGCTCTCCTGAGCTTCATCCTAGCATTCATGGCAAGGAATCTTCCAGGCAACTTCAATGAGGCCAAGTTCATCACTTTCAGCATGTTGATTTTTTGTGCAGTGTGGATAGCCTTCATCCCAGCATATATCAGCTCTCCAGGCAAATATGCAGATGTAGTGGAGATATTTGCTATTTTAGCATCTAGTCTTGGCCTTTTGGGGGCACTGTTTGGACCAAAATGTTATATAATTCTTTTGAAACCTGAGAGATATGCTAACACTAAAAAGTCCATCATGGGCCGTGGTGCCACCAAGATGTAAATACAGTACAGAAAAATATACATGTTGCTGATGGAAATATGCTAAAAGCAAACTATTGTAAATTCATCTTTAAATACGTAGAACCATTAACACATTTAAACCAGTATTGAACTCTATGAAAAATATAGTCTTCAGAAAACCTGAAAGAAGGACACAGCACAACAATACAAGACAGAGGGGCCCTATTTTGATTATCTTAAGTGCCAGGTCTTAAGTCAAAACTTGGAGGTGTGGCAAAGCTGTTTGGCTGTTTTGTCTGGCCAAACAGCTGGCCAAACAGCCACACCTCAAAGTTTTGACTTAACACTTAAGACTTAAGACCTGATACTAAGACAATCAAAATGGGGCCCAAAATATGTCCACAAGGTTCATATCAGTTTTATATGAAGACAATGTTTTCACATCAGCATGGTTGTTGTATTTCCAAAGGTTGAATCTTCATAAATCATGGTGTCATGGTGTCATCTGGTAACATTTGGTCTGATTTTCACTATGAACATGTGAAATAAATATAATACAGGACCATAGCCACTTTGGTCCCTTAAAAAAGACAATTAATGATTGTACTTAAATATAGTACTTGAGTTCTTTTTCACTTTAATGTTCAAGTATACCTGAACATGATTAATTTGTGACCAGAGGCATTGAGGCATTGTCAGAACTAGAGATGTCCGATATCCTGATATTGTCCAACTCTTAACTTCCTAAACCGATTTTGTGATTTGGAAAAAACAACAAACCGCATGTGCACCAAGGCCTGCCACCTGCCAAGGCCTGCCACCACTCAATCATAATCGGATTTTGCTGATTGTGTGGCTTTATACATATCTGTATCTGTGTTTAGCGATTAAAAAAAAAGTCATATTTTTATAAGCCACTGATCTGACCCTGTGTCAAAGTGCTCTAAAGAAAGACACTAATCCCTACTCCCATTGGTAATTTTTGCTAATTGGCTATAGTATGTTCCAAAATGAGTAATTAAATCACATAGTGTCCATTTGATGTTGCTTTTAGTCTCTCGGACCCAAAACTAAGGATTTTTTGCCCACTATTTAGGAGAGATGAACTGCCAAAATGTTGGTCAAAATAACAATTCTTCTCTTCTAATTGTGTATATTCTTAAAAAATACGTAATTCAGTTGTTTAAATATAATTTAACTCTTGAGAGAGTATGCCCCCCACTGCTGAGGGAGCCTAAATTCGCCTATGCCTGCTTCCTATAGCTGCTTCCAATGAGCAAGTTGGTGCCTCGCATGGTTCCGGTTGGTTACATTTGTCACACCACTTGTCAGTTACAATTGGTTTACAAATGGATACATGAACACTAAAGACTTTGTTCAATGTATCCCCTCTGCAGACCTGGGAGTGATACAAGTCTAGACCTAAGGTAAATACAGCTTCCTCTGAACACATTGATCATTGTGACTTTAAACCGCATTGTAAAACGGAGCATAAACAGTCATTATCATAAGCCACCGGCTGAATTTTAATTCCCTGCGTGGATTTGAGGAGATATTAAGTGGAAGTCTGGCATTTTTCTAAAATCAATCAGATTTTTTCCCAGGGGAAAACAAAGCCCTTAAAAACATAGTTACGTGTATAACAACAACATTACATAGTTTTCAGTATCAAGACGGAGCGTGTCTAACTAATGTGCAGGCATTTAATGAAGATTAATTTACTTTGTTGTGTGGAAAAGCACAGCTTTTGAAAAGCTCATCTTTTTTTTTGTTGGTGCATTTGGTGCGTTGAGATAAACCCCAGCTTTGAGCTTGATCAAAACCACTTAAACCCTCTCTTGGTGAAACAAACTTGAGTTACAAACAACTGTACTTGGACAGTTATGTTTTTCCGTACACAAATCTCTTCAACAAAGACAGAACATGGTGGCACAGTGGTAAGGTGTGTGTTCACGCGGTTGAGCATCTATATACAAACAAATTGGCCCATGTTTGGGGGAGGGAAGCAAGGCGGGAAGATTATTGTATTGTATGTATGAGCTGGAGGCGGAGCCTGTCTGCTGGTTGGGTGGGGCCTGTCAGCTGGTTGGGCGGGAGGAGTGGGATGAAACATTGACTGGCAAGTGGTCAGTATAGCACACTGCAATGGCATGCTATAATAGCTAGAGTGGTGACACGCTTCTCTTCGCCTTGCGATTGGCCTATTTCACAGCCAGCGCGTGCTGCCCTTTAGTGGGGATAATGGGGGGACACCGACACTGGGGGGGACCCGACCAAGATTGTCATTGCACAAACGGCCATTGTTTTGTGCAATGACAGTCAGTGGTCGGGTCCCCCCCAGTGTCGGTGTCCCCCCATTATCCCCACTAGAGGGCAGCACGCGCTGGCTGTGAAATACGTCTATTGGCTGGAGCTCTGCTAGTTCCAAACATACATAGCTAACCACTGTATCACAACACAGCCTGTTTTAGAAATATACATGAACAAAAGTGCGTTATATAACAACTCATTATTCACTTAAGAGCCAAGAGGTCTGTTAATGTGTTAAAATGTCCTAAAATTACGTAATTTCGCCAATGTATCTGCAAATGTGCGTCCTGCTGTCAATGGAGCGGTGGTTCGTTTCGAACCCTGAATCTCTCCTTAAGCCCCTGACACACCAAGCCGACGTCGCGCGACGTCGGCCAACTGCTGTGTCGCCTTGCGTCGCCTTGCGGCGCCTGTGTCGGGCCAGGTCGGGCTCCTTGGACACACCGCAAAGACGACACACGACGGTCAACTAGCCATATACGTATACCCCTCCATACCAGTAGGTAGCGGTAGTCTGCATTCACTGAAAAACAACAGAAAACCGGAAGCTCTGGGCCGTTAGCTTAATTAGCTTAAAATGCTAACGGTTATAATCTGATAAGTGCCTCTAGTATGGTAAATATGCGATGCCCGCCGTCATCAACAGAACGCGGACTTCGCGTGATTTTGAGCTCAAATAACAGCCAGGTGGCATTCCACATAACCTAATAGTAGCCACGTTCTGTTAGTAAATCCATGTATAAAATATCAAAACATTGGATTCTTCTTCGTGGCGTTTTTTTTTAGAGCCGGAACTACGTCACTATTCTCAGAGGAAATACAGAAAGGGTTGCCATGTTGGCTTGTTTTCGGTCCGTGTTAACCAACATTTTATTGTATATCATGGTCATCTGATTCTGGTGATTCTGGCCGCTGGCGATTGTAATTAATTAATAATGGCAAAAAAATCACCCTAGATACATAGTATTTATAATGATAATGCATCACAATTACTGTTGTTGTTGTTGTTGTTGTTCCATTCATGCATACAACAATGGACTGTGGGGGTGATTATCTAAAATAAAAAAGTGTAGTACCTGCAAATTGGCCAATGTGCTCAATGTCCATAACAATTAAACTCGAGTAGGCTCGAGTAGTACTGTTGGCATTCATGCATAGCACACTATTAATCAGAGACATACAGTGCATATGCCTAGCAGGGTTTATATAGATATGGATTTTTCATTGTCCTTTAGTTTTAATTAGTTTTTACTCTTAAAATAAAAAAAAAATATTATCGTTTTTTCGTTAGTTCTAGTTAATTATAAAAACCCTGATGCCTAGTATTATTTATAATCCCAACTATACGATATTATTGGGCTTTTTGGCGTCATTAGCTTACTTCTCTCCAAATACTTGGCAACAACAGAGAAGAGAAGAGAGAAGAGTCACGACATAGAGGGGTCAGCTCTATGTCAGCTGTTCATGCAGCCTGAATAGGGACAAGTTGGGAGTTGGAAATACAACGAACAACTAAAATCTTTGGATGTTTATCTTGTATTATTACTGCAAAACGATCTAAAATAAAGAGATCTAGGTGGACCGTTGCTGAGTTTAATGCATTTCTGCATAGACCTATGGCCATGGCGATGCCAATCACAGAGTGAGCTGTTCCGCCGACGGCCGACGCCGATTCAACATGTTGAATCGGCGTCGGAAAAGCTGAAAAGCTTCCGACGAGGGGCGACGTGCGGCGACGTGCGGGACACACCGGGGAAACTAGGCCGGCCGACGCCGACCGACGGCCCGACGGCCGACCGTCGGCTTGGTGTGTCAGGGGCTTTAGGAGAAATTTTGACATCTCATGCGCTTTTCAGCCATTAGCCGTCTCTTTTTAGCTGTAGCTGGGAGTCAACTGGAGTGTCATTACTTTCCTATTACAGTGTGCGAGACAGCAGTGAGCTGAGATATAAAAGTATAAAAATAAATGAATATTAGGTGGCCAGTGGCCACCTAATATTACATTAATTACACTTGTTACCACTCGTTTACCTTCTTAAAAACGACATATGTATATAGAAACAGGCTGCTATACATTCCATTCCATTCCATGTTCCTGCATGTAAACCCTATGTAATTACTCATAGAGTAAAGTCTAGAGTCAAGAGAGAGAGAGAGATTCGGCTGAGCAACATAATTCACACTCATTCACACCAATCAGGGCGGAAAATCATGAGAGGAGCTTCCCCTACACACACACACACACACACACACACACACACACACACACACACACACACACACACACACACACACACACACACACACACACGGTTCCATGGCCCTCAGTTCATGCATCAAAGTGTCTGTGGAGGAGAAGAGCGTCAAGGCGGCCTCTTTTACAGAACTGTGACAGAACAGTGGCAGAGTTGTGTCACTGATCCAGGAGCAGCCACTGGGTGCCTTCACCCAGGCAGGGCGGCGTCGGCCAGCCGTGAGCTCACTGATCTGGAAGCAGCAGCCAGGCAGGTCACTACTGGTTTCCCGTCCTGAGCAGAACAGAGGGAGGGGATGCTCTGCCAAAAGGATGAGGTCATCTGAGCGGGGCTTGTTGCTGGTGATGGTGTGTGTCTGTGTCTGTCTGTGTGTGTGTGTGTGTGGGGGGGGGGGGGGGTTCAGGGGTCATTGAGGAGGTTGTGTGTCCCTGTCATGATCTTGCACAGACACGTTGCATGGCATTTGATGTGTTAATCAACAAAATGGGTAGTCTACGGCCGGTAAGGCTTATAATAACAACCCTGCCCAACTAGGCTACTGTGAGCTAGGCGATAATTATTCAATGAACACTAATTGCATTTATCACAGTCCCCATTCAACACGATTTTGATGAACTCACATTTTCTTTTTGTTTGCGCTGCACTGCCAACCCTTTCCGCGACCCCGCTTTAGACCATGTTCTTCATACGCTGGCATAAATGCAGACCAGCCTCTGGTCTCTAGCGTGAGAGACGAGAGGCTGAACGCAGTCGGACACACTACACAAATTGGGCCAAGGTTCATGTTTTAGGTTGTTATTAGAGAAAGTAAAGATGGGGATTTCAGCTATTGGAGGGGAAATGTTTACAAATTGTTAAAGTGATGCCCTTTTTATTATCTATTACAGTCCTAATAAAGCCCATTGAAACCAAATGGACCCGCAAGGGAGCATTTGGTTTAATTTTATGCTCTCTCGCGAGTTACAGATCTATAAGGATCCATTTGGTTAACAACCAACTGTCTCCTCATGGCGCCCTATATAGTGACTAAACCACGCCTCAAAGGGAGGGGTTTTGAGAAGGGCTAATTGCAGATGGAGGCAGCTTGTTATTAGAAAGCCTGGTTCACAGTGATGCCTTGAGTATTCTCTTGAGAGTACAGGAGACAGGAGCTGTTTTTGAAGGGACAGACTGCGTGTGTGAGAGGAGGACAAAAAATGTCAAGGTATTGCCTCTTCAAATCTAGCTGCTTTGATGACTGCGGGGAAGAAGGCTAATAAATTAAACAAACACTTTGTTTTCAAGGCCACAGACAAGGCCAGATGGTACGTAATTTACCTTTGGGCCATTTGGGAACAGTGAACTTAAGTCAATGGCATTCATTCAGTCTGGCCTAGTCTGAATTGAACCTCTGCTGTACTTCATATCTGAAGCCATCTGAAGTCCAATGTGGTGTCATGGTGCTGGTTGTCTGTGACTTATATGCACTGTTTTTTCCCCAGAAATCTCTAGCAATGTCCCCTGACAGTTCGATCAATATCATCACTGTGCAGCACAGTGATCAAATGGGACACTCTTGTGCTAGTGTAGCCTGGATCCAGCCCTGAATCGCCACCTTAAAAAATACTACCTTATTTCCCCCTGTGATTCAAGGACTTGTGTCCCTCCCTCCGGTGCCATTAGTATTACTTGAAAATCTACAGCACCTGATAGCTGTAGCTGGGAGTGTCGGCTCATCCAATGCTTCTTTAAAGAAGGTAGGGGAAGTGATTTCACTTTTGTCAGATATCACCCAAAAAATATTTTTTTTCTGTTAAAATGCTCTATTATAAGGTGTGGAAACCACATATGGAGTTTCCCCCTCCCCCACGTTAGCAGAGGAGCTAATAAAAGTTCCCCGGGTCACCACAATTCTCCTCCAATCAGGAGAGAGCAGCAGGTTCACATAGTGTAGCTACTTTTGGGGGCCCCTAGTGCACCAGGCTGGTACTACACCATGAATTTCAAATCACTTCCCCTACCTTTAAAGAAGCTCTGTGTTTTATAAGCATCATCAACATATTTTACTGCTATTATTTTATTATTTTACTGCTTTTGTTCACATGAACAAAAGCAGTAAAATATGCTTATGTTGGAATTTGTTTTAGGTTTACCTGTTTATTGTCACAAAATGCATGTGCTAATATTGGACAGAACTTGGACAACTTGCACTTTCACAGTTGTCTTCCATTCTGGAAAGACCATGTTGGAAACACTCCTACCTCACCAGCAAGTCTTGTGTGGGTCTGTGCTCTTTGAAGTTGTTACAATCGGTCCCTTACACCTTAACTCTGACAGAGTCTATGAATAGAACTAAATTGACTGTTAATCGCCCTTGTTGATGTACAGTATGAGCACCACTGTACTACATTGAATGGAGCAGTCCTTTGACTGGTATAATTGCTAAGATCTGTGAAGGAAGCGGGGAAGAGGCCCTTCCGGTAGAGCCTACTGTATTGGTACGGCGAGGTGTGTTTTTGAGCACAAAGCAAAAATGCTACCACATATTGAAAACAGAGGAAACGTCAGTCTCGATGATGAATGGTTCCGTGTTATTTATAATTGAAGGAATGTGCCGTGAGACAACGACAAACAAGTCAGATTGACGGTGGTCAGGATAGAAGCACACCGAGGGGCTTTCCTCACAACACAGCAAAGAGGGGACGATGTGATGATGAGCACTTGTTGTCAGCTGTGTCTGCTCACGCGTTGCGTGTGTGTGTGTGTGTTGTCTTGACAGAGAAAAAGTTCAAACCACCTTATGAGCACCTGTTGAAACCTAATTCTCCATTAAGCTTGAGGAACGATACAATAATTACAGAGCATGTCGGGTTTTTATCGCACCGCTTCATTGAATTTCCTCTAAAGAACTCAATATCTTTTCCAACCTTCAATTCCAAGAGTAGAGAGTGCATAATTTTACTGCTTCATATGTAGTATAGCAATAAACTTCATCCGTGTGTGTGTGTGCGCGCGCGCATGCGCGTGCTGTGCACTGTACTGAGTTTTCACTATTCGTTTCCTCTTTTCTATGTTCTCTTTTTCTTTTGACACACAACTATACAGTAGACTAACACTTAGAGTACTCATGCACATCACACACACACACACACACACACACACACACTGCTTGCAGTAATCCAGTGTTGGGTTTCAGAGATAGGGCTCTGTTTTGAGCAGTGAGGGGTCAACTATACAGCTGACCAAAGGCCCTTGCAAACGTGTCATCTTCCTCAGAGCAAGTGTTCCAGGTCTCCAGCCTGCCATCTCAGCCCTACAGCTGAAGACATGTTTTTTTAGACGAGATAAATGTCATCTCTCCGGCCCCAAATATCCCTTCAATCTCTGCTTCCATCCTGCGGTGCATTTCTCACTAAACAAGTGATTCATATTTATAAATACATCAAAGGGACTGCTGGCTCTTCCCTACTCCGTCCATCCAAGAAGCCAGAAATTGAGATCTCTCTGTCCGCCGTCCGTCCGTCTGTTCGTCCATCTGTCTGTTCGTGTATGAAGTCACACAGGATGAGATGTTTTCCTGGAAAGAAAGCTATCTAAACAGTAGTGGAAAGTAGCCTGGGACCAGCCTCATTTGCCGTTGCAACATTCAACTTCTGAACTGATTCTTCCGGCAACTCATTCTGGCAAGAGCCTGCTTGACTTGAATTTTCCTGACGCACATGTTGCCTACTGCCGTTGTTTCTGATTCGATGTTGTTCCAATGAAGGCAAACTGTTGTTTTTTTTTCCCCAAACAAATCAGAAGCCCCGACAGTATTTCAACCTTTATAAGCCACACCCACTCGTGGAGATAGGTTCCTTGCCAGACGAAGTTTAATTTGAACTTCAACTTCAACATAGAAACGAATCTGGTACCAGGCTATGTGGAGAGTGCATGTTCTTGATAAACATCTACTGCTGCAAATATGATATTTTTTTTACTCCACTAGAAAACTTGCAAACTGTAGAATTAGATTTTTGCTACAAATTTATTCATAAATCATCGTCAACCAGTATTGGCTATTTGAAAATAGACAACCTCACTGCTGAGCATGTAGATCCGCTGTTTTTCAACAATGTACGTCTAGTAAAAACAAACGTCTTACATCTTCCACCGCCGTCTCTGCTGCCGTTCTATAGCTTGTACCAGTCAGGACGAGACGCTTGCCTGGAAAGCAAAGGTTTATAAATAAATACAACAAGGCCAGTGTTGCCACCGTCCCTCCGTCGCGCCCTAGTGAACCTGCTGGGTGTTTCTTTTCTTTTTTTCCTCTTTCCTGGTCGCATGGTGTATTTTTGCAGGAGATGTTTATCCTGAGAGTGCCGTCTCTGCGCTGTAATTTAGGTCGTCCGTCTGCTTTTTCCTTTTCCTTTCTGTCTGTCCGTCCATCGCTCTTGGTCTTGTTTGTCTGCTGTGGATTTTAGACTACAGAGTTGAGACAAACACAGAGAGAGAGAGTTCATGGCTGTGGCTGTTTGACCACTAGCACAGCCCAGATTTACACACTGCAGCGCTCTGAGCTGATGCTGCACTGAAGATGGACCCAACGTCACTGCTGTTGATGTGGTCAGGATGTGGCTGCTGCTAATGGGTCATTTGGAACAGAAAATGACTGTTACTACTTCATTGCAGGTCACAGTGTCATCCCTGTTGAACTTAGTACTGAGGCACTGACAATAAGTCATTAGTGTTGCCAAATGTCACTTGATATATGGAATCATCAGAAACTAGAAAGCGGTGTCTACTATTGAACCGATAAGGGACACACTTGTACAGCCTATTGTGATACCAATACTGCTAATTGTCTGCCGCAAGGTGGCAACAGAGGCCAGTTAGCCGTGCTGCAGAGAATCTGACGAGCAGATTACCCGGATGTTTTCACATCTGGGTTAATCGCTTGCACACCTCCATTGTAGGACACGACTTGTGTTAGCAGTACCACCAGAAACTGTAATATCAGCCGCGGTATGTTTAAAAATCACAAATCACATCCAATCCTCGGATGGATCATCAGTGCTGAGTGCTCGTACTTTCAGAGTTACAGGGCAAGAAACATCCTACTTTGAATGGGAGCTCTATGGTGCAGTGCGCAAAAGTCCTGGTGCTGGGGTGACCACGGCATTGCTTGGAAACCAGAAAAGTGTTGAATGTTGACTATCAGCGAGACAGTTTCATATCGATAATGTACATTATTAAGGGATTCTGTAGAAGGGAGTCACCTGTTACTAGGTGACTTTTTCATTAAAACCAATATTAAATTTGATATCCATTATGTCTGGCGTGTTTGTCACATAAACAAGTCCCTGGATTACAATGTAGCGTAGATTCTAACAAAAGCCCGTGGCTGCTCTGGCTACTTGACAGGCCGTGCTACAGATGCTACCTCAGAGCGACTCTAAACATGGCTGATTACAGGGACCGATCAGAATAGGATGCTGCAAAAACTGCAGTACCAACAGTGGCCATCAGTCAAGTCACCTTATATGGCTTTAAATGGCAGAATATTCCGTCAAAAGGAATTAACATGTTAAGTACATTTTTTATATATTTCTACAACATACAGTACATGGTAGTATTGTTGGTGGTATCGCTTTTACCCAAGTAAGAAATGTGAGTACTTCCTCCACCCCTGATATTATGTTTGCTGCTACAGATGATTTCGGATTACTATTATTGTTTTCATGTTGATTTGATGTGCTTTTAAATGGTCTATTATGTTCTGTGTAGAACCACAAATTGCCTCTCGGAGCACAAACCACTTAAACCCTCAGAGCTCTACGTCGGTGTCTGCTCTGCTTTCTCTCAATCACTCTACATTAAATATCTATGGGGGAAAGTGTTTGTGAAGGTTTATTTATTTTTAGACGGAACGGAAGGAGCAGTGGTGGAAAAAGCACTATTTTGTTTTTTTTTACTTCAGTTGCTGTATCAATACTGCAATGTACTCAAGTAAGGTTTGAGCATCAAAATGTACTTCAGTCAGTGCAGTCAGTGATTTGGGTGATCTGGAAAATCCTCTAGTCTCACCCCGGTAAGATGTGCACATGTACACACACTACAGTGTGTGGGGCCTGCAACAGGGCAACAGCACATGCACCACCCCCCCCCCTTCCCCCCGAGGGCAGAGGAGCTCACTGGAGACAGGAATGAACAAGAATGAAAGAAAAAATAATATTTGAATTAATTGAAATTACCATACTTAGTAATAGTATATCTTTAAAGTATGAAAATGAAAACAAATCAATCAAGTTTTCAAATGTATAAAAAAATCTCTGGGAAATGGAATAAAAGTACTGAGAATTGGAAGTACTCCAGTAAAGTAAAAAAAAGGAAAATACCTCAAAATTGTACTTAAATGCAGTACTTAAATGTTACTTTACACCACTGGGAAGGAGTAAGAATAGGGCGGCTAGTGTCCTTCATTCATGATGACTTAAAAGTAAACTCAACGCAAAACTGCAATGAGTGGCATAACTGTTATGAAGTTGTGGCAGTTCTGTAGCAATAATCTTTTTGTCTTTACAGTTTGCGGTTCTGGGAGGTCAGCTTGCCAAACCACACTGTGATTACACAGGCTGTCAGAACAAGTTCACAAGAGCACTAGTGCTATGGTGGCCACATAACTACCTAGATAAATAAGGGTCAGCCGGTCAGCCGCCAGAAACACTACTTTGCTATAGTTAACCACTTAAACACCAGCATAAATTTTCTGTGGGGAACCTTAGCCCAAAAAGTCCAGATGTACCTGCTATTATTTTGTTGTACAAAACATAATGATGCAGTTCCACAGGTGTAGTTTAAAGCGTCTAGGCTCTAGAGGGTTTAAGTAAATGGACAACAAGAGTATGCACTATGTATATTAGCTCTTAAGAATTATATGACAGATTAAAGACTGCGGCAGTGCAGCAGGTAGGTGTATATAAATTTTGCGTGGAGTATGTGCAAGTAAGGCGATCGGTGTGCAGTGTTAGGTGGTCAGGGGTCGGTCCCTCGGGGTACTCCGATTGACCGGTTTAGGTGATGACATAAATGAGAGACCTTTTATAAGTAATGTCATGAGTATTAGCTCACTCCACTCACAGGCAAGTTTGCACTCTACCAAGTGTTGATCTAGGTTCACTTAAAGTGGGTCCAACATGAACGTAACATTTTTCAAGATTTTTGGTGTTTGTTTACTTGCCAAAAGGTTTTAAAATAGTCAGATCTATACTGAGATATCTGAATGGGGGCGCATGAACAGGCACTTTCAGATTCTCCAATTTAGTGATGCCACTAAAAATACCAATTTTAATCGGGTTGAAGCAGGGAGGGGGCTGTTTTTGTGGACATAGCCACATCCCCAGAGGCGCTGTCCAGGCTCGAAGCTCGGGTTCTAGTGGTCAGGTCTGGAACTGCAGGAAGGTGGAACACCAGTAGAGCAGGCATGCTGGTTTGCTTTGTAAACATGGACATGGCAGATTGTGTTTATGTTGTTTTCTGGAGGAACCACCGGTGCTCACGTCATATACCTCCTCTCAGAACATAACAGATGTGTTATATGACAGATAATAAGTGCACCACAAACCCACAAGCTTGTTTTTTGGTGTTTTTTTTTTCCTTTGCTCGTTCTCGACAGCACTCTTTCATGCATCCCTTCAGGTAGAGTTCTCAAACTCTGCCCGAACCCGACCAGGACCGAACCCAAACAGGCCCGACCCGACATTTAGGGCCGGGCAGGGCCGAAAATCTATCCTAATCAATAGGGCCGGGTAGGGCCTTGGGCCCCATGAAAAAATAATATATTGAATTATTTTACTATAGTAAGAATAATAGTTATTTTCTGTATTTACCTATTATGAAGATGGTGCTGATTGCCATTTCATTTTTAATCTGTGGCGAATTCTCAAATTTTGCCCAAACCCGACAGTTTAGGGCCGGGCGAAAGTACTTCCGCATTTCCCCCACTTCCACCCACCAAACTTTGGTGGGCAGAAGTGCGGAAATGCGGAAGCAGACCCTACTTCCGGCAGTCTTCTGGCTGCTTAAAAACGCCAATGAGCAGCTTCTATTGAAATAAACAGCAAGGGGGCAGGGCTAACGATCCAGTTCAGTCTCTAATTCTTTTTACTCTATGGATAGCACACTGAGAAAATATGAAAAATAATTATCTGAGTGTTTGTTTAGGCTACATAGGGTATAAAAACCTATTAAAGGGGAACATTTATATGATGGATTTGATTTTAAATTCCCTTTAAGACCCAGTGTTGTGACTAATGTTGCCAGACAGGTGTCTTAGCCCTGGCTAGACAACCTAGCCTTGCGGAGATATGCACTCTGCGGAGCTCCCCGCTCTAGTGTTTTTGTCTTTGGTCACTTGGCTTTGGGTGTGTGTATTGAGGTAAACGGTACACTAGCTTTATTGTTCTACATTGTATACGTGTGTGGGAAAACCTCCCTGCCAAAGATCATCTTTCATAATGCGGTTATATTAAGCTTTTCGCCAATACAGATTGCTTTGTGCTCTTTCCTTTGCCGGCTCATGTATGTAAGACAGTTATATGACAGTTAATCCACAAAACAACGCCTCCCTTTCTGTCCCAAGGCAGGAATTAGTTAATCTGAGACGTCATCAAAGCATTGCACTATACGAGGTGAAACAAGAAACAGACACTGATCCATCTTCCTCTGTTTTGGACATAGATGCTTTATTGTTTTATTCTAGGCGAGTGGGCTGAGCAGACTATGTGTCTTTAATTGTTTCATTCTTTGATGGAAGCAAATACTGACAGGGAGGTAAGTTATTGGAGACAGGAGACAGAAGTCCTAGGATAGGAGCGAACATAGTGTGTTTGCTATTTTTGGATAGACAAAAGAAAATAAGTAAATAAACAAACAAACAAACATTGGCCGCAGTTACATGCAGAAAGTTCATTCTGAATAAAAAAAAAACCTCATCAATCATTCGGAAGTAAAGTTTTTGCCACATTGATAATCAAACTTTTGTGAAGAGAGGGGCATTCATATACGTCATCTAGTGTACTGTAGGAAGAGAGTAGCGGCATGCTTTGATCTCTCGTCTCACGTTGGCTGGAGGTCTGCAAGTTCCAAACATAGGCCTGCATAGCTAACCACTGCATCACAGCAGTGCCTATTTCCTTGTAATATAGTTATATAACGTATCATGATTCAGTAGAATGTCCAGATGTCCGTTAATGCATTAAAATGTACCTACGAAGGTGCGCTCTGTCAATGGAGCTTGATGACGGAGTGGTTTGTTTGGAACTTGAATCCCTCCTTAGGGGGGCATTGCGCATTTCAGCCAATAGCCGTCGTCCCTTGTGCTTTTCTGCCAATAGTCATCTCTGTTCGGCCATAGCATTGGAGTCAACAGGGAGTGTCGCCACTCTCTCCTATTCCAGATACTCTAGTCATCAACATAATTTGCTAGTCGCATTCTGTGCTCAGCCAATCAAATCATCACAAATGTAATTCCGGCCAATAACTTTTGGCAACTTCACTTTAAAAAAATCCTCAATATGTCACCTGGTGCCTCTACCTTTCTGCACCATCACTGTGGGGATGAGGTAATACTGCCCTACTTTCAGAAGTGTGCACTGTACTCACTGTATGCAAACACACGCACACACACACACACACACACACACACACACACACACACACACACACACACACACACACACACACACACACACACACACACACACACACACACACACACACACACACACACAACACACACGTTGGCAGACTGGTATTGTTCGATGGATAATTGAGACATTTTGTCTCGCCCTTGTCATTCTTCTCCCCTCGGAGTGTCTGTGGTGCTGAGTCTTGTCCCCTTATTAAGATATCAAAAGGCTAAATGCTTGGCTTCCATAACTGTTTATTAAGGGATCTGTCTTTTCATTGGCTTCACCCTCCACTTGTAAAAAAAAAGTGTGTGTGTGTGTGTGTGTGTGTGTGTGTGTGTGTGTGTGTGTGTGTGTGTGTGTGTGTGTGTGTGTGTGTGTGCGCGTGTGCGCGTGTGCGCGTGTGTGTGTGCGTGTGTGCGTGTGTGTGCGTGCGTGTGCGTGTGTGTGTATAATATTTAATATTAAATAATTATACTCTAATATACAGTAATTGTTCATTATAATAATAATTAATAATAATAAATAATTATTATTAATTATACTCTAATAATTATACTCTAATAAAAATAATTATAAAAACTCTACTCTATTGCTCTGCTTACAAAGAGACACACAGTTATAAGTCTCTGTGCTCTACTGATTCGTTTTTCCAAGAGAGTGCAGTCTGGACATGAGTTCATTGCGTTACAAAAATAAATTACAAAATTAACAAAATTAATTCCATTAACTTGTTATTTTTGACAGCCTTAATATACTGTATATACTGTACACACAAACATATATGAGTATATGACTGTCTGCTATCCCTGTTAAATCATCTTGATAGTCCCCTCTGCAGTGACTCATGGTTTAATTAAGTAAATGTGTCTCTGTAATATGTGACTGTCTAGTGGTCATATATATATATATATACCGTATATTGTAGAATCTCCATGGGGGATACCCTGTCAGTCAACCAGCTTGGTGTCTCCGCACCAGACAAAGAAAGGTGGAGTGCGGCAACAGCCCTCAGGGCAAGTCATAGCGGGGCATTACGTACCTGCCTTCTGTCTAGGTGAGCAGAATTATCACATGACTCTGCCACCTGCAGTGATGTGTATTTTTGTGTACCCCCCCCCCCCCCTGAACTGTTATGTTACTCACCTTTATGGGCATCTCCTTAGTTGCTACTCTTACCTGATTTGGCTCCTTTACCCAGAAAACCTGAAAGAAAAGAAACAAAGGAAAATCCTTTATTAACACCGCCCTTGCTAGGAGACCAGGGCTGGACTGGGACAAAAAAAATCGGCCTGGTCATATTGTGACTTTTTTGCATGAATTTGGCCCAGACGGCCCACCACAGGCAGCGTGCAGACACCCCCACTCTGTCAGCACACACACAAACAAAACATAATACCAACACAACAATACACAACAACATAAACGATACAAAACAACGGACACCTACACAACCCTTGCTCTCACAAGAATGATACTGGCAAAAGCATACAACATAAAGCAGGGTTTATTTGTCACTCACTGATAATACAGGAATGTATTATTGTTTTTAGTGCCCTCTAGTGCCCCCCTATGGTCGTGGCCCACCAGGAGAGGTCCCGGTGCTCCCTATGGCCAGTCCGACCCTGAAGGAAACTGTTTAAGTTGCATTAATCCTTTGATGAACTCTTACCTTGCATTTGCCTTACCCTTTAAAACTCACTTCTGAATAGTTCCAGCCTGTGGGTGAATGTTGAATATTGGCCTCCTAAAGGTGTCACCATCAAGCCTACAGTATGTGTGTGTGCATGTGTACTTAAATAAATACTCATGAGTACATTTTGAAGCCAGTTCAAAAGTTCACAACTTTGAAAAATTATAATCTCACAATGCACCTATTTTCAAATAGTTTTATATAGTATTGACTGAAGTGCTTGATAAAAAATGAAAAGCAACTCCACCAAAGTACCGTAATACAATGTTGCCCTCACAAGAATTCCACCACTGGATATCATTGATATAATGACCGCTGCTATAGCTGTGCATGCGTGCATGTGTGTGTGGGAGTGCGCGTAATACAACAGGACGGGAAGTTGTTTCTGTTACAGCCAATCAAAAATATATAATTTTCCTAACTATAATAACACTAGAGGTTCCAGCCGCTACGGGTCCTCACACCTACGCTGGCTCTGTGGCCTCCCAAACGGACAGAAAAAGTTGAAAAGTTGACAGAAAAAACAAACAAGCAGGCACATTACAGCAAAATGTTAATGGATGGTGTTGGTTCTAACTGCGTGGACATGCAGCCCAGAGGGCTTTTGCATTTTTTGCTTTGTTTATCCAGCCCAGCGAACAGAGACAAAACATGGACAGAGTGGACGACATGACCACACTGGAACTGTGGATGTTGACATTATGAACTTGATGCACTCTCATGCCAGCTGAGTGCACACAGCAGGCACCACAGAGCGCACGTACTGACGTACTGCGTGCAGTATGTGCTTATAGAGCAATGCTTCTCAGGCATTTTCTTAATACATTCACTAGTGTTTTAGTTTTCAAGTAGTTGTCTCATCTCGAGTCCAGTCTGAAGACAAATTTTTGTTGTCTCAGTCTCGTTTTCGTCTCACACCCAATTGTCTTGGTCTTGTCCCGGTTCGCCTCTCTGCACTTCATTTGTCTCATGGTCTTGTCTTGGTCTCACCCTCAATTTATCTTGGTCTTGTCATGATCTCGGAGCAAATGTCCTAAGTCTTGTTCTTGTCTAGTCTCGATTTAGGTGGTCTTGGCTACAACACTTAACATTCTTTTGTGTGTACGGTACTCTCTAGGTCGTCCTCAGATGAGCCTTCCTTTGTTGCTTCCAGTCATCCTGATTCTCCATACATCCAGCCAATTTCTGGTGTTCTGTGCTCCTGCATCTTTCTTGAGCACAGATTTGAACATGTGTTGCACACCCCCGCAGGGAGTGCACTGCCCGGACTTGAGTCTATGCGGGACACACTTTTGTCCAGAAACACCGCAAAACGTTCTGATCAAGCTCTAGCAGACAGCTTTAGCCTGTATCCCTAAACTTTTGCCATTTGTTTCTATTTTGAAAAACATTTTGTGTGTGTGTGTGTGTGTGTGTGGGTGTGTGTGTGTGTGTGTGTGTGTGTGTGTGTGTGTGTGTGTGAGAGAGAGGGTTAGGGCAGTGAAAGTACAGTATAAGGGCCATTTTCCATTGTAAATGGACTACCGCTTTGGTGTGTGTTGCGGTGACTCTGCTGTTATTTACAGGGCTGCTGTGTGATGCCAGCACACATGGCCACCAACAGACCATGGCTAATGGAAATCAAACATTGGCCAGCCACATCACAGAGGTCGGAAACTTCCAGTCAAAGTCAGGCCCAAGGCTTCATCGCAGGTCTCAAAGAGTTACACCACCACCCATAGCATCCCTGTTCTGCAGTAGCCTGGTTCAGCCCACAGAACCCGTTCACTCCGTTGGGCCCCGCCCACTCCGTTGGATTCTATGGCTCAGAGTCTGATGATCAGGCTAGTTCTGCAGGGGAGACGTACTCATGCCAAAAATAGCAGATAGGTCGGAAGTTATGCTGTGGCAGTTTTTACATTAATGCAGGCAATACATCTATAAATGCACCAAGTAACAAGTACTAATTCACCAAGTAAGTTTGTCTGTACAACTGTCTGTCTGTGTGGAATCCAGAAGTCGCACCGACTTCAACAACTTGAACTTGCATCATTCCAAGTAGGCTAGTGCCAATGGGCACCGCTTTAGTTGTCTTACATCTGCGCTGTGGAATGAGAGCCTGGGGACAAGGTACCCCAAATAGACCCAAAAGGCAGGACTTCTGGTTTGTTAACTTCCCTCGGAAGTTGATATTTTTAAGCCAATCGCGGCATGGTGCTCCCAAAAGTGTATACCCCGTGGGGGTATACACTTTGTGCTCGCAAAGCCGTTGTAAAGGTTGTATAACTGCCTTCATTTCTCTGAAAATAAGAGTGAACAGGTCAAGACACTAGTGAGGACTGAGCAGGGTTGTTTCACTTGGGGCTGTAAATACATTAACTTCCGCAACTACTGTTGATGGTGTCTAAAGTGTAGCGAGCGCCCAGGGTTCTGCTCTATAGTAGTAGTAGCGCAGCAGCAGCCAGGCCATGATGTCATGAGGCCCATATAGGTCAGAAGCCCATCTCCTGTTTCTGTAGAGTGAGGCAGCTTGATGTACTGTACAAGTACACCCCCTGGATATGAATCAATGTAGGTTATAACCTACTATCTACAAATATTAATATCCCTTTGGGTGTTTTCTTTTGTCATGGTTTCCAGTGCACATATGAAATGTGTCCTTATTTTACCCACCCATTCCATGGGTATCATAGCAGTAAGCAGCCATTTAGCAGAGCGCCCAGGAACCAGCTGGGTGTTGCTCTAGGTCTAGGACACTTTGACACGTTGCTGAGACGTGGAATTGAAAATCATGGGACCTTTGGATTTCTAATCTACTATGAAATGGGAATGTCTAATTGTTGTTAATAATTAAATAATTAAACTAAAAGTTTCAGATACAGTAAAAGTACAATATTTGGATCTGAGATGTATTAGAGTTGAAGTAAAATGGATTGGAAATAGGAAATACTCACATAATGTACAAATGCTAAAAAAGGATACTTAAATACACTATTAAAGTAGATGTACTTAAAGGACGACTACCTATGTACAACGTACTTATGTTAAGTAAGAGATGGGTGTTAATTGTTTTACCGTACATCCCTTGCCATCTTTAGTCTTAGGGATTTACAGTAACTATAGTCGTAATACATATTTGTTTTGTTTACAAAACAAATATGTAACAAATAATATTACAAATTTTAAAGCAATTTATTTTGTTTTTATCTACTACAGTCCAAATAAACCCCAGGAAATTATAACTGAAGTTCAGAGGATCTACTGAATGTGAAGGAGGCAACGCACCACATGCACTTTACACATTCCATATTTTTGAATGCCTGACCCTGAGGCTCAATAGACGCAGTGTCGTCACCGCCCCGGTTCCGGAACTGTTTTCCCCATTCATTTTTCTCATAGACTTTTCGAAAATAATTTATATAAAGACTATTTCGCTGCGGACAAAGCCAGCTTGGGTCGTGACAAATCATGATGACACACACAATATCATCACATAATATCTAATTAGCAAGAATAGAAAACGGCAGGATACAATACTTTTTGTGTCGTTTTTAATCTTTTTATTTGTAATTTATAATATTGTAAAATTGTAATAATTTGAAATTATTTGATTGTACCAAAAGATTGGGTGTGTCATCATGACTTGTCACGACCCGAGCTGGCGTTGTCCACATTGTAATCTTTATCTAAATTATTTTCGAAAGGTCTATGAGAAAAATGAATGGGGAAAACAATTCTGGAACCAGGGCCGTGACGTCACTGTGCAAGTGTATATGGCAGTTTGTCACATTCAGTAGATCTTTTGCAGCCAGATGTAATTTCCTGGGGTTTATTAGAACTGCAGTAGATACAAAAAAAAACAATAAATAAATCGCTTTAGAATTTTGTAAACAAATATGTATTTAGGACCATGTTCGAATGCCCCCTCCTTTAGTTAAAATCCCTAAAACTAAAGAAAGCAAGGATTGTAAAACAATTAATATGTATATTAACAGATGTTACTCTCTAATAACCTAAAACCTTGGTTGAAAAACAAAAAAAACAAAGTTGTCCTTTAATACTTAGTTACTCCGCTCCCATTATAGTGGAAATCCACCCATTTTCAACATTTGGTTCCATTTGTACACTCTCAGAAAACCGAAAAACAAAGCGTCTAAAGAAATCCATGACTATACATCTTGATGATGTCATCAAGATGCTTCACCATGTTGGTGGCTTCCTTCAGACCTCCATTTCTTGGGAACACAGAATGGGGGAACTAACTTTTTTTTATCCTGTTTACCCAACACCTCGAAGGTACATCAATGACATAGTAAAATGTTGAAAATGGGTGGACTTTAAGTGATCAGACGGGGTTGTGCTGTGGGCGTGGTGGTGGGCTCTGATCCAGAAGATGTTGTGAGACAGTGGAGCGCACGCCACGCAGCCAGGCGACCACACGTCTCCTCCCAGACAGCAGCCGCTTCTTTTCACCTGACAGCCAGGACTTATTTCACCATGTTGGATCTTTGGATGTCTTTAATGGTCGCCCTGCTGACAGGGACCTATAAGCCATGACAGCTGTGTACTTTAAGTGTGTGATAATAACTGTGTGTGTGTGCGTGTGTGTGTGTGTGTGTGTGTGTGTGTGTGTGTGTGTGTGTGTGTGTGTGTGTGTGTGTGTGTGTGTGTGTGTGTGTGTGTGTGTGTGTGTGTGTGTGTGTGTGTGTGTGTGTGTGTGTGTGTCGGGGTTCCCCTAGCTTCACTTTGATGTCAGTGGGATTATTATAGATAAATGGAGGATGTCATCACTTGTCGTGAGAGAGAGGGTGGAAGCAGAGATCATTTCCTGTCTTTGATGACGTCACAGTTGTGTTTATTTTGTGTCTATTAGTGTTTGGATACATTTCAACAGCAAATGTACTTTTGGCTGTACTTCATTTATAGAACTTAAAGAGATAGTTAAGATTTTTTGAAGTTAAGCTGTATGGAATAGTTGCCATTAATATAGTGGTGTCAACTGTATTAATTGATGTCCAGTGTGGGACATGGGTTGTGGGACAAAATGGGATTCCCCTTTAATTTTCCTCAGACTTTCCTAAAAAGTCTGATCTGTATAATATTATCATACAATATCTAATTAGCAAGAAGACAAAAACGGCAGGATACACTTTTTGTTTCATTTTTCTTCTTAGAAATGATTAGATTTTCTCAAAACATTATGTGTGTCATCATGATTTGCCATGACCCGAGTTGGCTTTGTAATCGTCTTTATATAATCATTTTCGAAATGTCTGAGGAAAATGAATGGGGAATCCATTTCTGGAGCCGGGGCGACGTTACGGGAGGAGCGGGACTGCTCAACTCTATAGCTCGACCAGAGTGTGTTGAGAAACCAAAACAAAACACTAAAATATAGGATGGACGAGGTGTTTATGCAGATAAAACCACTCCAGTGACTGATAACTGCTGGCAAAGAGGGAGCACGCAAAGTTATGCCTTGTAACAGATTGAACAAAGCAGACAAAACCATGTAAATATTTTAACGACCTGTCCATAATAGGGATGTCAGGGTGAACAGGGGTACAGATAGAGTATTTTAGGAGCAGATTCCAGGCCAGTCTCTGAGCTCGTAGAGATGAGAGATAATACAGATGCTGGGGAAGAATTCCTGATGCACCATCTGTGAGGTGGAACTCTTCCATTACAGCTTTGATGCTACGTGGTGGGGGGGCGAAGGGAGAGCGCACCGTCTGGAAGGAGATAGATGGACCCTATCGATAACAACGACACATGATACACAACCTGCACATGTGCATGCACACACACACATACACAGGATGTAGATCTAGAGCAGGGGTTTTCAACAGGTGGTCCGGGGACCACCAGTGGTCCCTGAGAGGATTGCAGATGGTCGCCAGGCTAAATGATGGAAACCATTTGGTTTTGGTCCATTTGGTTTCATATTCACACTCTCAAGAGTTAAAGTATTCATCATGCGAATTAGCATGATGAAGTCTACACAACTAGAGAATGTAGAAGATGAGGGTCATTTTTGATCTGTATGTTTAGACGGTGTTGTTGACTCCAAAATCCATCCTGGAATTGTGGACAAAAGCAAAAGAAATCTTTAGTTTTGGGGTCTGTGTGGCTAAAATGTCATCAAATGTCCATGGCTCAAATTCTGAATAAATTCTGCTCTAGAGCAGTGATTCTCACACTGTTTTTAGCTTTGGTTGAAGTCTCCCTGGAACAGAAGGACTGGTCAAAATAGCTGATCTACAATCTCAGTACATTTCTGCTACTATAAAGTATTTTTTTATTTATTGACATTTATATATACGCCATAGTTATAGCCATGGTCCTGATAGTAGATTTACGATAGCATTCCGTCATACTGCTACATACATGCATTAACATTCGGTTGCTAGGCAGTGAAGTAAACAGAAAATGTCCCGTAAGCAAGCACTTCCACACATTGTTGGAAACATCTTTTAAACTGGCTTTATCTTGGATTCCTCTCGCTGCAGATAGCGCCCCAGGTCAAAACAATCTTTATTCAATGGCCCATAACCAAAGTAGTGATGATCGTGTTAGTAGAGGAGTAAAAACAAGGTCACGGTACTCATTTATCAGGCTGTGAGTACCATGACCCCCAAAAAGTTGATCTTCGACCCAAATATGTGTGTGGACTCTGGACCCATTGTTTGAGAAACACTGCTGAATCCACAGGTGTAGACTCGAGTTAAACTTCATCTCCAATGAGAGATTTTCGTAGTCACCTGAACTTAACATCCAACAAGCTTAAGGATGACTTGTTCAGAACGCAAAACGAAAAGGTTACAAGTTGGGGAAGCCATTAAAAGCAATATATACATCCAAACTCCACACAGAAAGGCCCTTTCGCCAACCCCCCCTCAGGTATGGGCACTGATGACGCGGAGGAGGAGAGACACCACCAGCACCCACAGCAGTGCCTCTTGCGGGAATTGAACCCAGGACCTTCTAGCTGTGAGGCGACAGCACTAACCACTGTTCCGCCGTGCCCCACCTTTAATCCATCTTTTGATCCAAGCATATCATTTGACGATCGTTGTGTTGTTATATTTTATTTGGGACAGAATGGACATGGCCATTTTGAAAGAAAATGCTGCACCTGCACCCATTCTTTCCCATGCATTTGAATGACATTATCTCAGAGTTAGCCTCGACACCCAGGCTTTCATTTTCGTTCGCCTTGTGCGAAAACGGAAAGCCTGGACTAACGCACGTTGGAAAGTGGCCTTCCAAGTGGGAGTGAACCTTCCGGGTTGGGCGTCGCTCTAAATGATGTGACGTAGAGCAGCAGTGGACGGGCGCGGGAGGGGCCGGGGATGACGACACGTTTGTGAGATCAAATCAGAGCGCAGCACTTCCGCCGTGTGGATGCCACGGCACCCCACCCCCCCAAGGCCAAAATCATTGAGGGCTAGACCAGGCTATCTCAGAGTCAACCCCTGAATGTCGCTTACATCGGTAAATAAAGTACAACAGGACTGAGCGGCACTTCCGGGACTCGTGACCTAGATGTTCTTGGGGATGTTCAGAGGGTTAGAGAGCAGAATGGTCAACATACCAGAAACACGATGACGTCCTCATACATCCGATTTTGGAGATTCAAAATAAGGGTTTTGACCGAAAGCTGTGGCATAGAGACAGAACACAACACTGTCGTGTCCGGCGCACTTAGGTTAAGTACATATTGACAACACTACTTTTGTACTTTTACTGAAGTAAATGTTGAATTCTGGACTTGTAACAGATGCAGTATTGATACTTTTAACAAAAAATGTTAGTACAGTACTACTAACTAACAGCACAGTAAAGGAAGAGCAGCGAGTGACAAACACATGCCTGCCAGTGTGGCAACCACCGACACAGACTGAAATAAACCTGCACGGACATACACACATACACACACACGCCTGTACACACATGCACACACGCCTACACACACACACACACACACACATACACGCACGCACGCACACACGCACGCATGCACACACGCACAAATTACAAGGTCTGCAAATGAACACCAGATAGAGGAGAGGAGTAAAGAGAATAAAAAAAGAGGATAAAAGGAGAAGATGAGAGAGGCCCTGGTATACTGTTCTTTATTCTACATTCTGACAGCTGTATACTGGAAATAAAATCAAATGAAAACGTTACCATTTTATTAGCAAATACACAAAAAAGCAATTCTCGAGGAGAATGCCATGAAATCTGTGCAAACCCATGGCTTCCAGATCTTCCAGAGGCGAACGCCTAGCATTTCGACTGCTCAGTAAATAGGCCGACTTCTGATTGAAAACAGCGCAAATATTTCCGCAGCGAGCTTTTTACGGCCGGTGTTCAAGAGGTCCCCCGTGAATAGCTCTGTGGGATAGTTTACTGAGAAACATGTACGGTGATGTTGAGAGATGCCAATGCACTATGGGCAATCCCGCTCTCACCCGTTGCAAACGCTGTGCGATCTAAACAACTGTGACTGTTGCCCTCCACAGGTGTTTCTAATAGTTGTGGTACATATGCTATCCTCTAAAATGCTCATGCTGTATGCATTATGTACAGGAGGGAGGGGGCGGGGGGGGGTGGAAAGTATTTTGGTTTGACTAAATCACTAGGCTGGAATCCAGCCTGATTCGCTGCGTTCCGCACATCTGAAATGTCACTTTGCAAATCAGTCTGGCCAGAGCCTGCTTGACTTGCATTTACCTGACATCACCTGTTACGTAGCCATGTTGTTTCTGATTGGATGGTGTTTGTTTTTTCTTTACTCAAACAAACCACAGACCAATCAGAATCCTCGGCTAACCGTCATATGCCCCGCCTACCTGTGGGGATAGGCTCCTGGCCAGACTGCAAAGTGACATTTCAGATGCGCGTAACGCAGCAAATCAGACTGTAGTCCAGGCTACTAAATCACAGTTTTTATTCTGTGTGTGTGTGTGTGTGTGTGTGTGTGTGTGTGTGTGTGTGTGTGTGTGTGTGTGTGTGTGTGTGTGTGTGTGTGTGTGTGTGTGTGTGTGTCTCTCTGTCTGTCTGTCTGTCTGTCCGTCCAGAGACGACCTCTCTCTGATGCACACACTCCACAGAGAAGTACCTCCACACACATTCTCATTCACAAGCCAGTTAAAGTGGTGACAACTTGGGACAGATTTGACCATATTACAGTGCTTTAGGGCACCGGGGAGGCATTGGTCCTTTTTTCATCTTTTTGCAGATTATGAAAAGTACAGAATGTAAGCTTTGCAAAATGAAAGGCTATGCATGCTTCACATGCCTTTCTCTCCTTGCGTTTTTTCTTTTGCAAGGTGCGTGAGTTTTTGCACTCGCCGTACGCAGCTAGGGCACATGGGATGCATCTCCCTGCGGTACACGGTCTCTAAAAACCTTACAATCTATTTACATCCCTCGACCAAAAACCCACAACTGCTTATATCTCCATCTGCAACCAGATCTGTTGTATGGACTCTCAGGAAACAAACAACAGACTTCCCTTGCAGGCTCCCAGTGACCAAGGGGGTGGGAGGGAGGGAGGGCTGGGGTGGTGGGGGTCTCGAAAGAATTCGAGAGGCCGAGTGACACCGAGGGAGAGAGAGAGAGAACCTATTGACACTGGTACGAGTTCCAGACAGTTGGTTTAGCATGCTGTAAATAAGCACAGTGTCTGTCAACACAGTGGCACTGTGGTTGGGCTGGTTCCGTTTTAAAAAACATGTGCAACGTGCCACGAGCAATCCATCCTGCATTGTCAAGGGAGAGAGAGAAAGGGACGAGGGAGGTGGAGAGGAGAGAGAAAGGGGGAGAGGGGCGAGGTGGAGTGGACAGCAGGCCCAGATGTAACATTTCCCCTTTGGGGGGCAGGCGCAAAAGGCATGAGGGCGGCTTCATCCCCTATGCCGCATGTGAAAAAAGTAGCGGCTTATAGTCCGGAAATTACGGTAGTAATTAGTTAGTCGCAATAGTAGTGTTTCAAATCATGTTAAATATAAGCACTTTAATTTGAAATATCTTTGAAATTTGGGCTTGTTTGTATGCAATCATATTCGGCAGGGCAGTCTGGGCATTTAGGAGGGCATTGCCCCCCATTGCCCATGCATAGATCCAGCCCTGGTGGACAGAGGACAGCAGAGGAGAGAATGAAACTGGCAGAGAGCAACAGGCAGATATGAAAAAGCAAGTGAGGCAAAGAAGAAAGAGAGAGACAGACAGACAGACAGACAGACAGACAGAGGGACAGACGGACAGACAGACAGAGGGACAGACGGACGCGTCACACATCCAGACATGAACCAATGTGGACCAGAAGAGACGCATTATTTGGAAACAAAGGAACAAGAACCACATCACGGCCACATCACAGAAACGGCTGCACCTTTTTCCACTTCCAACCAAACCCACGGGTTGCGTACTGTGCGGTGTGGCACCGGGCAGTGGAAACAAATAGGTGGGACAGGTTGTAGCGTTCTGGTAGCAGGCTGTTGTCAAACACAGTAAAGTCACGGAGCTTCACTGGCCCGCGCACAGCTGCGGTTCATGCAGCCAAGCAGGCAGGGACGGTCCTCTGCCGCTAACACTCACAATGCCTGCATTTCCTCACTAACACTGGGCTCACCACCACGGTGTGGATGACTGTGCAATTACCCTGGAAAACTACAGACCAGTTGCTTTCGCTGTGACCTCAAATGACTAACACAGTAGCACAGGACAGCGGCACTTAGACACAGGCTAAATGGGCCCTGCGACACAGTGCAAATTGTTCACTCGACAATTTTGTTGCGGTGACACATGCAGAGCAATTACAGTATGTTGTACAAGCGATTAATCTCACTGGTGTTAAACTCTACTCATGGGTGTCATGCTTAATTTTTTTTACTGCTACCACCAGGGCCGCATCTAGGCATGGGCATGTGGGGGCAATGCCCCCCTAAATGCCCTGACTGCCCCACCAAACATGATAGCATGCAAAACAACCCGAATTTCAAAGATATTTCAAATTAAAGTGCTTATATTTAAAATGATTTCAAACACTGCTACTAACTTAACAGAATTGTGGCACCACTAAACGAAATGGAATGTAGGGGCTTCATCGCAGTGTTGGGCAATATTACTTAGGAAAGTAATTCCTAAGTAATATTGCCCAACATTGCCCCCAATTGGGAAATGTTACATCCGGGCCTGGCTACCACGTCTGCTTTTTAATGATATCACATGCATGCATGTGCATGTTTTTGTCCTGGGCATGACATTAAACTACAATCACAGACAATTCATAGCTTTCAGCAGTGTTGGGCAGTAACTAATTTTAGATTACATATTACTGTAATATTATTACTTTTGCTCCAAAAAGTAAAGTAACGAGATTACTCTGCAAAAATGGGTAATAAGTAACGCATTACTTTGCAAGTAACGCCAAGTTACTTTTTTAAAATGAGCTTGTTGTTGCATGCAAAAATAGAACAGATTTACAAGCTATCGACAGGTACTGTAACAACAGAGATGTGCAGTAGATTGTAGATCCAGTCCACACGCAGCATCCTGCGCAGTTATGTACACTACAAATCGCTTGCTGCTTTATTTTGTATTTTATTGTTAAATACAAGACCTCAACTGTCTTTGAAAACAATTGTGAAAAAGTTTAAAAAGTCAAAGAGACAGATTTTGTTGGCTTTGTTTTCAGGTGCAGTTTGTGGGATTGGAGACTATTATTATTCCAATAATTTGGATTCAGTTCTAAAAAGAGCTCGCTAAACAGATTATGTTGTACATCTCTATTTTTTCAAAGGTGGTGTTGAGAACTTGGGAAAGTAATAACGTAATATGTAATATAGTACTAATATAGTACAAAGTAATGATATTACTTTGTCTGAGGGGTAACGAGTAAAGTAAAGAAGTTACTTTCCTAAGTAATATTGACCAACACTGGCTTTCAGTCACATGGTTTCTCCGCCCCCCTGGCGGGCAGAAAGGACGTCGCTGTAAACAGAATACACACAGTTTCCTAGCTGTTTTAAGTAGCAAGGACTATTTAATCAGTGGTTTTTAACCTTTTTTATCCCAAGGCCCACCATTTATTCAGCATTTGAGCAACGGACCACCAATTGAGGATGTTTTTTAGACCCACAGACCCCAAAACTAAAGATTTCTTTTGCTTCTGTCCATGACCATTAATCTTCTAGTTGAAGATTAATGGTCCCAACTGCCCCCCTGGCGGGCAGAAAGGACGTTGCTGTAAACAGAATACACGCAGTTTCCTACCTGTTTTAAGTAGCAAGGACTATTTAATCAGTGGTTTTTAACCTTTTCATCCCAAGGCCCACCATTTATTCAGCATTTGAGCCACGGACCACCAGTAGTGGGGTCCCACGACACACCGTCATTTACAACTCTTGTAAAAGTTTGACTTTCACTTCTAATTTGTAGATGATGACCCATAGAACAATTTTAGTTCGAGTGGCCCATCTGCAGATGAAAAAAATATGCATTTTTTGCCCAATTTCAAAATTGGCCAAAATCGGATTTTTGTTTTTCTTAAAAGTCTTTATTTTCTCACAATTGCTGTTTTTTCTTTGTTTTCTTTTACTATGTCAAGTCAATACTAACCCAGGAATTAACTGGATTTCAAATATTAATGTTTGGAATATGATATGGAAAAAATGGACGCCCATGTACATCAAATTACTTCAAAGGGCACCTAATTTAAAATTCTGTTGAACCTAGAAGGATGAAGTTAGTGCCTACCTATATTATCATGAATGAGTAATGGTATGAATTGTAAATAAATAGAAACAATACAGTATTGGGGGGACTAAAGTTAGACATACCCACTTATAGCCCAGCCTCTATGTGTGAAAATTGTGCACTTTTCAATGAAAGCATGACATTTGGCACAAAGTTAAAGCCTGCCATAAGGAATTGTTTTGGCTATGTGTCTGTGATGACAGCTATGGTGGCCACCATCTGCTGTTATCTTACCAATTCAGCTTCTACAACATACAATCTTGATTCTGATGACAAAACGTTTTCAAGGATTATGATTTTTTTATATAAAATGCTAGATAATAGTCAAATCATCAAAATGTGTAATATTGATGTATTGATGTAGGCAGTAAATTCATGTCTTCTACCCTATATGTGAAAATCAAGTGAGCCCATGAAATCAGCTGACATACTCTACTCACTACTCACTCCAACTCAAACCAGCTCTACCCGATTGACCAGTACCCAGTGAGGTCAGAACACCAATCTCTGTACTTCTAACCAGATCCCCATCCAGATCCAACACCAGTCTGTGTACTTCTAACCAGATCCCCATCCAGATCCAACACCAGTCTGTGTACTTCTAGCCAGATCCCCATCCAGTTCCAACACCAGTCTGTGTACTTCTAACCAGATCCCCATCCAGATCCAACACCAGTCTGTGTACTTCTAGCCAGATCCCCATCCAGTTCCAACACCAGTCTGTGTACTTCTAACCAGATCCCCATCCAGATCCAACACCAGTCTGTGTACTTCTAGCCAGATCCAACACCAGTCTGTGTACTTCTAGACAGATCCCCATCCAGATCCAACACCAGTCTGTGTACTTCTAACCAGATCCCCATCCAGATCCAACACCAGTCTGTGTATTTCTAGCCAGATCCCCATCCAGATCCAATACCAGTCTGTGTACTTCTAGCCAGATCCCCATCCAGATCCAACACCAGTCTGTGTACTTCTAGCCAGATCCAACACCAGTCTGTGTACTTCTAGCCAGATCCCCATCCAGATCCAACACCAGTCTGTGTACTTCTAGCCAGATCCCCATCCAGATCCAACACCAGTCTGTGTACTTCTAACCAGATCCCCACCCAGATCCAACACCAGTCTGGGTATTCTAGCCAGATCCCCATCCAAATCCAACACCAGTCTGTGTACTTCTAGCCAGATCCCCATCCAGATCCAACACCAGTCTGTGTACTTCTAGCCAGATCCCCATCCAGATCCATACAGTAAAAGCTGTCTTGTGAAAACCACTGCTGAAGTTCTGTACCTTCACACACAAGCTAGTTGACAGGAAAATAGTCATACTCAAAGTAGTTACATATTGCACCATGGTGACCATTCTTTTCGACTCTCATGTCCTTCTTGAAGATGGTTCGGAATGCATAATGCTTCTCCCCATGAAGACCCCATGAAGACTGCAGGATGTGCATACACTGGAGTGGCCTTGGTGTACTTCTAGTCAGATCCCCATCCAGATCCAACACCAGTCTGTGTACTTCTAGCCAGATCCCCATCCAGATCCATACAGTAAAAGCTGTCTTGTGAAAACCACTGCTGAAGTTCTGTACCTTCACACACAAGCTAGTTGACAGGAAAATAGTCATACTCAAAGTAGTTACATATTGCACCATGGTGACCATTCTTTTCGACTCTCATGTCCTTCTTGAAGATGGTTCGGAATGCATAATGCTTCTCCCCATGAAGACCCCATGAAGACTGCAGGATGTGCATACACTGGAGTGGCCTTGGTGTCATTCTCATTGTCCCTATCATGTCAATTGAAGGATCGAGCCTTCACCTCATGACACCTGGTGCTGGAGAGCAACTGTCTCCTCTATATAGCCTCCAAAGCAAATGCAGACACTTGGCGAGACTGCCACAGTTTGAAAGGGTCAAGCCCCTAATCCTGATTGCGGCAGTCAACCCCACCTAATCACACAAACTGGGGCCGCCAGATGAGCCAGCAGCCATCTGCACAAGTCTGGGTTGGACCTTGCAGGGCTGGGCTAGAGACTTTGAAAGAAACCTTCAGCAAAGACAATGGCATTGACATAGTTGACATAGCCCCAGAACACTGAGGCCATAAGAAGTGAGGAGAAACTCTGGCTGGAAGCCCTCACCACATCTCATACTTTAGACCTCGTCCTTGAAAATGTAGGATTAGTTACCAGAATCAGGATCAGAGAATTTTAATTACTGTTACAATATCAGCAGGTGGTGGGCTGGTGGCCATTATGAGAAATATCTACCATGGTCACAGGACAAATGTAATAGTACCACTGAATTCCTCATCATTGACAATGTGGGACTATTTACTAGAATTAAGATTTTAGAAAATAGCTGTCAGGATTACCAAGGGACAAATCTGTGATGGTGCCATAGCCAACAATGCTCCTAATGACATGCTCCAACTGTGTTCCAAAATTCATGCTATTATCATCAAAATACTGCACATAGAGGCTGGACTACGTGCTATTTTTGTGGATATACACCAGTTTGTGGGGGTGGGGAGCGGGGGGGGGGGGGGGGGGGGGGGGGGGGGATATGGTCTAAATGACTAAATACTACTTCTGAATGTGAATTCATACATATGTCATATGTTCAGATTGGATAAGTTATGACAGTCATATATCATATTTTGGAAGGCCCCCTAATAACCTTTATCTGCGTGCTGGCCACTCTAACCAAAATGGTTCTGTAGACCTCACCTAGAATTTAGTACTGAAAGTTAAACTTTTAAAGTTGTAAACGACAACTAAATTTTTCATGGAGATGGAAACTCACTTCGGTCTTAGCTAATTTTAGCTTGTTTTGCTTGCTATTTTTGTGGATATACACCAATAATGGATGAAAAAATATATTTTATTATATATTAGGTTTAGGTAGCAAATGCTACACCTGATTGTGAATTCATAGATATCCCATATGTACAGATTGGACAATTTGATCAATAGTTACAACAGTTTACATGTTTTGATAGGGTTGGCACCTTGTTACGCCCCCTACAGGCCAATTATGTCATTTGTGCGCGGGCCACTCGAACCAAAATGGTTCTATAGACCCTCACCAACAAATTAGGACTAAAAGTGAAACTTTTACAAGAGTTGTAAATGACATCTACATTTAACATGGAGCAACGAAACCCCACTACAATTGAGGATGTTTTTTAGACCCACAGACCCCAAAACTAAAGATTTCTTTTGCTTCTGTCCATGACCATTAATCTTCTAGTTGTGTAGATTTGGACTAATTCATATGGACGCTTGCGGGTTCATTTGGTTTTATTTTTACACTCTCAAGAGTTCTCGAGTACTCGAGTCTGGTTATGTTTTCATATATCTGGTGGAGAATCCATCCCCACGCCACACCGCCGCGAAGACGAAGGCGCCGGCACAAAAGCACAGCCACCTGCACATCCAGTCAGGCTGGGCCAAAATGCCGTGTGTGGAAAGTGAAGAGCCCCCCCACCGTCAAAGCGAAGGCGAGCGACGCCACGCCAGCCAGAAGTGTAGCCACAGCAGCCAGCACAACACGACAAAAAGTCTCCCACTCCCCCCTTAACTCTGACAGTGAACTGTGCACAGATGAAACCAAACGGACCCGTTAGAGTCGGTTTGGTTTACATTTAGAAGTTTGTCGTGTTATGCTAGCTACTGTAGCTATACCCCGGGCCAACGCAACGCCACTCACCCCCGCCCCGACAACGAAGAAGCTCCTCACCTCCCAGACGACAGCATCCCAACCCAACTCGACTGGAAGCACAAGCAGCCGCATGGACTTCCACACCAGCATAGGAGGAAAAATTGAGAAAAACAAGCGTTTTATCTCTGGTGCCTGTCAACCAATTTCGCCCCAACTCATCAGCACAAAAGCAATAGATTTTCCGCCAGGAGTTTTTCACCAATTTTGGCGCTAGGGGGGTCTGAAAAAGAACTAAATATAGCGCCAAATGCGCCAAGTTGGCAACACTGATACAGGCACAACCCAGGCTCCTCTCCTCGCCGGTAGTTTCTATGGCACAGAAACTATCCGGCATTTAGCTAGTTAGAGCGCAGACACCCGCTCCCTGCAATGGAGAAAGTACACTTCTTGCCCGCCAGGGGGGGCGCGGCCAGGGCCCGTGACGACATGTGATAACTATGAATAGAGAGAGGTAGCACCTTACCTCACCAAGGGTCCTCTGGCTAAGGATAGATCCCTACTGACAGACCTGGGTCCTCTATATGCCTGTATGGCACTCCCCGTGGTGCCTAGCATAGCCAGCGTGCGGGGACAGCAGACTGGTTTATCGGTAGACTGTGCGGATGAGGAAACCCTCATCAAAGGTTCAACGGGCAGAATGCCAATGCTAGCAAGCTCTATGGATAGCCGTGGGCTTATTCTGTTAGCAATAATGCATCCAGACCATCCATTCCTCCATCTCCAGCCGTATGGACTCTGTCTTGCCACTGGACACAGGTGGACTCGGGTGAGAGAATGAGGCTGGTGCTGCACAACATGCTCATGACTCGTAACAAGGATATTGTCAATCAAAGCTGTTGTTAATCATGCTCCCATCACACTATTATGTCCTAATCATCGTTACATTCATCTCCTTTTATGCTGTAAACAATCATGTTCTGTTCTGCTCTGTTATTGCATACCGTGCAATCATGTTACTAACTTGCATATCACAATCATGTGACTAATTTTATATCGCAATCATGGGAGAGGGAAGCGATGAATGCAAAAAGGGAACGGTTTTGACTGCAAATGAAATAGAAAATTGATATACACTTTATTCTTCATTTTCCTACACATAAAACCAAATATAAACAGCTGTTTAGTTTTCTTAAAAAGGCTCTCCAACAGACATCAAAAAAGTGTCCTGAGTAAAGATGACAATCTTGAACAATAGTACAAAACCGTTAAATATGGTTGCTCTTTCTGCGCAAAAAACAACGGCCATCTGAAACCTCAGGATTTAAAACCAAAGCAAACCATTCACTTCTACAATACCATGTAAAACACACCATTGTAGTGTTTAGGTTCACGGTGGTTTGTAAAACATGCTCCATACATGTTTTACTTTAAATTTAACTTTAGAATGCATGTCTGTTCTGTTTTTAAGTTTGTCCTTGTTAAGGCCTTGACACGGCCCCTGTAGAGTGTTTTTTCCACTCAAAGTCCAGTCCAGTGGCATCCATACCTGACTGCACTCCCAGCAGGGGCCTTGCCAGATGCGCAACCAGGCCTGGATGTAATATTTCCCAATTGGTGAAAATAGTATGTGTGCGGCCTCATTGCCCGATGAAGCCGCACCCATACCATTTTCAGTTACAGGACTTATATTAGGGAAGTAAGCATCAATAATAACACCAGTTGTTGTTGAAGTTGCAACAGAGTTTTCTGCTTTGAATGATGAAATAGTAGCATAGGGTTTCGATTCATTTTAAATATACTGTAAGCACTTTAATTTGAAATACCTTTGAAATTTGGGTTGTTTTGCACGCCATCATGTTTGGTGGGGCAGTCAGGGCATTTAGGGGGGCATTGCCCCCCTCCCATGCCCATGCCTAGATCTGGCCCTGTGCACAACCTGTAGTTTGTTTCATCAGGTGTTTTTGTCTATTTTTCCCAGTAATGCTGTTTCCTCATAATGCGAAAGCTGCAACACGGCACACAGAGAGAAAGAAAGAGAGAGAGGCCTGGTTCATAATCATATCTGACAGTTTAAGTTACAAGACACACTTCATGTTCCCTGGAGGATGAAGCCTAATGATTTTGATTATCTATACATAATTCTCCTGCTCTGTGCCCTCAGGTCAACATTTCCACTTCCACATAGCACTTTAGTGATTCTGTGCTTGCAGCGTGGGTCTGGGTCACTGCTATATGGATCCCTTTCAAAATGGGTTTTGACACAACTCCAGCATTGGGTGGTTTTCACAGTCACGGACCATGACCGATAGTGCCTTCTGGCTCTCCATTGTGGCCCTCTAATGCTTTTGCCTGTAAATACAGTCCATAAAAAGAGAGCCCACAAAAACTTCACAAAAACATAATGTTGTGTAGCGTCATGGGGTGTTGCGTTTGGACAAGGATGGACTTACCCAGCATACCTCGGGCTGCACACTAACAGTTATTGTTCCATTGTTGTGTTATATGGGGAATGCGCTGTGGGAATTGATGTGTTATGTTGTGTCATTCATTTGACCAGTTTGTTTTATGTGTGTTGGTTTCGGGGGGAAAGCTGTGTACCCCCCCCCCCCATCCCTTTTATATTTCATGCAGCACTGAGTTGATTTTGGTGTTTTGGTGTTACTATTTGTTCCTATAGAACAGGCACGTTCAAAGTCTGTCCCAGTGCTTTATATGGCCTGTAGCTCCCTTCCTGAAAGGCATCATTTAAGGCCCACCTGTAATCATGTGCTATTGTTTACTGTACTGAGGGATCTGGGATCTGACATCAGTCTGGACTATTTCTCAGTAGAATGTGTAACTATTCCTTAACTCAGTGGTTGTAACCAATGCCCGGGGACCACCGGTGCCCCGGGCCACTGATGGAAAGCTAAATGATGGAAAGTTGGTTAACCAGATGTAGCCCTTTGAGAGTGTAAACATGAAACGAAATGGACCCTTACAGATCCATTTGGACTGGCGAGCCTATGTTGAAACTGGCAACTTTGTAGATCCCATCTGCATCACACTCTATAGCAGCACACAATGCCAACAAAAGGATATAGATATTGCTTTGTAGTTCAATAAAAAAAACATTGTATTAGGGGGCATATTTATGTGGATTTTATTAGGTATGCAAGATGATCAATGTCAGCTTGTAATAGAAACATGCTGGACGCTTTTCTTTGCATTATCCTTTTGATTATTGTTGGTCACATGTGTATGTTTTTATGGCATATGTTTGAAGAGTGGATGGTCAGGCCAAACCTTGGATTTGAGAAATAAATAAAATTTGAATCAGATTTAACTAGTTGTGACTACAATATAAATGGGGCCTAAATGCAGAAGGTCACATACAAGTCAAAATCACATGAAATCAGATTTTATTTTACAATGTGACTTGAGCCACATTCAGAGGTGCTTTCAAATCTGATCCAACTCTGATTTCCATAGGAATTGTGTCAGTCTGAATGCCCTGATCTGAATCAGATATTGTGACTTGCATATAAACGTATTTATACAAATCAAATAACAATCTGGATGTGACACAGATTTGATTTGATGCCCGTCTGAACACAGGTGCAATTGCAGTGTGAATGCTCGGGCCAAAATATTAGATTTGAGAAATGGATCAGATTTTAATCAGATTTGACTGGATGTGACTAATCTAAAAGAATGAGATTTCAATCTGGGCGTGGCACAGATTTGAATCAGGCTTTGGCTGCCACTGCGTGTTTCCAGTGAACCAACATGCGCACCCTGACTTGCCTGACTCTGTTTAACCAGAATCGATCAGAGCCTTCATTAATATCATTTGTAACACAAATAAAAGTAGAGAAGGGGCCCAAGTTCTTTCCAAAATGCGATGTGTGGATGTTGCGGTAACTTCTTCTGATCTGTAGCGGGGCGTGACGTCAGAGATCCACAGGGGGAAGCCACACAGTCAAAAGACAGTGTCTTGTTTTACGTTAGTGGTGCGTCTGTGCGACAGGTTGCCAAGAAATCCGAAGACCATCATTTGTTTGGGAGGCTTCAAGCAGGGACTGAAAACAAGAAATGTCTGAGAGGTCAATTATACGCTTTTGTCTGTTCAATTGTTTTAGGGATGTATTGTAGCCTGTGGCACCTCCTACCCTGCGTCAACTCGCTGTGGTCTATTGTGGTGATGGCCAAGGCACTTGACGTGTAGCCAGGGGGGTTGTTGTGATTTGGGAGCCTGGTTGCACCTGCTGCCAGGCAGGTCTGGTCTATGGTGGAGTCTGGGTAGGCAACAATTGTATGTTTGTGTGCATTTCTTTAAACTTGGATTGATTTTGTGGTTGTATTTTTCATTACTTCTATTATTGCACTGATGCCTGTGGGAGGGTGTATGGTAGGAATAATAGGAGATCAGATGACATTTGTTTGCATAGGGATAGTGATCTGAAAGCTGCAAGCTGAACAAGTCTTTGGCCCAGATTAGCATGTATAGGCATGCACTGGCAACACGGTTGATTTTTATATACATGTGTTATTTATAACAAGTGCAGCACTTATATTTCTGAGACATTGAGTCTAGCCGCTGCTCTTAAAGGACCACTTTGTCTATTTTGTTTTTCCTGTGTCTCAGAGAGGCTTCCTTCCTGAAAGCCTACACGGGTTGCACTGTGATTGGCCACTAGCCACTTTGAGTGGCAGCAGAGGAAAACTCTCGCTTGAACAGTTTTTATGATTCTCTGCCTGAGTCGGCTAGACAAACTTTGCTAGCCGATTCGACCTCTATCCATGGATTGAATAGAGCATAATCGCGAGTAATCACACAATCGAATACAACGAGTAGACGCAGATAACAGATACCCGCCGGGCAAGTAGATATTTTGTATTCATTGCATCGGTGGATCACGGCTACTACTAGTAGGGCGGGGCGAAGGAAGTTTTACTGAGGTTATGGTTAGGGTTAGGTTAGGTTTAGGCATAAGTTTACTGAGGTTAAGTTTAGGGTTGGGGTTAGGTGTAGGCATAGCCTAGTTTTACTGAGGTTATGTTTAGGGTTTAGGATTAGGCTAGGGTTAGGGTTAGACAGTGCTTTATGCGGTTACTAACCCTAAACATAACTTCAGTAAAACTATGCTTCGCCCCGCCCTACTAGTAGTAGCCGTGATCCACCGATGCAATGAATACAAAATATCTACTTGCCCGGCGGGTATCTGTTATCTGCGTCTACTCGTTGTATTTGATCGTGTGATTATGCTCTATTCAATCCATGGATAGAGGTCGAAGTGGGTGACTTTGCAACACTTATCACATGACTCAAGTTCAATTGAGATGGCAGGCCTTATATTGCTATAGTCCGCAGTTGTAGGCGAGAGGCATTTCCATGTATAAGCACAAATTTAGAATGCTGTTTTTCAGAAGAGGGCTGTCCATAGACCTGCATATTAACAATGCAATTTGATAAACAATACAGAGACACCCAACTGACAATGTTGCCAATTAACAATGTTTATATGAAGCAACTTTAAGAATCCCAATGTTATTCTCCATTGAGAAATATTTTCCTTTGTTTGGGTGTTTTGTCATGTTTATTGTGTTTGATTAGTTCTTGTAGTGCTGTTAGTAAGTAATTCTCCAGGTGTTTTGTATCTTATGTTTTTGCATATGTGCTTCCTCAATACTATAGTTGCTATTACCTGTCTGCTCTCTCCACCCTTATTTGTTAATGCTGGAGTGCCGTGATTTTTTTCTACCCTAAAACATGATCATCAGGTATTAATGTTATATGAAAAGTAAGATTTTTTTCCCCAAAAGTGTACAGTGTTTGTTAAACTGTCATTTTTATGATTCCACCCTACCAGTTCATTAAGTATGCCTGGTTTGCCTGGTGGGCGGTGATGGGTGGAGATCCACCTGAACTGAAGCCACACCCACAGCTTTAGTTGCATGATAAAGGGGGAGGAGTTAGGGGAGGGGGTGAACACGTGATGTCACTATAGTGAAGTTTTTTTCATTGGCATGTTTGACTGGAAACGTTCAGCCCCCAGGAAGAAACCCTAAATACAAAGGGAAGACAGCATTGCACATAAAAAACACACCAAGGGGTCTATTTACATACTGCCACCTCTTAAACATGTACATAATTGGAAAAAATACAAAAATCACGGCACCCCCACTTTAATCCTAGTTCCCTGTGTCTTGTTTTCCCCCAGCCTATCCCTGTGTTGGTTGTCAGTCGACAGAAAGCAGAGCTCAAGATCTTGATGCTTGACAGGAGGGTGGAGTGTGTGGAGAATAGCGATTCAAGGCTTCTGTCATTAGTTTGACAGAACATTATTCTGATGGTGCGTTGGTCTGATTGGCCACATACTGACCCTGACTGCATGCAAAGTCAGGTAATCGGAGTAATGGGATGGCGGAGTTATGGACAGTCTCAGATTCAGGGGCCCTCTGAGTTGTTTTTGGCAACGTAATCCTCTCACATTACATGTTTATTGAGTTGTGTTTGCTTGGCCATTCAGAACTGCTCTGTTTATGGTCTGTGAACCTGCATTATTAAAACTTGATCTTCATTTGATCTGTTTGACCCCAGTCGTCTTGCCTTTGGCCAACTCCTCACTCACCTTGACAGCAGTGGATATGGGTTTCTGCCTGTTTTGAGCAAGAGTATGATTGTACTTGACAGACCAATAGGGTCAAATTCACTGTGTGTGTTCTTATTTTAGTACTCTGGATGTCATATTACAGCTCCAATTTGTATGTGTATTCTGTAGCATAGCTAGACAAGCAAGTGTCAAGTCGAGTGTCCCTATGTGTCTACCATAATCACCAGTGACAGCTTTCGCAAGAAATGAACATGTTCTGTAGACAAGTTCATGTTGGGATGTGATGTTTAAGTAATCCCTAACACTGTTACCTCATGGAGGGAGACCCAAATACGGAGTATCTCCATATTTAGGCCCAAATATGGAGTGGGATGCAGCACAGACATTTTTTGGTCTGCGCTTGTAAGGTATTATATATGCAGGTGTTTTCCAACAATTATGTTTAAAATGTACAATCATTTTTACATTGTATTTCACTCATTATGTTGAATTATAGTGTCCATAACCACATTGTTAGTGTCCCGCAACTCCATGTGGGGTCATGATCCCAAAACCAATGCACACACGCCACAGAGTGCTAGCGTGAAATTAGCACTCAGGATCTAACTGTCCATATGTGCAGTAATGTTGTATGCATTGCATCCACCTTTGTAGCTCCGCCAGATGGAAGGATGCATGCAGGGCAGGCAGACATTATGTATGTGTGTCTATACACAGCTGTCCTGTATGTATACACAGGATGCTGTATATTGTATATACAGTACAACTGCAGGTGTGCCTCACCTCTGCTGCTGTAGCAGCATTAGTTACACTGACATGTCTGATAAATGCTGCTCAACACTGTTCTGCCTGAGTGTGAGGCTGTATGCACAAGGGACAGCGTGGTGTGTCCTGTGAAGTCACAGTGACGCTCCACATCAGAGTTTTCAAAACAAACTGTTCCTGCTTAACCAGCCCACTTTACATTTTTTGCTAAATACTGTAACTGCAGAAGTGTGCTCAGGGTGCTTATGGGCAAGGCACCTCCCCAGGCATGTCCACACTCCACAGTTGGAACACAAACTCCACAAAGCCACAGTGATTGGTCGGTTATTTACTTAACAAAAGTGACTGGAGTGGGTAAGTGGGCAATTCACACCCTAAAAAACACCTCAGTAGCTACGCACAAACAGGATGAGTCAAAGAAGTCACCCAGCATTTCAGAGAGATTGAACTACTGTAAGTGCAAGCTCCATTGACGCAGTAGTCTATTGATAATCAACTTGGTGTACTACCTCTTAAAAATAACACGTTGTTTGTATACCTATCTGCATTATAGTCATTCTTACTTGTTGGTAATGGTAAGTATCCAACAGGCTCTGCTGGAAACACACACACCCCTGAACTATGGCCACCAAGCCTGACGCAGGTATGCGCTCTACGGAGCACTCTTTATATAAGAAGAAATAACCCTAACCTGGTTTGGCTATACAGGTATATGCAAACTCGCAAAGCTTTGAAGTTTTAAGCTCCGTGCAGGAACAATGCGACTCCTTTGTCCGTTGTCATGTACGTTTTCCACACGGAGCAGCACGTCTGCCTCGCCCGGCGGCACACGTGTATGCACCTCAGTAATCAAATACCAGCAGTCTGTTTTCTCATGATTAAACACCAGACCGGGGCAGATCTGGCGGATTTATATTGCGTTTTTGATGGTGGAGCGGCTGGGGCCGATCATTGTAGACCCATGTTATGCATTGTTGTTGTAGCCCGAAATAAATTAATCATCGCGGAGACGGTGGTTGTCAAAAAGCCAATTAAATATAATACTGCTATCTGCATGGCGAGGCAGTGGCTGGCTGCAGTGCATTATTGAGTGTAACATCCAGCGAGCAATGAGAAAACACTATATTGCAGAGTGCAGACGACATGCAGGATTCATACAAAGAAAGGAAAAGTTCAACAAGGACCCCGTCCTGTCCTGTCATGTCCTGCAGATGAATGAATAAAATGATGCTGCGCGCTGATTGGTCGGGCCGGGGTCGGCTTTGGCTTCTCTTCATCTAGAGAGCCATAGACTGTGGACAGAGTTATCGCCAACTCTGTTCACTTCATGGGGCCATTCCCATGGCGGCTCTTCTGCATAGACTATTGAGAACGGGGACAACAAAAAATGCAATGCAGAAATGCAATGGACACAGGCAACAGTTTTGTTGTAATAGTATGACATACATTAAATAAAATTCGTAGTTGCTGTATAAATACTTTAAAAGGTCTGGGAGCCACCAGTGGTCCTAGGGAGGGTTCTAAGGACCCCAGCTAAATGATGGGAAGTAGGTTAACCAGGTCTAACTCCTTGAGAGTGTAAAAATCAAACCAAATGGACCCTGGTTTCATGTTTACACTCTCAAGAGTTAAAATATTGATATAGCTAAGTCTACACGACTCTTATTTGAAAACAATTCCTTTCAATCCCCAGTTTGTTCCTCTTTCAGGCTGCATGCATGAACAGCGCTCCGTGTTTGACCCCTCAATGTCGCAACAACAGATGGCTCTGTCTTCATCCATCCTCCAGGCGCAACAGACCGGCCGGTGAGCGCTAGTACACACACACAATGCACAGTCAGCAGTCCTAGCAGAGGCAGCAGCGCTGTACCTGGCTGGGCTGCAGCTCTTCCTCTCTCCCTTTAATGACCAGCAGCGCCGCTGCCTGCCTGCTACCTGGACCACCACAGTATGGTGAGGAGGTGGTGTTGGTGGACAGCTGCAGAAGACGCGCGGAGCGCATGAACCACATCGCCTCTACGCTGAACTGCATGCATGCGTGGTGCACTGCCACTCATCCCCACTATTAATATGCACTGCCACAAACTGATAATACTCGTGCGTTATTTGTGGAGGTAACGCGGGGGACGGGGGAGGCTCGAATGAGTGAACGAATGAATGCCGTCCATCCATCCACCAGACAGTCATCATGGATTGTGTTTTTCTGCTGATCTTGCTATGGACTGTACCGCTGGTCTGCTGCTGCTGCGCGCCTGTCAGGCTGCTGTCCCCCTCCGCGCTGCTGTCCTGGAACGTGATCAAGGCAGGTGACACTTTATGTCTGCTCATCATTCATTTAAATGTGATGGTCTACTCATTGAGGAAGCATTTCTAGACCAGTGGTTTTCAACCTTTTGCTATCAGGGGACTGTACCATTACCATTGTACAGCATTTGATGACATTTTAGCCCCACAGACCCCAAAACTTTTTTTTTTTGCTTTTGTCCACAATTTCAGCCTGAATTTGGGTCAAACATACAGATCAAAATAACCATTAATCTTCTACATTCTCTTGTTGTGTAGACTGGGGTTAATTTAGATGAATGATGAGATGAATATTTTAACTCTTGAGAGTGTAAACATGAAACCAAATGGACCCGCAAGTTTCATTTTTCATTTTTACACTCCCAAAGAGTTACTGGTTAACCAACTTTCCATCATTTAGTTGGGGACCACCTGGAACTCTCTCAAGGACCCCTGACTTAAAACCACTGTTCTATCAATATGTAACCAATTACTTGGGACGGGTCCAATTTGGTTACATTCTATGCATTCTCAGAGCACTTCATCTAAACGGTGCGATTTAAAAGGAGGATTTACACTATAGTGTTTATGGGGGTGCATGCAATTATACAAATCCACGTTTTACTGCCGTTCCCCTTCACGTTCAACGGTAATTAACGTTTCCTTCCCTTGTCTTTCAACTTGTCACTACCTGTTGTGCGTGCGTGTGTGTTTGCGTGCATGATTGTGTGTGTGTGTGTGTGTGTGTGTGTGTGTGTGTGTGTGTGTGTGTGTGTGTGTGTGTGTGTGTGTGTGTGTGTGTGTGTGTGTGTGTGTGCGTCCGCGTGCGTGTTTGCAGACGCTGCATATTTTTGCTTCACATTCCATTCACACCGTTTCAGCCACTCTCCCCAATGTCGACGCGCACGGTCTCAACCATGGTGAGTCACACTGTCTGGCGGAAACAACGTATGTCCGTCCAATATAATTAAAAAAAAGATTATTTTAGTAACAATTTGCAAAAAAAAAGCACAGAGGTACCGTTTCATACAAATGGATGCTAAAATGACAACTATAGACCAAGGCTTTTTATAGACTTAAGAAACATATTGTTTCCACTCGGGTTCTGTGTATACGATTCACCAAAGGGAGGTACTTCAAAGGGCATTATTTGGATTCTCTATTTTCACTGCATTTTTGTGACGTTCTTGTTATGAACTGTCTCCGGTAAACAAAAACAAAGACAACAGCAATAACTACAGTACAGTGGTGGAAAGCAATAGTTAAGTAGGCTTACATGCACTCAAGACTTCACATTCATACCATACTGCAGTAATTCTGCAGTATTTTCACAAATTCCATGTTAGCGATCAATATTTCTACAAAATAAAGGAAAACAATAAATAAACCAATTCTGTGCTCTGTCTGAGAAAAACGTGAAAATATTTCAAAAGAAAAATATTTAAAATAACGTTCTTAGCTCTGTTGGACATGGTGTCATAATTCACCAATTACCTCACCTGAGTACTGAACTGGAGTGGCTCTCTACCTCCTCTTGGGACATTTTTCTCTCTTCTGTTTTGGCTAATGTCACCCCAAATTATGTGTCAATCTCTGTGTCACGTTGCACCCGTTCCACTTCCAGATTACGTGTTTGTGACGCCAGTGGAAGTGGACGTCGAGGGAACCTACGTGTCGCACGATGTGAGCCGGCGAGGCCGCCGGACCCGGCGCTCCTCCTCCTCCTCCTCCTCTGTCCCACCGGGGGCTCCGCTACACTATCGCCTCTCAGCCTTTGGCCGGGACATGCACCTGGACCTGCGCCCGTCCACCGTGGTGGGTCCTGGCTTCACGGTGCAGGCCATGGGGTCAGAGGGCATCACCACGTTGGTAGATGGCGAGGAGGGCTTTCACCATTGCCTGTACCAGGGATTTATTCGCAACCTCTCGGCCTCGTCGGTGGCTCTGTCGACATGCTCCGGCCTGGTAAGTGGTGCTGTTTGTTTGCGACGTTTAAGTGGTAGTGGAATGTTGTGATGTTTCGCAAAGAAACGCTTCATTCAAAGTGAATGAACTCCTGATCGCTTCCCCAAATGTTGTCATTCCTCAAGTCGTTTAGTCTCCTCTGTGTGGAAAGCTTGGTTATGTTGTCAATGGGAAAAATGCAGCATTTTGATTGGCCGAAGATAGACGTTCCTCTTTTGTCAGTGGAGGCATTGAGAGCGGATACGGAATCACTGAGTGGTGAAACGATTTTTAGTGAACAGTATCTCATGGGGGGCCTAGTCACTGAAATGTATGATAGTTCACTACTGTTTACTGGTAATGGGTTTGTAGATTGTGTTTGGCCACTTGAAACAACTCAAACATGTATGCAGAAATCTCCACACACACAGCATGTCCACAGCGGTTTGCAGTGGATGCTACAGAAATCAATTTATTAACGAGAAAACGGCAGTAAGGCAACTTTTCGACTGTGAGGTATTTATCAAGCATATGTTTTCTGCCCTGCAGCAACGATATGCAAGCCATTATACCTGAATTAATGAGAGAGGGCAGTGATAGCCAGTAGCCACTACATCATGACATCAGTGCCCATTAGCTTTACAGCCAGTTTTACAGCATGTTGTTAAACACTTGTCTGAGTGAGCAGAGCAGAGTGGAAATGATGAATAAAACCATAACAAAGGCGTGGAACTGGAAAGGAACAAACACTATGAAGAAGCCGTAAGGAAGTTCAGGGATGCGTATAGTTTTTTCTCTCTCTTGAGGGTGGTGATGGCGGCGGTGTGCCGTTAATAGCCTTTGTCAAATAATCACTAAACTGCCGTTCCCTAACTGTCTGCCTGTATTGGGTCTTTAACCTGCTATTTAAGTGGGAATGTTTACAGAGAAGACACTCAGACACATTTCCTTTTCGGCTAAAGAAGACTCTTTCATTAACCACTTTCAACCCGGTGTCCATATTCTAGGCCATCTTATTATGCAACAAGTGAGCTTGTAGATCGTCGGTTTTTACTATTTGTCATACAACAAAGTATGGAGCTTAAGTTGTTCAAGTAATATACCACTGTATGGTAGAACCTGTTCTTTGATTGATTGATTGATTGATTGATTGATTGATTGATTGATTGATTGATTGATTGATTGATTGATTGATTGATTGATTGATTGATTGATTGATTGATTGATTGATTGATTGAACGCATACTTAAGTTTAATAAGATTGTCAACAGATTGTCAACAGTCAGAAACAAAATAACAAAAGATAACAGAAAATCATTCCTGGGGGCTTGTTTCCATCTCAAGAGCAAGAGAAATCGAGGAGAAGCAAGTCACAAATTCACAGTTTTAGCACATAAACACAATTGCCAAATATAGGAGAATTACTGTATATATAAACAGTACCAGTAAGAAACGACCTTGAGAAACAATCTTGAGAAAAGCCCTTGTCCTCAAGGGCGAGGTCACGTGCACACCTCCGCCCTGGACAAGTGCTGGCACTTTGGAGTGCGGGTAAGATTTTCGTGCTTGTGTTAAGAACTCTAGTTTTCGAGTGTGTATTTGACTTGTTATAACCTTCAATGTGTCATTATGACATTAGGCCACAAACAGTTCCGAGAGTGTATGTACAGGGACTGTGCCTCAAGCTACAGAAATAGGCGATGGGTTCCAGATCTATCATAAGCCACATGTCATTACTCTGGAAGCATTGGTTCCCAACTTTCCATTGGCTACCAGTTTGAATCACCTTTAGACTTTGCTGCTATCCATGGTTTATTTTGGGGCGGCAGGATAGTAACTGTAACTGCAAGGTTGCCGGTTCGAACCCGGCGAGTTAGTGGTTCGAACCCAGAGTTAGTGTTAAAGTGACCTTGAGCAAGATACTTAACTCTTAATTGCTTGTGATGTGCTGGTTGTACCTTGCATGGTTTTGTGCCGCCATAAGTGTATGAAAGTGTGTGCGAATGGGTGAATATGATGCACAATCTACTCTACTGTATGTAAAGTGCTTTGGTCCGGATAAAGGTGCTATATAAATGCACCATTTAAATGCACCATTTGGGGTGCACTGGACATGCATTCATGCATACACGAGCACAAGACCAGATGGAAGCTGCACCTCGGCTTGTCTCCATGCGCTCATCCTTGTTGTAGCTTAGGCTGTTTGCTACACTTTGTTCTCTCCTTCCAGTGTACTCTTCTTCCATCTCAATGAATCACCACTGACCCGTTCTCTGCAGAGCAGAGAGCACTGTTGCCAAGTCTGCTTATTATAACCCACTATGGCTTTTTGCTTTTTTTCCCGCTTCTTCATCTTTTTTTCTTCAAATCACTTGTACATATAGCTAGTTGTGGTTTAGCTAGTTGTTTAGCTAGTGTTGTTTGTTGCTTATTTGGCCTTGCTTCAGTTCAGTGATCACTGTAACCTCCTCTATACATAGGCTATTGAAAAGAAAATCTGGCAGTGTTGGCGACACCGCTGCGGGCCTCGGTGTGATGGGACAGCATTGCATTTGAATGGACTGGCAGGCTAAATTGTCTTTTTTTTTCTTCACCTCTCCTTTTAGAATGACCCCGGGGGGCTTCACTTACACTCGTTAAAATAGGCTCATCATGACTGAAGCAATGTTGGAGTGAAGAAAGAACTCTGCACTGTGGGCTAAATAAGAAGGAGAAGAAAGGGAAAGAAAAAAGGGATGTCTGGGACCTCTTCTCTTCTCCCTGTCACTTTCTCTCATTCAGGGTGTGTGTGTGTGTGTGTGTGTGTGTGTGTGTGTGTGTGTGTGTGTGTGTGTGTGTGTGTGTGTGTGTGTGTGTGTGTGTGTGTGTGTGTGTGTGTGTGTGTGTGTGTGTGTGTGTGTGTGTGTGTGTGTGTGTGTGTGTGTGTGCGCGCGCGCGTGTGCGTGAAGGAGCGAGAGAGAAAGAGGCTGCGGTGTGGTAGTTTAACCCCTTACATTTCCTCCAGTGTTGTGATCAGTAGCTTTGGATTAAGTACAAAATGAAGTGCTGTTCATCTGCGTTTGATCCTCTGTGGGACGCCTCATACATGGGGGAGGGTTAGCTGTGGATTGGACAGGAGGGGGGAGAGACAGAGAGACAGACAGGCATGCTCTTGTGTTTTTTACACTTGCTCTGGCTATGTAAAGGTATGCTTCCCACACCAATAAAGTCCTTTTTTATTTAATTTAATTGAAAAAAATAAATTGGTTTAGAGAGTAGAGAGAGAGTTGGTTTGGGTGGGGGGTGGGGGGACGTAGCCATTTGTTTCAAAGGTTTATCCCCAGCTAACCTTTCTTACTTTAACAAGATATTTGTAAGACTTCTCTGTATACTGTATATAGCCTATACATTACTTTTTTTGTTTGGATTCTTCTGTTGTACTTTGGCAAACAGCTTACAGTAAAAAAAAAAAGCAATTGAGGAGTGAGAAAGAATAGAACAGGCAAGAGGGATGTATGAATGAATGAATGAATGGGTTGGGGAGATTTGAGCTGTGCTGAGAGAATGTTAATTCACTGTTCCCAGTGTCCCAGTGTCTTTATGAAGACCTGGAGATGGACTCTGGCATTGTCCAGGAGCTCCGGAGGAAAACCAGAAAAAGAAACGCAGAGACGTGTGGGGGAGGTGGGGGTGTGTGGGTGGCTTAGCCCTCACCTCTTTCTTCCTCCCAGAGGCGGATCTAGGCATGGGCATGCGAGGGCAATACCCCCCTAAATGCCCAGACTGCCTCACCAAACATGATGGCATGCAAAACAACCAAAGATATTTCAAATTAAAGTGCTTATATTAAAAAAATATTTGAAACACTACTACTGCTACTAACTAACTACAGTTACCACTAAGCCAACACCATTTCATCATTGAAAACAGAAAACTCTCAGAGTCAGACCTTTAGCTTTATGCATGCTGCGTGCCTGTTGCAACTTAAACAACAACTGATGTTATTATTGATGCTTACTTGACTAATAACAGTCCTGTAACTGAAAATGGTATGGGTGCGGCTTCCCCCCATACCACTTGCCCCCATACCATTTTCTTCTGCCCCCCCATTTGGGATATGTTACATCCGCCACTGCTTCCTCCCTCTCCTCACTTCAGTGTTCTTTCATCAGAGACCAGAAAGCAGTTTGAAAACACCAAAATAAACCGTCAAAAAAGTTCTTTCTTTTTTTTTTTTACCAACAGAGCCATTGGTTCACACAAGCCAAAGTCCTTTTTAATTACGATCAAACCATTTACCGTGGGGGTGGGGCCAGGCGTTCGCTCAGACACACCAACGGTATTAAGAGCAGCCTTCTGTCTGGGAGGGATTTCCCATGGCAAATCCTCAATAAGAGGTTTTTAATCACTTCTCTGTGGTGATTTTAGGATGCCACTCTCTGCTGCTGCTTGGCATGACCGCCTTCTTCACATTATACCGCCAGATTTACACAATTTGTGCTCCGTCATACGATGCTAGCGGTTCGGGCCAAAAGCACACAATCTACAAGGTCTCAACATAGTGTGTTCATGGTGAGTTGTGAGCTTATGGATGGGCTATTTTCCCTGCAGGCAGACTGATGCCACACAACAACGTTCATATGGTCATCAGGCGAGAAAGAACTGGTCAAGAGGCATTTATCTTAAACAGGTCCAAAGGGAAGACAGACCTAAAAGAACTTTACAATACAAAGTGCGGCCTTATGGTTGACAGAGACACACTCACATCACTCTAGTCAATTTTATTTGTTAAGCACATTTAACAGCAAAACAGCTGAGCAAAGTGCTGTACACCAAGACAAAGAATACATCATAACACAAGTACAAAAATCTCTGCTCACCTACTCACCTAAAAGGTAAAATGAAAAGAAACACTATAAATAAACGTGAAAAAAGCAAAAAGAGACTCAAAACAGGAACAGCAACAAATAATAATGGCTTCTGAAGTGGTCTTTTTGGTAACTCCTAAGGGAAATTAAATTAGCAACGGCAATTTGATACGGGTCGGGAGGTCGTTCCAAGACCGAAGGGCCAAAGTAGTACTAGTAGACACGATTTTCCTGCCTCCATATGTGTAGTGGAGTTGCCGTTATAATGCCGCCATTTAGATTGAATAGAAGACGCCATCATGGAGTGATGTACACACATTATAACCAATGAGAGGCCTGGGAGAAAACGCTAAATGCCAAGTGATCCGTGTTCTTGTTTTCATCTAGGGATCTGTCTCTGTGCTGTTTGACCCCAATCCTCTGCTTCTGGGGAGGGGGGGGGGTCATTGGGCTAGGGTTGTCGGCCTTTACTAGTGTGAGTGTAGAATTGCTCTGTCATTCCTATGTGAATAATAGGGGTGAAAGGTAACTTACATCCCCCCTCGACCCCCCCCCCCATTCAAGGGCTTACCCCGCCACTCTTTCTTCTCTGACCGGACCACCTCACTCACCCCTTTGCTGGCCTCACATTGTTACATATCATCATTTATTGGAAGGCTGGCTAAATATCATCATTGATTGGAAGGTAGAGGGCTTTCTTTACCGACAACGTAAATATAGCAGTGTTACAAGCTCACGGCTTTTGTGAACATACAGTAGATCTGCTGTTTTGAGTTCAACCCTCCATTATATGGATGCCACTGCGAAAGCAACGGCATATCACTTTAAGAGTTTTAAGCATATGTATTTATGAGTGTGGCGGACGATAGTGATTTATATACCTGTCATCATGATTGAAATGTTCATAACGCCCCTCCCTACTGTGAGTTCACTGATGGTATGTGTGGTCATTCTGTGTCTCCTTCACAGAAACAAGAGTGAGCATTTATTAGTTTCAGTTTTGTTTTCTGTCAGTCCAGAGTTGTGGTAACTGTGACCTCTTGCCGCGACCTTTTAAAAGTGAGAGCCTGCACTCAGACCAGGTCAGATACAGTTTGGGCTCTCCTGTCCTCACATGCTCTGTGTGTGTAGCTGAGGTTGAACAGAGAGAATTCTAAACACATTTTGAAGCACTGTCAGAACTAGGTCGTACCCTGCAAAGTAAATTGACTGGCTTCTTTGAATGTTGTGACACTGACTGCTGAAACTATATAGTAGGTCTGCTACTTTCTGGCAGTTGTAAATCAGGGTTTGAGAGAAAGTGAAAGTGCATGGCGAAGAAGGTGTGAATTCACAAATGTTTCTCACTCTCTCCTCTCTTCCTCTGCTGGGGGTTCCCATCCTCCTGGCGCTCCAAGATGACCTCATGCATATCAGCGGTGTTGACCCAGCTCCTCGTTGACATCTTGTCGCGTGTTGTGGGGCAGCGTTCACAACCTGTTGCTACGTTGTTCCACCAGAGGACAACAACCTGTCATGTCTGTTTGAAACAGCCATGAGTGCAACAACAACTGGGTCTTTAATCCAATAAGAGCTGAAGCTCGTTCTGAAAAAAAAAAAAAAAATCATCTAGTCTTAACAGTTTTCTGAAAAAAAGTATAGTGCTCTAATGCTCGAAACCTTTTCATGTCGAAACCTATTTGCCAAAAATAGCAGATCTACTTGCTTCCATTTGCTATAGGGTTCAAAGAAAGGGGACTAGAAAAGAATAAACTTCTTATCACAAAAAAAAAGATTTGGCAGGATTAAGACAGGTTCCCTCCCTCACTAGATGTCTGTACAGTTCTCTGCTATGGAAAGCCATTTCTGGCATGGAGTTGGAAGTTGCAACATGAATGCACAGGATTTTGAAATGAAACACTTCTTACATGGGACAAAAAAGTGAGAAAAAAGAAAAGGAAAAACCTTAGGGAATCAGTAGTAAATTGCAGTGTTAGCGCGGTTGCCTCACAGCACGACTGGTGCCTTCTGTGTGGAGTGTGTGTACAGTGCAGCATGCTCTCCCTGTGTTAACATGGGTTTCCTCTGGGTTGGGACTTAGGAGCTTCAAAATCATATTAATTCCATTGGAGCAAAGGTGTTTTAGCCTCGGAGATCGGCATTTTATCAATGGGTGGGTGTTGTGGGTGATGTCACAGCTCCCTTCATCCATCAACTCCTCCGTGATGTGCCACGGCCTTGTGTTTGAGTGACACATCACTCCACAAGGCCTCTTCCAATAGCTGAAAGACATACACGAGTGTGGAGAGGTTCTGTTAATTAATGCATGTGCTTCTGCATGTTGAAAAGTCCCCCAGCGCACCTGCAGCGCTCGAAAAGCGACACTTTGAATGAGCGATTTTCAGCTCAGCACTCAGGCCATTTGTACCTGTCTGCTTTCCGCAAAGGAGGACAAATTGGAGTGTCTGTGAACGACAATGGGGGGGCTCTCCTCTGCCTTTGCCCCATAACTCAGAGTTGTGGTGGGGGATGGGGGGCGTGGGCGGCACAGAGGAGAGGGGCGCCGGGCGATGTGAGAGGAGAGAGTGTGGCCCCAGGGCCGTTCCCTGGTGGTCCCGACCTGACAGTGATGTAGTGCCCACTGTTAGATGCCAGCGGGGGAGGGGGCCTGCTCTCTGCATGGCCAGTGTGATGCTATGTGCACGTGTGTTTGTGTGCGTGCATGTATGTGTGTGCTTGTGCCCATAAACTTGTTTTGTGAGGGCCCCTGCCGCCCCATGTACTTACTGTATAGCCAGGTAGAATGTGAGAAATAGACATTGTAAGGGTTGGAGATGAGTTAGAAAATGATGCACATTGCCGTCGGTTATATAGTGTAGACATTTAGAGGCAAAGTTATGCCCAAATTGTATTTAGTCGAGTGTTTTTTTCTGTCAGCATTAACCGATCTTCAAGATCACAGTCCATTGCACTGCGACGTGTTGTGAGCTTGTATATCCGCTATTTCTTTCGGCTTTACCAAGCAAGCCAAATTACAGTGTGATGATGTCCTCAGGATGTTCAGGACTTGTACAGATCGCATTATGGGGAAGATCTTCACGTCATAATTACCAGGATATCTTCACCTTCACCGTTGAAAAATATATTGCTTATCCTGGACCAGATCTGATTAGTTATGATGTGTAAGCAAGTTGATATGCAGGACTCGATCGCACTCTCTCTCTGATTCATCCATGGACGCCCCCCTTAGTGGACAGAACTGTTGGTTGAAATCAGGGGTTTTATTATGGGCCAGATGATGATCTGTCTGTCTGTCTTGATTGGACACCATCTGGCCCCAATAGAGTGGTCATCCAGGTTATGATAATGCCCGACTCAGAGAGCTTTCTGTTTTGAATAAAATGCAGTTGGTTTAGTGGTGCCACAATTGTAGTTAGTTAGTAGTAGTTGTCGTAACATTGTCTCAGGATCCCATGTTCTCAACCATGAGTATGTAGTGATGCGGAATGGTAGAAGGTACAGAACTCCACCATGTAAACATAGCAGATACAAGAACTTGAACAAGAACTTGTTCCTCTCTCGATTAAGTTACTTAACGATAACCGGATGCACCCTACCTAGGGACTTGAACGCACTAAGGTGTATGTTTGTGTTGCTCTGTTTTATGTTGCTTTCTCTATCTGTCTGTGTAACATTGTGTGCAGCTCGGTCGTTGTCTCTAAGAGAAATTTCTCCCTTGGGAGACAAATAAAGTAAACCTTGAACCTTGTAGCAGCAATAGCGTTTCAAATCATTTTGATTATTTGAAATATCTTTCAAATTTGTTGTTGCATTTGGTGGGGCAGTCAAGGCATTTAGAGGGGCATTTCCCCCCATGCCTAGATCCGGCCCTGTTGCTGGGTAGTTTTCAATTGTCAAAAAAGTTTTTCAAAGTCAAAAATGCCCCCAAAATGGCAATTCATAAAAATCACTAATCACATCGACGTCCTCACAAGTATAACAATACAAATTCAGGCTTGTGTGCATGTTCCGCATGCATGCATGCAGGCATGTTCTCTGTAGCCAACTCCTTGTCACACAGGCTGCGTTGGGGTCTTTCTCACACAAAGACTAATGGCCCAGTGTTGAAGTGTTCAAGTGGCTGCCGCAACTTCTGCAGAATAAGATCCCATCCATTACAATGTGACCTACTAGTGTCAGCAGCGCTGTGCCACATCAAACTGGCACTGCCGCAGTGCTGCCGCTGTTCAGAGAAGTACAGAATAGATATCCAACTGTTTGTCCACTGGGCCATTTCTCTGGCTTGCCTCATCAACGTTTATGAAAAGAAACTGTGGATAAGGGATAAAAGTATATCCTTTATACAAAGCAAAGAGATAGACATGACTATCTCCTCGTCCTTCATACAATGTACAAACAACATTTTCATAGTTTGTCCAAAATGTTCAGAAATTGTCAGACGATAAAAAATAATTGTTTGTTTTGAGCTAACGAGGGCTCAAAGGGGAACCCCAACTGTTTTCAAAATTTTACTGTGAGCTTACAAACATGAACCAAATGGACCCTAGCGTGTAAATTTGCTTCCATCTCTACACTTTCACTGTGTTAATGATTTTTTTTTTCAGAACTCAATTTCTAAAAAAACACAGACATGTTGCGTGGACATGTTATGTCCACACAACATCTCTAAGGTATATTAATGACATGGTAAAATGCTGAAAATGGGTGGTATTCCCCTTTAAGTGGACCATCCATCCATAATGTATTTAGGTATGTTCTGGTGCCTTCTAAAAAAGTCAACAGTTTCTATTTAAAATCTAGTGGAGTGAGACATCTAAAGCAAATGCACAGTAATACTACTCAAGTACATGTACTTAGTTACTGTCCAGTGTCCAACCACTGACTGTGCATATAGATGCAATGATTATATAAAAATAGGACTATATGCGGTTCCTTTTTTTTCTAGAGCTGCTACCCTTCCTCTCTTTCATCTGGGCCCTCTCGGGAGCCAGGGAGTGACAGGAAGATAGAAATAGCAGACTCCCATCGCTGTCATCTGGGGGTCAAACTACTCCCTGTGATACGGCTGCACAGACCAGGGTGGAAAGTTAAACACTTTAACCCCTCAAACCACCAGAGCGTCCACATTGTGTCTAAAGCCATGGCCGAAGATAAGCTCACAATGCATGTCGTAAAGTACCGGTGTAGACCCTTGAGGGACTCTAGTCAACCATACTGTATATACACAGAATAAGTGTTTAAACCTTGACTCCCTATATGGTGAAATTACCAAAACATTTCCAAGAACAGACAGCTAACAACTTATCGCATTGTATTGTTATGTATTGATGATGAATTGAGTTTATGGTAGACCAGGGTAGAAACAGCTGTTTTTTAATTTGTACTTGCTGCACTGCTTGAAGTCACTAGTTGCAACCAGGTTGCAACTAGTTGGGAGCAGCTTACAACTAGTCAAGACCAGCTTGCAAGTTGCAACTAGTCGCAAACAGATAGCAACCAGGCTGCAACTAACAGTCTAGTCACTAATTCACAATTAGAAGGTAGGTTGCAACCTGGTCGTGTAAACAAGTAACAACTAGTCGTGAAAGTGGTTATGACCCTGACGTTGGTCCCTAGTGGATCTCGCCTCTTCCTGCTACAAGCTCACATCGTGTCGCATCACAAGTTTGTAGATCTGTCATTTTCAAAAGATTAGTATAGATTTTGAAATCTTGAAATGAGACATTCTGATGACATCTGATGATTATTTTCCACTGAAGTATACTTTTACTTATTTACTTTTATTTATTCATTTATTCATGTATTTATTTACTACCCTTTCCCTCAGCACTGATCTAGTGATTTTATCTGACACCATGAGGTGTTTGCATCACAACAGCAGTAGGGATCCATGTTAGGGATGTGTGTTATTTGGGACTTCATTAAGGATTCAGTCAGCGCTGCTTTTGTTTGAGAAACATCATGCATTTCCATGTGTGTGTGTTGGCTCCTGGTGGAGTGTGGTCTCGCCCTTCTGTTCCCTGCAGAGTTTTAACGAGTACGACCGAGCCCACAGGCTTACAATGACAAAAGCCCCCCTGCATGCATGCATGCATGCATGAGAGTGTGTGTGTGTGTGCCAGAGAGAGAAAGACAGACAGAGAGAGAACGACAGAGAGAAAGAGAGAGAGAGACAGAGCTCACCTATGCGATGCTGTCTCGTACTGCTCAAAGGGGGGGTGTCAGTGGCTTGTTCAAAGACAATTAGCGAGGCCACACAGACTCAAGGCTCCAGGCTCTACAGAAGTGTAATCTTCATTACTACATGAAAAGAATGATCTGTGTATGTGTGTGTGTGTGTGTGTGTGTGTGTGTGTGTGTGTGTGTGTGTGTGTGTGTGTGTGTGTGTGTGTGTGTGTGTATGTGGGACACACACACAACCACAATGCAGGCTATGTGCTCAGATGGGGGCCCTGTGTTCTCGACAGCTCTGTTCCACTCAGCCCTCTGTTGGTTTCTGGAGCCAGACGGTTGCCTCCCACAGTGTTCAAAATGATGCTTCCGTCATACAGTCTGTGCAAAGGAAGCTCTGCAAGCCATCCAGGAGCGGAGCGGATGTCCCGCCCCTTCAGAGCTCCAGTTTTAGGCAGCTGCAGGCTGCCTAATAAACAGACGTGGGGAATGTGAAGATGGAAGGGTCGCAGAGAGACCAGATAGTCAATCAGAAGTTGTGGCGTTGCTGAGAGACCAGACAGCCAATCAGATAGCCGGTACAAAAAGGCTCAGAGGTCGGAGAACAATTCTGCAGAAATAATACAGCAGCTGCCAATTAATTGACAATGCATCAATTCTTGTTTTGTCTTTACAGATGCATATACCGTATTTGTCCTAATGTATATCTAAAAGCATAGCATAGTAAATTCTTTGATTATTTAGATTTACATTAGGACAAGCTCAGCGGCCTTGTGGTTAGATCCTCTGTCCACCCTGAGACTGGGAAGTTGGGGTTCGATCCTCGGCCAGGTCATACCAAAGCCTATAAAATGGGACCCTATTGGGGCAAAGTCATGGTGTCATGTCCAGGGGTTGTACTTGTGCATGAATCTGCCTCACGCTACAGAAGCAGGAGACAGGTTCCTGACCCATTGCCCTCATGTCTCGACAAGGCTTACTATAATAAAGCCTTGCTGCTTACTTTCAGTAATAGAAATTAAAATATGAAATGTGAATACTGTAGATATATTTCCATGAATGGAAATGAACGAACAGATTGACAGCTTGTCTTTCGGGGGCTATAGTTCCAGACTCTGTTATGGCGTTCAGAGATTGTGGAACAGTTTGTCTGGCTATATTCAGCCTCCTGTGGTTAGTGTTTGGTGGTTTAGGGTTAGGTTTGGTAGACACGCTAAAACTCTAAAGTACTGGGAAGATAATCAGAGGGACACTTATGTGTTTTATTAGAGGTAGCTAAACAGGTAGGAAAAAAGTCAAATAACAAGGGAGCGCATGGTCAAAATAGAATTGCAATGAGGCAGAAATGCATGTGCAGCAAAGTAGAGAAACAGGTTCAGCAGATATGTATGAAAAGCAGCAGATATTCATACATTCATTCAGCAGAGCTAGGACTCTTTTTTCCTTTTTTTTTCATCACAGCCTCAATACCCAAAACACAAAAGAAATCTGAAAGAAATTTGTCTGACAAAATATTTCAGTACTTGGGAAACCTAGATCCATTCAAATGTGATTCCATTGAGTATGTTGGAACACATACCGCTCTCTCTCTCTCTCTCTCTCTCTCTCTCTCTCTCTCTCTCTCTCTCTCTCTCTCTCTCTCTCTCTCTCTCTCTCTCTCTCTCTCTCTCTCTCTCTCTCTCTCTCTCACACACACATACAGTACAGTACAGACAGACAGACAGTCAGACACACACACACACACACACACACACACACACACACACACACACACACACACACACACACACACACACACACACACACACTCTGTCTCTCTCACTCTCCCAATTCATCCTCATTGCGCTCTGTGTCAATGTTGCCATGTCCACGTTATTGTAAGTGGCTGTGGGCTTGCTTTTCCTGGGAAGTCGCTTGTAAATATTCTGTGTGTGTGTGTGTGTGTGTGTGTGTGTGTGTGTGTGTGTGTGTGTGTGTGTGTGTGTGTGTGTGTGTGTGTGTGTGTGTGTGTGTGTGTGTGTGTGTGTGTGTGTGTGTGTGTGTGTGTGTGCGTGCGTGCGTGCGTGCGTGCGTGTGTGTGTGTGTGTGTGTGTGTCATTTGTATTTGCCTGTTCTTAGCCCATTATTGTGACTCTATGTTGTCTGTATTTTGATTTGCATTGCACACTTTTTTCTCTTTTTATTGTGAAGTTCCGTACAGCACTTTGGTACAATGAAAATTGTTATAAAATGTAAATGAATATGATTTGATTTGTTTCAGTTTAACCACTTTAATCCATATGTATGAGCTTGTAGATGTGCTCTTGTCAAATAAATCTCTAAAAGGGTTTTGAGCCGTGTCAAACTTCATTAAGTAACAGGGTCTGTAGCCTATGTACTGTATGTCCATTCCTGGGTCCGTATGCCCAAGCACAAAAAGCTGCAACACGGTAACTCTCTCATTTTCTCGTCGTCTCGGACACGGGAAGGCTTGCCGGAACCGGCCCACCACCCTGGGCATGCTCCTGTGGTGTTGGAAGACCTCCCGAGGACCTCCACACAGTACAGTTGCACCGCTCACTTCACACAAGTGTGATTTGAAAAAATACCGAAGGTTTTTGAAAACATTTTTACAGCAAGGTGTGTCCTTTTCAAGACATTTTTTTTTAAAGTATTTAATAACAGTTTTTTTCCAAGTATGTCTTGGAATTTGGTTCTGGAAGTTCTGACTGACCTGCCCTAGTTGCTTATTTCGGCCTGGTTTTTCATGTAAAGACCTAGTTTCTGGTTTCTCATTGCACAAAAAAATAAATCTGGCAACGCTGGCTGTGTGCTCACGTGACCATGTGCTGAGCTGCAGTGCAGATGTTGTCTTTTAGACTCATGGTAATCACCGGCTTGGGGCTACTCTCCGCTCGGCCCTGGTCTTTAACAGCATGTAAGCACTTACTCATTTGGCTTATAATACCATGGTTAGGAAACCTTAAAAGAGCCTACAGTTTACACAGAGACAAGCTAACGACGCTGCTCTCCTCCCCCCTGTCTCATCCAGCCATGGAAAGTAACTGAAGTACTAGTACCTACAGTACTAACTGTACTTTTGGCACAAGTTTGAGGCACTAGTGTACTTGACTGGAGTGATTGCACTTGTACAATTCTTTTACTTTTACTCTAATAAATGTCTGAGGGAACTATTTTTACTTATTTTCTTTCTACTGAAGTTATTTTAAGATGTTTACTTGACTTGGTCTAATTGAGTTGATGAATATTTTCACTCTTGAGAGCGCGGAACTATTTGGTTTCATGTTTACACTCTCAAGAGTAGCATCTGGTTAACCAACTTTTCATCTGGTTAACCAACTTAGCTGGAGGACCACCTGGAACCCTCTCAAGGACCGCCGTTGGTCCCCGGGCCACTGGTTGAAAACATATAAATACATCACTTCTGCCCTATGTTGTTTGAAAAAAGCAAATCTACAAGCGCATCGCAACACGTTCTGCAAAAAACTTGTGGAACACACCATGGGGAAGAGCAACTACTTACTTATTAGTTTAGAGTCTCAGTACTTGTTGAGTATACAGGACCCAGCTGATGGCTGAAGGAAGGCATGTCTACATGTGGTGCTGTGGGGCTGAAAGAGCCACATCACAGGCTGTTAGCAGAGAGAGAGAACATGATGAGGGAAAGTCCACCACGCTCATTCCCATGGAGAAAATAGGAGTTCGACTGGTGGTATGTGGTTTGACTGGCCATCTGTGTGTGTGTGTGTGTGTGTGTGTGTGTGCGCGCGTGCGCAAAAGATGCATAGCTAAAGCAGTTGTTCTGAATACACATTTATTCTAGAAGGCGTTTTTAATTGTATGCACATCTCTCATTTTTTGTGTTAGAGAGGGGAGGGGGTCACAAAAGATTGATTTACTCAAAAAGGCATGGTGAATGCATCAAATATGTTGAAGTTATCAGTACATTTGAAGAGTGTTGTGTGCATGCATGAATGCGCACGTGTGTGTGTGGTGTGTGCATGGCAGCGTGCATGCAAGTACGGTAGAAAGGTGAAGTGGTGTTTAGCTAACAGCATACTTTACCTTTAATCTTGCTAAGTCTTACAAGTGTTAATGTGAGGCCCCTGACTCAAGGTGTGCTTATCAACCAGCAGCTGTCCAGGGGGGCGTCTGGGTGACTGTCTGTGTGAAACTCTATCCTGCCAGCCTTCCTTTCATTGTACACATCATTATACCAGATCACATATCTGACTATCAGCATGTCTGTATGTATACGACGTGCTTTTATCTCCAAACACTTCATCTGATGAGGGAGGGGTGGGCGGCAGGGTTAGTACCATATGGCTGCTGATGTTAGCCAGCAGGTAGTTCCAACATTTTTTGCCCCTGGCTCAAACCAAATATTTATTTGGGTGTCCTTGACATGAACATGTTTGAGAAAGACTCTGCTCTGAAACAACATTGGACAATAAAGTTTGATGCCTGTAGTATTAAGTTATAGATATTGTCTCCACCTGGCCAAAGGCATGGAAGAGTATGTTTTACGCTCCGTCCATGTGTCTTTGCTGTTGACCCATTGGGTCATTGTTGACCCAGTCGATGCCAAACTGGACACACATTTTTCTCCATACATCACCTAAGCAGACAGGTGTTGATCACATCACATGACCATATATGGTATGGACTGGCTCTATAGTCATGTCATCATTATACCTGTATGTGGTCCATTTGAATTTTAAAAAGTATGAATTATCCCAGCCTACCTATTAAAAAAGTAAAAGAAATATCTGACCTACGAACCGACCTATGTTTCTCCAAACATATTGTGTCATGTTTTACAATAGTAGCCACGTAGAACTAAAGCATTTTGTGTATCAAGTTCTTGGTTAGGTTTACGGTCTCGACTCTTGACCGAAGCCATCTAGTAGAACAGTTGCATATTGAGGGTACAGTAAATCGTGCCTGCGCCCGTTCATAAAGCCTTGAACTGGAGCAAAGTGTTGTAAATGTTGGAAATACATTGTTTTCAACAAGGGCCGTGCCCTAAGAGCTATTTTAGGCATGCATGCAACAACAACAACAACAATACATTATTCATAAGGTGCCTTTCAGGGCAATCAAGGTACAACTGTTTTAAAGTCTCTGTTATGTTTATGTTTATACTCCAAGAATCTGGTCAGGGTGCAGTGACCAGGATGCAGTTTAATAGAATAGATAGTGTGTTTTTAATATAGAATCATTCATAGGTCAGCTATTTTCAAAAGGCATGGACGCCAGCCTTGTCAAACTGATTTGAACACCATATGAGGGACTGTATAGTCCCTCGCATGGTGATATGGTTATGCAATGTCTGTATCATCTGCATAATTATCCTGCGCATTGAGTTTGTTTTCCATGAGTTTGAGCCAGTGGGAGCATGTGGATGTTGAACAGAAGAGACTCTGGAACAGATCCTTGGGGAACTCTTCATGTCATTGTTGTAACACTGTAACACGTGCAATTATTCCGGTTTACTGGTGTCTGCGTGGTCCACATGGACAGTCCACATTCCAGACTAAGTGTCCAATATTTAAGTATTCCTGGTTTTGGATTAAGTGCTGAATTCTGACTTCTCCTGCCGGTAAAAGACATTTACATTTTTCCTTAATAAATAAATAAAAACTTTTATCTGGCGTGGGACAAATGTCACCTTGTGACAGATTCTGGCGTGAGATCAGGCTGCAAAATGCTTAGGGGGCAAAAGGACAATTTAACCCCACATCTTTCCCCCGTTTGCCTCTGTTTGTTGAGATAGCCTGTTAAACAGCCTGGCCTCTGTACAATAACACTCACAGAAGCAAAAAAAGTGAGAGTGTGGTGAATAGAAATGAACACCTTATTTGACCCTGTGTGGAGTGAAGTTAAGTAGCCTATTGAATTCCGGCTCCAGACGAGGTATGAGTGCATGTCCTCTTTACTGTATGTAGTTATGTACAGTAGCAGAATCTAGTTTAGTGAACGTTTTTTGAAGATTTTTGAAGACCATGTTTTTTCTGTTCTGTGGACACTATGGAACATACAGTATAAGACGATAAGCAACATAAGGCAATAATTAAAAATGTAATTATTCTTTAAAGAGATATTCCACTTTCAAAAAAACTTTTGCTCATTTTATACTCAGTCTCATGTGAACACTCCAGACAGTTTATAAGTTACTCTATTCTTTTTCATTTACAGTTTTCAAAAAGATGAGTTGTTTTTGAATAATCTGTCATGGTTAAAATGGAGTTTAACGTTTTTTATAGGAAGAGGGCAGGGCCACTAAAATGAACATCAAATATCTAAATACTGAATGGAGTAACTTATAACAGATACTTGCCATGGGCAAGTATCTGGCCAAGGAGTGTTTTTTGTGCAAAACTAATGTTTGAAATGGATTAAGAATCATCAAAGCCCCTAGTTTGACATGGCACATAATGCAAAAAATGTGTTCCATAGGATTCATCAAATAGAAAAACATGGTTTACAAAAATCTTCACGAAACCTTCACTTACCGTGAATACACAATGACCTACACTAATGGCTCTGTAAGAGGCAGGCCGTCTTGAGAGGGTCTGTGTGTATCTGGGTGTCTGTGTTTGTGTGTCTGTTTGTGTGGTCTTTCTGTCGATGTTGCAGTTGCAGTTGTGAGGTTTCTTTTAGCTTTGATCCGTGCATGCAGGAAGGGACACAACATCTTCCCCACTTCCCTTCTTTACTGAATGGGCCAATAAGTGGTTCACAAGTTCACACAGCCCCCCGCCAGCTTCCCACCTGCCAACGAACAACACTGCCAACTGTGTTTATCCCGGATCAGACTTCAAAAATATGCTGAACTGATATTTATATTATTCATGGGCATAGAGCTTGTGTCAAGGTTCAGCTCTATTGTCCCACTGTAAATTATGTTTGTAGTTGTGTCAAGCAGGGAGCTGTCACATCCATTAAAAGTTAAACACGCACTTGCGCACGAGCGCGTGCGCACACACACACACACACACACACACACACACACACACACACACACACGCACAAAAGCACATGCACAGACACACAAAGCAAACCAGACAAAACCATACTGTAGTGGCAAAGTCCTGATTCAGCAGCAGTAACATTAGGATTTTCCCTCAGTCAGTTGATCCTTCACATCCATATGCATGAAACAGCCAGGATGATTTGTTAATTTTACAAACACAGTGCTTATATGAGGCAATCTAAAATCCCCCTACATCTGGGGATTATAATACAAATACACAAACCCGTGGACACAGCGCACTCTGGTGCTCTGAGATCTGATGCAATGCAAAAATGCCAAAGCAATAGACCCTGGGCAAAGTGCAGAAACAACGGGTCATATTGAGCATGCTAAATGAATGTCCACATGGGAAAATGACATTAGAGCTTAATGGTTAGCGACAATGGATGATCCATTCATGAATGGATGGCTGGATACACTTTGATCATCTGTCTGTTCCTTCCATTAAGTCTGACTGTCTTGTCTGCAAGTCATTCCGTCTGTGTCTGTCTCATCTCTTAAGACCGTGAGACATGTGTTCTTAAGGATATGAGACAGGTGTCCTCATGTCCCATATACAGCATGTTCTTAGAGAATAGGGCCCTGGTTTCATGTTTAAAACATTTGATTTCATCTCGTTTTCCCTCTAAGGTTGTGAATATTGGGTTTTGCTGCCTGTTTATCAAAATAATCAAAGGGGGGTGGAGTGGAGCCGCTTTGTGCCTACTCCATAGTGCAGGAGTATTTAAAGGGAAATTCCACCCATTTTCAACTTTTTTTCTGAGAGTGTACAAATGTGTGTTCCATTTGTACGCTCTCAGAAAAGTCCATTAGCATGGTGAAAATACATCTTGATGATGTTATCAAGATGTTTCACCATGTTAGTGGTTTTCTTCAGACCTCCATTTCTTGGGAACACAGAATGGGAGAACTTTTTATCATGTCCACCCAGCACCTCTGGGGTATAATAACGATATATTAGAATGTTGAAAATGGGTGGAGTTCCTATTTAACCTACATTATGCACATTACATTATGCAATTCCGTACACTCACACAAAGAGAAAAACTCAAGATGTCCAGTGTTTGTGTCAGTCAGTGTTCTACTGTGAAGTCACTGCTTCCCTGTTGGGGAAGAACACAATTTAACCCTGTTCTCATTTGAGGTGGAAACAGAAGCAGCAAAGGAACGATTTGGCACAAGGTTTAAGGTGTATGTGTGTTTATCAACGTGTCTGCACAGGTCAAATCACCACTGTTCATTTAATCTTGTGTGCAAATGGATCTGTCCATTGGGTGACTTTTCTGTATGTAGGATAAGGCAAAGCCCCCTATTTTTTGTGTTTATTTCTTGTGATTATTTCTTTATAACCCATTCTAATAATCCTACACAAGTTCATAATGGGAATACAAGTTAAAATAGGTAAAGACACAATAGTTAAAAAGGATAAAAGTTCATGCATATATGTATTTTGTTTTTGTCATTGTTTTATGTAATGGTTTATCTCAAATAGTAGATTTCTTGCCTGCTTGCAAAAGTAGACAGTGCAGTTGCACTTTTCCGCCGCTAGAGGGCAATACACTCCTGTGAGAAGTGGGTTACTGACAGTCAGGTCAACGGGAAGTCAGTACATTCCTGTTGAGTGAGGGCTGGGCAAAACATGTCGTCTCATCGTGTGTGTGTAAATCTATGTTTTGCAGGTGAGATATCAAAAGTGGGTTCATACAGGCATATGAAACAGTATATTGGATTAGATGGGCGTATGTTTGGGGTGGGAAAGATGGCCATATGCGACCACAATATGATGATATGATATGTACTGCTGCATGTTCTGCTTGGTATTTTGGTGGGTTAGCTCAGCTAATGCTAATTAGAGGTCAGGCTGCAGTAGCCCTACATGTCTATGAATCCTAGATTCGTAGACATACTTCGACTGCATCACTTGCTCTAACATTTAACTGTGGGCGCTCTTTGCGTGCTAATCATTCAATGTGCACTCACCCATTAAATGATTCCAAAGACGTGTGGTCTCATATAGTCCTCTACTTTCATATCCATGTCAAAGTTGTGGCGGAAAACGTCTGCTTAGTCAAATATATCCACTTTTCGCGAGACGCACACAGACATCTCTCCCTTCAGACAAAGGGGATAATAATATCAGCTGCACCTGATCGCTGCAAACGTCATCATCACAAAAGGTTTGGGGAACACAATTGGCAGGTGGTGATGACGTTTGCGGCAATCGACAGGAAGTTTACGTGAATCTGTCCATCGATCATTCCGGGGCCCTTGCTTGATGAGACAGTCGCGCGTGTGGACGTCGTGAAAAGTGGATATATTTGACTAAGCAGACGTTTTCCGCCACAACTTTGACATGGATATGAAAGTAGACGGAATGATTTAATGGGTGAGTGCACATTGAATGATTAGCACGCAAAGAGCGCCCACAGTTAAATGTTAGAGCAAGTGATGCAGTCGAAGTATGTCTACGAATCTAGGATTCATAGACATGTAGGGCTAAGGCTGCAGTAGGCCCTAAAGCAACTGTGCTCGTCTGTTATGAATGTAATATTCCTAACTCACTGCAGTGGTAATATGCCATATTGGATATTATACTATTTGAAAGACTGTAAGTTTGCCACGTAAACCTAATTAGTGATATGATTTGCTTATGGATTATGTATTTGTCCAGTCATGTCCAGTCAGTCAGTCAGTCAAGCCGGGCTTTGGGCCTGATCAGTTAGGGCCCAATTAGGGCCAGGCCTCAATTTTCAAGCCCGTTGAGAACTTTACGACAGGCGCATCCACACCCCAAAAATAACCCTTAGCCCCATGCGGGTACCGATTCTCCTAGAATACTTTGATCTCACTACAGTATCTGAGTATTTTGCACACAAATAGATCTGTTATATTTTCTCTCCCTTTCCTCTCCCTTTCCCATTGATATTGAGATGGTTTATGTGGTTGTGTTGTTTGAAGTTGCCACAATAAAAGAGTACATTTGGATGAGTAATTGTTGGCATGGCATGTTCTTCATATTATGGGCAAAGCTCAGGTCGTTGCTATTCTTGTATACTTAAATAAACAAGGATTTCTGCCAATATTTATTATTTCTGATGCCGTCGGCTCTGTGCTTGGTTTGGTGGTGACTGACTGGGAGACGTGAGGCAGGTCGCTGCCTGTCCATACATGTCCTGTGTGAAGGAATCGACTCTGTGCTGTAGAGCAGTGGTTTCCAACCTTTTTGATTCCAGGGCCCACTATTTATTTAGAATTAGCCCCACCGACCCCAAACTGAAGATTTCTTCCAGGCTTGATTTTGGACACAAAACTGGCCAAAATGATCATTAATCTTCTACGTGCCCTAGTTGTGTAGGCTAATTCAGATGATGAATATTTTAACTCTTGAGAGTGTAAACAGGTGCTCCCCGGACCACCTGTTGAAAAGCCCTGCTGTAGATCATGTAGCTTAAATCAGAAGAGGCTGGCGGGGCATCGCATTACAGCTGGGGTTTGATACATCAGGGGTAGACAACCGTAGGCACAGACCAACATTGGTACTTCAGAGGGTGATCACAGGCACACTGGCACAAGTATGATTTAGCTTTTAAATTTAAAGTTATGTCCACTCACATCCTCATGTAAATTACATCCTTCACATAATTCTACATTCATTCAAACTCACATTCATTGAACTCTTGACTGGGGGAACAGTGGTAATAATAATTGAGTCTAAAAATCATACATCCTTAAAGAAAATATTCTTAAAGAAGAGAAAACATAAAAGGTTGATGTGTGTAGCGTCAATGGACAATCAAAATCAGATATAAATATATCATTTTGATGTGGTTTTAGAAGCATAATGTCGATATCGCACACCGACTATCAAGAAAACAAAGACACGGCTCTTCATCCTGAATACCCCTGTTATACATGTATGATGAGGGACATTAAAATGTCCAATAGATCATTTATCATATTCCTAAGTGCTTTAGAGTCAAAGCACTTGAAATGAATAAAAATGGATTTAGTCAAATCTATACGATATGTTAATAAATATGATATCTGCCGCTGCTCTTGTAAACCGTTTCATGCCATGAATAATAGATCCAATCATGATTTATAATTCATTCCCAAGTCCCAAGCTCTTGTTAATACTGTGTGTGTGTGTGTGTGTGTGGGGTGTGTGTGTGTGTGTGTGGGGGTGTGTGTGTGTGTGTGTGTGTGTGTGTGTGTGTGTGTGTGTGTGTGTGTGTGTGTGTGTGTGTGTGTGTGTGTGTGTACTTCTTGCAGTCAGGTCTGATTCGTGTATCAGATGAGGAGTTCTTCATCGCTCCGCTGTCCCAGCACCTGGCCGCTCAGCACAACTACAGCGCCCCCGGCGGTCATCACCCGCACGTTGTCTACAAGCGCTCCGCCGAGCACGCCATCCACGGTGGACCTGGCAACCCGTCTTCCTCCCTGTACAGCACGGCCAAACCTGGCAACCCCTACCTGCATCAGCATCACCACCAGCGGCACCATGACTACCAACACGGGAAGCTGCAGAGGCAACACTTCTGTGGTCGCCGCAAGCAATGTATGTAAGGGACCCTTCTTACTTTACAGGCTACTTTAAGAACCCTAGGGCAGAGGTTTTCAACCTTTTAAATACTAGGGCCCGCTATTTTTTCTGCATTTTAGCCACGGACCAACATTTGATGTTAAGGTCAGTCTCTCTGACCCGAAACTAAGGATTTTCAGGTTTTGGTCCACAATTTAATAGATTTCATTTTACGATCTCAAGAGTTGCAGATCTATAATGGTCCATTTGGTTACAAACTCTTGATCAATTAGCTTTGGACACTCCGGGTCCAAAGCGTCCAATGCTAATTGAGCTAATTGAGGACCACCTGGAGGATTCCAGGTGGTCCTCAACACTGTAGAAAACCACTGCCTTATGGGATCTATGTATTTCCATCAATGCTAAACGCCTTAACCTTAAACTACTTTGCCTTTTGTTTACCTTGTTTGTTTTTAATAGTTAAAGTTATTGATGGATCAAAGTGGTGATTTTTGGCCGATACTCCGATGTTTAATGTAACAATTTAACCGAGAGCTGATATCGAATACAGAATACAGATATATGCTTGTTTAGTTTGAGGCAAAATCTTATGGTTTCCACTTCCAGACATGCATGCATGCAATTCAATTTAGGTGTCTTGTCAGATGCTTAAGAGTCGTTGGAAGTTGTTTTTATTTCCACCTTTTGTGCCAGAGAAACTACACATCTAACAATACAAGAAATACTGTCAATGTCCAGAATCTACAGCTTGATAGACTACAGATGCAAAATGTATGCTTATCGAGTGACAGTTTGCTGAAATATGCACGTTGCTGTATCAATGGTTCTCAAACATTATCATGTCAAAATTATATTCGTGGCCAGGGGCTCCCATCTCAAAATATACTAGAACGTGCTTTAATTCCTTTATGAAATGATGGAAAGATATCAATGAATTCGTTTTTTAATTCAAGAAAGGTTTTAGCTTTTTTGGTACTGATTTTTTTTAGTCTTTTGAAATAACATTAATTAAATTAAAACCAAAATTTAGGAAACATAAAAGGCACCCATAAAAATGGGGCCGCGACCAAATCATGGCTCCCGACCCAGTAGTGCACGAGAGAACAGCAGACCATTATCTCTAGCTGCCAGAAAGCAGCATGGTCCTGTCCACACTCTCATGGGCCGTTGCGCACCGTCGACTTTTCTCACTTTATGTGTGACCTTTGAGCACGCCCGGCCAGGACGTCTCTGGCTAAACCCTTGTCTCACACCCCCCTCACCCCCACCCCACACAGATGCTCCCAAACCTCCCCCTGCCGACGCTGACCTCTACGTCATGCCCGATGAGTTTGAGACAGATGGACAGCAGCAGGGCAGGGCCAGGCGGTCACCCATCAACTCCAACAAGGTGGGAGGGCTGAACGTAGAGACGCTGGTGGTGGCAGACAGGAGGATGGTGGAGAAGCATGGCAGGGACAACGTCACCACCTACATCCTCACCGTCATGAACATGGTGAGAGACTCCACTATTTTACTTAAGTGCAGGAGATATCAATACTGCTAGTGTAAATGTGCAAAAGTTTGCTACGCCAAAATGCCACTTAGAGTACCAAAAGTACAAATAATGTACTCATTTCATGAGTGTTCAAATGTATAAAAACATGTATTAGTCTTGAATTTCAGTGTGGAAGATTAATTTCCAAGGGGCGGTTACAAAAAATAATCAAGCGCTGGCCACTAAAGCCACGCTGGTCACTAAAGCCACGCTGGTCACTAAAGCCACGCTGGTCACTAAAGCCACGCTGGTCACTAAAGCCACGCTGGTCGCTAAAGCCACGCTGGTCACTAAAGCCACGCTGGTCACTAAAGCCACGCTGGTCACTAAAGCCACGCTGGTCACTAAAGCCACGCTGGTCACTAAAGCCACGCTGGTCGCTAAAGCCACGCTGGTCACTAAAGCCACGCTGGTCACTAAAGCCACGCTGGTCGCTAAAGCCACGCTGGTCGCTAAAGCCACGCTGGTCGCTAAAGCCACGCTGGTCACTAAAGCCACGCTGGTCGCTAAAGCCAACTATAGCACCACTACCTGGCCAACGCCAGAGCTACGCGCAGTTGCATCTGCTAGTTATGTTTACAAATGGGCGGACGCACAGCCCAGACTCACCGATAGAACATTAGGCACATTGCTATCGTCCATCTCGTATGCCACAACATCCGCCCCCATTACATTGGAATCCATTCAAAACAACAACTTTCCAATTCCTTTGGAATTCATCCATTCATTTCTCAAAATAATCAATTTTTTTGTGAAAAGCACCCTCCTTTTAGATACTTAGAGTGTTTACCACCAGTTGGAACCTAAGCCAAGACCTCAAATGACCAACAGGGAGGCTCCAAGAAGTGGTTGTACCATTTAAAAAGTCCCACTTTTGAATAGTGTGTCACTGGGATCTGATTGGTTGCCTGGCACACATGCGATTCCATTTAGAAGTGTCTTATCATGTCTTGTTGAGTCGTTGATCAGCCAGTGTTTTGATGCAGGTATCCAGTCTGTTCAAGGACGGCACCATTGGGACGGACATCAACATTGTGGTTGTCAGTCTGCTGCTGCTGGACGAGGAGCCGGTGAGTCCGTGTCCTCACTGTTTGATCCTGCCTCTTTTCTTTGGCCTGTCTCTAATGTGTTCCAGTGTTGCCACGTTTTAGCATATAAACAAGCAACCAAGGTATTTGAAAACAAGCCCAAAGACAAGTGACGAGTCAAACTATTGTTCATGCGAATGAATATGTATTTGGACTTCCGTTCCCCCATGTGGTACTACTTTGTGCCCTTTTTTAAGATGTTTGGAATATAGGATTGATGTGGTTGCACTGAAGCAAGCCCAAATAAGCAACTAAGCCTAGAAAAAAAGCAAAAAAAGAGAAGAACAAACAACACAAGCTACCTATATTTGAAGCGACTTTGCATAAAACTAGCCAAGCACACTTATTATAAGCGGACATGGCAACATTGAGGAGTGCTTCTACGGCCATGCGTCCACCAAAGTGTTTATTTTTCCCCAGCTGAAAGTGCAAGGCATTTTTCTTAAAGCGCTCATGTGGGAGCGCTTGAGGGGGGAGCGGTTTCTCAATGATGACAGTGAAGAGTGCAGCCGTCTGCCCAAAGCAGGACATTTTTCAACTCTCGGCAACCAGATTTGGCAAAAGACACAAAGCGGTCAGGTTTGGGAAAACAATTCCAAAAGAAGCATCTAGGCCACATGAGCACACACACGACCATCTGAAAAGGTTCATAGTGCATCATGCTGAAACGCAAAGAAATCTTGAAAGAAATGTAAAATGGGGAATGTTTTTGAAACATTATCTATTGTACACACATTTTATACATTTCATACTTGCAACTTATTTGGGGGAGCCTGGTGCAACATATTTTCAGATAGGCATCCGCAGCAAATACATATGAATCTGTCTGTCCTTGATATGAACATGTTTTAGAACCACCACCGGTTTAAATAACATTAGACCGTAAACCTAAATAAGTAACTACACCAGGAAAACACAACCCACAACTACCAAGATTTACGAGTGACTTACGAGAAGGAAAATAAGCCCAAGGGCGCTTGTAATGAGCGAACATGGCAACATGGCAGACATGCATAAATCAGGATGAGTAGACACTCGGTGGCGAGTCACAAACAGCTCTGTGGTGTTGAGGTTAGAGTGTCCGCCCTGGGACTGGGAGGTTGGGGGGTTTAATCCTGGGCTAGGGCATACCAAAGGGTATAAAAATGGCACTCCAGCATCAATAGTTCGATTGGAGGTTAGTCCCTGTCACGTATACTAACATCATGGCCAGTGGGGTGTACTTGTACATCAAGCTCATGCTAAGGGATCAGGAGATAGACTTTGACTTATGGCCCCACAAATTATGCTCTCCTCATTATTGTTGATAGCTGTGTGGAGTGAAGGGCAGGCGTCTGCCTCCTCTCACCTGTTTCTAAATGCCCAAACTATGTAGAAACCTAAACATTTCCATTTTCACATTCAATTGTGATTTCATTCTTGGAGCATGCGAGTGCTGCCCTGCTTTGAGGTGATTCTAGATCAGCCAAAATCATCAGCCGAGTACACATATTCAACACCATACGGATGTACACATACTGTATGTATGTCCGATAAACCGTGTTTAAGATTTTTTCTACTACTGCTAATTACTGTATATTTTTACGTCAGTAAATTAATGAATGTATAACCCCAAATGGAAAAAAAATAAATTAAATCCTCTTAGCTCACATTGTATTGACCTATACTTTCCTTTACCATTTTTTTCCAAACTGTTTTCATTTCAATCAATCACATTCTGACTGGTAGTTCAAGGCAACTTCAGGTTGAAGTCACATTGCTTTTATCCAGCACAAACCGCAAAAGAATAAATCACAGATTTCAATTACATTGGTTACATTGGTTGCTTCTCAGAATGATGAAACTAATCCCACTCCGATCTGGATGCCAAATCAGATTTCAGCTGCTGGCCTTAACCAGGACCAAATTATAAATACAGCAGTATTATTTCTTCAATCTGCTATTTTTGGTATTTAGTTTTTCTCCCAAAATGAAAACGTAAGATATAGATAATTGTTTTTGATCTGTACTGTCTTGCAGCTGGGTCTGAACATCAACCACCATGCAGACCAGTCTCTGAACAGTTTCTGCCAGTGGCAGAGTGGTCTGGTGGGGAAGGCTGGGAAACGACACGACCATGCTGTTCTACTGACCGGACTGGACATCTGCTCCTGGAAGAACGAGCCATGTGACACCCTAGGTACTGTCTCTCTGTGTCTCTCTCTCTCTGTCTCTCTCTCTCTCTCTCTCTCTCTGTCTCTCTCTCTCTCTCTGTCTCTCTCTCTCTCTCTCTCTCTCTCTCTCTCTCTCTGTCTCTCTCTGTCTGTCTCTCTCTCTCTCTCTCTCTCTCTCCCTCTCCCTCTCTCTCTCTCTCTCTCTCTCTCTCTCTCTCTCTCTCTCTCTCTCTCTCTCTCTCTCTCTCTCTCTCTCTCTCCTCTCCCTCTCTCTCTCTCTCTCTCTCTCTCTCTCTCTCTCTCTCTCTCTCTCTCTCTCTGTGCAGAAGTCTTCAAATGTCTAAAACTATTTACAAAAATAGATGATCCACAAAAAATAGATGATCAAATAATCATAGTGGAGTAAAATACTGGAAATTGGAAATACATCAAGTGGATATATCTCATAATTATGCCTAGTACTGTGCTAAAAAGGACAAACTTCACCACTCAATTCAATCTTTCAATCTATCTTCATATAATTGAAGATCTCTAATTTACATGATAACATACCACTATGTTATCGCGCCTTCCAGGCGGATCATCGATGAGGAATCCAAGCTAATACACACTGCAGACTGTCTTTTCCTGAAAATTTGCAATGCGAAAATGGAAGCCATTGTTCCCCTGATAATAAAAATATAAACATACAGTATATATATTCCTTGAAATGTTAAAAAACAAAATCGGATAAACGATGATACGCATGGAAGATGTTTCTGAACTGCCCAAAGCCCTCCTGTGAGAAACAGACCGAGTGGAAAAATGAATATTTGTATTTTATCATGTACATTAGTGAGGACCTATTATATGAAGATAGGTTGAGAAGTTGTGAAGTGGACCTTTAAGTAAATCTACTTAAATGTACTGTAATTTACACCACTGGCCATATGGCTAGAGGAGCAACAAACACTTGGAACAGTTGGCTGGGAACATGAGCGTTACTCATTTTATGTAGGAGGTACAAAAGGCCTCACAGAGGTCACTGCAAGGTCACTCCAACTATGATGGACGGATTCCATGTGACGTGGATTGTTTTGCAGTGCAATGCAATGCAATGCAAATGGTGAATAAACAACATGTGGTTGTCAGGCTGAACCGTGTATATTCATGATTTATGTTGCTCAGGAGGGGGGGGGGGCTTTAGAATACACAGGCAGACAGACAGACAGACTGGAGGCAGGGGGTCTCATTGCCACCAGGTATATCATAAACAGTCCAATCTGTCCTCGGTGGGTTTTCATATTAACGCCGTTTATAGCATGCGGGGGATTCTGAGGTAGCACATTGCAGCTGGCACACCCCTCTCTGACATTGTTTGTGTGTGCGCACGCGCGTGCACGTGCGTACAGTACGCATGTGACAGACATAGTTGTTGTCGGCCAGATGTTTCCAGATGTCCCAAACCACAAGAATGTGTTTTGAGATGCAGAGAGAGAGAGACAGACAGAGAGACATGGAGACAGAGAGCGCACGAGTGAGAGAGATAGAGAAGGATGGAGTCAGAGACTAAGAGAAAGAGAGAGGCAGCAAAGAGGAAAGACAAAGAGAGAGAGAGAGACAGAGTCAGAGAGAGATGTGAGGCCCTGATATGATTATGTTCTTTGTGTCACTGTTACAGTCTAACCAATTAGTGTCCCTGTCAGGCTTAAGACATGGTGAGAGACTGTAGCGTCCGTCCATGTGTGCCAGCCCAGCATCCGTCCATGCGTACGTGCACAGCTAATCTCTGGCACTGTTGGCCTCCGTTGGAACTGTGCAGACATACTCAGTGACTGACTTTCAGCGTTGGTCAATATTACTTAGGAAAGTAACTTTTTTTTAAACTATTTTACTCGTTACCCCTTAGACAAAGTAATATCATTACTTTACTTATTACTGGAATTGAAGAGTAATATATTACATCTTACGTTATTACTTTCCCAAGTTCTCAACCCCGACCTTTGAAAAAATAGAGATGTAAACATAATCTGTTTAGCGAGCTCTTTTTAGAACTGAATCCAATTTATTGGAATAATAATAGACTCCAATCCCACAAACTGCACCTGAAAACAAAGCCAACAAAATGCAACATTGTAAACATCTTTCTTAGATAAAAAATAATAATAATAAAAGGACCAGAGAGAAGCAATTTGAACATTTTAACATTGAATCACAAAACAGACCTGCAACTAACAAAAACAGATTTCGAAATTTGTCTCTTTGACTTTTGAAACTTTTTCACAATTGTTTTCAAAGACAGTTGAAGTCTTGTACTTAAAGGTAGGGTAAGTGATTTGAAATTCATGGTGTAGTACCAGCCTGGTGCACTAGGGGCCCCCAAGAGTAGCTATCCTGATTGGAGGAGAATTCACCCTCCACCTGGGGAACTTTTATTAGCTCCTCTGCTAACGTGGGGGAGGGGGAAACTCCACATATGGTCTGCACACCTTATAATAGAGCATTTTAACAGATTTTTTTTTGGGTGATATCTGACCTTTAAAAATAAAATACAAAATAAAGCAGCAAGCGATTTGTAGTGTACATAACTGTGCGCAGGATGCAGCGTGTGGACTGGATCTACAATCTAGTGCACATCTCTGTTGTTACAGTACCTGTCGATAGCTTGTAAATCTGTTCTATTTTTGCATGTAACAACAAGCTAATTTTAAACAAGTAACTTGACATTACTTGCAAAGTAATGCTTTACTTATTACCCATTTTTGCAGAGTAATCTCGTTACTTTACTTTTTGGAGCAAAAGTGGAGCAATACTATTACAGCAATATGTAATCTAAAATTCCTTACTGCCCAACACTGCTGACTTTTGTCAGCAGTGTTGGTCAAAAAAAAAAAAAAAAAACATTTTCATGTTATTCATTTTCTGTAAATTTAGGTCCCATTTTTATCGTTCTACAGTCTTGTTTGAACATTTGTATCTATTTGATCTGTATGCCATGGCGGCTCCATGGCTTCTGTGACATCTATGCCCTGCTGTGTGGATGACTTATACCTGTCCCATGTCCTGTGTGTCTCATGTCCTGTGTCTAGGCTTTGCTCCCATCAGTGGAATGTGCAGTAAGTACAGGAGTTGTACCATCAACGAGGACACTGGTCTGGGCCTGGCCTTCACCATCGCCCATGAGTCTGGACACAAGTAGGTCAAACACCAGCCACAGCACCACTGCATTAGCCTGTTTCCTAGCATGATTTGCTGCATTCTGTGTTTTTTTTTGTTACTTTGCCACGCAGACTCACCAGATTCCTGTTTGACTTATTTGACGTATTTCACAATGTCAACTGTTACGTAGCGACGTTGCTGCTGATACTTCAACAGCCAGCACTGCACGACCTTTCTCCCTGTTGAGAAATATTAGCCCCAGTTAAAAGCTAAAACCTACGGTGAATTGGTAAACATTAGTTTTATTCATTTGTCCAATAGATTCAGATACAGTATCACAAAAACTGCCGGCTGTGTAGGGTTTCGTTTATTAATGCAGCTACAGTAGCAGCGACTAGGGCTGTTGATTATTAAAAATTTTAATCAGATTAATCACAGCTTCAAAATTATTTTTTATCATGATTAATCACCATTCGGACTATATCCAAAATATGCCATGTTTTCCTGTGCAGGAATTGAACACTTAAAAAATAAAAATCAATAAATGCCATTAACTCATTATTTTCAACAGCCTTAGTAGCGGCACATTGATATGACATCAAACTTGGTGTTTCTGTTCTAACTGCACCCCAGATCAGAAGCCTCAGGTTGATTCTCAGTTTTGTGCGAGAACAAACGTGCCAAAGCAAATCACGGAAGGACGTTACGTTAGAAAACATTCTTGTACTTTACCGTTGAGGTAATAGAGTCAACCTGCTTGCCCGAGGGGATGAACTGATTATTGAATGATTGAATCAGGTCTAAATTTGTGCCAGATCCTGTGTCTATAGGCAAGACCTGACCATCGACAAATCCAACCACCGCAATCGTATACGCTTTATTGTATTTGGATAGTCTACCATAGATATGAAACAAACATTATTATTGTGTTAATATTGTTAGTCTGGGAATAAGCACAATTCCTATCCGTGTGTTTCTTTCTGCGTTGCTTTGTGCTGTGCTGTGGGGAGATGAAGGGGTCTCACCTCTGGGAATTCAGGGCCCCAGGACGATATATTACACAGGACCCCGTTATTTGTTGAATGATAAAAATCTATAAATAACGTTCCACTCGGGGTCCTCCCTAATAACTCTCCACTCCCAGGAGGGTTAAAGCTCATCTCTTTGAAGCTCCTCTTTTTACAGCTTTATAAATCTGCATTGAGTGACATAAATAAATATGTCCCAATTTAAAATGATGAACACACGTTCGGGATAAGTACACTTCATCCTGTGTAATAATTTTTAACTGAATAACGTATTGTTGCAGCCAAAATTGTGTGTTTTGTTTTCTTTCGTGAATTAATGGCTTACTTTGTCACACATAAGTCTCACACAAATGTAGTGAGCATAGCAGATTTACAGGCGCACAATGCACGCACACCCCCCCCCCTCTCACACACACACGTATGTATATATTTAATACAAAATATTTATTATTATTATTATTTCTATTATTTTTTTAGTTTTTATTTTATGTTTCCACCTAACAGCAACAATATTTTGCCACAGGCCACACCATGGTATTTAACTGTACTTACATTTTTCAGTTTAGATAAGAGCTATATATATCTTTGTGGATTTTGATGGTAAAGTGAGATTACTCCAGCTGCGCTGGCAGAGGCCACTGCACAAACTAGAAGCAACTTGTACAAAATAATCTGTAGTCGTTTGATGTCTCAATGAGTTGAGTGGAATAAAGACAACAGGTGCCAGTGTAGCAATGACGTCCTCGCATGAACACAGCCTGCAGGCTAGAAGCTGTTTTAATCGTTGACAAATTTGACTGGATGTAAGTACTTAAATGACATCATAATGGAAGCGTCTACAGTCTATAGTCTAGTGTTCCTACAAGTGACAACACAATCAAAACCTCAATAACTCTGACAACACTTTTCCACCAAAAGAACATGAACTGGTCTGTTTCCAGTTCTGAACCAACTTTTAGGGTTCTGAACCAATTCATTTTTGGTGGAAACACTCTGAGCTGTTTAAATAGTATATTCTTTTTATAGTATACACATAATTTAACCTTAGAGTGACCTAAGAGTGTGCAAATGCAACCAGAAACTAATAGATGCTATAAAGCAGTGGTTTTAAACATTTTTCATACCAGGGCCCACTATTTATTCTGCATTTTAGCCACAGACCACCATTTGATGTTGAGTTTAGTCACTTTGACCCAAAACTAAGGATTTTCAAGTTTGTGTCCACAATTTAGGAGAGAGGCAAATGTTAAAATAACAATCCCTCAACATTTTCTAATTGTGTAGCCTAGACCTAGATGCTTGAAAATTAATTAATTATTTTAAATTATTTTACGCTGTCAAGAGTTACAGATGTATAAGGGTCCAGTTGGTTACCAACTGTCCATCACTTAATTGGGGACCACCTGGAATCCTCTCAGGGACCACTGGTGATGCCGATTCTGGCCTCCAAGGGGCCCTAAGCAGGTTTTTTACTAGGGGCCCTGCTTCTCAGGCGCTGATTTTGGCATTTTTTGTTATTTTGGCCATGTTTTGCGGAGAAATAAATTATAGATAACTTAATTGTTATAAACCTATGGTCTCTCTCTCTCTCTCTCTCTCCAATGTTTCCTTTTCAAATGAATGTATTTATTGCTATTTCAATCCTGACCAACAACAAAACTATGAAACTGTCTCTTATGTAGAGATGTAGCAGGTCTAGAATAGGGACAAATAAGAGTTGAAAATATTTGTTCACCGTCAAAGTATTGTATAGGCTACAGTAACACATTCTGTGTAGTAGCATAATAGTGCCACATATAAACATCAGTCAGAGACTCTGTGATGGGACTGGCTTCATGAAGTGAACGGAGTTGACATAACTGTCTATATCCATAATACTCTAAGCTTTGGGCATGCCGCATGATAGGAGATATTATTATTGACAAAATACAACAAGCTTGTATCTCTGCCACCAAACAAAACATTTTGTACAACACAACAACACCAACAACAACACACTACCAACAACCCAACATTTAACAGCACAACTGAAAACTGCAGTCATTCATAGCGTTAGCCTGCCAGCCTACCTGACTGCTGCTGCTCCTTTTTTCATATCCTGAAGTAATGATGTTGTTGACCAAACATGCTAAGCAAAAAGGGGGGGCGTTTCTGCGTGGTGTAAAAAACCGCGACAGCGGGCATGATTCAAGTAACGCTGTTTACGGAAGAAGATTTCCCTTCTACGTACAGAACTAGCATGCACTAGAGTGGTTACGTTCGCCCGCTGTACGTTATTTGCGTAAGGCAGCGCGATTCAATAAACGTACATGCGCCCACTCGTTATCTGCGTAAATAACAGTTCTTTCAATTAGTTATTTACTCAGAGCTGGCGGGGGGGGCCTTTGGGGAATCGGGGGCCCAACGCAGGGTGCGTAGTCTGCGTATAGGAAGAATCGGCGCTGCCACTGGTGATCCCTGGACTACTAGTTCAAAACCACTATAAAGCCAAGCCTGCATATTGCATACTACAGCCAAACAGCCAACGTGTTTTGGGGTTGGCTGTGCCCAGCCTCCCGTATGATCAGAGATTTGGGGCAAGCGGTATCAGAACATTTGCCACGTGCTGGGTACCTCTATGGTGTTTTAACTATAGCTGAACTGGTTTAGTTCAACTACTGCAATGGGCTCAGACGTTCCCACATTGATTCTTCATTCTGTCAGCCAAGCTTCAAGCAGGCTGGAGACAATGCACACATACAGGCAGCCACTTAGATCTGTCACCGTCAGCATAGGCAGACCGAGTGCCAACGGCATCAGAAAAATAATAATAGTGTGTATATTGGCAGCCAACTTTGTTTGTATAGCATTACAACGACCTGAGTGTTGCTCACAAGCCATGCCAACTCTTATTGTGGCAACTGAACACAACCATATAAACCAACCCGATAATGTAATGGAGAAAAGGGAGCCGGAGGGGGAGGAGGGTGTTTGATCATGATAGACAGTCAAGTGTTAGCACCAACACACCTTTCAATATGACATCACCATGCAGGTAAACACTATGGCACAATACTATCCCAATACATTCTCCTCTATGTCGTTGCAGAAGTTAGGCCCCAGCAGCAAATGATTTCAAGGATTTCAAAATAGTCATATTTAAGCAGTCATAGCAGTTTACAGCAGCTATGCAAGCACACAGTGAGAAATTAAATGTTTCTGTGGGGTATACTTTTTTGTAATCACCGCGCCGCGATTGGCGGCGCGATTGAAAAATGGCAACTTCCGGGGGAAGTTAATAAACCAGAAGTCCCGCCTTTTGATAGTCTCCCTGGGGTACTTTGTCCCCAGACGTTCATTTTGCAGCACAGATGTAAGCCTGGGACTGAGGCTAATGTGTGTACTGTATATGTGTGCACAAACACACACATATACAGTACATAGCTCTGGTCCAGAGCTCCATTGCTTCTGAGTCTGACTTGCATTGAAGCTCTGCTACTCTCCGTGCAATCGGCCATTACTCCACCCGACCAGCCTCTCTTCTCTAGTGGATATATAAAGAACGTTTTACCTACTCACCAAAATAAACACATCTTGTGTCATTAGAAAGCCTACTTACCTTAGTGGTCGCACTCTGAGCCCCCCACCACACGCATAAAGTGGACTTTTTGGCCAGAACGCGATCGTTTTTATGGAACTTTTCTATTGGCAATATCGGTAGAGGGCGCAAATCCTGGTTGATTTCCAGCGTGCTACCACTAAGGTAAGTAGGCTTTCTAATGACACAAGACGTGTTTATTTTGGTGAGTATGTAAAATGTTCTTTATATATCCACTAGAGAAGAGAGGCTGGTCGGGTGGAGTAATGGCCGATTGCACGGAGAGTAGCAGAGCTTCAATGCAAGTCAGACTCAGAAGCAATGGAGCTCTGGACCAGAGCTATAAAGTACACACATTAGCCTCAGTCCCCAGGTTTGCATCTGGGATACTGTGTTCGTTGTGAACGAAGCGAGCAAAATTACTTTGTAAGCCAAGCAGAAATGTCTGTGTGTGCCTCTGTTCCTGCAGCAAGTTATGCTACTCTTCTCTTGTTTCTCTTGTTGTTTGTCTCAGTTTTGGAATGATCCATGACGGCGAGGGCAACCCGTGCCGCAAGACGGAAGGTAACATCATGTCTCCCACCCTGGCGGGAAGCAACGGAGTCTTCTCCTGGTCCCCCTGCAGCCGACAATACCTCAGCCGCTTCCTGGGGTCAGTCTGCGACACACACACACACACACACACACACACACACACACACACACACACACACACACACACACACACACACACACACACACACACACACACACACACACACACACACACACACACACACACACACACACAAAGTAGGGGACCATATGAAAATGCCCCATCACGATTACTGTGGCAACGGTAACTATATATCACGAGTATCAAAATATGCTTAAAACTTAAAATGACATCCCCTGCATTCCTATTTGTGTTTGTTATAATACTTTTGGGAAAAAATGTGAAAAAGAGTGTACCAAGAGTGCTCTTAATACGTACACTGCACATGCATGCACGTGTGCCGTGCGCTGATGACTGAGGGTATGTTTGTTGTGTTCTCCAGCACGGCCCAGGCGTCCTGCTTGGTGGATGAGCCCAAGCAGATCGGTCAGTACAAGTACCCAGAGCAGCTGCCTGGACAGCTGTACGACGCTCACACACAGTGCAAGTGGCAGTTTGGATCCAAAGCCAAGCTCTGCAACCTGGATTTTGTCAAGGTGAGATATACAGCATTTTACTTATTCGTGAATTGTTAATTAAGGGGAGGACACTGTGGCACAGAGGTAAGTGCTGTCGCCTCACAGCTAGAAGGTCCTGGGTTCGATTCCCTCCAGGGGAGGGTGCTGGTGGCGTGCCTCCAACTTCATGTCATCAGTGCCCATATCTACTGATGGGTTGGTGAAAGGGCCTTTCTGTGTGGGGTTGTTCTCCCCATGTGCCCTAGGGGTAGGTACCCTCAGAAAAACATGCAGTAATCCTGGTCTCTAAACTGCCTCCCCCTGGCCAGCCGGGGCACCTGATGGAGGGGACAGCAACTGGTTGGAATGACGTGTTCCTTCCTCACGTCCAACATTAAGACCCGAGGACTCTAAAAACAGTTTTATGAAGAAAACAAATTACCACATGGGCATGGTCAAATACACCATTGCAGAGTACTGTAATGGTGTTTTATACACAGGATTCTATACAGAGTATAAAATATTTTAATGAAAGCCCAAATTATATAGATTTAATAAATATAGCTTACATGTTAAAGGCAACCGCTAAGGAATCTGACCATTGCAACATTTGGAGGGAATCACACTGAAACAGAAAGGTTTTAAAAACCTAAGGGAAATTGGCAACATAATGTTATTGTTTTCTGTTTTTTATTACATCCTAGTTTTTCAGATCCCCTGAGAACATATAGCAGCTGAGAGAACCTTTGGCATGGTTCCTCCACGGTTACGCTCCTTCCTTTACGTCCCTCCGTTGTAGCCAACAAAACCCCCTAAAGGCTAATGGATAGAGTCCATTAATGAAACAGGGAATCCGTATTGTCCACGCCTAGCCGCGCTCTTTGGACTAACGAACTGGGGCAAAAAATTTGCACTTGATTAATTTGCACGGTCTCTGGTAGGACAAACCTATTGGCTGGTCCCGACAGCCCACATTTAACCCTGCGTTAAAAGTATTCAACCTGTGGTGAAAGAAGGCCCCCACAAAGCCAAATGCCCTTCCATATAAGCCTTTTATTATTGGTGCATTCAGTAAGATGCACATTCACATGTAAATCCTCCTGTAGATTGCCATGGTGGGGCGTTGTGCTGGGAAATGGACACGGCCTCTACTTCATACGGAGGATTAGTACACATCACACAGCATGGCCCCATTCACTGCTTTAGGAAACACATTAAAACTGGGAATGGGAAAGCATCTCTGTCAATTGGAATTTTAACTACTTTAACCATTATTCAATGCTTAGCAATGTGTAGATCTGACATTTGTTATATGCTTCGTTTTATACAGTATGTATTAATTTAACTTCTTTGCTTCTGGGGCTCTCTGGAACAAAATATTTGGAGATGGGGTCACTCTCAACCGCTAAATACCACCAAATACCGCACGTATAATTTTTGTGAGCTTGTATATCTGCATAAAGTGATTACAATGATTGCGATGCGTTGTCGCTGAAGAGAGGAATATCTGTCTTCAGCCTGAGTTGAAGAACTACAGCCTTTTTAGGGGTAGAATGTGTGACAGCTGGTTGAAATCAATTGTCATACAGTAGAAAAAGGATGTACTCTCACACATAAACACATGCACAAAAATAACAACAACAACTATGCAAAAACACATACAAAAACAAAAAACATGCACACAAACTCACTCACTCACTCACTCACTCACTCACTCACTCACTCACTCACTCACTCACTCACTCACTCACTCACTCACTCACTCACTCACTCACTCACTCCATTCTGTCTCTCAGTTCAAATCAATACAGTATGTGTTATTGGCATGCATGTAAGATGAGCATGAAGGATACAATTCAATAATGAGAAAAGGCAGCAGGCCTGATTCAGCCAGAGCCTGATGCTATGGAGCCAGGGGCCATGTGTGTGTATGTGTGTTGCTGAATTACGATTAAATGCGCACAACTACATGTGTGCGCAGTTACTGTTTACGGTATGTAAAGCATGAGTTTATGCCGTAGTTTGCAAGACAAAGGTAAACTTTCCAGGGTGTGCTGAAAATACTATTCATAAAATTGAATACTTAATTCCTTAAAAAGAACTAGATATAATGTCAGAATACTGGTGTGTGTGTGTGTGTGTGTGTGTGTGTGTGTGTGTGTGTGTGTGTGTGTGTGTGTGTGTGTGTGTGCGTGCGTGCGCGCGCACGCGCGCGCATGTGTGTTTTTAAGTCTTGTGTTAGTGACAGACAATTTTGCTGGTAAACCAATAACATATTCCATTATACATTCATGTGTGACAGAGCGAGACTCATTTTCAGCTTCACTCAGCTGATGGCTGCTCAGGTGGTTACGGCCATCGCTCGGGATGGAGCATTAAGTCATTAAGTCTCTTCTTGCTGGGGGATTCTTTTGACACCTAGACCAGGGCCTGGGAGGAGAACCAACAGCCTTCTGATGACCGCTAAGCCATTAACTGGGATTAAGGGTTTCTGTAACGGCCGGTTGATGTTTTGATCTGAGAATGTTCCCGACATTTATCCCGCCTTGCGGGCGAAGGCGACAGAGGGTGGTCCACGTCATTCATGTGTACCATGCAGCAGAGCCAGGGGGATTGTGGGTCAGTGTGGCGAGCAGAGCGTCACTGTGACCCTGACCCTAGGGTGGGAACCATGGATGTCCAAAACTGTTCAATTGAAAAGAAAAGGAATGTGTGTGCTCCACATGGGCCGAATACAGTTGTTATTTAGTCAATTTTCATTTATCCTGCATTTTAGCCACAGACCACCATTTGATGTTGAGTTTAGTCTCAACATCAAATGGTTATGTTTAAACATAATTTAACTCTTGAGAGCGTAAATTGAAACTTGGTTTCATTTTACTTGGGCTAATTAAGATGATGAATTTTAACTCTTGAGAGTGTAAAAATGAAACCAAATGGACCCGCAAGGGTCCATTTGGTTTCATTTTTACGTTCTCAAAGAGTTACATCTGGTTAACCAACTTAGCTGGGGACCACCTGGAACCCTCTCAGGGACCACTGGTGGTTTCAAAACCACTGTATCAAAACCACTGATTTAGTCACATGTTTCTGTGTTCATTGGTTCAATAGTGAGGATTAGTATTTAGTATGGTGTTTGCATTACAGATGAATGTACTGTATAACCGGTACTGTATGTGCGTGAGTCTGTGTGCACACAGGGTTTGACGTCCAGGCATTTCTGACTCAAATAGTAAGAAGACACTGTGGCGAAGATGCTTTATAATGAGGTGTCAAAAGTGATTTCACCTCATGATTTTATCTCATCACGGAAACATTTGGTCAAATCACCCTCACACCTGATCCCAGCTGCAGTGTGTCCGTCTCTCACACCGTGTCTGTTAAGACCTGTTGACAAGGTCTCTGGAAGAGTGTGTGTGTGCGTGTGCGTGCGTGCGTGCGTGCACGTCGTGCATATACCACGAGGGCCGCCTGACCACTCTTCACGTGTATTCAGAGCTTCTGAGAGTGGAATACTTGGTCGGATATGTGAAAAGTCACATGACACAATATACGGCCATATATGGAGACGGGATGTCACAAGGGATGACAATATATGGAAGTTTCTACTACAGAGGCTGCAGGGTTTAATAAACGGGAGATGCAGGTTTTCATCAAGATAAACGCGACTTATGGTTATCTCATCCTGGGTATTTTTGCTTTGCCTCACAGGACATCTGTAAGTCCCTGTGGTGTCACCGCGCGGGACACCGCTGTGAAACCAAGTTCATGCCCGCTGCAGAGGGGACGTCCTGTGGACCTGATATGGTGAGTAAACATCTTGTTTGTTCTTTCTGCCCTGAACAGAGATCCAGTGATGCGCTGCGCTTTGAGCTTGTTCTTGGCTACTTTCCAATAACGCATAACATGCCCATCTCACTCACCTATAGCGTTTATTAACCCAACGTGCGTCATGTTATGCTATGTGCCACTGCTCTGGGGCACAGCTTTCGGTCAAAAACCCTTATTTTGAAGCACCAGATCTCCGAAACCAGATGTGTGATGATGTCATGTGTTTCTGGTGTCTTGAACATTCTGCCCTCTGTGCTTTAACATCCGGGTCACGAGTCCCGGAAGCTCCGTTCAGTCCTGTTGTATTTACCGATGTAAGCGACATTCAGGGGTCGACTCTGAGATAATGCCATTCAAATGCATGGGATAGAATTGGTTCAGGTGCAGTATTTTTTTTCAAAAGGGCCACGATCATCAAACGTTATGCTCATATCAAAAGATGGGTTAAAGAATGGAATGAATTCATTGTCGTGTACTGCCCTACCGCACACACAAAGCGTGCTGTGCTCGATTATCCTGATCTATGCTGTTAGACCGATACCTTTAAAGGGGAACTCCACCCATTTTCAACATTCTAATATGTCATTAGTATACCCTAGAGGTGCTGGGTGGACATGAAAAAATGAAAAATCTCTGTGTTCCCAAGAAATGGAGGTCTGAAGAAAGCCACTAACACGGTGAAACATCTTGATGTATTTTCACCATGTTAATGGATTTCTTTGACACTTATTGAAAATGGGTGGAATTCCCCTTTAATACTATAATAATAATATACGTTGTTGAAACAATAGCTAAAACGGACATCTCACGGTTGTGGTAATGATTATACATCGGGTCGAAAATGGCCGGCGTTTGTTGTTGTCAGACAGCCAGGAGGGATCAAAAGAGCAGTGTTCCTCTCCACAACGTTGAACCGTTTCCAGCCTGAAGCATCCCCAAAACGCCCTGCCAAGAAACACCGAATCACTCCAACACGTTTATACCATACATTCTATGTTTGTTCTCTGCCACAGAACAATAGAGCCATGGCCCCGTCACATTGGCGTTGAGTTCAAACACTTCATCTCATCTCATATGAATGCAGGTGTCTCTGTCTGCCCAATACGCACAGATCCCACTAATTAAAAAGGGTCCTATTGTCCTCAAAGTGCCTTAAACATTACATCTTTAACACTAACTAACAAACAAACAAACACACACAAACAAAAACGTCTTTGTGTACAGTATGCACTCTGCACAGCCCCTAATTGTCCCTGATTCTTTGCTTGCATGGGGGGACCGCCTGGAACCCCTTCAGGGACCCCCGGGATGCCCCCTTACCGCACTTTGAGAAGCATTAAGGCTCTATGATGATCTGAGGGTGTGTGTGTGTGGGTGGTGGGGGTCATTAAGGTTCTATTCTTGCAGCCCACAGTGATGGTAGGGAGGGTAGATGTGTGGGTGGGTGTCAGAGGGAAGAGCACAGTGTGCTCCAGTTGGTTTATCCAACCAATGGACCTCCAAACATCAAAGCGTCTGTTTGCAAAAGTACAATGCAGGGTTTTTTGTTTTCGTTTTCTTTCTTATTTTGGGGTTACGGCAGTGAGCAGTGCATGCAGAAAGGGGGCGGGGCGAGGTGTAGACAAGCAGTGAGTGAGTTTGAGCAGAGCTGAGCGGAGTGGAGCAACATGCTGTAACTACAGCCTCTCTCTGCGCTGATACAGACAGACACACACACACACACACACACACACACACACACACACACACACACACACACACACACACACACACACACACACACACACACACACACACACACACACACACACACACACACACACACAGCTGTGCGAGTGTTGGTCCATTGTTAAGTGCACCATGAGGACAACTTGACTGCTTTCCGTTTTGAAAGACCATATTGATGGAGCGAGAGAGAAAGACAGACAGACAGCGAGAGAGAGAGAGAGAGAGAGAGAGAGAGAGAGAGAGGTGCTGATATGTGAGTGTATGTTACCCTTTGGTCTGGGCTGAGGTCCAATGCAGGAACCTCAGGTCATTCAGCCATTCCATGTACTGATGACAATAACACTAGTTGTATTGTTTCTTTCCGCTCTGTTCCTTCTGAAGTCGGTGGAATCATATGGTATACACTATACAGAGAGTATGCAGAATGCATATGGCGTCCCGTGGCTGACTTTCATTTGGGACAGAATGGGCGAATGGGACAATTTTTTTTGTCCTATTCGCTCCCATTCAATCCAAAGCATTCAAAGCCTCTCCTGAGAATCACCCCCTGAAGGTGATTCTAGACGTCACTTCCTGACTTTTGACCCAGAACTTTTTGCTCAGATTGTGGAGAGGACAGGTTAGTCAAGACACCAAAAACAGCATGACGTCATCGCACATCCTGTTTAGGAGATCTGGTACTTCAAAATAAGTTTTTTTTTTTACCGATTGAGCCGTGGCATATAGCAGAAAACGACAAACACGCGCTTGCGGTCGGTTTGTTAAAACGGAAAGAATCAACTAAAGCAGGGGTTTTCAACCTTTTTGACTCCAGGGACCACCATTTATTCAGCATTTGAGCCACGGACCACCATTTGATGACATTTTCACACCAAAGACCTAAAATTAAAGAATTATTTTGGTTTTGTCCACAATTCCAGGCTGTATTTCGCCAACAAAACAGTGTAAACTTCTTAATTAAGTGGTGCTAATTCAGATGATGAATATTCTTTCATATCTTTCATATCTTTCATAAAATGAAACCAAATGGACCCTTGCGGGTCCATTTGGTTTCATTTTCACACTCTCAAGAGTTACATCTGGTTAACCAACTTGCCATCATTTAGCCTGGGGACCACCTGGAACCTTCTCAAGGACCACTGGTGGTCCCCGGACCACCTGTTGAAAACCCCTGAACTAAAGTACAAATACCTCAAAATTGCAAATGCACTTCCCACCTCTGTTCAAGGAGTTGAACTATACTCACCTGTATTGCTGTGTCCAGTGGTGTCGGAGGGGTCAGTGTGTCAAACATGGGGAACACGGCCCCAAGGCGGTCCATGGAGACTGGTCAGCCTGGTCCCACTGGTCTGAGTGTTCCAGGACCTGTGGAGGAGGAGTCATGTACCGAGAGAGGACCTGCACCAGCCCTAGGTACACACACACACGCACACACGCACGCACGCACGCACGCACACACACACACACACACACACACACACACACTGCCCTACGAATGATGTGTTTATATTACCTCACTGAAAACATAACACACAGTCAATTTATTATTATAGACCAGGGGTTTTCAACCTTTATCATACCAGGGCCCACTATTTATTCAGAATTTGAGCCATGGACCACCATTTGATTATATTTTAGCCCCACAGACCCCCAAAACTAAAGGATTGCTTTTGCTTTTGTACACAATTCCAGGCTGGATTTAGAAGAAAACAAAACAGGAAAACACAGGCTACAGATCAAAATGACCATTAATCTTCTTGTTGTGTAGACTTGGGCTAATTCAGATGATGAATATTTTAACTCTTGAGAGTGTAAAAATGAAACCAAATGTACCCGCAAGGGTCCATTTGGTTTCATTTTTACGCTCTCAAAGAGTTGCATCTGGCTAACAAACTTTCCATCATTTAGACTGGGGACCACCTGGAATACTCTCAGGGACCGCTGGTGGTCCCCGGACCACCTGTTGAAAACCCCTGTTATAGACAATTTAACAGTAATAACACTAGTGCATGATTTTCTATATCTCAACCCTTGACTCTTTCTTTAATATATCTCATAATGTTCATAATGTCAGAGGTGGGTCTTTCAGCACCTACATGATGCTCAGTAACATCATAGTTAAAGTTATTATAGGCAACCTTTTAGACAAAAATCAAAATCTATATATCGCTATATATTTTTTTTGCCTTTTCCTACCTACATCGCTTCTACTTTGATGCTGCAGCTGTTTCCCTGCAGACCGACACTCACTTTGCCCTGCAGACGGTCCAGAACTTTATTATTGTCAGCAAATTGACGTTGGGGTCATGACAAGGCGGTGCTATTGTGTGGGAGAAGGGGGTTGTGTTGGGTAGTGAGCCAATAGAGTGGAGGTGAAGTGGGGTTAGATTCATAGCTGTTTATAAACACAGAGTATTACTCAATAAGGTTGCCTATAGTACCTAATACAAAAAGAGTACCTCAAGTCCATATATTGCTGTACTATGAGAATTAGAAATCCTTTATGGAATGTATTACATTGGACAAAATATATCAGGATTTAGTGATGGATTGACAAATGTTATGTTGTATGTTGTGTTCTGAGGTTAAAGGGGAATTCCACGCATTTTCATCATGCGTCTAAAGAGATCCATTAACATGGTGAAAATACATCTTGATGATGTCATCAAGATGTGTCCCCATGTTAGTGGTTTTCTTCAGACCTCCATTTCCTGGGAACACAGAATTTTTGTCATGTCTACCCAGCACCTCTAGGGTATACGAATGACATATTAGAATGTTGAAAATGGGTGGACCTCCCCTTTAAATGTTCCTGACATCAGGTCTGGGGCTGTGGTCTCTCTTCACCCCACGTGCACCCGTCCTCTGTGGTGCGTGGTACCAGCCCGCCCCCCCGCTGGGCTCCATTTAATCCCCGTTTGGAAGATCAAAGTGGAGGTGGAGAACTCCTCATATGATGCATATTATAGGAGCCACGATTAGCTGACGTTGCACCGTCTCTAATCCAGTTTAGCCGTCGTGTTCGCTTAACGTTCTTGGCACACAGAGCAAGCCGCTCTTTGTAGCTTGTCTGGACGATGGTGGTTTGATGCCCACTGCAAAACGGTTGTGAGGTCAGTGGAGAGACGGGGAGGACGAGATGACAGAGTTTTGGTGGAATGTTGACTCCTCCTGCCCCTCACAGAATCCCTTGGTGTAAGCAGAGCCAAGCGGCTGTGAGTTCGGAATTGTGATCTGATTTTGGGTATCTCAAACACTGTTTACAATTTGTGACCATTTGCAACCAGGGTTGAGTCATTTGTACATTTTTCATTTTTGTTTTTTATGTCAATGTCAAGTAACATTGGTTGTTCAGTTTGGCCCACCAGTTTTGGGGATATGGCTTATAGAGTAATGTCTTGCAGAAAACAGCAAGTTGAGAAAACAGGTTTAAAATATTCACTTCTGTGGCCTCTAACATTACACCTAGCCGCATGTTTTATCAATTATTTCATGCAGGTCAGATTCAGTTCTGATATTTATCGCATGCTGACAGTTCTAGAATTGGTCACATTTATAGTCTAGACTACTAGAGACTTCCAACCAAGGTAGATGTACATCAACACAGCGTAGTGCAGTGGTTCCCAGTGTAGACCCCTGGAGGATCCCCATCAGTCACTGAACTATGTAGGGTTCAAAGTGGTTAAATACTTGACACTGGAGTCAGGCTGCAGCCACAGACAGACAGGCCCATGAGAATAACGGTTTGTGCATGTTTGACATTTTGGTTGTGAGGCTCCTGCATGTGCTACTAATCTGAGAAGAAATAACACGGATTAGCCTAAATCCATGATGATTAAAAAAACCCTCAGAGCAATTTAGAAAGTCATCTTTCACTGCACGGAGTTGTTCATGTACACCATATAGTATATTGGTAGTTGCAGTGTATACAGTACAGCACAGCGCAAAATATGCCAGAGTGTTACGAATGAAACCAAATTGACCCTTGTGGGTCCATATGGTTTCATTTTACACGCTCAAGAGTTAAAATACACATTTTGAGCTCGCGGGTATGTTGCTTTTGATGCTTTTGTGTGAAGCTGCATTATGATCAAGTAGGGCATTAATTTTATGAAAACAATAACTTTTTTGCCAATACCTAGTATTTACATGATCAAAATTGGCATGCTTCAGTTCAAGTAGAAAAGAACTGGAATTCATCCCCCCGCCCCCTCTCCCAACACACACACACACACACACACACACACACACACACACACACACACACACACACACACACACACACACACACACACACACACACACACACACACACACACTCACACGCACTCACACGCGGCTAGACTCCAGCCCTCCCCGCCCACCCAATCTCCCTGCAGACCACCTGCCGGATCAAACACAGTCAACCTAATCCTTCCAAACAAGACCTGGGAGATTAAGGTTCAGCGTCTTGACCTGCTTTCTGTGGAGTGGGGAGAGATTTCTGTCGTCCAGTTAATTTGAGGAGGGTCTACAGCCCCAGATGATCAGATAGCTCCCTGACCTCTCTCCAGCACGGCTCGTAAAGACTCTTTATTGGGGTGAAGCCCCCGGTGTGTGTGTGTGTGTGTGTGTGTGTGTGTGTGTGTGTGTGTGTGTGTGTGTGTGTGTGTGTGTACACGTGTGTACGTGTGTACGCGTGTACGTGTGTGTGTACGTGTGTGTGTGTGTGTGCGCGTGTGTGTGCGCGTGTGTGCGCGTGTGCGTGCGTGTGTGTGTCAGCAGAGACATTATATCTCCAGTGATGTAAATCAGTGGTTTTCAACCAGTGGTCCGGGGACCACCAGTGGTCCTTGAGAGGGTTCCAGGTGGTCCCCAGGCTAAATGATGGAAAGTTGGTTAGCCAGGTGTAACTCTTTGAGGGCATAAAAATGAAGCCAAATGGACCCTTTCGGGTGCATTTGGTTTCATGTTTACGCTCTCAAGAGTTAAAACATTCATCATTTGAATTAGCCCACTTAACTTACAGTCAGTCTACACAACTAGACAATGTAGAAGATTAATGGTCATTTTGATCTGTAGGTTTGACTGTTTTGTTTCCCAGATCCAGTCTGGAATTGTGAACAAAAGCAAAATATTTTTTTAGTTTTTGGTCTGTGGGGATAAAATGTCATCAAATGGTGGTCCATGGTATCAAAAACCACTGATGTAAAAAAGTACTCCTGATACTGTCAATATAGACAGAGTACAAACGTATTTCCACCACATTTCATTTAATTTGCTACTTAACATGATCCATATAACAAGTACCTGTATGCCTGTCCTATAAATGGGTACAGTTGACGAGCAGCCTTGTCTTAAGATTGCTTCAGCGTGTTTTGTTTTCTAAACCACTCTGGTTGCTATGCATGGTTGCTAGGGCCCTGCCTGCGCTTTATTCTTCATAAACCATTAGCTACTGTTTTAGGCCACGCCTTTGCACATTTTTTTTTCTCCTCGGAAACTAACACGCTGTCCTTGGTGTTGAACAGATCTGCGATATTCAGAGTTCTTTTCTGATGACAGTGATGGGAGCATTGACTTTTTCTAGAGCAGGGGTAAACCTCATTTTAGCTCCTCACCACTGATGCTATGCTTTAGCATCCAAGATGGAAGACAAAAGTGGATGCATTGTAGTGGAACATCATAAAAACACTCACAAACTCACAAACAAAAAGCACAAACACCATCACTTTTGTCCACCTTTTGTTACCCTATACTGTATGTGTTTTCAAGAAAATCACTATTCATCATAGGCCTACAGCATTTAGAAGAACTGACATGGTGAGGAATGTTTTATTGACCAGTTTGGGGTTAGGTTTGGGATTAGGCATTTAGAGGTTATAGGTTTAGGGTTTGGAATTTAGCGATCTGGTAACCTATTGGCAAAACAAGGGAAACAGTGCTTTTAGTTTAGTTTTTAGACTATCTCAAGAGACCAGTCATTCAGAGTTTAGGTTGAAGGTTAGAAGGTTATATTGTTATGGTTGTGCTGTGACACAGTGTCACACACCGGAAAATTGCTGATCGACAAGCGTGTGGCGATTTTCAGCTACGCTCAGCTACTTTTAATGCTTGTGAAATGTTGATGATGAAGATTTACTCGACCCCTGGGACACCAAGGGAGGACAGGAGAAACCAGAGCGTTACACAGGGGAGTGCTAGACAAAGGGGGAGAGACCCATTTAAACTAGATCTCTGTCTTGTTTGGGATTTCAGAGTAGACACGGCGCTATAATCTGACGACAAATGAAGGGTAATGTCATGAGAGAACAGAATAGAACACAATAGAGCAGGGGGGTCTTCAACGTCGTACAGGCAAAGGACCCCTTATACTGTATGTGACAGAGATGACGCAAAATTGTGCTACGTAGCATTGTGGAGTTTAAGTACACAATCATCAATGTTGTGCAACACTGTTTATAGTCATGTTTTGTTGTTCATTAATATCATGGGTGTATTGTCAGACTTTTAACAACTTAAACCAGTGGTTTTCAACCTTTTTCATACCAGGGCCGACTATTTAGTCTGTATTTTAGCCACAGACCACCATTTGATATTGAGTTTAGTCTCTCTGACCCAAAACCAGGGATTTTCAAGCTTGTGTCCACAATACAGGAGAGATAAACTGGCAAAACATTGGTCAAAATAATAATTCTTCTACATTTTCTAATACACATCTACACTAGTGTAGATTCTCGAAAATTAAGTAATTTGGATGTATAAATATAATTTAACTCTTGAGGGCGTAAAATGAAACCAAATGGATTTCGTTCCATTTTACGCTCTCAAGAGTTACATATCTAGTGCTCCATTCTCGTTACATGCTAAACCCCTTATCCCAAAACCCTTATTTCGTTTTTACTATTTTGAAAAACTTTTTGGAATATTTCAACATGTCAATCTATTAAACCGTTGTGAGCTAGTAGACTGGCCATTTGAACTACTGAAAAATGTTTTTTAAAATAGTTTAAAAAGGCAAAGAAGTTAAGGGATAAGGGGTTTAGCGGTAACGGAAATAGAGTCCATACTGTATAAGGATCCATTTAGTTACCAACTGCCCATCATTTAGCATGGGGACCACCTGGAATCCTCCCAAGGACCACTGGTGGGCTTGTTGAAAACCACTGATTTAAACCAACCCTCAGTCTACAAGCTCATAGATCACTTTCTGTGGCAGAGAACAGTGAATACTCCTGATTATTTGTGGCCCTCGGGTGACAATTATAAAGTATATTTGTGTAGGACAGCTAGTTGCTGCTCTGTGTTGTGAGACACAGGAATGGACCCTGCCATAGTTAAGTGACGGAGCAGTCTACCATATGGAGTGTCTCTGTCCTAATAGGATGTATAGACCCATGACACCACAGGTCCAGGTCATCTGTCTCTGCCAAAGCCTGGCAGGACCTCTAAAGAGAGCAGACTTAACGCTGTGACACCCCGAAATGTGCTTTACTACTAGAACTATGTTACAAGTTTTCTGCATGGTCATACAGTACATATCTATGTGTGCTAGAGCAGAGGTTTTCAACTGGGGTGATCTTTAACTCTTGAGAGTGTAAAATGAAACCAAATGGACCCGGTCCATTTTGGTTTCAGTTAAATGAAATTTAAACTTCTGCATTACTTAATTTTCAAGAATCAACACAATTAGAAAATAGGGAAGAATTGTTGGATATTGTTGACACAAACTTGAAAATCCTTAGTTTTTGGTCTGATAGAGTAAACTCAAAATCAAACTCAAAATCAAATGGAGTTTCGTGGCTAAAATGCAGAATAAAAAGTGGGCCCTGGTCTGAAAAAGGTTGAAAACCATTGTGCTAGAGTCCCGTTGCAGTTCTAACTGCAACGTAAAGAGCTCTTCACACGTTCCCACCATTCTGTGTTTTACCATAATCACTGGTAAAACACAGTACCTGGTATTGTATTGGAGTAAATGTACTTACTGCAGTATATCTTACACCACTGGAGGTAACTGATATGCCCATTGTAAGTTCTGTTCACTTCCCTTCATTCCGTTCATGTTAATTTTGGCATGTCTGTGCATATTTCATTAAATATGCACATACATTTACTAAAGACACTTGGAATAGGACTGTGAAATGTGCCGTCCAAATGTGCAGAGTGCTAAACCATCTGCACATCGATTCATTCCCAACTCCCTGCAGGGGAGAAGGATTGATCTGCTGTGTGGTCTGATAGATGGACTGAGTTACAGTACATCAGTGCTCCGTGTTGCCACCAGTGATTTCATTCAGTCTTTTGCATTCTGTGTTTTGTGGAATCATGTCTTTGTTTAATCTGAACTGGGGAAAAAGCTTTCTGCTGTGATGCTCCAATCTCATGAACAATCTATGTATAAGCTTGAAGTTCAGAAAACAGTTTGATCGGTAGCCTGGCTAAAGCCAGAACGAATCAGCTGTGGCAACAAATATTGACTATCAGTCAGTATGCAAAATATGTTTGCATATTTGTGCCACCCTAACTTTCTGGAATAGGAAATGAGTGTACAATTGAGCTGATTTGGTCTGGGTTAAGAGGGGAATTCTACCCATTTTCTAGATTTTACTATGTCATCAATATGTTGTGTGGTTATGATAAAAATGTTCACCCCATTCCGTGGTTCCTGGGCTGAAAACCTCATTAACACAACTAGATGACATCATCAAGTTGTGTTTCACCATGTTAATGATTTTTCTTTTTGGACTTTTCTGAGAGCCTACAAATGGAACCAAATGGACCCGTTAGGGTCCATTTGGTTCCATTTGTACGCTCTCAGAGAAAAAAAATCTTGAAAATGGGTGGAATTTCCCTTTAAGTGGTCAACCGAGGAAATGTGGGTCTCAAGCCAGTGTTGGGGAAACAAGTCATGTGGTGGTATGAAAGAAATAACTAAAGCTTCCACCTCCAGGCCGCAGAACAACGGTCGCTTCTGCCCCGGCTCCAGCCGTCTCAACCAGCTGTGCAACACCAGGCCATGCCCCGCGGATGCAGTGGACTTCAGGGCACAGCAGTGTGCCGAGTACAACAGCAAACCCTTCAGAGGATGGTACTACAAGTGGAAACCATACACCAAAGTGGACGGTACGTCAAACACTGTACTTCTGTCACATAGGTCTCAAAATTAATGATGTACTTACTGTAGGTGGTCATTTCATGATTGAGATTTATTTTTATACTTATCGTCCTGAACATGAGATTCATTAGAAGAAGCCCCTCATTTTTCAAGACTCATCTGTGTAAAAAGAACATTGAATGTCAAATAGTATAGTCCCCAGATATAAGACGACTCCATTTTCTAGGACATTTCCATTGGAAATGAACACTGTCTTATATTCAGGCCAATAGGGTATATATCACAACCCTCATTGAAGTGCTGCAAAGGCCAGGAGGTGGCATGTACAAACATGCTTGTTGGAATCGTACCCACGACCTTGAGGTCCACAGGCCAGAGCTCTACTGACTGAGCTTACCTGGAAACTGCAACAAAATGTACTGTAGATGATGTGCACAATTATTACAACGTACAATTATCCATTTTCACAGTAGTACAGTAGAGTACAGTTGTGGAGCAATAACAAGTTCAAGTAATCTTCTTAGCAAAGACCCCCACCCCTCGCGGTGGGTAGACCACCATGGTGGCCTAAATTGTGGTTCAGTCAGTCGGTCGTAGGGTGACGACAATTTGAGGAACACAAACGCATCGCACTGCAGTGCATTTTGAGCTTTAGGATCAGCTATTTTTGACACAACAGCACATTATACAGTATAGTGGCACCAGGGGAATACTGGGGTTATTTTAACACACTTAAAAACACATCTATTGCAGGAAAAGACAGAAACAGAGAAACAAATATTAGGTCTCAATTTGTGTGACGCCTGAAAAGTCTTGGAAATGAGGGACTGTCTCATGCAAAGAGGGACATCTGGTCACCCTAGTCAGTCAGTCAGCCACTCAGCAATAAGTTATTGTCCAATACTGTGTTTGCATGGAGCAATGGTGGTTAAATTTAAACCGATTTAGACCTGAGGCCGATTCTAAAAAGCGCCTTCTAAATCCTGTATTCTGGAAAGACTGCGTGTTCCGACTCACCGCACATTATCACATTATTATTATCCCCACAACCGCGCACACGAAAGCCACGTAGTCCAAGCAATGGGCAGTCCCACAGTCCCTGTTTGCGTAGGCGTATTTTAACAACAAGCTCCTCCATAAAAGGTCTCCACAAACCACCAGTCCAGAACACACAGGCAAAGACATGTGACTAAACTCGTCACTGTTTACACGACTCACTTTCACACAGTAAACATTTGAATTGCATATTGTAGTTCGGGACAGGCTTTTTCTTGCCTCAGTTCTGCGTCCCAGGCAGCATCAGCCTCTACCCAGGCTGATTAGCATGTGTCTTTATGCTGCCAGCAGGGTTGCCAGATTTGGCAGAGAGAAACAAGCCTCCAAAATGACGGCATGAAGTGAGAACCACTGATTTAAACCAAATGAAGCAAGCAACTAGGAGTGGCGGTGGCTCAGGGGTAGAGTTGGTAACCACAAGGTTGCCGGTTTGAACCCAGGTTTCCCAAGTGTCTTGCTCAAGTGTCCTTGAGCAAGACACGGAACCCCTAATTGTTGCTGATGTACTGGGTGTGCCTTGCATGGTTTCCGCCAGCATAAGTTTATGTGTGTGAATATGGCTGTATGTGACGCACAATCTATGTGGCGCACAATCTAAAGCGCCTTGGACAAAGGCGCTATATAAAAGCACCATTTATCATTTACCATTTAACTGCACATTAAAGAAAAGAAAAGAAAAGAAAAGAAAAGAAAAGAAAAGAAAAGAAAAGAAAAGAAAAGAAAAGAAAAGAAAAGAAAAGAAAGTTAAAGTCAGAGTCAGACTTGGCAACCCTGCAGGGTGTGTGTATGGTGCCAGCCTGGGTTTAGTAGCCAGGGGAGCAGAGAGCCAAACAGCTGCAGGAAGACATCACTCTGCTCCTTGTTGGAGTAAGACTTTAGGATAAGCTGTCAGGGTAATGTGTATTTGAGGGGCATGTCGCTACCTGCACGCCCTTACACACAGGGATACATTAAAAAAGGAAGCCCAGAGGCCAGGGTTTTTACCTGGGACTGAGAGAGAGGAGAGAGGGAGAGTGTTGGCTGGAGTCCCAGGGTTATGTTTAGCTTGTTGATGGATGAAAGAAAGGTGAATGTTGAGATCAGCACTTTCTGTGTGATGCTTTGTTGTTGGCCTCACTGAAGTCACCTTTACTGTCATTCTGTTTAACCACAATATACAATTTGGACATCAATCTTGACTTGCTGGTGTTTTGTGTGTGCGTGCGTGCGTGCGTGTGCGCGCGCATCTTGTGTCTCTAGATGAGGACATCTGTAAGCTTTACTGCATTGCGGAGGACTTTGACTTTTTCTTCGCCATGTCTAGCAAGGTTAAAGATGGCACCTCGTGCTCTGAACACAAAGCAGGCGTCTGCATTGAAGGCTTGTGTGAGGTAAGTACTGAGGTTGACTACTAAAATAGTACCTGCTACGTTCACACACTAGCACACATTCATGCCTGCCAAATGTAGACGTTCTACAAGCTTTACAAAGCAACGTGTAAGCAACGTGTTGTGAGCTTTTATACCTTCTGAGGTGCAACACCTACAGTATGTTTCATGTATTGCAGTAGTGTTCAACCTTTTTGATACCAGGGTCCTTTATTTATTCAGAATTTGAGCCACAGACCATCATTTGATGACATCTTAGCCCCATAGATCCCAAAACTAAAGATTTGTTTTTGCTTTTGTCCACAATTCCAGGCTGGATTTTCGCAAACATTCAGATCAAAATGACCTATTGGTCTTCATTCTCTAGTTGTGTATACTTGGGCTAATTCACATGATGAATATTTTAACTCTTTAGAGTTACCTCTGGTTAACCAACTTTCCATCATTTAGCCTGGGGACCACCTCAACCACCTCTCAAGGACCACTGGTGGTCCCCAGACCACTGGTTGAAAACCCCTGTTGTATTGGATCTTTTCCCTACTTAGGCACTCCCTCATCTCAGAGCTCTGCAGATGAATGTCTAAAGTTGTTATTAGGAATGAAAACACTGGTGCGCCACAGGAATCACTCTGTGATGTATCTATAAAATGTCAATTAAACCATTGTTTATGTT
>CM076966.1:31502682-31818168 GCA_039105355.1 Benthosema pterotum
TGTTCTCGCATTTTGTTTATTTGTAAATATAATACCCTACTCACCACCCCTACACCCTACTTGCTATGACCATACTACTACAATATGACACAAGTATCCAGAAGAAAAGTAAGTGTTAACCATAAAGAGATTTGACAAAGACAAAACATCATGTTTCATTAACAGAATGACATTGGTCCTCCGTAGCAACTTGATGTCATATTGTACGGTTATGTAAATGCACATCTCTCCATCTAACAATAGGACAACTTGAGATCTTTGTTTCCATTTGGACAGAAAGTAACTTCATACTTCACATTTAACCACTTTCATGCACACACATGAACTTTTGTCCTCTGCCCTACCTATGCAGTAATTACTAGTGGTGTTGCAGTTCACGAGACATTGTCTCGTCTCGAGCCTTGTCTCAAGACAAGTTTTCGTTATCTCTGCCTGTTTTTTGTCTTTTTGTCTCTAGGTCTTGGCCTCCTCCTTGACCCTCTAGGTCAGTGGTCTCAAACTGCCGGCCCGCGGGCCATTTCCGGCCCCCGAGATGATATTTTGTGGCCCCCACCTTAATATGAACGTTTAATATTAATGCGGCCCGCGACGGCCGCTAGTTCCCCCGTCAAATTCCGACCAGGCAGCCCAAAGCATTTGCGGGAGAACAGTCTGTTACTATTGACTGCTCATTACTGAGATCCTGTTTAAAGCCCGCCTACTGGCTTTGCCATTTGCACAGAATAGCAAAGAGGAACCGGATCTGCACCCTGAAACACGCCCCTCCCCCCGTGCAGTTTAGTTCATTCTGTCGCTGAACTGTCAATCTGAGGAAATGCAATGACGCCATTGGCTGCAGTACGGGCGAGATCCTGTCATGGCGTCTCTCTATCCACCGCTCCGTGTTTACAAACACACGTAGGGAAAAGAAAACTTTGCCTTTTTACGAAGGACTGCGTTCGGTTTGGTAAATAATGACAGCGTAGCAGTTTTCTAAAGCCCGATACGGGCGGATGCATGGCTTATAAAGCAGCACGCTGAGCTAAGGTGAGTAGCCTAAAACGAGCTGTTGTGTCCCCCTTGCCCGTAGTGAACGGTGTTGTCGTTGCTCCAGTGCAGGCTTACATCTGCGCTGGATAGAATCATAGCCATCTAGTAGAAAAGTTGCGACATTGTGGGGTCAGAAACCGAAAGTGCTGAATTATTTTCAAAGCCCCATTGCGCGACCACTGCAGACAGCATTGCCAGCAAAGATGAGACGTCGCGCAACTGGGATATAGTTTTCATAGAGGTTAGCGCAAATAGATAAAAGCCTTTTTAGGCATGTGTAAAACATGACAACTATTGGGAAACTAATGCTGCTAGTTGGGCCTAAGTGGCGATTCTGATGGTCTACTAGTGTCATGTTTGCAAGACTAGTTTCTGAGTGACACTGACAAACTATATTTTTGATTTTATTTATTTTATGGCGCTGCTTTGTAGGGGCTGTATAAGTTCAAAATTGCTGTAGTTGGCTTTGTTAGGAATATAAATTGATAGCTAAAGTAAAGATTTTGTTACTGCTTCCTTATTGGTTGTAATTCATGCCATCACAATCAAATCAGAGCCACTTTGTTGATGGGTTGGCTGGTCCGGTTATTTTGTATTGTTTGTAGGTTCTATTGTCCAGTAAATAGTTCATTTAATATTGTTCAGTTATAGTTATTATCATAATCCTATTATGTGCTACTGAATGAAACAGATAGCACAGTGGTATATCAAAGGAAGGAAGGAATAGAAATAGAAAGGAATAGAAATATTATTATAGAAATGTTATTTTTGTTTTTTGTGCGACACAACACCACATATGCACACACTCTTTATCCCACATTGGTGAGTCTGAATCTACTTAAATTTAAGTGAAATGAAGGCGAAAATGGCGAAAAAATAGGCTTGAAATGGCAAAAAACGTTTGTCCATGTGACGCGCTGTGGCTGCGGCCCGGCCTCAACCAGGCTCTGCTTCTAGTGGCCCCAAGGCAAATTGAGTTTGAGACCCCTGCTCTAGGTGCTAGTCTCATCTTGACCAATTCTGTGATCGTCTCAGCCTCGTTTTGGTCTCGACGCTAGGGCTGGGTTCAAAAAATCGATCCACGATCCGATATCGATTCACGCTCAAAAAACACGACATCGATCCAAAAATGTGTGGATCGATCTTCTCCAGGCGTCTGGCACTATTTTCTTTTGCGCGGAGGCGCACTATAGAAAAGACAGACACTACTAAATGCGTCGCCGCCGCTGCCAAAAAAACACGTGCCAAAAAAGCTCGTTTTGGACAGCATGAGGGCCCATATAACAGATTCTGTGAAATCGTGCTCGATTCCTGCCGTGATTCCTGGAGGCACAACGAAGCACCTGCAGCCCCTGGACATCAGTGTGAACCGTGTTTTCAAAGTGGCACTTCGCGTTCAGTGGGAGGCTTGGATGACTAGCGGCGAGAAATCTTTCACCAGAACTGGTCGCATGCGGAAAGCAATTTTTTCTCAAGTCTGGCAGTGGGTCCTGACTGTGTGGAAAAGTGTCAAAACATCCACGATCTCGAACAGGTTTCGAAAGGCTGGACTGCTGCAGCAGCAGCAGCGCGATCAGATGGAGGAGGCGGCGAAAAAAAAGACTGGAAAAAAGTCTCATTGATGTCGCCTCGTCGAGCGCATTGAGAGGATTCCTGGTGGTCGCCAGCTAAATGATAAACAGTTGGTTAACCAGATGTACGGTAACTTTTTGAGAGTGTAAAAGTGAAACTCCGTTCACTTCATGAAACCAAATGGACCCGCAAGCGCTCATTTGGTTTCTACGCTCTATGGCCAGGCCTGGATGTAATATTTCTCAATCGGGGGGCAGCCGAAAATGGCAGTTGGTTTAGTGGTGCCACAATTGTAGTTAGTCAATGTTTAACTACCGCTATAAGCTTTTGATTTGAAATATCTTTGAAGTTTTCGTTGTTTGCATTCCGTCATGTTTGGTGGGGCAGTCAGGGCGTTTAGAGGGCATTGCCCCCCCATGTCTATGCCTAGATCCGTCCCTGGTCCATGACTGTAGCGGTTAATTACATACAGCACGTGCAGTTAAATGTTACACGTGTATGACTGAAACAATACAGTTCACGGCACAGTACACGTTCTGTGCACTATAGATTAAAACACTTGAATGAGTTATAGCCTACAAATGCATTTTTTTTCTTGAAGTCGTTTAAATAATAAAAAGGATGCTTCTCAAACAGCATTTCGTTGCCGACAATCTCATCTGTGCAAGAACCCTTACATATGGTAATTAAGCATTAAAACACCCGCGGCTAATAGTCCAGTGCGGCTTGTATATGTACACAATTGCTTTTTTTCGCTAAATTTGGCCGATGCGGCCTATATTCAGGTGCGCTTTATAATCCGGAAATTACAGTAGGGCCTACTTGATACTTGACTCTTCTCTCTCTGTGTCCCTCTTACACATACACAGATACAATCACCAACACATGGGGTCGTCTTGTCTATTGGACAGTATTTATTTCCCTTATGTCTGTAAATAGATTGATACCGAATCGGATCGAATCGGATCGAATCGAGGATCGAATCGGATCGTGACCATGTGAATCGAAATCGAATCGATCTAGGGAATTCGGATCGATTCCCAGCCCTACTCGACGCCCTTAGGTCTTGACCTCGATTTAGGTGGTCTTGACTACAAAACTAGCTACTAGGTAGGATACATTGAGCCATTAGCATAGACCAGTGGTTCCTAAACCTGTCAGACACAAACTAGTAGGATGGAAGTTAATGATACTGACATTCATGTATACTGTAGCTGCCAGAGAGTTCCAGATTGAGGCATCTATGCTAAAAGTGACCTCCAACCAACACAGAGGTCTTCAGGTAGCGTTTCTCTGCAGAATCGGCTGTGTGAAGCGGTGAATTAGCATGTAGCTCAGAGAGTGAGACGCCCGTGTCGGGGGGAAGGGGGGGGAGGACAGGATTTACGAGGTGGCGATCACCTCGGCACATTTATAACGCGCGGCGGCGGTGGTGTGTCTGTCAGGCCCCACTACTGCGAGGTGAGAGCGAGTCTCCGCCTGTTCTCACAGACCTGGAACACCAGACGCATATCCCTCTTGGGCCAGCGTTGCCACGTTCACATATTAAGAAGCTTTTGCTGTTTTACTGTGCTTGTTGTTGTTGCTTATGTGGGCTTGCTCTCTAATGTTGTGTAAAATGGGTGTTTCTCAACCTTCGTTTCATGAGAAGCACCCACCCATGAATGCAGGGGCGGATGTAACATTTCCCGATTGGGAGGGCATTGCCTGTGTCGCTTCGCGCCACGGGGGATGACCCATACCATTTTCGGTTACAGGACTGCAATTATGCGGTGGTGGTGGTGGTGACACAACTGTAGTTAGTTAGTTAGTAGCAGTAGTAGTGTTTCAAATCATTTTAAATACAAGCACTTTAGTTTGAAATATCTTGGGTTGTTTTGCATGCCATCATGTTTGGTGGGGCAGTCTGCCGATGCCTAGATCTACCCCTGCATGAATGTGGGTTTATGTGCTAAACATTTTTAAATGGCTAGTTTGCTTATTCCTCTTGGAGAATCTGGCAACAGCGGCCCCTCAGCGAGGGTGATGGTTTAAGTGAGTGGTGGGATGTTCACCTTCATAGCTTTGTCAGCAAAGGCATTTCTTTTCACTTGACCTGTGAACCCTGAGCTGTCGAAACAGAAGTGGAAACCAGGTGAAGTTTAGACGGTTATTGTGTTTTTTTCTTTTTTAAGGTGAAGTGATAGCCGTGTAAAAGCTAGTCTCCCCCCAGGCTGCTGTTGAACTGAACCTGTGCAGGCTGAAGAATCTTTCACCACGGATTCCCCCTGTTGCTTCCCATTTCTTTGGCATTTTTATTTTTACGACTTTCCATGAACCTAACTGTTGTTTAGAACAGAAGAATAATGTTAGCGGGTTACCAACCGTTTTGAAACAGCTTTCATTGTTGTTCCTCCCACAAAATGAATGCCAGCAGACAGGGGGAGAGGGCTATCAGCAGGGAAAGCTCATCCAACAGGACACGGTGTCACAGCTGTAGTTTAGTACAGTAGTAGTTTAGTGTTTAGTACAGCAACCAGCCAAGTGACATAATACGCTCTGATCAGCATATTTTGACTTCTCGAGATTTGTCAGTCGCCTTTAAAGTGCTTTGACTCGTATGAACCTGTCTGTCTGTCTGTCTGTCTGTCTGTCTGTCTGTCTGTCTGTCTGTCTGTCTGTCTGTCTGTCTGTCCATCCGCCCATCTGTCCATCTAGCAATAATGCAGCATCATGGTGCTGATCTGCAGATGACACAACCAGATTCTCTCTAAGTATGTCTTGTAATTACAAAAAGGAGTGTACTGTATCATGTGTGTTGTGTCTGCGTGGGTGTGTGTGTGCGTGTGTGTGCGTGTGCATGCGTGCGTGCATGCATGAGAGAGAAAGAAAGAGAGAGATTAAAAGATTAGGAATTCCACAGTTAAACTCTATGGATGTGAGAAGCTATAAGGTCAGTGCATAAAGGGAGACTTAAACATTCCCCTGAAAACTAATACATCCAAACAGCTATTTTATGGAGTTTTAAGAGAGCGGGTGTTTGTTTGCACCACTGTTCCATGTTGTCTATTTAGAAGGACCCTCTGTTTGATTAGTGTTAACACATTTGGTATCACCATTTGGTACCAAAGGTATGCTCGTCCCATAAATTGATAACACGGGTGCTTATGGCGAGTAGGCTCGTCTTAAGGTGTTTGATATCGTTGCTAAGAAAGTCTGGCTGTGTTTCATATTTGAAATCCTTCTGGCATTCCATAACAGATCGGCGATGTTGAGTGGTCTTTTGAGTACATGGTGATCGCAACAGGAACGTTGACATTTTCCAGAGCAAGGATTTAGCCAGGTCCCACAGACAAATAATATACTTCCGGAAACATAGTCTGTCAATCGCCCAATATAACGTAGTGTTACACTTGTATACAAGGCAGGGGGAAAGGGTGGGATGGTTCAGCTCAGTGGAAATAAGAAGGGATTACTCCCCTGGACTGACATTCTTGTGGTGGGATCAGAGGTCAAATACATGATGGGCGATTAAGATGGTTATCCTTGTCTGCCATATTGTAATTAATAGAGTCCCATTCTCTCCCAGCAGCCTGTACTGGAGTTTCTGCTGGGCTGATGCTCATACAGTACAAAGCTCAGGGAGTAGAACAATGGAAGCAGAAAATCCTTCTATCCTCGTATTGGCTGCCGTTTTGCTGCATGCATTTCTTGAAACTCTTAACCTTATTCTTTCGCTCTCTCCGGTCTCTACACACACAATTAAAGGCAAATGGCCAATACATTATATTTCACTTCTGGTTGTCCCCGCACAGAATGCAAAAGAATACTGTAATTGGAGTTGTCATGTGTGGATGCAAATCTCATTATTCCTTTACGGTTAAAGCGGAGTTGACAGTATGTTGCATGTCTTTGTGCATTTCCCATTCATACGCAGCCAGTTGTGTAAGTACCACTTCCTTTCACACAATTGTAGGCTAACAGAGAACACATGCTGTAGATTCCATCCCATGCTGTAGATTACATCCCAGGTGCAAGTTGTGAACACATTATAGCTATAGTTACAAACATATCGTCTGTTGGACAGAAACCTCCCATCTATATGTATCTGTCTTTCTTTCTTTCTCTCTCTCTGTCTCTCTGTCTCTCTGTCTCTCTCTCTCTCTCTCTCTCTCTCTCTCTCTCTCTCTCTCTGGTTGAGTCCAAGTCTGTCTGTAGTCCACACCTCGGGGGGTAACTGGAATGCTCGCCTTAAAACACACTTTCTCCAAATTGTTTCCGTGGGCCACTTGCTCCCAGCGATTCTTGTGCACTTCTTATACTCTTGTATTTATTTCATGCAGGTTATGCTTAGGGATACATTCAGGGCTATAGGCATAGTTTAACTGAGGTCAAGTTTAATGAGGTAACATTTAGGAATAAGGTTTACGCTGAGGTATAGTTATACTGAGATTATAATAAGGTTAGGTTTAGACATAGTTTTACGGAGGTTACATTTACGAATGACTTGATAGCTAGGTACATGGTACAAAACGTGTAGTTATAAATAATAGAGATGTCACGGAGAGGAAACACTGAGGCGGAATGGTCATGGTAGCTGACAGTTGGCACTGCAGCCTGAGCTACAGTGGACCATATAAACATGAATCCGCCCAGCCAAACAGTGGCGGTGCTTGTTCATGACCCGCTCTGGCAACAGGCACAGTGCCCCGTCATGTTTGCGGCCCAACCGCGTTCACGTCACAGTGTAATAAAAGGATAGTGTGCCAGCTGAAGCGATAGCTCTGCCCCCTCGTTATTCATTACAACTGAAGTAGCTCAGTGGCGTTTTGAAGCACCTGGAAGACTGCCGGAAGTACAATTAAAACTCATTGGGACGAGCGACCGGAAGTGTTAGCCTAGCCTAGCCCAGACCTCACTTTGAGGTCTGGGATGGAGTCACGTGCGTCAGTTTCATCCATTGACTTCCATTATAGTGCTGCACTTCCACATTTCGCCACTAGCTTCAAGCCTGAAGCAAGTACTGGGCATGTGGTTCACCTATGGCCTAAGTGCATCCCAGAATGCACATTATTCTGAAATTGTCTCTTGCTCTGGTTGAGCAAGTCAATGCGAATGTGGATTTGAGGAGAAATGTGGTGACTTTATTATTTTCTAGGAACCTATCACGGATCGCAGGTATTCACCAATTTACTTTCAGGGCTACCAGGCAAGGTCTGAACCTTTCAGCTTTATTGAAACATTATAGTATTTCTACCATTAAAATGTGACTGTACTGTAGCTGTTGTTTTTGTTGTTTGATCAGTCGGATCATTCCTACTGCGTCACAGAATTTTAATCTATTTCCACTCTACAGTATATCTATTCTAATCTGTTGATTATTTAACAGATTAGATAGCATGTAGACATACTGTATTCCAATGTGTTGACTGAAGTTATTGGTTTACTTGCAATGTCTAAAATCTGTGTAGTATATATGGATCAATGAAAGTTTATTTGTCTGGTAGAATAAATTGCTGGTCAGAGTTAAAAAGATATGTGGGTGCTCTATTAAAAGGACATGAAAAACCTGCCTGAGCTCAGCTTACATGTTTGCAGCCATTGGCAGGTTCCGGTTTGTTAATCGGGGAGCGGATGTACGTGCGTTGGTGAGAATCTGCTTGTTTGGAGAAGCCCAAAGTATTGGTTTGGTGCACGGTGGAGGTTGGCTGTTTGGCAGGGGGTTTCAACTAGTAGGGATAGCTAACATCAGCAAAGGAACTTGCGGTTTAGCGCTAAGTACCTCTCTTGTTTAGGCAATTGGATGAGCGCCGTCATTTTCCCCTTGACATATTCGAGTCGTTTTTCATTCCTAGACTGAGGTTTAGATGAGACGATGTGGAACCTCTATGAGTCACAGTGTCTGCTAGAAAGTGTGACACTGGGCTGGGTCTGTGGCTGTGGATGATGCTCCCAGATTCACCCCAATGTCTTACTGTACTGTATACTGTATATAATCTTTACTGTTCTAGTGTTGATGATCTCTTGATGAATTGAATGCACAGGACCATATAGGAAACAAGCCCCCGGGGCTTTTTGTGAAATCCATTTAGCAACTGTAGAGAGAGCGTAAAATGAAACCAAATGGGCCCGTAAGGGTCCATTTGGTTTAATTTTACGCTTTCAAGAGTTACAGATCTATAAGGGTCCATGTGGTTACCATTGGTCTTTTCTAGGAATGCAGGAGCACTCTAAAAATGGTGGAAAAACAAGGGGTTTTTCTATGGCGCCTGTCAACCAATTTCACCCCAACTCACCAGCAAAAAAAAAAACACTAGATTTTCTGCCAGGAGTTTTTCAATAATTTTGTCACTAGGGGGGTCTGGGGAAAAAAGCTAAATATAGCAACAAATGTGCCAAGTTGGCAACACTGCTCTGTGGCTTTCACGCTTTTAACCCACTCCCTGACTACCTCTAGACCCACGACAATTAATTGATCCCATCCTTTAATCCATGTTTTGATCCGAGTGTATTGTCTATCATTGTGTTGTTCCCTTTCATTTGGGACAGAATGTACATGGCCATTTTGAAAAACTGCTGCATCCGCGCCCATTATTTCTATCCCATGCATTCAAATGGCATTATCTCAGAATCAGCCCCTGAATGTCCTTTACCCGGAGATTATTGCACAGAGGGTTAGAGCACAGAATGACCAAGACACCAGAAACACAGGGATGTCATCATACGTCTGGTTTCGAAGATCTGGCGCTTCAAAGTAAGGATTTTTAACCAAAATCTGTGGCCAGAGCCGTGGCATGTAGCATGGCGCAGATTGGGATAAAGTAATCAATCAATCAATCCATGAAATACATATTAGTAGTTTGGATTTGCTTTGACTAGCTCCTCACCAAGTTGACTTCGTGCTGACTTGGAAATGACAGCATTTTAAATTACAGCTGTCGTTTTCCATGTACAGTATGTGGGTGTGTGAACTGAAACTACACAAAATCCATTCCTCTGTTGGAAGTGAATGCTACTTTAATGACAGACCTTCAGGTGCATGTCTGCATTCATCACCATGACTCGTTCCTGACCTGAACGTCCAAATAAATCTCCCTTCAGCGACAAATGGTTTTGGTTCATCAGCACAAGTTTTGGATCCCCGTTTTATGGGTCTATGTGGCTCCATTTGTGCACTCTCCAAGTTAAATAAAAGCTAGTGACTTTACTGTACATTGCTGCCTTCTTCTGTCTAAACCTGTGAGCATGCACAACAGGGCGGATTTAGCCAGCCCTACTAGGGTGGGCTCGAAGAATGGCTGGGTGGGCAACTTCCAACGTTTTTCATAGGAAGCAGGGGTTTTCAACCTTTTTGACACCAGGGCCCACTATTTCGGCATTTCAGCCACCGTCCACCTTTTGATGACATTTTAGCCCCACAGAACGTAAATCTAAAGATTTATTTTGCTTTTGTCCACAATCCCAGGCTGGATTTGGGAAACCAAACGGTCAAACATAAAGATCGAAATGAATATTACTCTTCTTTATTCTCTAGTTGTGTAGACATGGGGCTAATTCACATGATGAATATTTTAACTCTTAAGAGTGTAAACATGAAACCAAATGGACCCGCAAGGGTCTATTTGGTTTCATGTTAACGCTCTCAAAGAGTTACATCTGGTTAACCAACTTTCCAGCCATTTAGCTGGGGACCACCTGGAACCCTCTCAAGGACCACTGGTGGTCCCCGGGCCACTGGTTGAAAACCACTGATATTGCCCACCCCTGCCCCCCTCTAGATCCGGCCCTCATGCACAAAGAATAAATCCAGTACAGAGTCCATGCTTTGGTTTGACCTAAAAATGTATTATTTTTTCCCACACTGCATTTCCATGGTCAATGGTGGTCAATCTTAAGGGCATAACTAACAACAGATGCCAAAACAATGGTAAAAGTTCAATGCTTGTTTATTTTTTTATATCAAACGTCCTTCAATGCCACTTATAATCATATCCTTTGAACAAAAACATGCTGCATCCTAAAAGAATCTTGATTTCATTCACCTGTTCATTCACCCATTGCTGCACATTACCCAAACACAGCTGATTTTGATTGCAGAATGACTCCATGTTTAATCTCCTCCAAGATGACATCCAGACAGTGTATTTACCCATTGTAAACGTAATCAGCACTCTAAAATATGTATCTGAATTCTGAAAACATTTTAGGCTAGAAATAAGCCATGTAGTAGCAGGGATGCTTTGTTGGCCATCTGTCTCTCACTTGTAAACAAGCTACAGTACGTCCCACGGCCTGAAGGGATGCCATGCTCTGACTGCTTCAGAAATACAAAGGCAATCCAGACTTGGCTTGTGTACTGCCTGTGTTTTTGGCCTGAGCTTTGACGTCACGTCCTATTTTTTAATGGCTGTCAATGAGCACTTCTGGCTTGTTCCGGCTTGCATTTTACGGCCAGTTTACTGGAATCGCCAAAAATACAAGCCGGAACAATCAGGAAGTGTCCATTGACAATGTTAAAAAACAGGACTCGACATCACACCTTTTCGAAACCACGGACTGTACACAAGCAAAGTGTGGAGAAGTGTGGACAAGTGTGGAGTACCTACACAGGCTTCTGTTTTAGACTGAAACAAAATAAAAGGGCCGAAAAAGCCATTGCATCTCGACGTTAAGTTGATCTTTTCTTCTTGCTATCCTACATTTGTTGAACATCATTCAGTATATTAGCATCATTAATATACTGTATGTTCAGGTCAGAACAAACAATTAGCACACAACATTGGAATTGAAACAAATTGACGATGATGATGAATAGTTGTTTCAGTAGCCATTGCCATCTGCTGTGAATATACAACAGAATATGTACAGTATATGAATCTCTAAATGTAATGTTCTCCCTGCACAGATCCTGCTGCAGGGGAAGAACCCCGGAGTGGAGTGGGAGTACACTCTGCCTCGCACCCACAGGAAGCACGACTATGCCTGGGCCACGGTCCGCTCCGAATGCTCCGCCTCGTGTGCTGGAGGTCAGTGCGTGCCTGACTCTGTTTGGGTGTGTGTGTGTGTGTGTGTGCGCGCGTGTACATGTGTCTAATCTATTGCTGTGCACGTGCGCTTTGTGTGTGCTGGTGCAGAAAGTGTGTTATATAGGGCTTATTGAAAAGCACCTTTGTCAACTGAGAAGTTCACACTCTGCTGATCCCGAAAGACCAACAGCACTGTGTGTGTGTGTGTGTGTGTGTGTGTGTGTGTGTGTGTGTGTGTGTGTGTGTGTGTGTGTGCGTGTGTGTGTGCGTGTGCGTGTGTGTGTGCACGTCTCTTTATCTTCCACCCTTCCCCCTCTCTCTCTCCCTCAGGTCGTATCTCCACCAAGGCTATCTGTCTGCAGGACCAGAAGGTGCAGGTCAACTCCACCATGTGTAACATTAACACCAAACCAACAGTGGCCTCCCAGCTCTGCAACACACAACCCTGTCCTGCATAGTGAGTACCGTTTGGTAGGCAAATCATCCACTAGGGAATGGCTTAAATAATGGTTTAATTTTCTGAACGACCAGAAAGCAACCACGGTGCGCTCCGACTCCCTTTGCGTGCACAATGCATCGTACAAACACACCATACAAACACTCCCGATTGCCGTCAGAGCTGCAGTCTCAGTCGCTCCCAAAACGCTCCGCCGACGCAATGTAATCTGAACTCTTAGGCTTCACCCCAGGCCCTTAGCTGTGGTATAGCTATATCTGCTGCTACCGTGCAGACAGACCTTGGGCATGCGTTCATTTCATTTCATTTTCTGTTTTCTTCTTTTTTTGGCTACCCAGGCTTGTTTTTCTTGACCACAATGTTAAAAATTTAATTTAGATAGCATCTTCCATTAAAAAGAACACACTCTCTCGTGCGCAAGAGTGCATACTATGTGTGTGTGCCTCTCTCTCTCACTCTCTCTCTGTCTCTCTCTCTCTATATATATATATATATGTCTCTCTCTTCCAGCTACAGTATACCACATGCCTTAGCTGTGGTATAGCTACTGTATATAGCTGCTGCTACCTTAGAGACAGACCTTGGGCATTTGTTCAGTTTTCTTTTTTGCTACCTAGGCTTGCTTTGGTCTTAACCGCAATGTTAAAAAAGTCCTTTAGATAGCATGTTCCATTAAACAGATGCTCAGCTCTAGTTTCAATGTGCAGACTATAGGCTTTGATAGTATCGTCTCTGTGGATGCGCGCATCTGCTAAACGCCTACTTTGTAAATTGTGAGTATGAGATGTCCATAATGTCACTGCCATAGATTCACATTCCACTTTAGAAAGGGTGAGGGCAGGAGGGAGGGAGGGGGGTGAGCGAGACACACACAATGTCACTGCCATAGACATTCAGTGTTGCCAACTTGACGCATTTGCCAAAATTAGTGAAAAGCTCGTGGAGGGAAATCTAGTGCTTTTTGGGAGTGCTTTTTGAGAGTGTAAACATGACACCAAATGGACCCTTGCGGACTCAAGAGTTAAATTATTCATAATGTGAATTAGTCCAAGTCTACACAACTAGAGAATGTAGCAGATTGATGGTCATTTTGGTCTGTATGTTTATATAGTGCATTTTGGAAGTGCCACTAGTGCATTTTGGATTTTGGCAGTTGGCAACACTGGAGGGAGAGAGTGGGACAGACAGAGACTGGGGAGAGTGACAGACAGACAGACAGACAGACAGACAGACAGACAGACAGACAGACAGACAGACAGACAGACAGACAGACAGACAGAGCAAAGTATTTGAACATGAGAGAGAGAGAGACAGAGATCAAAGCCAACGGTGACACATTATTGCTTCCCATCCTGATGGCGGCTGTCGTCCATCAGCCTCACATGAGCTGCAGAAACATCTGTGTGTGTGTGTGTGTGTGTGTGTGTGTGTGTGTGTGTGTGTGTGTGTGTGCGCGCGCGCATGCGCGCGCACATGCACAAGTAACAAGCTGAAACAGTGTTGAATGGACTGAGATGTCCGTAGCTCTTTCGCTTGATTTATAGCACAGCTCCAAGAAGAACGGCAGGGATTCAAACGTGTGCACACACGCAGACACACATGCACGCACACACGTGCAGAGTCTGCAGACACACTACACAGATACTTGGTTTAAAACAGGATATCTTGATGAAATAGGTGGAAGAGATGTTAAAAATACAATACTCTCCCCAAACGCTCTCCCGCGCGGCCGGCCGGTGTTGTTGATGACGTCATTGCAATGTCCAGCACCAAGTCCAGACTGAGTCTTTCTCTCTCTCTCTCTCTCTCTCTCTCTCTCTCTCTCTCTCTCTCTCTCTCTCTCTCTCTCTCTCTCTCTCTCTCTCTCTCTCTCTCTCTCTGTCTGTCTCTCTGTCTGTCTCTCTCTCTCTATTTGTCAGTGTGGCCAACTGCCGAAATCCAAAATGCATTAGTGGCACTTCCAAAATGCACTACAATGCACTAGAGCATTGGATTTCAACCATTTTCATACCAGGGCCCACTATATTCTCCATTTTAGCCACGATAGGAGGAAAAATCTGTGGCGCATGTCAACCAATTTCGCACCAGCTAATAAAGACTCACCAGCAAAAAAAGCACTAGATTTTCCGCCAGGAGTTTGTCGCTGTTTTTGGCACTGGGGGGGAGCTAAATATAGTGAGAAGTGCGCCATGTTGGCAACACTGCTCGTTGTGTCAAAGGGTTGAACAAGCCAGACTGCTATCGGTTACACCTCCATCCATACAGCCCTCTGTTTCCCACCACCCGAGAGGGCATTTCCTGCCCCCTGTTAATCTGGAGGCCATACGGCGTCTCTCTCTTATCTGGGCCTGGCGCTGTGACCCATGAGCCCTGTGGCTGGAAATGACCTGCCCCTTTTTATACAGGCAGAGGAAATGGTAGTTCCAGGTAAATAGGAGCGGGTTAACCTTAGGGGTCCTGCTGTACAGCGCTGTAAAGTAACAGAGTACATCTATTTATGTATTGTGTGTTGTACTTGGATAAAATATTGAGGCATTGATACACATTTAAGATTTATTTCACTACATTTATTTTAAATCTTTAGTTACTACTGCAGTTACTTTCCTGCTATTGCTGCATGCTGTAGATCCACTCTTATTAAATATAGTTTTGACCGCTGCCCTTTCCAAAGATTTATGGCAATCTTTCATTAGTAGTGCTATTGTTTGATGCGATCCTGATGCTAGCGGCCAGCTGGGGGACCCCATTAAGAGACCGGAAGTGACACCCTGTGCGGCCATCTAAAATGTCTGACTGAAAACATAGTCCGAAATATGAAATATATTTTTACATGAAAACTCCTGGCTGTTACCTTCCTTTATTACAAAACATAGCCTATTGGCGTGAATATAAGACAGTGTTTTTTCCAATGGAAATATCCTAAAAAATGGAGTTATCTTATATTTGGGGGCTATATTATTTGATATTCAATGTTCTTTTTACACAAATGAGCCTTGAAAAGTGGTGGTCGTCATATAATCAGGGTCATCTTATATTCGGGACAATATGGTATATATATATTTTATATTCGGCCGTTTGAAAACGGCCAATGTGCAAGCTCACAACACGTCATGATGTGCAACATTGTGATCTTGTAATCCGGTTATTTTCAAAAGACATGTGCACTTCTACTACTGCGGCATTGGTACTTTTACTTAGTAAAGCAGTTTATCCAGCAGTGCGTTGGTTGATGCACCTCATGTGACCCTGCTTTCCATCCAGTTGGATGGAGGTCATACATGTCAGTGTCTGGCTGTTTAATGCAAACACAACCCAGCGGAATGGAAGCTTTAATGAATGACCAGGAATATATACTCTGGGTTCAAAAGCCAGAAAAAAGAAAAGAGAAATGGAGTGTCTCCGTTTGTGTGTGTGTGCGTGTGTGCGTGTGTGTGTGCGCGAGTGTGCGAGTGTCCGTGTGTGAGTGCGTGGGGGAGTGCAGACACGGCGGCTTATCTGCCCAGTGTGTATCTGCGGTGCTGACAGCTCTGTGTATGTTTTATCGTGCAGACTATATGGGATCTCCTCTGGGGCATGGGGCCAGTCTGGGCCGCCACGCACCGCCAGAAAATCCCACAGTACTCTGCACCCCTCCACCCCCCCCCCCCCCCCCCCCCCCCCCCCCCCCCCATACATGCATGTGTAGGTCTGTGTGTGCATGCGTGTCCACGGCGTGTTTGTGTGCGACTGTGTGTGCCTGTGTAAGAATGGGTAAAAGCTACAATATTTGAGGCCAGCGACAGGACTCGAATCATCGAGCTGTGATATTTTGTCATTAATATTCCCATAACCCAGTGGTTTTCAACCTTTTTCATACCAGGGCCCACTATTTATTCAGAATTTCAGCCACGAACCACCATTTGATGAGATTTTAGCCCCACAGACCTCAAAACTAAAGGTTTCTTTTGCTTTTGTCCACAATTCCAGGCTGGATTTCGGAGAAAACAAAACAGGCAAACATACAGATCAAAATGACCATTAATTTTCTAGTTGTGTAAACTTAGGCTAATTCAGATGGAGAATATGTTTTTCAGGATTCAAATTAAAAAAACGTATTACCTCATATTAAGTAGTACAACGTAATAAAGCAAGGTAAAAACGAAAAGCACACATCTACAGTATGACCAAAACACTAGTCAAGTCTACAGATCTACATTAGATCTACATATACACTACTATACACTATTACATATACTACTACTCTGTTTCAAATGTTTTCTTAAGATGATTCATCTCTGAATTCCATTAGTTCCACAGGATAACCAGTTTCACTGAAACAATGATGTTTAGCACTGGTCCTCACTATTGGCTGATTAAACATAGATAATTCTCAGATCAAATCATCAATCTTACTCTCTGTCTTCTGGAACAATCCCTGGATGTTGAAGCTCAAACAAGCTCATGTTTCAAACTTGTGGAGCTGCTACTTTCGATGCTTTTGTGTGGGGCTGTAGTATGACGTATGGCGCTAACAAACAAATACAAGAGGTTTAACTATATACAGGTCTCTGCCCGACAACAATCATGTTCCCACTAAACCATCCCTTGTTTACCTGTCTGCCTGCCCTGGATCCGTCCATCTGCCTGGCTCCCCTGCGCTCCTGTTTGAAGTATGGGGGCAGTCATTCTGGCCTTCCGCTTGGCAGCGGCCATCTGTGGAGTCGCTTACCATACAGTCCCAGCGTTTCTTTTCTTTTTGTAGTTCTAGACTTGTGACGTTCTATAAGGGAAGTCCTGCACTAAAAGTTCTGGTAGGATGCCAAAAAACGTGCGGCGTCTTCATGTACATGCAGGGTAAACACATACTACTGTGTACTCCTTCTTTTACTCCCTGTAGATTACAGTAATAATAATAATAAAACGCCTGCATTTTCAGAGCCATCAAAATGCTTGAGATTGGCCTGTTTTCCTGACATGTCATAGACGTATTTATCCTATTGGACTAGTGTCATTTTCACAGTAGGGTGCTAGTTCACTATGTAGCGCAGGGAGCTTATTTCATGAATGGAACTTGACAAACTTGATGCACTACTGTCTGTACCCTCAGCCTGTGTATATATTAAACCATACCCATTAGTGATGCACGGGCCACCTTTTTTTATAACCCGCCCCACTCTGCGCCACCAAGGCTGCTAGCCCGCCTGCAGCAACCCGTCCCGCAACATTTTAATCAATGGCCTACCCCAGCCTGCAGCCCGCAGCAGTCCAAAAAAGCAAAGCGTATCCTATAACGATGAGCAATAATATCTCAGTTTAAACACGAGGCAATTATGTTTGTATAATCGAGAAAGAGAGGAAGACAGAGAGAAAGAGAGAGCGAATGAGAGAGACAGCGAGTGAAGTCAGGTGTAGTTGTGTTTTAGTTTTCCCTAGTCAGAACCGGCTCATTTTGTGTCTTGAAAACTGGGCCCATTATGAGGAAGAAGGATAACATGTGCGATTGTGCGTCAGCTTCCCAGAAACTACCCCAGTGTTTTTTTTATATATATACTCACTTTTTTCCTCCGAAAAATGCATGTTATTGAAAGATGCCAGAGATATAAATTACAGCATGGACCAACCAGTGGTTTGCAGTGAAGCGCCGCGGCACTTCTGCCTCTTCCCCCAATGACACATTGGTATTTATGTGACATGTTGTTATTCATATCGCACTAGTGGAGCGCACTACTGGAGCGCAAGTGCATAATTATTTTTAGGTATTTTTTAGGTACTGTTTCAGTACTCCAAATGTTAACATAGCATATACTTGTAACTAAATGCTGTATTAAAATATTTTAATATTGCAGTATTGCTACTTTTACTTCAGTACATCTGAGCACTACTTCCATCCCTGTATGTGACATATTGTTATTTATATTCCATGTAGAAAAAACAAGAAAGAGAAAACCCTAAAACAAACCCCAAGCTGAAATCCAAACCCGTGTTGGGTCACGTCTCTCCCATGTCTTAAATTGCAGTTTAGCTCTTGCTGCCACTTTGGTCTGCCCCGGTCCTGGAATCTAAATGAAAGTCTCTGGGCGGTACTGGACTCAACCATCTGCCCATCACTCCATCTCTCTCTCTCTCCCTCTCTCTCCTTAAGCCTGTGGTCGTCAGACCACTCATTTGCTGTAATCTTCCCCTTTGGCCGCCATGCCAAGACAGGAGCTATTTTAGTGAGCAGAAACCGTATAGGCTTTCATCAGTGGTAAAACGTGATGTCGTATAGATACCAGAGAACCGGGAAGGAAGGAGAGAAGGGAAGGGAGACATGATGGGGAGAAATGGAAATGGATTGATATCCCGTTTGCACTTTTCGTGGCTCATGGCACTGTTTCACTCCTCCTCGATGTTTGAAAAAATCTCCTCCTTCGTCAACCTACCGAAAGGCTACCACCACCGTTTGCACCTAACATCATATATACACAGGTACCTCAGCAATATTACACGAGAGGGTGTGGATTAACGTGATTTTTGGCATGACGCTGATGCGGTCAGTAACGAGACGTAGTTGAGTTCCGCATGTTGTATGTTTAAGCATTTATTTCATATTTACATATCAAATTCAACTCAGATATTTATTTCAGACATGCTCTAGTATCTGAATAACTTGTTTTGCATAAAAATAAAATAAACACTTATTTTTCCCCAATGACTCAACCACAGTCATTGGGGAAACCATCACTACTGATTCAGAACGCATTCGTAGAGTTGACCTCATGGAAGTATGGTGTGATGAAAGGAGAGGAAAGGTAACAAGTGGTTAAGGGAGGAGAGGAGAGAAGAAGAGAAGGGAGGAGTGATGGATGTTGGGTCTAGTCCCATCTGTCAGTAGGATGTCTGTTAGAGAGGGAGTTGTAAACAACATGTCTCTGTGTTTACACTCAGAGGAATATAGTGCTACGTGTGTGTGTGTGTGTGTGTGTGTGTGTGTGTGTGTGTGTGTGTGTGTGTGTGTGTGTGTGTGTGTGTGTGTGTGTGTGTGTGTGTGTGTGTGTGTGTGTGTGTGTGTGTGTGTGTGTGTGTGTGTGTGCGTGCGTGCGTGTGTGCCTGTGTGTGAGTGTGCGTGTGCGAGTGCAAGTGTCCGTCCGTGTGTGTGTGTGTGCGTGAGTGAGAGAGAGAGAGAGAGAGAGTGTGTGTGTGAGTGTGAGCGCACATGTGTGTGCAAGTGTATGTCTACATCTATGATGTATGTTGCTATGCTGCTATAGATTCAAATATTCCATCCATCAATCCATCCATGCATCTTCAAGCATTTATCCATAGTCGGGTCATGGGGGCAACAGCTTCACCAGAGAGCTCCAGACTTCCCTCTCCAGAACAACTCCACCACTCGTGGCGAGGCCAGTGAGTCGATGTAATTCCTCCATCTGATCATCGGTCTCCTCCCAGTGGAACCTGTATCGATGGCCTCCCTTGTGAGACGCTTGAGAGGCACCCTAACCAGATGCCCGAAGCTGTCTCCATTCAAGACGGAGAAGAAGCGACTCTACTCCGAGTTTCTCTTGCATCACTGAATTTCAGAGATAGCTAATATGCCTTCTGGCTCTTCACCACACCGGTGCGGTACAGCGAGTGTAGTCACTAGCGCACTGTTGTAGGAAAGTGGCGACACGCTTTGAACTTGCTGCCTCACACTTGGCTGGACCCCAAACATACATACTGTAGATAACCACTACATTGCAAGTTTGCAACACAGCCTATCTTCTTACAATATACATTAACTAAAACAAGTTATATTACAAATTATTATTCAGTAAAGTGACGAGAGGTCTGTTAATGCATTAACATGTCCTAAAAATTGCCGTAATTTTGGCAAATTAAGCTGCAAACGCGCATCCTTCTGTCAATGGAGCTGGATGGCCAGAGTGATTTGTTTGGAACTTGAATCCCTCCTTCGGGCGTCACGTGTGCTTTCCAGCCAATAGCCGTCTCTTTTCAGACTTAGCATTGGAGTCAACGAAAGTGTCGCCACTCTCTTAATAGACTACTCTGGTCGTCACAAGCTCCTGTTAATAGTTTCATTTTCAAACATTTGCGGTTATATTTTAGCCTGACCTCAGTCTGAATTACCATTTCGTTTCACTTCATTATTCAGACTGAAGTCCCTCTCTACCACAGCAGTTTCTAGGATGGGCGTTGTCCAAACGTCAGTCTTCACAGTGATTGGTTCATATGAACCCATCAGAATATTGGGAAAGCAGCCGACGATGTGGTCGAAGTGATTGACAGGACTGTTGCCCAATCAGGTGCTGGGATTGGATTTCCAACCCACACAAACTGCTCCAAGGGCAGGGAAGCCAGTCCTTGAATCACAGGAAAAAAACAAGCTAGTATTTTAAGGTGCTTATTCAGGGCTGAGCCAGGCTAGTGATATTTTGTTTTATGAAACTTAGTTTAGGCATTATCCAACACACCCACCCATGCATGCATGCACACACTTCATTCATATCAGTGATTCGGGTTAGGAAAGTGTTCATACAGGTACACATCCTCCATTGCCTCTGTGCTCCTGCTCCAACCCTCCCTTGTGTCCTGTCCTGTCCTGTGTGTTCCAGTTGGGTTCCAGGGGACTGGGCGTCGTGTTCGCGCTCCTGCGGAGGCGGCCAGCAGAGCAGGGTGCTGCGCTGCATGAGGAGGGTCACCTACCAGAGGGAGGAGGTGGCGCCCCACTCCATGTGCCCCCCCGTGTCCCCGGCCCAGGTGCAGCCCTGCCACACGGAGGCCTGCCCGCCCCAGTGGAACACAGGAGCCTGGTCACAGGTGGGTTCTTCTCTCTAACCACTGTACAACCTTATATATGGGTGATCTCACCGGAGTCCCCTCCTTTGTATTAGTGTATTCACCCTACATACTATCTGAGAGACAGCAAAATCAATTTGGTGGCAGGTATTGCTGCACATACAAATCTGCCATGGCAGGTATAAATGCGTTGCGGCAGGTACTAGGTGCAGTTTTACGTATCAACCTAACCCTAACCCCTAACCCTAAACATAACCTCAGTAAAAGCTATGCCTAAACCTAACCTGATAAAACTGCCACGACAGTTATGAAGAAATCTGTCATGGCAGATCGAAACCTCATGCGACGGATTTATACCAGTATCTGCCATGACAGATTTTCTGCCGCTGTCAGGAATTGATTTTGCCTGGATTTTCACCTGGATTATCCGCTGAAAATGAGTCGCACAATGTTATGTGTTGTAGACTACAAGGTTTTTTTTTTACTCGAAAAGCTGATGCTGGGGTTAAAGTATATCTCTCCAAAGGAAAGAATATTAAGCCTATTTTGCTGCTCCCTGGTGGCCATTATGTAAAAACATCCTTCTCCTGGGTATTATTGCTCATATTTTGTACAGATGCCTGTATGTACCCCAGATAAAGTCCCATGATGGCATCATGACACCCTCTCTCTCTCTCTCTCTCTCTCTCTCTCTCTCTCACCCTCTCTCTCTCTCTCTCTCTCTCTCTCTCTCTGACAGTGTTCTAAGACCTGCGGCCGTGGCCTGAGGAAGCGCAGTGTGTTCTGCGGTGCTGAGACGGTGGTGGTCCCAGACAGCATGTGCAGACACAACCACAAGCCCAAGGCCCAGGAGACCTGCGTGGTCCGCCGATGCCCCAAGAACGACAAGCTGCAGTGGTTCCCTTCAGCATGGGGAGAGGTACACTTTATTATTTAGACCAGGGGGGTATTTCACGAAAGGTGGATTAGCAAATCGGGGATTTAAGCCAAAACCAGGCTTATTAAAGCCTGGTCTGTAGAGCCTGGTTTATTCTGTTCCACTAAAGCCAAGCAAGGCTTAAAATGGGAGGATTTAGCAAGCCAGGATAGTCAAGCCTGGCTAAAAAAACAGCTTGGCTTTTTCTTTCTAGACCCCTTTGGTAGAAGGCAGAATCACTGATCCTTCTTCTTCGTGGGGTGTTATGGAAGCCGGCATCCTTAATAGTTGCACTACCGCCTCCTTATTCTGTATATCTTACTTAGTAGAAGAACTTCTATCCCACAGACTTACTGCTACATTGATACAATGACTTAATCTTCTAAGACAAATACTGATGCCATAATAGATACATGTATTTCCACACTCACTCAAGAGGGGCCACAATGCATATTACTGCCATTGCCAAAAATAGAGCTTGTAGAGTGTCTATTTTTGCTATATTTGAATTGAAATCCTGAATAAAAATCCTCATATTTTTAAATGGAATCCTTAAAAGTAATCATTTTTTACCGGTATTTATTTTCAATGCAATTATTTATACCAGTAACTTTATGAACTTTATGACACAGTACAATATGTAGTATTGTATGACACAGTACTGTACTCACAGTACAGTGAGTACAGTACAGTATAGTATGTACAGTACAGTATGATACAGTACAGAGCATAGAATATAATACAGTGCATTGTGGTGCAATACAGTATGATACAGTACAGTGCATAGAGTACAGTCCAGAGCATTGTGGTACAGTACTGTATGATGCAGTACAGGAAAGCACAAGGTGGTACTGTACTGTACTGTACTGTACTGTACTGTACTGTACTGTACTGTACTGTGCCACACTGTACTTCACTGTATTGTACTGCATCATACTGTACTGTGCCATACTGCACTGTGCCATACTGTACCACACTGTATTGTACTGTACTGTATGTACTGTATAGTTCTTTGGAATATACTTTTTTTCTTTAATGACCAATATGGTGTTATTTATTGATCAGCAATATGACTGCAGACTGATAAATAAGGCAACATAAACCTTTAATAATTGAAGAAGTGTTAAAACTCATTGGTTTGTAATCAGATTGACTGTCTAATGCCCAGTAAAGACATCAGGATTAGGGTAAACCTGACTGTTAGCCTGGTCCGGAGCAGGCTAAGTCCATAGCATTAGTTTCCATGGGAACTAATGTGGCATTGCTTTCATGAAACCAAATCAAGCCTCAACATATCCAGGTTAACTGGTCAAGTTAATCTGGCAAGATTAACCAGTTTTCATGAAACCGAATGAACGCTAATCCAGGATATAATAAACTGGGATATCAGTTAAATCCTGGCTTTTTCCCTAATCCACCTTTCGTGAAATAGACCAGGGTGTCTCCAGCTGCAGTGTGTTGTTGGCCTGTTGCACTTCCCCTGGCTGTATGGGGTACATGTACAGTTGTGCACATCTTGCTACTGGGGAGATTTGAGGGTTAAACAAATCACCCAAATCCCTTTCTATACCTTTAATCAAATGCACCTGAGTAGTTCTATTGAGAGCTTAAATCAAAATGTCAATTATTTTGATAGTGTGTTCTCCAGAAAACAAGCCCTTTGCTGCTCTCTGGTGGACATAATGTAAAACATCATTCCAATATTAGAAATCTTGTTTCTCTCAGCTACAGGTAGACTCTCTGAGGATACAGACACACACACACACACACACACACACACACACACACACACACACACACACACACACACACACACACACACACACACACACACACACACACACACACACACACACACACACACTCTAACATGTTAACTCTTGTCTCAGTGCTCCAGGTCATGTGGGTCTGGTGTGCAGAGGAGAGAACTCCGATGTGGGGAGAAGGACTCACAGCAGCATGGGTATGTACTGTACAGAGAAAATACAAAATAATAATAAATAAATCTTTAGTTTTGGGGTCTGTGGGGCTGAAATGTCCTCAAATGGTGGTCTGTGGCTCAAATGCTGAATAAATAGTGGGCCCTGGTATCAAAAAGGCTGAAAACCCCTGCACTGATTCCAGTAATTCTGAGTTGAACATTCTCGTTGCAGGTGGGTGGAGTTCCCAGAGCGACGGTGCAGGAACCTGGCCAAGCCGTCCGTGGAGCTGCAGCAGTCCTGTAACAGAGACCCCTGTCCTGCTGCCCCCCCTCGGCTCCCAGCTGCCCCCCCACGGCTCCCTGCCACCCCCTCGGGTCCCTGCCACCCCCCCACGGCTCCCCACCGGCCAGGGCAGACCCACCTCCAGTGCTGTGGTCATGGGCTGGTACTCCTCACCCTGGCAGCAGGTACTACTCACAACCTTTTCAAAGTTCATTAAAAAATAATTTACCATGACCTTTCATGGTAAATTACATTTCTACCATGTTTTATATATAAATGAAAGAAACACACTTGTAACTTGCAAAGGATCTTTAGGTACAGATGTTCATTTACATTTAATTTACAGTACATGTAATTTGCATCATAATGCATCCGGGTATTTAGGAAGTTCCAAGGGTTGTGGTCCTATTTTCAACTCTTTTAACAATCCTGGAGAGGGCAAGGTTAGCCAGGAGATTGGCCTGTAAATATTCTGTGCCTGGGCCTCACAGTTGGTCGGAATTCTTCACGCATGTCATCATCAACTAAAACTGTTCTTCATGCGATTGCTTGATTTTGATGTGGACGGGTGGCACTTGACAACCTCATGAATTTATCATTCAGGACCCTATCTGACTGTACTCAGATAGGGTTTTTAAGCTGCAGTATCTTCTCCATTCGAGAATTACTAGAAATAGATAACACTGGCTCACTATTGCGCACTACAGCAGTGACTTACAACAGTAAAGCCATGAATTCAGGGCCCAAATAGGGACACCTGTGTGAGACTAGTTCTTCACATCCAGGCTCAACATGCATACAGCTTTGGATGAATGGAAGAGTGGATTCTCACATGCACACCTCCCTCTCTCACGTGCACAGTGCTCGGTTTCTTGTGGCGGAGGCGTCCAGACCAGGACCATCCAGTGTCTCCGTCAGGGGCGTCCTGCAGCAGGCTGCTTGCCCCACCAGAGGCCCATCACCTCCAGGGCGTGCAGCACCCATTTCTGCCCTCCTCCAGCCCCGGCTCATGTTCCTGCCCTGGGACGAGGACAGGCACCTCGGCCCGGACACACGCATGCACAGGCCCCTGCTGGACCTGCAGGCAAAGGTAAAAAGTAACGCACACAGACATACCATTGTTTTTGTTCTCATGTTTTTTCTTTGATTTTCTGTGTTTAATTACAGATTGTTTTTGCGTTTAAAGCACATGAGAGATTTAAAGTTGAGTGTCAATTGGTTTTAATTTGCTGTTTTACTTTTGTTTTAGGGTTTGTAGTTATTTTGTTTTATTACCTACTGAATGTGACAAACTGCCATATTGAGCATATTATACAGTGTAAAGTGCAGTGTGGTGTGTGCTACCTCTTCACATTCAGTAGATCCTGTGAACCTCCGTGGTCAGTTATAATTTCCTGGGGTTTATTAGGACTGTAGTAAATAATTTTAAAAAAAGAAAGAAATCACTTTAAAATTTTGTAAATACATGCGTATTCAAGGCCATGTTGTATGCCACCGGCCCGTGTAAAAAGAAAAAAAAAAAAAAAACTAAAATTAAAGAAAGCAGGAAATGTCATACAATTAACACTGATCTTTTACTTTCTCTAATAACCTAAAACATGAGACACAAAGTTGTCCTTTGAGGTACAGTATATGATTACTTTGCATAATTGTATAGTCACCCTGGATAAGAGCATCTGGTAAATAAAGTGTGACCTGTAATGTTTTGTTCTTCCTGTGGGACCTTCCAGATGAGCAGCAGTGTGTGGACCAGTTCAGCTGGTGCCACCTGGTGCCTCAGCATGGCGTGTGCAACCACAAGTTCTATGGACAGCAGTGCTGCAAGTCCTGCTCTGCCAAAAGACTGTAAAGGGGCTGTAAGAGGCTGCTCTCTGGAGCCCTGCTCTACCCCCCAGCACCTCCAGGGGACGCAGGCTTCAGAAAGTCTCGTTTTTTTGGTCTTGTAGTTGCTCGACAGAGGATTCAAGGAGATGTAGAAGAGACAGTAAAGTGGTCCATGGGATGGAATGACTCATTTGCATAGACTTGTAAAAAGGAAAGCTATGGACGAACGCAGCCGGGACGTCACCCACTGGTTTCTACGGACTCGTTTTGAACCCTCTATGTCAGGAAACTCAAATCCAACACCACCACCTGGGGAGTTCCAGCCCCCTCTTTGGGGAAGAATGCTATTGGGTGGAAGGGCAGCAAGTGGAAAAAAGAAAAAAAAAAGCACTTGCTGGAAGGGCAGCAAGTGAGGATGGGTCATCACAAGACCCTGCTTTATCATCGATTTGTAAAAAGAAATAGGACCATAATTTACAAAAAGAAAATGCATATAACATGCCGTTGGAAGAAAACTTGAAACTAGCAATTGAAAACATATTATGAAACGGTTTACTAAAGTATTAAAAACATTTATAAATGTGTGTCAAGTCACTATTGTCTCCCAATGGAATATATTAATAATTAAATAATTACAGTCTGTGCCACTACCATGTTAATTAACAGTGGCATGAGATCACTGTCAAAACCTTGGTTCATTTCAAAGATCAAATGCTTGCCGCCTGCTTGTTTTTTTTTAGTTGGAACAGAAGTTGGAATTTTACAATTTCTTGTGTAAAAGCATTGGATTTTGGATTATGTTTTTTTTTTGTTTGTTTGTTTTTTCCAAATTTCACAAGTGAGGTCTATGCTTGTGTAGAAGAAATGGTGCAAATCCCTTATGCCTGTGCTAATCACAGACCTCATTCCAGGCATTTCTAACAAACAAAGCCATTCAAAAGACTCATCTAGGCTTTGAGAGAGTAAAAAAATGCTAACTTTGTTTTGGGACTGCAAACTTCACCACTCTATGAACTTTTGCTGAAGGCTTCTGCATAGGGCAATCTCCTTTGCCAAAGCAGCATGCTTGTTACATGTAAATAAACATTTGACTTTTTTTTGGTCAATATTGACAATATACAGTATTTGACAACCTCTGAATCGACAAGCCATCACAAGAGAACAATAATGAACATATTCCGTTTTTTTAAGCTTGCTTATGTTGTATATTTAAAAGAACATTGTTTCTAATGGCTCTTTTGTTTTAAGTTATTATGGTCGGTAATACTATATAATTATGTGTATGGTGTGTACAGTAGATCTGTGATGTTGATTTATATTTTGGTATAATGGGTCTTCAACAGGGGGTCCGGGGCCCCTAGGAAGGTCCACAGAGTTGCTACAGAGAGGGGCCGCCAAATGTTTGTTATGGGATCCTTTTTTTTCTCCTTTTTTTCTTTTCATGAACCTCTTGAACCCATCCTGATGGCCACATTATTAGCCCAATGAATGGGCTCCTATTATGCCATATGTACAGTATGTATTGCAGCCGGCATACATACTGCAGTAGGGGGTGTGCTGACCAACCATTAAGTTCTAGAAGGCTCTTATCAGCCTTTTCTTTGAATCAACATTGATGCGTGTGAACTTAGAACAAAATGTAATGTATACGCCCACTGATTAATGTTCCAAAGCTTAAAAATAATTGTCCATTATGGTGTGTAAGGGAGCTTAATACATATTGTTTAAGTTTTGAAGCAATGCTCAGTGTGCGGACAAGTGGACGTGCGTGAGAGTTATTATGAAGTGTATTCTATCATTTCCTAGTTATAATATATGGGAGTTATGGGAGGCTGCTGTCGAACCCTAGCATCCCGATTACTATGGAACATTAGCCGAGAATATCAGACGCTGAAGAATGGTGCAGTAGAGGAGATCAAGTACTGAATCAATGGTCAAGTTTACTAAGTGTCAAGATTTAAGTGGTTTAATGTCTGAAAATAGGCAACAAAATGAATCCTATGCATTATTAATTATCGAAAAGGTAACATTGGTACACATTCATTTAAACTTTCATCGGTGTTGTGTAAATGAATGTGCTGTGCTGTCAACGTAGCTATCTATGAGAAGGTCTGATTTGCAACACCATTTTTTTTTTTACATCTCTCTGGGCCATAAGGGGTCCATGTTGAAGACCCCTAATTGTACAATAGGACTGTTCCAGACACCATGAGGCTGTCAAACACGTCGCAGGACCAGTGGTCAACTATTATGCACTTTCCCTACATTGCTCCTGCTTGTTGCTGTACATTCACCGGTGCTGTCTTCCTGTACATTCCATTTGTTTTACAAATTGTGACAACATGACATGTTTTTATCTGTACGCTGTTAAGTGGTCTTGTTTGTTTGTTTCGTGTGTGTGTGTGTGCGTGTGTGTGTGTGTGTGTGTGTGTGTGTGTGTGTGTGTGTGTGTGTGTGTGTGTGTGTGTGTATGTTTCAGATATCACTACTCTCTTTCTTTATCTCATTTAAATGCTACTTTCAGAGCAGGAAATTAAGATTGGTCTAAGTATATTAAATTATTTGAGTCGCACTAAGAGCAGCATTTAAACGCTTCCGTCAGATCAGCTAATTAACATGTTTGTCTCAATAGAGTGTGCGTGACATCATCGTGCTGAGGGACTTAATATTATTCGAGCCAGGAAAGATATGGGGAAGCACTATAGCACAGCAAGCTGTCTATTCTTGGCAAATACTCGCCTCGTGATGTGGCAATATGGCTGCTGTTGTTTAAAGTGGTTAAAAATTAGGGATGTCCCGATACTTTATTGGTATCAGAAAAAGTATAGCATCGGCCCTTTTTTGTCATCAGTATTGGCAAATACTGTATCGTTATCAGAAACGTATCGGTATCAATGCTAACTCTAACTCCGACACAGGAGTAAGGGGTTGACACTGGTAGTTAAAATGTTGGGTCATGAGTTTACTTTAGAGTTGCCCAAGTGCACATTTCAGTAAGGAGTCTGCTATTCCCAGTTGCAAAGTTCATATACTGTAAGATCTTTTTTCTTTTAAGTTTTATACTGTATATTCTTCTCTGGTATCGGTATTTGGTATCGGGATCGGATCGGAAATGAAAAAGGTGCCATCGGGACATCCCTGTTAAAAATCAACAGTCCCGGGTGAACTGTGGTTCTACAAACTTTGCTAAATCATCATTTCACAAATGTCATTATTCCACAAACTTTTTTTAGAGGGAGAAATGGATAAGTAGGCCTAATGTACCTCAAAATTGTGAGCTGGTCGTTTTTTGGAGTACTTGTTTTGTGTAGCCTATTGTAGTAGACCTTCATCTGCCTAGATTCATACAATGTTAATACATTTGAGCGTGTGTTGAAAGAAATCTCCAGATACTACCCTCATTAGATGTGGAAATTAATTATCTTCCATCATCACACCTGTTGCGCCAGCATTTCATCAGCTCTCCTCAGTGGTAAACACACACACAGTAGATGGTTCTATCCACCTGGGTATAGGCTGCTGTTGATCACTGCATGTATGATCAGTCTAAACAATGTACACTCAAAGGACCACAATGGAAACAATTGAATATTTTGTATTGCACCTTGCATTCAGAGGGAATATCAAAGTTAAATATACCAAGCAGTGAATAGCTTATAGTAGCCTATAGCAAGTTCTACACAAGATTACCTTAAACAAGTTGTTTTGTGTGTGTGTGTGTGTGTGTGTGTGTGTGGGGGGGGGGGGGGGGGGGGGGGGGGCATGTCTCAGTAGATTTGTCATCTATGAAGTTTAAGCCCACATGTCCTGTTTACAAAAATATCCAAAATAGGCAGGTTAATATTAATATTTGAACATAAAAATCATGTTAACCCAAATCAATTCATAGGCTACCTTTCCCCTGTATTTCCTGTAAATGACCACCAACCAGTGGCAAGTATCACTCCTCATCAAGACCAGTGTTGGTCAATATTACTTAGGAACGTAACTTCTTTATTTTACTCATTACCCCTTAGACAAAGTAATATCATTACTTTACTTATTACTGGAATCGAAGAGTAATATATTACATATTACGTTATTACTTTCCCAAGTTCTCAACTCCCACCTTTGAAAAAAAATAGAGATGTACAACATCTGTTTAGCGAGCTCTTTTTAGAACTGAATCCAATATAATAATAGTCTCCAATCCCACAAACTGCACCTGAAAACAAAGCCAACAAAATCTGACGTAAATGTAAAATAAAAATAAAAATAAAAGTAGCAGAGAGAAGCAATGGGGACATTTTAACCTTGAATCACAAAACAAACAGAACTGCAACTAACAAAACCAGATTTCGAAATTATTCTCTTTGACTTTTTAAACTTTTTCACAATTGTTTTCAAAGACAGTTGAGGTCTTGTATTTAACAATAAAATACAAAAAAAAGCACAAGCGATTTGTAGTGTACATAACTGTGCCCAGGATGCAGCGTGTGGACTTGATTTACAATATAGTGCACATCTCTGTTGTTACAGTACCTGGCTGTAGATAGCTTGTAAATCTGTTCTATTTTTGCATGCAACAACAAGCTCATTTCAACTTGGCATTACTTGCAGAGTAATGCATTACTTATTACCCATTTTTGCAGAGTAATCTCGTTACTTTACTTTTTGGAGCAAAAGTAATAATACTAGAGTAATATGTAATCTAAAATTTGTCACTGACCAGCACTGTTTAAGACATTATTGTTCTTTATCGTTATTGTTTGTTCGTTGCTATTTTCTCCATTTGTAATATTCCAATGCTTATGTGGTTTCTAAATTCTAAGCAGTGTTGTGTTGAGTGTGCTCTAAAAATGTCCACTGGGTGGCAGAGTTTGCCCATGTCCTCAGGGTATTTCACTCAGCAGAAGGTGCAGGATAGGTGAGAGTTCATTCAAAAGCCAAGATGGCTTCAGCCAGTGCTAAACGATTTTTTTTGTCATGCATAAGTACGTTTAATCCATGTCTTATTGGAAGGCGGAATGAGGTGAGAATACGATTTCATACAGTGTGTGTGTGACTGTGTGTGTATAATATTAAATGTAGTTAAAAAGTACCTCTGTAGTTATAAAGTAGCTCTAGCTCTGATCCAGAACTCCACTGCTTCTATGATTCTGCCTTGCCTCTGAAGAGTGGTGATCACAAAAAACTGCCAGTGACATTGAACACGTTCTCCTCCTCCTCACGGACGTGAAGTAACAACTCATGTCGAGGAGAAGCATCCTCTAGCCATAGCCAGGCCTAAAAACATCTCAGGGAGAAACCTATGATAAAGAGAGAGGATAAAGCACGGGGGTGTGTCGCAGGCTGGTTCCGGAGGTTTGCACATGCTCAGTGTAAACAGGAACTGCTATGGTGGAATGTACCAGCAGAGGCGCTAGATAGAAATCCCATAACTTGTGATGTAAATAATGAGATCCAGGGTAGTTGTGAATTAAACAGCATCACTCTACCCTTTTCAAACATTTTATATGATCATCCACAGCACTTGAATAAACAGTATGCACGTTTCTTTGTCATTTCAAGTTGAACACATGTAGGCTACTGCAATCAAAGCAAGTATCAACAATATGGAAAATCTACAAAAGAAAAATATACAAAACATTTCCATGTAGGGCATTTGCCCTTGTCTTTCAGTCTGTTATAAACACCTTTTTCCCTCCACACAGTAGTTAAATTGACATAATATATAAAATAAAGACAGAAGCATTATAGTATTCTCTTTATATATATCAGTTCAGGGTCAGTGACTCTAGCGCCTCTGCTGAAACATTCCATTATAGATTATACACATTCCTGTTTACACTGAGCATGTGCAAACCTCCGGAACCAGCCTGCGACACACCCCCGTGCTTTATCCTCTCTCTTTATCATAGGGAGAAACCAGAGACATGGGAAATGGGAATCCCATCTTCTGAAGACCTCCCTTGATCTCAGAAGCATCATGGGTCCAGTGGAAGACATTAACTTACCGCCTGGTAAACAGGAATGGTGTGAACTTGCTTTGAAAAGACAAAAAGAAAAAACATAAAATGTAGGTCGGACAAACGGGAGGTCGGAGTCAGACTTAAAACAGTCCGAACTGACAGTCAGAGATGTCTGGACACTTCTAAATGCAAGGTTGTTGTAAGCATAATACTGTAGCTGGGGATCCACCTAAAATTGAAAGCTCAAGACACTTTTTATTTATTTACCGGTATGTATGTATGTATTTGGAAATTAAGGTCAATAGAATGAGAGGCCTGCTCTGCCAGAGACATTGTAGAGAATAGTTCTGGCCAATTTTGTATACTACCCACCATGGACAACCAATACAGTATATATAGTAGAGTAATGCATAATTTAGCAATTCTCAACATTCTTAGCATGCGGCATGTCTAGGGGGTCTTCTATTCGGAATCCATTCCAAGCATCAGTTTAAACGCACTCCTTGGCCTAAAGACATCCATAGCCATCATCACAAATGTGATGAGGTCGGCACATTTTGGCACATCTGGGAAAGGGGCTATAGCCGTTTATAGGGCAATACAAGGGGAGTTTTTTGTGCTAAACTATTGCATTCAGAACCATGAAAACCCCTTCGTTTGATAAGTCACATGCTGCTTAAAGCATGTTGAAATTTGCTTTTTTTCCCTTGGACTGTCTATTCTATGGTGTAATATACAAAAATGGCCATAACCATTTTTGCATTCTTTCCAGCAGAACAGGCCTTTCATTCTGTGGACCTTGAAATGAATAGAAAAAAACCCAAATAAAAAGTGCGGCATGACATCACAGGTTAATCCTTTTAGGGGTGATAGCCTCTTCTATGTCCATGGAATGAGATGACGCATTGATGTAAAAATCCTCTTACTGAGCAAATAGAGGTGGATCTTGATCATGATCATATGATGCGCCGTTCTGTTCCATAAAATATGTAATTTGTTGCCAAATGGGAGACATGTTTTGTTTTATTGAGTCCAAAACTGTAATATAAACATCAGAGATGATTTTGTACTTGCAGGTTTATATATTTATTTTTAGATGATTTCTATATACCATAATGCATTTCATGCGTGAATATAGTTACCAATGTGAGACAGTGTGATTGACAGAACTATAGGATTAACCTCCATTTTATGAAGATGTTGTTAATGTACTTTAAGCCCTGCCTCTACTGCTGCCTCTGCTCATAGCCTATGGATAATTACGTAGTGCCATAAAGTGGCACAGGGGATGGCACAGTACTGGGTATAAAACATAACAGCTGGACAATGCCCTCAGAGAAGGTGGCGTGGTGTTAGACAGAGGACACAGGGCCAGTCATAATGCCTTCTGTAGACATAAACCTGCTGTCATACCTGCACTTGTACCTAATATTGTTCTCTTCCTTTTATCCTTTGTCTTCCTCAGCTCTCTCTTCTTGTGAGTTAAAGGCACCGTTTCATCTCAACAGAGTTTACCAGCCTGGGGACCTGGTTCTGGGTGCCATGTTTGATATCCACTTGTCTTCATCCATGCACTCTGAGAGCGGAGCGGACATGTCTTTCACCTCCGACCAACAGCACCCTATTTGCCTTAAGTGAGTAACACAAATACAATAGTGGGCAACAGAACGGGGACCTTTTTTATGCATGGTATGAAACTAATCCGATAGTACCTTAGGGTTAGTTGGTTATTATTTCTACATGTGGCATTTTGTGTGTTAGTTTCGACATTGACGAGTTCAGGTGGGCCCAGACCATGGCTTTTGCCGTTACAGAGATCAACAGCAACCCCAGCCTGCTGCCCAACGTGACTCTGGGGTATATCCTCCATGATACATGTTACACGCTTGGCGTTGCATTCCGTGCAGCGTTGTCGTTGCTCAGTGGGAGAGAGGAGCAGATTGAATTGGACGAGGACTGTGTGGGCTCTCCTCCTGTGCTTGGCATTGTGGGTGACAGTGGCTCAGCACAGTCTATTGCCATCACTAGTGTGTTAAGTTTGTACAGAATGCCCCTGGTAAGTTGATCACTTGAACCCTCTTTGCCATCACCTCATGATGATGTAATTTAGCTGTACACAAATATAAGATTATTACATTTTCTATATAGTATGCATAGAATGAATGTGAATAAATTAATAAATGTGAATCGAGCAGGCAGGTTTTTTATTGTGGAGTTTTTTCATAAGGTTCAGAGTGCAAAGCATCTGTGCCTGAGATTCTATTTATCCTGTCCTGACAAGGCCCTTTAGAATCTAAATCTGAGTCAGACTGGCCTGAGATTGAATGGAACATAATGAACAGCCTCAACAGTCCTCACTACACTCACATGCTCTCCTGGCTTTATGCAGGAGAGATGTTTCAACATCCAATTTCAGTGTACTAAAAAGGAAAGAAAGGACAGAAAGAAACTAAAAAGGTGTCTGTAAACAAACATTAACATTCCTTAGCTGACATTTCCATATAACGACATGCCCTTTGTCCATCAGTCAACTTTTAAGCTTGTATTGCTTTTATTTATATTTCTGTTGTGACAAATGTTTATATGTGTTGCATATGGCTACTGTATCGCAGGACAAATTTCATGCAAACTGATTATCATACCATGTCATGACACAAGCCAGATGTCAGAGGGGCTGCGGTTGTTAATATTTGTGTGGAAACATGAAACTGAAGTACAATATATACACACAGGTCACACACATATTACACTAGATGTTTTGTGTGTTTTTCAGATAAGTGCCTATGCCATGTGCTCCTGTCTGAGTGAGCGGAGTCAGTACCCTTCCTTCTTTAGAACAGCCATAAGCAATGCTGTCCAGGTGAACCTCCAACTATAGTACAGTACATGTTCCACACACTGGACAAATACTCCCTCTAGTGAATGTAACTGATATTGCATACAGTATGAGTGTATACCTATGCCACCTCGGTTGCTTTTGTGTATTACTGTTCTTCCCCCTGTTCAGTCTCTGTTGACAGCATCAAAAACAGACAGACATTTTATTTAGCTAGTTTAAACAATTTAATTTATTTCTAAGGGGGGAGGGCTTTATTGGTAGGAGAAAACGTACATTTTGCATTGCCAGAGCTTGTGTCAAAACAGAATACAAACAGTTGAAAATGTACTGTATATACACTTGGAGAGTGTGTGCAGCTTTGTGTGAACAATGTGACATTCTGTCGTTTTAGACATGTAATATTACATGTCTAAAACGTATACAGGGTAAAATGTTTTTAAACACGTTTTTTTGCAGTGACTCTGGGACAAATGGCACTAATACACTATTCTCTCAATTCAATTTCAATTCAATTCAAAGGGCTTTATTGGCATGACAAAAGGGTGGTTGTGTTGCATCTTCTCTTCTTCTCCTGTCACAGCAGCTCACTAATTTCACTGCTGTGTTTGCACGTTGTTGTACTTCACCCAATAGATGAGAATTGTTTTCATCAGTCATGTTTTCAAACTCTGCTTGGGTTGTTCTGATCATTGGCAAGTATATGTCTCTGATGTCTTGGTACAGTGGACAGTATATGTCTCTGATGTCTTGGTACAGTGGACAGTATATATGTCTCTGATGTCTTGGTACAGCGGACAGTATATATGTCTCTGATGTCTTGGTACAGTGGACAGTATGTGCCTGATGTCTTGGTACAGTGGACAGACAGTTAGGAAGTGTATCTCAGTCTCTAACTCATTCTGTGTTGCAGTGGGTACATAATCTGTCAATAGTATTTAAATGGTATACAAAACATAGCTCTGTCTATTGTAATGCAGTGCAGTAAATGCAGCGCTCTCCCTCTCCCCTCCATTGCTCAGGTGCGAGCTATGCTCCACATTATGAGACGGTATGGGTGGACCTGGGCAGGCCTGGTGTTCATGGATGATGCCTATGGCCACGATGCAGCTCAGATGTTCCAGTCTGAGCTGTCCCGGTCCGGTTGGGGCTGCCTGGCCTACGTGGAGCTCTTCCCCTGGGGCATGGACCCAGCTAAGGTCCAGAGGATTGTCTCTGTGATGAAGAAGTCCACAGCTCGGGTGGTCGCTGTATTTGTATATGGGATGCGTCTCATTAAACTCTTGGATGAGGTTGGCTTTAAGAAAATAGTTATACTCCCTATGAGCATAACTAACTGAAAATAGTTATGCTCCCTATGATATGGAGAACAAGATTATTACAGAAACTAAGGACTACATTTTCGTCACACACTAAAGCCCTTATTCCTAACTTCTTTGGATTTTTTTGTATACTATTTTGAAAAAACCTTTTTGAATAGTTAACTCTTGAAAAAAAAACTTAAAAATAGTTTAAAAAGACTAAGAAGTTAAGAAGTTAAGCAGGGTTAAGGGGTTTAGCGGTGATGAAAATCTAGGCTTAAATGCTATGTTTGTTTTTTTATCAATTGCATTTGTCTTCATAGTTTACTGATTGTTATTATGATGATTTTTGTTGTGTAAATTTCATGTACAATATACCTACACACAAATGAGAAATCTTTACTGCGACGTTTCCAATTCTTCTACACTATAGCTCAGAGGTAAATGTAGCTACTGTGAAATGAAATACTCTGTAAAATGAGTATACTGTATTTTAATCGAAATTCTTTTGTACTTTAACTCATGCACATGTCGTATACAACAGTATCTTTACATTGCAACCACCACTGCCATCACCAGGTGGTGAAGCAGAATGTGACTGGTCTCCAGTGGATAGCTGATGTGAGCTTCAATGAGGAGGCAGTACTCCTAACCCCTCACTACATGCTCTACGTGAGGGGCAGCCTGGGCATTACGTTCCGCCGTGGAGAGATACCAGGCCTCAAGGAATTCTTGTTGAAAATACGTCCTCAAAACGACCCAGACAACGGCCATGACAATATGCTAGTGAGTTTAATTTCATGAGTGGTGATAATCTACATGGGAACATGTTGGAATAAAACCAAGTTTTGTTTGACGGTGTATTGAGCGAACTCAAGGCCAAATCAGGGCCGTGAATGAATTATCTTTGGCCTGCAGGATGACATTTAGTTACTATTAGAACTGGCCCTCTAATACATTGCACACACCATGAATGGTACTAATATTTTTACTTTCCCATTGATTTACTTGCTATTATCTTGCTATTAAGGGACATTCATGATTTTCCTTCATGAAGGAAAATTACTTTTGCTGTTTTCCTCATAATCCGGTGCCCCTTGTATTGAAACACAGTCCGGCTAGTCCGGCTCTCGACTTGTACCAATTGTACCAATTTTAATGCAGTGTATTCGAGTTTGACATCCCTGCATTGGTGTTTGTCAAGCTTTACCTGTCTGTTCAAATGTCTGATTGTCAAATTGGCAGTCAAATGGCAACTGGCATTTGACTGCTTACCTATTCTAACCAGTCAAAGCTTGCATGGCATGCATGGAATGCATCATCTAAAGCAGTCAGGTTTGGGAGTCATGATCTTCTGCCTGCTTTGCTGAAAGAGTGTTTATTGTATAGGTCAGGGGTCGGCAACCAAAGATGTTGAAAGAGCCATTTTTCGACCAAATATTAAATTCAAAATCTGTCTGGAGTCGCAAAAAATGTAAGCCTAATAAGCCCTTCATGGGGAATTCCACCCATTTTCAATGTTCTTTTTTCTGAGAGTGTACAAATGTGAACCAATTGGTTCCATTTGTATACTCTCAGAAAAGAACGTCCAAAAAGAAAAATCATTAAAGGTGAAACACAACTCAATCGTGACATTATTTGTAACATTATTTTATTATGTTGGAGATGATCCTCAAAATGTGTTTAACAGGCTTTCATAGAAAAAAATACTCAATTAATGTGTTTTTGGTCCCTTTCTTTTACATTCTAATGGGGCATGGAGAAAAACACATTCTTTTGGCCACTAGGGGTCGTACTTTACTCCTTCTATGTCAATCACTGTCATGATCCACCCACCCACCCCTCTACCCCTCCTCTCCAACAAACTTCCCCGCCTCCTAGATAGGGTGGCCAGGTCCTGTTCATTTGAGGTAAAATAAGTGTTGCATGTGTGGGACATGTTGAGTGGGGAAAGGGGACAAAATGTGGTTAGTTAATAGGATAGTTAATTATTAACATTGTGATGTCATTATTCTAAAATAATTCAGGATTTCAATTCATATATAACAAAAATAGCTGATCTTGGTTGAATAGACAGGAAATACTAACTATACCACTGACACTGTGGTTGCCTCATTTTTAGTGTCCCAAACAAATCCATAGACTTGTCTTTGAGACTAAATATTTGGTGATCAGCAGTTCAACTGTACTGCATTACATGATACCAGGGACCACTATTTATTCAGCGTTTGACCCATGGACCACCATTTGATGACATTTTCACCCCACAGACCCACAATACCAGGCTGGATTTCAGCCTAGGGCACTGGTGGTCCCGGACCATTGGTTTTAAAACTGCTGTATACGACATTGATTCTAATCTATACTCTTTATATCAGTTGTTTGTAAATAGTAGGCCTAATCAATAATGTAAACAGAATCCTAGCCGATGTCGCACAAATTACGGGTTATATCAAAGTAAAATGATCGAGCAGAGACAGAGAGAGAGGGACAGAGAGGCAGGCAGAGACCGGCTGCTGTGCCAGAACTTAGGGTATAGAGTTGTGCAAATTCCGTTCACTTCATGGGGCCAGTCTAATGGAGGCTCTTCTACATCAACATCTATTGAGAATGGTGGCAGCAAATAGGGACAAGTCCTGGACCTGAAGTAGGCAGAGACAGCTTTAATGGTCGTAAAACCCTTTGTTTTAGTTCGTTTTGTAGTAATAGTAGCTAGGCTACAACATAAACATGACAACAGTTGGCATGTTGCTCTTGTTGAAAATATCGTAGGGCTATTTCCAGGGGCGGAGTGGGGCTGGCCAGGCCATCTGGACTTTGCCATTGGCCAGGCCACCCCCCCACCCCCCCCCCCCACCTCACCTCGCAAAAGTCGAAGCATGACAAAGCTACTGTGCCTTCAAAGGTTTATTTTCAAACGAACTAATATTACTATTACATATTACTTTAAAAATGTTTTACAAAATATTTAGTATCACTATTAATAAAATATTGTGTAGGCCAGTGGCATACCTACAATAAAGCAAACACCATCTAGCCAAATCCATTTGAGATCAACTTGAAAAAGGAGTTAAATGTATTCCTTGAATTCATGGAAGCCAGTAAATAATTTGAGAAATTATAGAAAATAAGTAATTATTTAACTTCTGCAGATGTCGAGATAATTTCACATGAACACTTGCAGTGAGACATATTGACAGAAAGTAATATAGAAAGTAGTGCAGTAATGGCAGAAAGAAAAGTATAATGTATTCATTTTTTGTTAAGTAATGTATTTATATTACAAGTTACTGAATTTTGGTTGGTAATATATTAAGTTAGGTAGTGCACATGTCCTAACACTGGTCACCACCAGTGTTGCCTTGCGGGTCCATTTGGTTTCATTTTCACACTCAAGTCTCAAGAGTTAAAAATATTCCTCATGTGAATTATCCCAAGTCTACACACCTTCCAGGCAAGCATCTGGCGCATTCTAGTGCATTTTGGAAATGCCACTAGTGCATTTTGGATTTTGGCAGTTGGCAACACTGGCCACCACACACACAAGAAGGGGGCTGGCAGGGGGTGTGTCCCCCACTGATCCCAGCAGTGGCGTAGCCAGAAACTCAATTCAGGGTGGGCATGAGCTATTCAGAGTGGGCATGCTGCGTGCGTGATGGCCGCAAATTTGCACGTGCAAGAAATCTATTTATTGCTATTATTGCCATATACGGTTATATTTCAGTTTATATAACCTTTACTGTACAATGGTTGAATTAATGTCATGAAACATGAAATAATAATCCTGTCACCAACACAGTGTTTTGTTTCATTAGCACAATCATTATCAAATAGATTTCAGCTGTTCACTATTGAATCACAGCCATTTATAAATTAGTTACCAATGTGTCTGCTGATCATGACAGATTTTCTTTCAGGAGAACAGACCAGAGTTAACTTTTGAAAAATCCTTGTGAAAGTCCCCCCACAGAAACAAGCGCTATTGTTTTGATACCTGCCAAATGATAACGCTCTGGCAGGTTTACAAACAAAGGGTGAATGAAAAGCTCCATTTGCATTATACTGGGTGATTAGTGCCCGCAAATCACCCATTATACTGTAACTACAGTGAGTCTAGACCTCTCAAGCTCTCTCTAGAGGCTCTCTGGTCTTTGTCCTTTGTTTTCTCAAGTTCTTAGTCATGTTTTCAATGGGTGGGCCAGCTCTCTATTTAGGTGGGCAGTGGCCCACCCCAGCCCACCCGTAGCTACGCCCCTGGATCCCAGGCCAGCTGGGAGCCTCTCGCTAACTCGCTCTCTCCAGTCCGGTGCATGCAGGTGCACTGGTGCAGGGTATCAGGTTACACTCAGTCACTCACACTGTTTAACTAAACTCTGTAGTACTAGAACACCTTTTATTTTTGGAAGGAGAAACACTAGTTTGCCTGGCCTGGGCTGGCCTGGGCCTGTCGCGCTGGCCTGCCCTGGAGGTTTCAAAAAAAAAAAAAAAAAAAAAAATTTTTTTTTTTTTTTTTTTTTTTTTTTTTTGTACCCTGTCCAGGCCACTAGGTGGCGCAGGCCACCGGGAAAAGTCCCGGTGGTCCCGATGGCCACGCCGCCCATGGCTATTTCCAACTCTAGTCTGTTCCTACTCATGCTGCATGAACAGCGCAAAGCGTTCGGTTTCTGACCCTCAATGTCGCAACGCTGAGACTAGATTGCTCTAGGCTGCGAACGGACGCAGAGTGAAAGGTGGAAGAAGGGAATTATTTTACACAATAATCAAACCTCTCTCTCTCTCTCTCTCTCTCTCTCTCTCTCTCTCTCTCTCTCTCTCTCTCTCTCTCTCTCTCTCTCTCTCTCTCTCTTTCTCTTTCTCTTTCTCTTTCTCTTTCTCTTTCTCTTTCTCTCTCTCTCTCTCTCTCTCTCTCTCTCTCTCTCTTTCTCTCTCTCTCTCTCTCTGTTCGGGTATCTCGGCAGTGTCGGGACATGCAGGGACATGCAGAGAGTGTTTAGGGCAGTGGCTGTAATACAATGAGAGGGCACTTCTAGCGAAATTGCATTCATGATCTGGGCTGTCGTTTACAGCCGTCGGTGTAAAAGAGGCTCGAGCTCCCTTCATGGTCTATGTGTGCACGTCCTTCAAACGGAGGAGAGAGGCGGAGAGTAGAGCAGGGGAGGCTGGAGACAGCACGGCTGTGGGTGGGTGTTTACCGTGATGTACACGCAACTATCCGGTGCCCAACCAGACGAGCCGTTTTTAAAACTAATTAGCATAACTGCAAAATACGGAGAAACCACTGAATGTTCAAATACCGACTTTTTATGGTGTAATTGTTGTCAAGAACCCCCCCAAAACACAAAAAATGAACAAAAACGTGTTTTTAATGTCACGATACCTTTAACATGGTGAAACACAACTCAATGATGTCATCAAGCCGTGTTTCACCATGTTAATGTTTTTTTTCCAGACCTCCTTTTCTAGGAAACACATCAGTTCTCTCTGATACGTGCTGGGCTTTTGTGTCATGGCCAACAAGCGTAATTTAACTGCAATGTAACTGTCAGACAGCGCATGGCCTGTTGGATGCTGTCAGTGTCTGAAATGTTTATATTATGTTGGCGGATCACCCCAGTGTGTGTATGTAATAATGCTGCTACAGCCAGGGAGCCATTAGGGCTGTGTTCTAGAGCCGCAGGTTGCTGACCCCCGGTATAGGTCTTGGTTGGAGGGAGGATCAAATCCGTTGATGCGTTCGGCCATCCGCAAGATCAATTTAATAAGATTTTGATCCAAGTTCTGTTTTTTAAATATTCACAAGGTATTACATTTCTGTTTCAGTATTCGCTTTGTTTCTTAAGGTGAGGCAGTTTTGGGAGTACACGTTTCAGTGTAAATTCCCACCCCTCCCGTCAGAGTGGGTGGATGCTGGTGGAAGGATGTGCTCTGGAGAAGAGGATCTAGGAACAGCACAAACTACCCTTTTTGATATGTCTAACCTCAGGGCAGAGTACAATGTATACAAAGCTGTGTATGCTCTGGCCCATGCCCTCCATGACATGTTGCAGTGTGTGCCAGGAAGTGGACCTTTCCCTGGGCACAGCTGTGCCAGTTTGCAGACAATACAGCCGTGGCAGGTGGCTATTAAAAAAACTGGTGTTTGTGTGCATGAGAGAATGATTTGGGGAGGTGGGATATATTTCATGACCAGGAGCACAGAAGCCGTTTTTCATGTTGTGAAAATAGTTTAAATTTTGTTTTAAATACTGCAGTAAAAGGCAAAAAGGTACACCTGCACACTGCCATCTGCTCGGTAGAAGAAGACGTGACGTTTCTTAAATTATTCTTGTACCGAGTTGATAGAAGTGGGCGGATGTAACTTTTTGCTCTTTTACTATTGTCTCCTGGCCTACACATCTGGGAAGACGCCTTGTTCTAGGTGTGCAAAAGCAAGTTTCCACAGTTTTAAATACTGCAGAAATGTAGTTAAACGTAATGGAGGCACCTTTAGTGTGTACAAACACTGTCTTTCTTTGTAATGTAATGTATTGTGAACATGCTGGAGACTGCTGTGCTGTGATTGGCTAAAGTGCTGCCTCACCCCACACAACCCACTCCCCCTCTTGCATTAGCACCGCCTTCCCTGAGCCCAACAAATGTTTTTGTTTTCATGATTTGTTGACGACAACAAAGTTATGGATTATCTGCAGGATAAAGGAAATGTCTTTCTGCAGGGAAACAACTGCAGCAGAAAAGTAGAAGCAACGTAGAGGGGAAAATATAGCTAAAATATAGCTATACTTATTTTTGATTTTTGGCTAAAAAGTTGCCTCTATTACCTTTTAATAAACAGTCCAGTCACAGTGTCATAATTAATAAGCACACAGTAGTTCTTTTTTTTTTAACATCATTCTCTTCATAATTTTGTTCATGCCCATTTCTAGCTTGTGTATTACCTGGAAAAGGTCAACTACAACACATCATTTGGTGATGAAGTGTCGTTTACTGAGACTGGCGATGCCTTACCAATCTGTAATATCATGAACTGGGCGTGGCTCCCCGATGGAAGCGCAGAGGTTCGCAAAGTTGGCGTGTTCAAGAGATCGGCCTCCACAGGTGAAGAACTCATCTTCGAGGAAGACAGAATCTTCTGGAACCTTGAAACAAACAAGGTCACTTTGGTTGGCTAAAACCCGTAGCTCATGATGTGAACGTCACGTTGTTTGGACTGCAGCTGATCCTTGTCATTTTGCTCTGTAGCCTATTCGGTCGGTGTGCAGTGAGAGCTGTTCTCCTGGAACCCGGGTGACCAGAAGGAAAGGGGAACCAATCTGCTGCTTTGACTGTGTTGCTTGTTCTGAGGGAGAGATCAGCAATGAGACTGGTTGGTATACATCCTGTATACAGTAGGTTAAAGGGGAATTCCAGACAAAAACAGCCCCCCCCCCAATTGACCCCTGTTGCCGTATTAACCTACCTGATAGAGGGCATTAACCTACCTGATAGAGGGCATTTTTACTGTAGTTGTCCATGTAGTCCAAACCTGACCCCCTGGCTGCCCCAGCTCCACAGGCTCCAATGTTAACTGATGATCCACTCGTACCTGGCATAGAAGTTAACATCCGTTGCTAAAAAGAAATCGTCCTCAAATTGTCTCCAGAAAGCCTGGATGCAGTATTAGTCAAGCATCAGCGGCCATAGTTGTTTTTAGCCACTTTACTCTGTACAGTTGCACAACACTCCAGGGTGCGTGTCTGGACAGAGTACAGAGGCTAAAAACAACAATGGCCGCCAATGCTAGGCTAATGCTGCATCCATGGCTTTCTGGAGACCATTTGAGGACGGTCCGTGGGGGGAAAGAAGCGACGGATGTTAACTCGTTCTATGGGGAGTACAAGTGGATCATCAGCTAACATTGGAGCCTGTGTACCTGGGGCAGCGGGGGGATCCCGTTTGGACTAAATGGACACCTACAGTATAGTGAACTACACTCTACCAGGTAGGTTACTTTGACAACAGGGGTTAACAGGCGGTGTGTGTTTTGGTCTGGAATTTGGCTTTAACTTTAGGCTGATAGTGCTTTAACATTGCCATTTTTGTTAGACTCTACAGAGTGCACCATTTGTCCAGAGGATTTCTGGTCCAATCCCCAGCATGACCACTGTGTCCCTAAGATTATGGAGTTCCTGTCTTACCACGAGGGCCTGGGTATTTCCTTGACAACCATCTCATTGTTGGGCACACTCATCTGTGCCATTGTCCTGGGAATCTTTATTTATCACCGAGACACACCCATGGTTCGCGCCAACAACTCAGAGCTCAGCTTCCAACTTTTGCTGTCTCTCAAGCTATGTTTCCTATGCTCACTTCTGTTCATTGGCCATCCCGTGCTCTGGACCTGTCAGCTGAGGCATGCAGTATTTGGGATCAGCTTTGTGCTGTGTGTCTCTTGTATCCTGGTTAAGACTATGGTGGTGTTGGCTGCATTCAAGGCCTCCAAGCCTGGTGGTGCAGGCATTATGAAGTTTTTTGGTGCTGTGCAGCAGAGAGGAACAGTTCTCGCTCTTACTTCTATCCAGGCTATAATTTGCATAGTCTGGCTTGTGTCTGCCTCACCAACCCCCCATAAAAACACAGAATATCATGGAGATAAGATAGTCTATGAGTGTGAAGTGGGATCGATAGTTGGTTTTGGAGTGTTACTAGGTTATATTGGTTTACTGGCTCTCCTCAGCTTCGTCCTGGCATTTATGGCAAGAAATCTTCCAGACAACTTCAATGAAGCCAAGTTAATAACTTTCAGCATGTTGATCTTCTGTGCAGTGTGGATAGCATTCATCCCAGCATATATTAGCTCTCCAGGCAAATATGCAGATGTAGTGGAGGTATTTGCTATTTTAGCATCTAGTTTTGGTCTTTTGGGGGCACTGTTTGGACCAAAATGCTATATAATGCTGTTGAAACCTGAGAGAAACACTAAGAAGTCCATCATGGGTCGCGGTGGCACTAAGACATAAAAACATCATTTCATAGAATTTAATACCCTACTGTTGTTTGATTGCTGATCACCATGTTAGGAATAGATTTCCTTTTCTACCTGATTATACTAAATTCAGTCAGTTGTAACATTTGCAAATATGTATCATAAAGAATGTTGATGAAATGTTGATTACTCTTAAAGAGTGTTTGCTGCCCGTATAAACTAGAACATTTAGCACCTCATGCATGTGGAGTACTACAGACATGTAGTGTAAGGCTCAAAATACACTAAATTCGGGTTTAAGATGACGTTTTGTTGTTCCAAAGAATCCCACTGGTATGTTTTCGGAGGTAAATTATGTATGGATTTAAATGTATCCAATATTAACTATTATTAGATACTAGTGTGCTTATGGTCATCTGTGCCTTGGAATACATTTCTCTACATTGAATGAGTTAGATTCCAAATACTTTGCAGGATTCGTGATTTGCCTTTTAGTGGGGGCCCTTAGGGATATTTTCGTGCACTTTTGTCTAAAAGCGCCAAATTTGGCACAGGTGTAGCCAAATTTGGCTAGAGCGCCCGCGCCGATTACCTTGGGGTTGCCATAGCGGCCAATCCAATATGGCTGCCACTTGTAATAGCTTTTCTCTCTAACTTTTGAAACAGATGAGCTCCAAATGTAAGCTTGTTGTCTATTTCATATGTTTGGACAAATAGAAATGTGTTGGAATGCTAATTTCCAATTGGCGTTTGCTATTCAAGAGAGATGGGCATAACTTCGCCATTTTTATGGTTAAAACCTGGTCCAATAGATCTAATTCAACTAATTCTGACATCTATGAATCCTTTCTGTGCTGTGGTTGTTGGACAATTTGAAGACATTGTTTTTTGCTTAAAGGGCTAACTACTCTTTGGCTACTTGCGAAAAGCACTAGCCAAAAGCACTTGCAGCGCCTGCTACATGACTTTTTGCACCTACAGTTCACTGTTCACTTTCTGAACTTTACAAGGTTGAACAAGTCCTGCTTTGACTCAGCCATACACATAAGTCTCTTGCTGGTCGCCTGAGCCCTGATTCCTCCATCCCTCTTTTCCTGAGAGAAGCAGGTACAGCAAAGTCACCATTTTGACCACCCTCTCAATGGTGTGAATGTGGCAAGGCTAGTTAGGAACCTCCATGGGGATGTTGATTTAAAGGTCTTAATTTCAGAACAGAGAATTTGACACACCTTTTTATCAGATAATCAATCCACCAATGCTGGAATTCACTCCACCCCAACAATCATCTCATTCTGATTCATTGAGAAGTGTTTAGAGGATGGCTTGAGGTGGCTCCTCTGTGTGGGCACAGCAAGCAGATAGGTAAACAGTTGGCATCACAATGCCCCATAACTCCTTTCTCTGGGACTTGTCACAAGCCAGTTGAAACTTTTGGTGCCTAGGACCTTCAATCCATCATCTCTGTTGGCCCCATACTGATTGATCTGTCTGACAAGGTCATTAAAGAACTTGACTGACCAACACTATGGCTATAGATTGGTTTATGCAGTCAGCGACAGTGATTCCTGCAAGGCTGGCTCTGAATGGGCGAGTAAACCACAGCTGCTGGCACATTGCAGCAAAAGGATATCTCAGAGTCTGCCTGGATGTCAAAGCATGGTGAAAGTAAAGAATCATCTGCATCTTACAAATCTGAAGTGCATTGTTGAATACATCATTTTTAAATATAGATATACATTATTTAATAGTATCCCTTTTGGAGGTCCAAATTGAAGGTCAATAGTCCCTGGTTGAAGGGCCTAGGCACATCCTGTTTCAGCTGGACTATCTCAAGTCCCAGAGGAAGGAGGTATTGGGCATTGTGATACCAACTGCTAGATCTACTGTACTTGTTGTGCCCACAATGAAGCGATCCTTCAAACACTGCTGTGCTCAAATGATGAGAATGAAATGATTGAGGGAGTGGAGAGAATCCAGCCCATCAGGAGAAAAGGACCAGAAGCACACACATGATGCTTCCAGCATTGATGGACTAATTATCTGGCCAGAAGGCATGTCAAAGTATCTCACCTGTGCACTAAACACCTCAAAGATTAAGACCTTTATCGAAACCCCCATGGAGGTGCCCAACTGGCCTTGCCACACTCAAAGCATTGAGAGATGGTGACTTAGGCTTCTGCTATACCTACTTCTGTCAAAAAAGAGGGATGAAGGAATCAGGGCTCAGAAGACCGGCTGACATGTATGGCTGAGTCAAAGCAGGACTTGTTCAGAAAGTGATACTGTAATTGCTCATCAATTATATTCACATATACATGCACATGAATTGTTAATAAATACGTTGTAGGTTAATTTGATTTGACTTGACTTACTAAAATGGGTTAAAACAGGCAAAATGTGCAATTTCAAAGTACAGCAAAATGTAGCCTCGAGTTATTATATCCAAAAAAAATATTTGAATTCTCCATCAAAAGGCACATAATTTGGACACCCCACATGTTAGAATTTCCTTTGGATTTTAAATCTCATAATTGAGGTCAAATCGATGCAATTACTGGTGTAAAAATGCAAATAGATGTAAGTAGGGTTTGTCCAATCCGAAAAAGAATATCATATTTGAATTCTCCAACACCAGAGACATAAAATAGACTCCAAAGGATTTTGATTTTCAAAAATAAAGTATGACCCGCCCTACTACAGCAGAGAAGGATGGCACAGGCTGTAGGCTACTGTGAATACTTGATATACTTAAATGCTTAAATGTCCAAAACGTCTGCATAGCAGCAGCTATGAATGCCACTGTAGCTGTGATTGATGTAGTAGTAATGCCCCAAATGGTTCGGCCCCTCACTGCAAATACATTCAAAAGGTAGACCTCATTTTTGCATGGCCGCCATCTTGGAAATATGCTAATTGGTTGTCTAGACACACCCAATCATAAAGATGATTCTTCCATTATACTTAATTGTCAAAAAACATGAAATAGACACCAAGTTTGGATTTGTAGCTCATCTGGTTCAAATGTTAGACAAAAAAGTGATAACAAGTGGTGGCCTTATTGGATTGGCCGCTGTGGCAATCCCAAAGGTCACCGGTGCGGGCGCTCTAGCCAAATCATTTAAGTATGCCCTGAGCTACACCTGTGCCAAATTTGGCTCTTTTAGAAAAAAGTGCACGAAACACAGCCTGAAATATCCCTAAGGCTTGTTTTAAATCTCTCTCCTACTGTACATGTAGATTTGATTAAATGTGGATTATTTACAGTTTTGTGTCTAAATGTCTGTCTGTCATTTGTAATAGGCTAATCCACACATGCTTGGTAGTGTTGTTCAATACTTACTACTTACTACTTACTTACCATTATTATTTGTTCGTTTTTTTTAATCCACAATTACACATCGGCAAATAAACAATTGAATCAGAACATCTGAGGCATTGGCCCATGTGAGTTTTAATTGGTGTTGTGGTACACTATCAACCTTGTGACTGTGAGGTAATTAAATAACACAAGCTGCTTGGTACAATAAATGACATCACTCAGCTATACACTCATCCATGGAGCAGTGTCCTGTAGGCCAGGTGTAGGCAATGACTATCTAATAAGGACAGGAAGCCAAGACACCTATGGCTGAGTGGAAGGGAGGAAACAGACATGCGCAGTACATTCCAGAAAGTTTGACACTTGCAAACGTGGAATAGGGTTTAATATTTTTCCCAAATTTGGCCCATTTCAAATCCCGGGATTTTGCCGACAATTTCCCGGGCTCCCGGGAATTCCCGTAAAAAAAAAATAGAAGGATAAGTCAGTTAAAAAAGTCCTCCTAAAAATGCAATTATATGTTGACAGTTAATATTCTCAATTGAATAGTGATATTTTATTGTTTTAAACCTTTAATTTTAACAAAATATGAACAATATCAAATACAAATGTAAGCCGGTTACACAAATATTAGCAATGCGGCACGCAAAATAGGCTACTTATTGGAAGGTTAGGACATCGGAGAGAGAGAGAGAGAGAGAGAGAGAGAGAGAGAGAGAGAGAGAGAGAGAGAGAGAGAGAGCGAAGCTGACAGCGCGTCTCAAATGTGGTCTTGGATATCGCATAATAAGGTTGTCTGCACATCAAGAGGATACGATGGTAGAACGCGCCTCAAAAGTGCTCTTGTACATCGCGTAAGATACGATGATTGAGGCTTGACGAACAAATATTTGGTATGGGCATAAGGGCATTTAATACTATTGATTGCAGCTGCGTTTCAATGCTCATCAATGCAAACGAAGCGTTGTTGACTACGCATGTTTTAGTCGCTGTCTGACATGACAACAAGTTACGGGATCAGATGCAAGTTATATAACTTATTTTGTATATATTGTAATATTGTAATATCAATAGCCTCGGTGGACATGGGGGGAGAGACAGAGAGAGCGCTGTGGTGTTTTTTTTTTTTTTTTTTTTTACCTGTGTTGTAAGTTATTTTCACATTGCTGAGTGGCCGTGTATAGAAGTTGTAGAACAGAGACAATCTGTCGCGAGGAAAATAAGTCCATGCAGTATAGGGAAGTCCAACGTTCTCTTCTCTCGTTCATATTTTTGCTAGTGTATGCTATAAGCTGGTCTGCATCTGATTCAATGAATGAAGGAGGATGCGGCATTCGTGCGGTCCATAGTCCTGAGTCCTGACTGCTCGCATTTAGACCACGTGTCGCCAATATTGTGTCCCGCGGGGCTCCTGTTCATAGCCCCCTCGCTGCATAGTCTAATTATCAGTGATGTTTGGAACTTATGCGAGGGTTATAGATTTGATTTTACCACTCACAGATATCGGAAAAACACGATTTGTGTGGAAAAATTGAGAAAGAAATGATAACCTCCGGGAAGACGGGTCCCGGAGGATTTCCCGGGAGGGAAATTAAGTCAGTTGTACCCGGGCATCCCGGGAAACCGGGATCCCGGTATTAAACCCTATTGCAAACCATGCATGCCATTGGTCTCTTGGATGGTTTGTGATCGTCAAACTTCCTGGTGTGTACTGCGCAAGTCTGTTTTCTCCCATGAACCAATGTGGACTCCCCCATATGTGTCTTGGCTTATTGTCCTTATTAGTCATTGGGTGTAGGTAATCAATGCTGAGGTGTCAAGCTGCACTAAATGTGATACCTCGGCTATGGCTGAGGACTGGGCTGCCCTGGGAGGTATTTCACGAAACTTGGATCAGCAAATCCAGAATTTAAGACAAAACCAGGCTTATTAAAATGTATTGGTTGAAGGCAGAATCACTGATCCTTCTTCTTCATGGGGTATTATGGAAGCCGGCATCCTAAATAGTTGCATTACCGCCTCCTTCTGTATATCTTACTTAGTAGAAGAACCTCCATCTATCATCCCACAGGTTTACTGCTACATTGATACAAGGACTTAATCAGTAATTCTATAAAAGTTATTTTCAATGTAATTATTTATACCAGTAACATTATGAACTTTATGACACAGTACAGTATGATTCCAGTACAGTGAGTACAGTATGATACAGTACAGTAAGGTACAGCACAGTATGATACAGTACAGTACATAGAGTACAGTACAGAGCATTGTGATACAGTAGAGTATGATGCAGTACAGCGCAGCACAAGGTGGTACTGTACTGTATCATACTGTACTGTACTGTGCCACACTGTACTGTACACTGTATTGTACTGCATCATACTGTACTGTGCCATACTGTACTGTACCACACTGTATTGCACTGTACTGTATGTACTGTATAATTCTTTGATTGATAAATAAGGCAACATAAACCCATAATAATTGGATAAGTGTTAAAACTCATTGCTTTGTAATCAGATTGACTGTCTAATGCACAGTAAAGACATCAGGATTAGGTTAAACCTGACTGTTAGCCTGGTCCAGAGCAGGCTAAGTCCACAGCATAAGTTTCCATGGTAACTAATGAGGCATTGCTTTCATGAAACCGAATCAAGCCTCAACATACCCAGACTAGCTGGCCAGGTTAATATGGCAAGATTAACCAGTTTTCATGAAACCGGTTAATCACTGATCCAGGATATAATGAACCAGGATACCTGTTAAATCCTGGCTTAATCCCTTATCCAAGTTTTGTTAAACAGGTCCCTGGACACTACTCTGGCTTTGTCTATATACTGTACTGTCATTTGGGACATCTTGAGTTGCGTGAAGTCCGTCAATTCATTCCAAAGGATGATTGAAAACAGTGGCTGAATGATTATTTCTTTATCCCCATGTTAACTGAACTAAATCCCATCATCACAAATCACAAAATTGTCCCCAAAAAGCTGACTGGTGCTAGCTCTTGCTGAATCTCGCAAGAGCACCAGCTACATATAAGCGCAGGACGTTCGCTGAGATCATGACCATTTTACTATATGTCCAGTGCTAAAGTGTGAGTTGGGCTATGTTCTTAAGTTATTTTCCACGTTGAGATTTGGTGTGGGCAGATAAAAGGTAGTCCATTACAGAGAGATCTCTGGTACACTGAGATGTCTATGAACCTTTACAGTCTCATCAAACAAAGCATGCATTGATTCTCACATAGCACCCCTGGTGCTCAACTTCAAGACTCAAGAGCTCTGGAACTTAGTAAATCACAAATTAACGAGTGCAGGGATAGCACGGATGAGTATTCAGAAGATTACGTAATGCCTTAAGATGGCACAGGGGATGGCAGCGCTATGAATAAAACTTAACTGGATTTAGAGAAGGGGAGGGGGTGTTAGGAAGACAGTCATGATGGCAGCTCTAGACACACACCTGCTTTCATACCTGCACTTGTACTTGATATTGTTCTCTTCCTTCTCTCCTTTAGCATCTACATCTTCCATCTCTTGTGAGTTACAGGCACAGTTTAATATCAGCCGAATGTACAAAGCTGGAGACATTGTTCTGGGTGGATTGCTTGACATCCACTTCTCCTCTGTGCTGGGTGACCTGTCCTTCACCTCCAAGCGGCTTGACCCCTTTTGCGATGGGTGAGCATCAAAAATAAAATACCAAGCAGGAGATCAGGGGCCTTGATGTGATAGATTGATTAGTTGGTGTTGTTTATTTCTACAAAAATATTCAAGGTTACAGTGTAATTCTGTGTGTTAGTTTTTGGATCGAAGGGTTCAGATCGGCCCAGACCATGGCCTTTGCAATCCATGAGATCAACAGAAACCCCAGCCTACTACCCAACGTGACGCTGGGATACAGTATTTATGATACCTGTCGCTCGCAAGGAGTTGCATTCCGTGGAGCATTTTCAGTGACCAGTGGGAGAGAGAAGCTGGTTCAACTGGATAAGAGCTGTGTTGGGTCTCCCCCTGTGATTGGAACTGTGGGCCCTATTGCCTCAAAAAGTTGCGTTGCCGTTGCCAGTGTATTAGGTTTGTACAGAGTACCTGTGGTAAGTTTCTTACTTGACCACGATCACAGCTTATGTATTGTGCTTATTTTAGTTATTTGGCTAATCTAAAATATGACGAATGTTATTTGGTCTTTTTCACTTACAGTTTGAAAGAATGGAACAATAAAACATAATTACAATCCGTAATTTAAAAGCTTTAATGTCCTATCCAATGGTACAAGCTCAATGTTAGAACAGCAGTGCATTTACAGTACCACCATATTATTTATTGCACTCTGTAAAGCAGCTCAAGCAACCATTTTGGGAATCCCACCATTAGGTGTTACAACTTGTGATATAGTGGCACTGTCCATGGTTCTGAAGGATACATACTTTACGTGTAGGCTATTGTTCAATTTAGTGTACCGTATGATTTGGACTCAAATTTGTTTTTGACTTTATATTTTATCTTTACACCCTGCTCAGATTGCATGCTCTACTACCATGGGTATTTCTCAATAAAATAGAAAAAATACTGATATGGGCTCAAGCAGCTCACAAAGTACAGATTCCTGTTCGCTAGGAATTGTGGAAACTCCTCGAAACTTGAGCCAACAATAATAATACATTAAACAAAATCTTAAGTGTAGAAAATGATGCCTTGGGTCTTTTTCAGATGGGTCCTGCTGCTGGCTGCTCCTGTCTGAGTGACGTCAATCAGTTCCCATCCTTCTTCAGGACAAGTCCAAGCACCGTCTTCAAGGTGACCTTCTAGATGTGTCCATATCTAGTTCACCAGCGTTCCTGAAAATGAGAGCCCTAATGCAAGTTCTCTTGCATCAGAAAAATACAACAATTAGACTTTTTGTTTGTTGTGTGTAGGAATTTCCGTATGAATAATAATCTAACATTATGCCATATCCTTCATTGATTCAAGGTGCGAGCTATGCTCCAAATCATAAAGCGCTTCAAGTGGACATGGGTGGGATTTTTGTTTAGCGAGGACAACTATGGCCGTGATGGTGCCAGATTATTCCAATCTGACCTGGCCCAGTCTGGTTTAGGCTGTGTGGCTTATACAGAGGCTCTGCCCTTTGACAACGATCTAGACAAGCTTCAGAGGATTGTCAATGTGATCAAGACATCCACAGCTCAAGTGGTCATTACTATTGCATATGGATCTCACATACTTCATCTTATGGAAGAGGTGTGCGTGCATGCGTGCGCGTGTGTGTGCGTGTGCGCGTGTGCGCAGTATGCTTATATACAGCTTTTTAACTCACCTGTATTTCAATCAACAGGTGGTGAGGCAGAATGTGACAGGTTTGCAGTGGATAGGCGATACAGGTTGGTCGACACATACTAAGTATCAGTCTCCTCGTTTCTTACCGTATTTGATGGGAACCCTGGGTATTTCTATGCACCGTGGAGACATACCAGGCCTCCAGGACTTCTTGTTAAAAATACGTCCCGACAACAGCCATGAAAATAACATAGTGAGTTTATTTTTCATTTAAGTTGTAATTAATCACTTGTCCTATATTCGCAAGTTGTTTTATTTATGGTTAAAGATGCACTATGTAAATTTCAATTTCTACCCCACATATGCTGCAAAAGTACTGATATTTGTACCTTGGTCAGGGCTATGACCTTTGACACGTTTGTACCGGTAGTGTCGTATTTTGTCTCCCTGTTATTCTATTGAGTTACATGCCGTGCATTGTTAAGTTCATTGTTGTTTTCCAGATTAGGCGGTTTTGGGAGAGCACATTTCATTGTAAATTTGCACCCCTTCCATCAGAGTGGGTGGATGCTGGGGGAAGGCTGTGTACTGGACAAGAGAACATAGGAACAGCAAAAAACACCCTGTTGGATGTGTCTGATCTCAGATATGAGTACCTTGTGTATAAAGCTGTATATGCTATGGCCCATGCCCTCCATGACATGTTGCAGTGTGTGCCAGGAAGAGGACCTTTCCCTGGGCACAGCTGTGCCCGTTTGAAGACAATGCAACCATGGCAGGTCGGATATTAATTGTCTGCTTACCTGGTGAGGTAGTTGGATTCAAATAGGACGCTATTTCTGAGGTTCTACATGTAGTGATGGATAAAGCAATATATTATATTACAATATTACTGTATTGTACTGTTTAATATATTAATATTAATATTACATATTATTATTATTATTTTTTTACAAAACATATAATTAAATATTTAGTTTCACTGTTAATCAAATATTGCCTAGGCCAGAGGCATACCTACAATTAAGCAAGCGCACTTGGCTACCTGGCCAAATCCATATGAAATCAACTTGAAAAACGCCACTCCTGAAAACAGTCGGGGCCTTGATTTTCATCACCGCTAAACCCCATATCCCTTAACGTCTTTGCCTTTTTAAACTATTTTAAAAAACATTTTTCAATAGTTAAAATGGCCAGTCTGCAAGCTCACAATGTGTCAATAGATTGGCATGTTCAACTATTCCAGTTTGTCAAGTTTGTCAAAACAGTAAAAATGGGATAAGGGGTTTAGCATGTAACGAAAATGGAGCCCCTAGATTCATCCTACTCAGCTATGGACATTTAACGACATTTAACACAGGAGTTAAATGTATTCCTTGAATTCATGGAAGCCAGTAAATAATTTGATGACAAATTATAGAAAATAAGTAATTATTTAACTTCTGCAGTTGTCATCATAATTTCATAAGAACTTGCATCGAGACATATTGACAGAAAGTAATATTAAAAGTAGTGCAGTAATGCAGAAAGAAAAGTATAATATATTTGTTTGTGTTAAGTAATATATTTATTACAAGTTATTTTGGAAATATATTGTATAATATATTAAGTTACGTAGTGCAAATGTCCCAACACTGTCTATGCCTAAACCTAAGTTTGTTTTAAATTCTCTTGCTTTCATGATTATCTCAACATTTCTAGCTCCTCTATTATGTTGGGAAGGTCAGCTTCAACACATCAACTGGTGACCATATATCATTTGATGAGAATGGTGACCCTGCTGAGCCCATCTATGATGTCGTGAACTGGGCGCGGCTCCCTGATGGGAGTGTAAACGTTCAGAATGTCGCTGTTGTCAAGAAGTCAGCCTCCGGAGTTGAAGAAATCATCCTTGACGAAGACAGAATCTTCTGGAACTTTGAATCCAAAAAGGTAACTTTCTGAAATAACTCATGTTAAAGGTAGGGGAAGTGATTTCACTTTTGTCAGATATCACCCCCCCCAAAAAAATCTTTCTGTTAAAATGCTCTATTATAAGGTGTGCAGACCATATATGGAGTTTCCCCCTCCCCACGTTAGCAGAGGAGCTAATAAAAGTTCCCCATGCAGGTGGAGGGTGAATTCTCCTCCAATCAGGATTGAGCAGCAGGTTCACATAGTGTAGCTACTCTTGTGCGCCCCTAGTGCACCAGGCTGGTACTACACAATGAATTTCAAATCACTTCCCTTAGCTTTAAGTGTAGCTTATGATGTGGATGTGATTCAGTTTAGAATGAACGTTCATTGTCACTTTCCTCTACAGCCACCTCGGTCAGTGTGCAGTGAGAGCTGTTCTCCTGGAACCCGTTTGGCCAGAAGGAAAGGAGAACCTATCTGCTGCTTTGACTGCATTGTTTGTTCTGAGGGAGAGATCAGCAATGAGACTGGTTGGTTTACTTAGGTTTCGTTCACACACAAACTATGTGGAGAAGTGTTATGTTTTGAGCAGACATTGAATTATTTTGGATTGATAGACGATACTTTACTTGCACTCTTTAAAGGTGCACTGACATGCCCTTACGGGACCCTTACAGCTCCATTTGGCCATTTGGTGGCTCCAGGGAAAATCGAGTGTGCACCTGCACTAACAGAAACATTTAGGTCTTTTCCTCATACCACATTCGGGTATTCCTAAACATGGAGTGTGTGATGCCCCGTAACGGGGGCTCTAGGTAACGCACGCAGACGCACGCATACGCACGCATACGCACGCATACGCACGCATACACGCACGCAGATGCAGACGCACGCAGGCACGCATGCAGACGCGCATGCAGCCGCTCACGTAGACGCACGTAGACCCGCATGCAGGCGCACTCAGACACAGACGCACACGCAAATGCGCATGCAGACACACACTTACACGCGCACACACATGCAGACGTCTGTGTCTGCGTGCACGTCTGTTTCTGCGTGCGTCTGCATTAGATCTGTGAAAATATGGCCTGATGGTAGCCTGGCTCAGCCCTGAATCAGCACCTTAAAAATACTAGCTTTTTTTCCCCTGTGATTCAAGGACTGGCTTCCCTGCCTTTGGGACCGTTTGTGGGGGTTGGAAATCCAATCCCAGCACCTGATTGGCCAACAGCCCTGTCACTAAATTCGTTCGTTGTCTACTTTCCCAATATTCTTAGTGATTCATATGAACCAATCACAGTTAAGACTGCTGCTTTAATAACGCCCATCCTAGAAACTGCTGTGGTGGAGAGGGACTTCAGTCTGAATAATGAAGTGAAACAAAATGATAATTCAGACTGAGGTCAGGCTAGCCTGATGGAGCAGACTCGGAGCTACAGGGCCGGTTACAGTCTACCGACTGGAGCCTGTTTGCTACCCAGGCCACCATGGACTCACGCATAGACGTTCACACCTACACCTTCTCTGTTTTGAACAACATCAGATCCAATATTGACAGTGTTACCACCATCAAACGGATCATCACCTTTCCAAATCAAAAGCCGTGGATGAACAGTGAGGTACGGCTTCAGCTGAAGGCACGTGAATCCGCCTTCAGATCAGGGAATCATCAGGCTACTGTTCAGCCAGGGCTGAGCTGAATAGAGCTATAAAGCAGGTCAAGCTGAGCCACAAGCGCAAGGTCGAGGACCACTTTAACTCCACCGTCTTGGGTGGCAACTGTCTTGCAGGCAACTGTTTAACAGGCACGTGGACGGACAAACGCCTGCTTGACAGACGTGTGAACGGACAGACGGATCACCACCATGCTGCTACGCCAGCCTGCGGGTGACAGGAAAAGGAAAATCAAAGAGCTCATCATGGACTTCAGGAGGACGAGGGCTGTAAACCACACGACCATTGACATCAACGGAGAGGAGGTTGAACGTGTGTCCAGCTTTACAGTAAATTCCTCGGTGTCCACATCTCTGAGGACCTCACCTTGTCTCTGGTCAAGAAGGCCCGCCAGCGTCTCTTCTCTCTGAGGAGACTGAGGAAAGTCCATCTATCTCCTCAGATATTGGGGAACTTCTACTGTTGCGCGAGAGCATCCTTACATACTGCATTACGGTGTGGTATGGGAACTGTAAAGCCGCAGATCAGAAGGCACTACAAAGGGTGGTGAAAACTGCCCAAGGCATCACTGGAACATCTCTCCCTGTCATGCATCTCATGACAGCCAGTGCCTGAGGAAGGCTCAGGACATCATATCATCCCAATCATGAACTTTTCGTCCTCCTACCCTATGTTAGACGTTACTGGAACCTGGCTTCCAAAACCAGTAGACTGAGGAACAGCTTTTTCTGTGTGTGTGTGTCTGCGTTTGTGTGCGCATCTGTTTCTGTGTGCATCTAGTCAAGTATGAATGTACAATGTACTGTAAAAATGTAGCTCTGCTGGCAACACAGTAGAGTACAGTAGTAGAATCTGATTGGTTAATTTTGCATTCCCCAAGTGAAATCATCAATGATGTTAAGTCATTTTCATTAGCAAATTATCTCCTGAGAGGTATGTCACATCCCCTTTAACATTGCCTTCTTTGTTAGACTCTACAGAGTGCACCATTTGTCCAGAGGACTTCTGGTCCAATCCCCAACATGACCACTGTGTCCCTAAGATCGTGGAGTTCCTCTCCTACCATGAGGCTCTGGGTATCTGCTTGACGACCATCTCATTGTTGGGCACATTTGTCTGTGCCATTGTCCTGGGAATCTTCATCTATCATCGAGACACACCCATGGTGCGCGCCAACAACTCAGAGCTCAGCTTCCAACTTTTACTGTCACTCAAACTATGTTTCTTGTGCTCACTTCTGTTCATTGGCCGTCCCGTGCTCTGGACCTGTCAGCTGAGGCATGCAGTATTTGGGATCAGCTTTGTACTGTGTGTCTCGTGTATCCTGGTTAAGACTATGGTGGTGTTGGCTGCATTCAAGGCCTCCAAGCCTGGGGGTGCAGGCATTATGAAGTTTTTTGGTGCCGTGCAGCAGAGAGGAACAGTTCTTGTTCTTACTTCCATCCAGGCAATAATCTGTATTGTCTGGCTTGTGTCTGCCTCGCCAACTCCCCATAAAAACATGCAATACCACAGTGATAAAATTGTCTATGAGTGTGCAGTGGGATCAACAGTTGGTTTTGGAGTGTTACTAGGCTATATTGGTTTACTGGCTCTTCTCAGCTTCGTCCTAGCATTCATGGCAAGGAATCTTCCAGGCAACTTCAATGAAGCTAAGTTAATAACTTTCAGCATGTTGATCTTCTGTGCAGTGTGGATAGCCTTCATCCCAGCATATATCAGCTCTCCAGGCAAATATGCAGATGTAGTGGAGGTATTTGCTATTTTAGCGTCCAGTTTTGGTCTTTTGGGGGCACTGTTTGGACCAAAATGTTATATAATGCTATTGAAGCCTGAGAGAAACACTAAAAAGTCCATCATGGGTCGGCAATAACACATAAAATGTAATTTAATTCATTTTCTGTACAATGAATTTAATACCCTACTGTTTGTTTGATTGCTGATCATCATGTTAGGAATAGAGTTCCTTTTCTAATACTAAATTCAGTCAGACATGTAAAATTTGCAAATCATAAAGAATGACTGTTTGCTGCTTTTATGCCCATATGAACTACAACATTCCTCACCTCTTAATGCATGTACATGTGGTGTACTGTAAAGCCCAAAATACACCAAATGATTGTGTTTAGGGCGAGACGTTTTTTAAGGTCACACCACATCATTGCTACGATGCAGCTCAATTAATTTCGCAGCTCATTGAATTTCAATGATGTTGTGCTTGTGTGGTTGACCTTAAAATGTTTTTGTCCCAAGGAATCCCCACCGGTATGTTTGGGGAGCTGAGGACGAGAGTTTGAATAAGTGTCTATGATGATGGTCTGGGCCTTGGAATATATTCCTCAACTTTGAATGAGTTCAATTCCAATTACTATGATCGGTCGATTTACAGGATGTGGTGATTTTCCATTTTAACACTTGCACCCCTGAAAGGTCATTCTGACTGTTTTTTGGCTATTTTAAAGTTGTTCATCTATACCCATGAAGCTTTCAGAAGGTTCTCCTTCCATGACCACCACCATCTCAGGAATTTTGGTCATCTGAAAAAATTCTAAATATGATTAGCAAATGCTAATTCTGGCCACTGTGTTAAATCTCTCCTACTGTAGTTTTCATCGATTTGATGTACATCATTTGCAGTTTTGTGTCTATATGTCTCTTACTTTTGTAATACAGTAGGCTAGTCCACTCATGCTTGGTAGTATTGTTCAATACTTTTGCTTTTTAGTATTTCTATCCACTATTACACATTGTCCAATAAACAATTGAATCAGAGCATCTGAGGCACTGGTCCATGTGAGTTTTAATTGGTGTTGTGGTACACTATCAACCTTGTGACCGTGAGGTAATTAAATAACACAAGCTGCTTGGTACAGTAGATGACATCACTCAGCTATAGACTCATCCATGGAGCAGTGTCCTGTAGGCCAGGTGTAGGTAATCAATGATGAGGCATCAAGCTGCACTAAATGTGATAGCTCAGTATTTATGGCTGAGGACTGAGGTGTCCTGGGCACCTCCATATCTTTGTCTATATACTGTCATTTGGGATGTATGTGATGTATTGAAGATGCGTCAGAGTCAATTCATTCCAAAGGAAGAGCGAAAACAACGTCAGAATTATTATTATTTCTTCATCCCCATGGTAGCTGAACTTAAAGGAGAATTCCACACCAAAACACATTGGGCATCAATCTACCTTGATTACTGTGACATGATACATAATGTCCTTGATTTTTGTCACAGATGCCCCATTTTCTACATTTCACCATGAGGCCAGTTGCAGAAGCTGTTGCAGCTGCGCCAATGCAGTTTGCATTATTCTAATGCGGGTATTTCTGTAACTCCAAACTTTTTTTTTTCCACACATCACATTTTAATAGTATACTGATTAACACATTTGAGTTTTACGTCACTCTGGGGCAATCTTTACATCTAATCCCAGAGGTAATCTATTCCTCCTCCTCTCCAATCACTCCAGTTAAAACTCTTGAGTTTTTAAAAATCATATAGTGGTCCAATTATCTTGTAGTGTGTGTGGCTTGATGTGTGGGAAAAAAAAGTTTGGAGTTACAGAAATACCCGCATTAGAATAAAGACAATGTAATCTGCATTGGCACAGCTGCAACAGCTACTGCAACTGACTTCATGGTGAAATGTAGGAAATGGGGCATCTGTGACAAACATCAAGGACATTATGAATCATGTCACATGAATCAAGGTAGATTGATGGCCAATGTGTTTTGGTATGGAATTCTCCTTGAATGATAGACCCATCATCACAAGGCACAGAATCTTCCCAAAAATCTAACATGTAATGGTTCAGGAACCCAGGAGGAAATCAACATTGCTATTGACCATCCTTTTCCCACCAACACACTCTCTAGGACGTTTGCTGAGATGACTGAAATCATGGTAAAGTGTGATGCTCTGTTCTTAAGCTATTTTCGGCATGAAGATTTGGTGTGGGCAGAAAAAAGGCAGTCCAAGTACAGAAACAACCCAGAAACTCACTTGTGGCCTAGCCTGGACATCAAACAAAGCATGCCTTGATTGTCACCTAGCATGACTTCAAGATCTCTGGAACTAATAATTTACAAATTAAGCACTGCAGGGATAGCACCGATGAGTATTCAGGAAGATTACGTAATGCATTAAGATGGCACAGGGGATGGCAGCGCTATGAATAAAGCTTAACTGGATTTAGAGAACAGGAGGGGTTGTTAGAAGGACAGTCATGATGGCAGCTCTAGACACACACCTGCTTTCATACCTGCACTTGTACTTGCTATTGTTCTCTTCCTTCTCTCCTTTAGCTTCTACATCTTCCATCCCTTGTAAGTTACAGGCACAGTTTAATATCAGCCGAATGTACAAAGCTGGAGACGTGGTTCTGGGTGGCTTGATTGACATCCACTTCTCCTCTGTGCTGGGTGACCTGTCCTTCACCTCCAAGCGACTGGACCCCATTTGCGATGGGTGAGCATCACAAATAAAATACCAAGCAAGAGATCAGGGGCCTTGATGTGATAGATGGATTAGTTGGTGTTTATTTCTACAAAAATGAATTCTGTGTGTTAGTTTTTGGATCGAAGGGTTCAGAGAGGCTCAGACCATGGCCTTTGCCATCCATGAGATCAACAAAAACCCCAGCCTACTACCCAAAGTAACGCTGGGATACAGTATTTATGATACCTGTCGCACGCAAGGAGTTGCATTCCGTGGGGCATTGTCAGTGATCGGTGGGAGAGAGGAGCTGGTTGAATTGGATAAGAGCTGTGTTGGGTCTCCCCCCGTGATTGGAACTGTGGGCCCTATTACCTCAAAAAGTTCCATTGCCACTGCCAGTGTATTAGGTTTGTACAGAGTACCCGTGGTAAGTTTATTACTTGACCATGTTCTCCGCTTATGTATTGTACTTATTTTAGTTATTTTACTAATCTAAATTATGACAAATGTTATTTGATCTTTTTCACTTAAAGTTTGAAAGAATAGAACAATGGAACATACTGTATTTACTTGTATTACTTGTATTCATTTTAAAGCTTGGACATGTCCAACTTTTCAAAGGTACCCCAGGTACAATACAAGCTCATTACCACCATTTTATTTAATGCAGCTCAAGCACGCAAAGGGGTGAATGCATTTGAGAATCCCTGCATTAGGGGTTACATCTTGTGAAAACTGCTGCTGTCCATGGTTCTGAAGGATACATACTTTAGGTGTAGGCTATTCAATGTAGCGTACAATTTGATTTGGGCTCAATTTTGTTTTTGATTTGTTTTTTTTTTTTTTTTTTCATTATTATTACACACTGCTCAGATTACATGCTCTGCTAGCATGGGTATTACTCAATAAAAACTAGAAAATACTGTTGTGGGCTCTAGCAGCTCACTAAGTATAGATTCCCATTCGCTAAGAATTGAGCTCACAATAATAATACATTAAACAAAATGTGTATAAGCTGATGCATTGGGTCTTTTTCAGATAGGTGTTGCTCCTGCCTGCTCCTGTCTGAGTGACGTCAATCAGTTCCCATCCTTCTTCAGGACATGTCCAACCAGTGTCTTCAAGGTGACCTTCTAGATGTGTCCATAATCAGGGTTGGGAGTAAAGAGTAATATTATGACACTACCTCCTAGGAAACAGTAATAATATTACAGTTACTTCTACTAATATTACTTAGTTACTTTCGTCATGCTGCTGCTTTCAAGAGTATTGGTGAAGGGAGATGAGCTAATGCCAATTTACTTTGATCTAAAAAAAAAGGTGTGGTGAAGAGCAGCATATTGTTATTCCAGTCGACGTACACAGCCATCTAGTGTCAAAGCTGCGACATTGAGGCATCAGAAACTGAGCGCTCGAGAGCTGTTTGTGCAGCATGTTGCATGTAGAAGTCTTGTAGTAGAGCCGCCCTTGGACTGGCCACTTAAAGAGAACGGAGTTTGCGCTACTGCTGTGCTCTGCTCTGTTGAGATTCCAATCAAAACACTCTCAGGCCATTCTCACCCGATTGCAATTCCAACTGTGGTCCAAGTATCTCCAAGTATATTTTCATTTGCTATATAAGTCTTGCATTTATAATATGGGGAAATGTCACATTGTTAAGCGGCACACTCAATGCTCAATGCTGTGGCTCAGGAGGTAGAGCAGGTCGTCCAATGACCCATGGGTCGGCGGTTCGAATCCCGCTCCTCCTGTCTATGTGCCGAAGTGTCCTTGGGCAAGACACTGAACCCCAAATTGCCTCCAATGAGTTGGTTGGTGTGAGCTGGCCACCATTGGTGTGTGAATGTGGGAAGTGGGGACGCTGGCGTCGACTGTTCGCCGCTCTACTTCCCAATGTATGAATGAATGGACCATTGTAAAGCGCTTTGAGCACTTGGAAAAGCGCTATAAAAATGCAATCCATTAAAATGCAATGCCCACTCTATCTGGGGATTTCCCATACACAGCTGTACACAGCTGAAGTAATTAAGTAATGCCAGTCTGTTTGACCAGTATCATCAATTAAGCCACTGGAGCTATCTATAAGCCCTCATATACTCAATATTAAATCAAAAAGAGCTTATGCTTATGTATGTTTATCATATGATAATTATGCATTGAAGCATAGTTGACAGGAGTTATTTCAGTCAGTCCTACTGACTGAAATAACAGCCTACTGCAACTAATATGTAATCTATGGTAAGCACATGTTAATCATGTGTGGCATATAATGTTAATATGTTGTATATTTTAGTATTTTTTCTAAGGTGGGATGTCTGTATTCATCTATCTAAGTACATCCATCCATCTTCACCTGCTTATCCGTAGTCGTGTGGGGAACAGCTCCACCAGAGAGCTACAGAGTCACCCAATTGACACACAGCATGATTGGCTGATTGGTGACTCTTACATAGATCGTGTTATTGTAGCTACTTCCATTTTTTTCAGGGATCTGGGTGCAAAGGCAATATAAAAAAGTAATATGTAATGTACTACATATTACTTTTGCATCCAAGTAATAAGTAGTGTAATAGTATTACTTTTAGGGGTAATAAGTAATAAGTAATGTATTACGTTCCTGCTGGTTCAGTGGTGCTGCAGAAGATATCTGGTTACCTGTTGTACCAATAAATTACTGATGTCATGTATGTATGTATGTATGTATCTCCTTGTGATCCCCCCCCCCCATGCTCAGTACATGGCAAATAAAGAAACCTTGAACCTTGAACCTTGACGGCCATGCTCAGACATTGGGAGCCATTTGACTGCTGCGTTAAGTGGTCTTATGGGCTCTGATCCAGACATCTATCATCTATAATGCAGTTATACACATTCATCTATAACTGCATTATAGATGAAGGTCTCCGTTGGCAGCAGCATCAAAAGAGAACAATTAGACATTTTTCTATATGGAACGTATGCAGGAATTTCCGTGTGAAGGATAACCTAACATTATCCCATATTCTTTATCCATTCAGGTGCGAGCTATACTCCAGATTATAAAGCGCTTCAAGTGGACATGGGTGGGATTTTTGTTTAGTGATGACGACTATGGCCGCGATGGTGCCAGATTATTCCAATCTGACATGGCCCAGTCTGGTTTAGGTTGTGTGGCTTATACAGAGGCTCTGCCCTTTGACAACGACCTAGACAAGCTTCAGAGGATCGTCGATGTGATCAAGACATCCACAGCTCAAGTGGTCATTGCTTTTGCATATGGATCTTACGTACTTCATCTCATGGAAGAGGTGTGTGTATTGCATAGTGTGTATGCATGTGCGTACAGTATGGTTATATACAGCTTTTTAGCTTACATGTATTTCAATCAACAGGTGGTGAAGCAGATGGTGACAGGTTTGCAGTGGATAGCCGTTACAGGTTGGTCGACACATACTAAGTATCAGTCTCCTCGTTTCTTACCATATTTGATGGGAACCCTGGGTATTGCTATGCACCGTGGAGACATACCAGGCCTCCAGGACTTCTTGTTAAAAATACATCCCGACAACAGCCATAAAAATAGCATAGTGAGTTTATTTTTATTTATTTTGTTTGTTTTAATTTGATATTTAAGCTGTGACTGATATTTGTCCTGTGCTCAGGGCTTTGACCTTTGGCACGATCTACAACAGTAAATGTAGAATAACAGGAAGACATGCCATACATTGTCAAGTTCATTGTTGTTTTTCAGATGAGGTGGTTTTGGGAGAACACATTTCATTGTAAATTTGCACCAGTTTCCTCAGAGTGGGTGGATGCTGGGGGAAAGGTGTGTACGGGACAAGAGGACCTAGAAACTGCAGAAACCACCCTGTTGGATGTGTCTGATCTCAGATATGAGTACAATGTATACAAAGCTGTCTATGCTCTGGCCCATGCCCTCCATGACATGTTGCAGTGTGTGCCAGGAAAAGGACCTTTCCCTGGGCACAGCTGTGCCCGTTTACAGACAATACAGCCATGGCAGGTGGGATATTAAGTGTCTGTTTACCTGGTGAGGTAGTTGGATTCAAATTTAGAATAATCATGAAAATGGAGCGATGGCTTGGTGAAAAGCAACAAAACTTGACATGTTAGGATCTGTGGCGTAATGATAATCAGATTCCCAGCCTAGCGTTATCTATCCATGCCCTTATCTCTGGTCTTACATCGCAGAGGCCAGGTTCTGAAGGTCACCTTTATGGGGGCAGGAGACAATTAGATAATGTTCTTCTAATGGTGATCTGTATGGTGGGCAGGGTGGTGCAGTAGACGGTATTTTCCAGGTTCTACATGTAGTGATGGATTTGTGTGCACAAGGCCGTCTTCCTACTTCTGACGGCGAACTTGCATCTCTCGTGCCACCTTATTGTAGGCATCCAATCAAGAAAGAGAACCCTCTAGATACTTCCCCATACCACTAATTATCTTGTATGGGTGTTTGGGTCTAAATAGCTGAAAAAACACTCCTATAAGAGAATGTGACAACACAATAGGAGTTGTAGCTAGCTGACTGACTGAAATTACAGGCAAAATACCCTTACTTTTAGTTGTTTTTTTTCTCCTCAACATTTATATCCTTTTCGGATATTTATAATATAAACTTTTTAAATTCCAAATGTGGCTATAGGTGGTGACCAGCATGATGAGGAGGATGGTATCTTCTTTGTGCTTTTGCTATGAAATAATATTTGTTCTGATCTTTCTAGATTGTATAATCTACACTACTAATAAACCAAGACACGAAAAATAAATAACTAAAACAAAGTAGTTTTGCCCAAATAAAAACAAGCAAACCCACTGAACTGAATTAGAAAATAAAATGTGAAAACTAACTAAAACTAAACTATAATGAAAAATCCAAAGCGATTATAACACTGCTCAGGAATGAATCGAATCTGCTGCATTCATATGCAAAAGATACAATGATGCCTCGCATGCCTTTTTGCATTTGTTATCAGCCACCCAACAAATTACATTTTGATGATGCATGGCACACACACACACACACACACACACACACACACACACACACACACACACACACACACACACACACACACACACACACACACACACAGTTCATGTTATGCTGTACTATACTGCAAGTTGTCTAGTAAGTGTGCAAGTGTGTATTACACAACAGTAGGTAGTTTATTGGTGTGTTTCAAAGGCTCTTGCTCTTCATGATTCTGCTCAACATTTCTAGCTCCTCTATTATGTTGAGAAGGTCAACTTCAACACATCAACTGGTGATCATATATCATTTGATGAGAATGGTGACCTTACTGAGCCCATCTATGATGTCATGAACTGGGCACGGCTCCCTGATGGAAGTGTAAATGTTCAGAATGTAGGTGTTGTCAAGAAGTCAGCCTCCGGAGTTGAAGAAATCATCCTTGACGAAGACAGAATCTTCTGGAACTTTGAATCCAAAAAGGTAACTTTCTGAAATGAAGCTTGAAGCTTGAAGTGTAGCTTATGATGTGGATGTGATTCGGTTTAGAATGAACGTTCATTGTCACTTTCCACTACAGCCACCTCGGTCAGTGTGCAGTGAGAGCTGTTCTCCTGGAACCCGTTTGGCCAGAAGGAAAGGAGAACCTATCTGCTGCTTTGACTGCATTGTTTGTTCTGAGGGAGAGATCAGCAATGAAACTGGTTCGTTTACTTAATTTCCCAGCTTTAGGTTTTGTTCACACCCAAACTATGCAGCAAAAGTATTATGTTTTGAGCAGACATTGTGTTAATTTGGATCCAGATCCGCACACACTGTCCAGGGGTTTGGTGCTGGTTGTTCATTAAATTAGAAATGCATGATTCCAAACTATATAACTTATAAAGCTGATCTAAATGTCAGAGACCATGTTTGTGCTGCCCAGAAATGCAACCATTACAATGCTGTAGTCGGTGCAACATTAATTAGATTGGTAGACGATACTTTACTTGGACTCTTTAACATTGCCTTCTTTATTAGACTCTACAGAGTGCATCAGTTGTCCAGAGGAGTTCTGGTCCAATCCCCAACATGACCACTGTGTCCCTAAGAGAGTGGAGTTCCTCTCCTACCATGAGGCTCTGGGTATCTGCTTGACGACCATCTCATTGTTAGGCACATTTATCTGTGCCATTGTCTTGGGAATCTTTCTCTATCATCGAGACACACCCATGGTGCGCGCCAACAACTCAGAACTCAGCTTCCAACTTTTACTGTCACTCAAACTATGTTTCTTGTGCTCACTTCTGTTCATTGGCCGTCCCGTGCTCTGGACCTGTCAGCTGAGGCATGCAGTGTTTGGGATCAGCTTTGTGCTGTGTGTCTCGTGTATCCTGGTTAAGACTATGGTGGTGTTGGCTGCATTCAAGGCCTCCAAGCCTGGGGGTGCAGACATTATGAAGTTTTTCGGTGCTGGACAGCAGAGAGGAACAGTTATTGTTCTTACTTCCATCCAGGCAATAATATGTATTGTCTGGCTTGTGTCTGCCTCGCCAACTCCCCATAAAAACATGCAATACCACAGTGATAAAATTGTGTATGAGTGTGAAGTGGGATCAATAGTTGGTTTTGGAGTGTTACTAGGTTATATTGGTTTACTGGCTCTTCTCAGCTTCGTCCTGGCATTTATGGCCAGGAATCTTCCAGACAACTTCAATGAAGCCAAGTTAATAACTTTCAGCATGTTGATCTTCTGTTCTGTGTGGATAGCCTTCATCCCAGCATATATCAGCTCTCCAGGCAAATATGCAGATGTAGTGGAGGTATTTGCTATTTTAGCATCTAGTTTTGGCCTTTTGGTGCCACTTTTTGGGCCAAAGTGTTATATAATTCTTTTGAAACCAGAGAGAAACACTAAGAAGTCCATCATGGGACGAGGTGGCACTAAGACATAAGCAGAGTATTTTGTAACAATATACATGGATATATCTTGTTAGTAGCTTTATATATATATTTGCACTAGAAACTAAATCCAGATTCAAATATATCTGAGATTTGATTACCCTCCCTTAAAGTTTGAGGATGGTCTAGTCAAAATGTGAAATCTGTGCGCTGTATTTTTGTAATATGCATGCATAGTTGGAAATACAACAAAATGGCTTTAAATAATAAAGCATCAGTTCTAAATCTGTATTGTGTCACTCTCTAAAAATTACAATTTTATTTTTAAATAAAGCTGGCAAAACACTGGCAGTAATGGACAGTATATGAACAGATGTTTTAAGGAGAACGGTGACATACAGACACCATTTCAACACATTGTTTTCCATTTTGTCAAATAATCAAATATCAAATCATTTCTAAGAAGAAAAACAAAAGAAAAAGTCTTGCTGTTCTTCTGCTGTTTTTCTTCTTACTAATTATATATTGTATGATAATCTTGTGTATGTTGTCATGATTTGTTGAGACCCGAGCTGGCTTTGTCCGTGGTGTAATCGTCTTTGTATAGCTAATCTTCGAATAGTCTATGAGGGAATGGAATGGAGAATCCATTTCTGGAACAAGGGCGACATCACGAGAGGGGCAGGGCTGCTCAGCTCTCTAGCGTCCATGGCGCGACTTTTCAGATGCCACCCAAAATAAAGCAGCGGGGTTGGGAAGGAGCGCTTGTTTTATCTGCTGGCTACTACTAGTAGGGCGGGGCGAAGCATAGTTTTACTGAGGTTATGTTTAGGGTTAGTTACCCCATAAAGCACCGTCTAACTCTAACCCTAACCCTAAACATAACCCCAGTAAAACTAGGCTATGCCTAAACCTAATTTATCTCAGACCTATAGACTCCTTCAACAAAGATGGCGAATGCAAATATTCTCTGTATTGTACTCGTACATAATGTTGTAAGATACAAAACATTGAAGTCTTTTACCACAAACCTAAACTTAACCTCAGTAAACCTATGCCTAAACCTAACCTAACCCTAACCATAACCTCAGTAAAACTTCCTTCGCCCCGCCCTACTAGTAGTAGCCGGCAGATAAAACAAGCGCTCCTTCCCAACCCCGCTACTTTATTTCGGGTGGCATCTGAAAAGTCGCGTCCATGGCACCTCCCACTATAGACAGGACCAAATGAAAAAGGAGCAGCTTGTCGGAATTATTTTACAGAATCGGCACGACATAGAATTGCGCAAATATTTTAATTGCTTTGAGCTTGTAGATCTTTAGATTTCTGAAGTACAGGTATTTGGCTTTTTGAAAAAGTCATTGTATTCATTGTAGTCCAGTTGATGCTCTGGGTTGATGCAAACAGCCCAATTATTGTTCTGCTGTACTTTTACTTATACCTATTTAAACTCACAGAACCCTTTGTGAATGTTTGATAGTGTGAGAAATAGGAGCGCGTGTGAGCGAACAGTGGGACAATTTGGGAAGGCACTGCAAATAAACTGCGGGAAGACAACTAGTGAGGGTTAAATCCTAAACGGTGGAGGCCAGTAAGTATACGGCTTGTGGCATCCACCCTGCCGGAAATAAGAAGAAGTGAATGTTTGATGGCTGAGCAAAGAGCTGATGGTGAGTGACTTTCTTGTTTTCTTAATACAAACCTTAAAAATTACAGTTACTTTTCTCACATAGAGTAATAAAATATAGAGAACGGACGAGAGCGAATGCCCCGCCCCCTTGCGGTTCATTTCAATACAAGTTGCTCAGTGGCGCTTTGAAGCACCAAGAAACCTATACAAGGAACGTACACAAAGTCACGTGACTGCCAGGGATGCACCATGACACCCCAAGTGACAAAACTTATGGGAAGCTAGACAAATACATGGCAGTGGATGGCAGCGCGCACGGTATCTTGTAAACAAACATTATTTATGAACGATTGCGACCGTCGTCATATAATAGGCCCAGGAATATAAAAGAATACCCATAGCAGGTTGTTGTCCTGGTGGGTGTTTTTTGACAGGGGCACAGTTTAATTTAATTGAGCTATCTAAAGATCACAGAGTGTGTTTCTGCCTGGGCTGCCTAGTAGTGGGGTTTCGTCTCCATGTTAAATGTGGATGTCATTTACAACTCTTGTAAAAGTTTCACTTTCAGTCCTAATTTGTTGGTGAGGGTCTATAGAACCATTTTGGTTCGAGTGGCCCGCACACAAATTAAATATTTGGCCTGTAGGGGGCGTAACAAGGTGCCAACCCTACCAAAACATGTAAACTGTTGTAACTTTTGATCAAATTGTCCAATCTGTACATATGGGATATCTATGGATTCACAATCAGGAGTAGCATTTGCTACCTAAACCTAATTACACATAAAATATATTTTTTCATCCATTATTGGTGTATATCGACAAAAATAGCAAGCAAAACAAGCTAAAATTAGCTAAAACCGAAGTGAGTTTCCATCTCCACGTTAAATTTAGTTGTCGTTTACAACTTTAAAAGTTTAACTTTCAATACTAAATTCTAGGTGAGGTAACCATTTTGGTTAGAGTGGCCAGCACGCAGATAAAGATTATTGGGGGGGGGGCTTCCAAAATATGATATAAGACTGTCGTAACTTATCCAATCTGAACATATGGCATATTCACATTCAGAAGTAGTATTTAGTAATTTAGACCATATTACCCCCAGCCCCCCCCCCCCCCCCCCCCCCCCCCCCTTCCCCACCCCCTTGTGTGTATCCACAAGAATAGCACGTAGTCCAGCCTCTATGTGCAGTATTTTGATGATAACAGCATGAATTTTGGAACACAGTTGGAGCATTGTTGGCTATGGCACCATCACAGATTTGTCCCTTGGTAATCCTGACAGCTATTTTCTAAAATATTAATTCTAGTAAATAGTCCCACATTGTCAATGATGAGGAATTCATTGGTACTATTTACATTTGTCCTGTGACCATGGTAGATATTTCTCATAATGGCCACCACCTGCTGATATTTTAACAGTAATTAAAATTCTCTGATCCTGATTCTGGTAACTAATCCTACGTTTTCAAGGACGAGGTCTAAAGGATGACGTGGGGTGAGGGCTTCCAGACAGAGTTTCTCCTCACTTCTTATGGCCTCAGTGTTCTGGGGCTATGTCAACTATGTCAATGCCATTGTCTTTGCTGAAGGTTTCTTTCCAAGTCTCTAGCTCAGCCCTGCAAGGTCCAACCCAGACTTGTGCAGATGGCTGCTGGCTCATCTGGAGGCCCCGGTTTGTGTGATTAGGTGGGGTTGACTGCCGCAATCAGGATTAGGGGCTTGACCCTTTCAAACTGTGGCAGTCTAGCCAAGTGTCTGCATTTGTTTTGGAGGCTATATACAGGAGACAGTTTCTCACCAGCACCAGGTATCATGAGGTGAAGGCTCCTTCAATTGACATTGTTGTTGAGTCTTCATGGGGAGAAGCATTATGCATTCTGAACCATCTTCAAGAAGGACATGAGAGTCGAAAAGAATGGTCACCATGGTGCAATATAACTACTTTGAGTATGACTATTTTCCTGTCAACTAGCTTGTGTGTGAAGGTACAGAACTTCAGCAGTGGTTTTCACCAGACAGCTTTTACTGTATGGATCTGGATGGGATCTGGCTAGAAGTACACAGACTGGTGTTGGATCTGGGTGGGGATTTGGCTAGAAGTACACAGCCTGGTGTTGGATCTGGGTGGGGATCTGGCTAGAAGTACACAGACTGGTGTTGGATCTGGATGGGGATCTGGCTAGAAGTACACAGACTGGTGTTGCATCTGGGTGGGGATCTGGTTAGAAGTACACAGACTGGTGTTGGATCTGGGTGGGGATCTGGTTAGAAGTACACAGACTAGTGTTGGATCTGGATGGGGATCTGGTTAGAAGTACACAGACTAGTGTTGGATCTGGATGGGGATCTGGCTAGAAGTACACAGACTGGTGTTGGATCTGGGTGGGGATCTGGCTAGAAGTACACAGACTGGTGTTGGATCTGGATGGGGATCTGGCTAGAAGTACACAGACTGGTGTTGGATCTGGGTGGGGATCTGGCTAGAAGTATACAGACTGGTGTTGGATCTGGGTGGGGATCTGGCTAGAAGTATACAGACTGGTGTTGGATCTGGGTGGGGATCTGGCTAGAAGTATACAGACTGGTGTTGGATCTGGATGGGGATCTGGTTAGAAGTACACAGACTGGTGTTGGATCTGGATGGGGATCTGGCTAGAAGTATACAGACTGGTGTTGGATCTGGATGGGGATCTGGCTAGAAGTACACAGACTGGTGTTGGATCTGGATGGGGATCTGGCTAGAAGTACACAGACTGGTGTTGGATCTGGGTGGGGATCTGGCTAGAAGTACACAGACTGGTGTTGGATCTGGATGGGGATCTGGCTAGAAGTACACAGACTGGTGTTGGATCTGGGTGGGGATCTGGCTAGAAGTACACTGGTGTTGGATCTGGATGGGGATCTGGCTAGAAGTACACAGACTGGTGTTGGATCTGGGTGGGGATCTGGCTAGAAGTACACAGACTGGTGTTGGATCTGGGTGGGGATCTGGCTAGAAGTATACAGACTGGTGTTGGATCTGGGTGGGGATCTGGCTAGAAGTATACAGACTGGTGTTGGATCTGGATGGGGATCTGGCTAGAAGTACACAGACTGGTGTTGGATCTGGATGGGGATCTGGCTAGAAGTATACAGACTGGTGTTGGATCTGGGTGGGGATCTGGCTAGAAGTACACAGACTGGTGTTGGATCTGGGTGGGGATCTGGCTAGAAGTACACAGACTGGTGTTGGATCTGGGTGGGGATCTGGCTAGAAGTACACTGGTGTTGGATCTGGATGGGGATCTGGTTAGAAGTACACAGACTGGTGTTCTGACCTCAATGGGTACTGATCAATCGGGTAGAGCTGGTTTGAGTTGGAGTGAGTACTAAGAATATGTCAGCTGATTTCATGGGCTCACTTGATTTTCACATATAGGGTAGAAGACATGGATTTACTGCCTACATCAATAAATCAATATTAAACATTTTGATGATTTGACTATTATCTAGCATTTTATTAAAAAAAATCATAATCCTTGAAAACGTTTTGTCATCAGAATCAAGATTGTATGTTGTATGAGCTGAATTGGTAAAATAACAGCAGATGATGGCCACCATAGCTGTCATCACAGACCCATAGCCAAAACAATTCCTTATGGCAGGCTTTAACTTTGTGCCAAATGTCATGCTTTCATTGAAAAGTGCACAATTTTCACACAGAGGCTGGGCTATAAGTGGGTATGCCTAACTTTAATCCCCCCAATACTGTATTGTTTCTATTTATTTACAATTTATACCATTACTCATTCATGATAGATAGGCACTAACTTCATCCTTCTAGGTTCAACAGAATTTATATTAAGTGCCATTTGAAGTAATTTGATGTACTGTACATGGGCGTCCATTTTTTCCATATCATATTCCAAACATTAATATTTGAAATCCAGTTAATTCCTGGGTTAGTATTGACTAGATATAGCAAAAGAAAACAAAGAAAAAGCAGCAATTGTGAGAAAATAAAGACTTTTAAGAAAAACAAAAATCCGATTTTGGTCAATTTTGAAATTAGGCAAAAAATGCATATTTTTTTCATCTACAGATGGGCCACTCGAACTAAAATTGTTCTATAGGTCATCATCTACAAATTAGAAGCGAAAGTCAAACTTTTACAAGAGTTGTAAATGACGGTGTGTCGTGGGACCCCACTATAGGCTGTCATCGCGAGACTGAACTGTGGGACTGTCGACGGGTGCCAGTTTGTGTGGATATAAGCAAACATGCAAGACAAAGTTAGCCAGTTGACGCCTACCTCAATTCAAATGATTCTACTGCTGTTCATACGTTATGTGAAGAGTGGTTTTGAATGCAATAAAAATAATAAAGATCAAACGTCTCACATCTCATCTCACATGTTGAGATATTTGTCCGATCAGAGTGTGAGCTGGTAAATCTGCAATATGTAGCCTATATGATGAAAGTAGACTAGTTATACTCATCATACACTCGATCATATACTTTAATGCACCATGACAAGACTAGAGACTAGACAAACATCCAAGGAATGATTTCATTTCAAAGTTGATGGTTTTCAATGGCAGAAGAAAGAAGAAAAACAATTGCATACAGTATACACATAGCATATGAAGCTGTTACAGTATGTATGTGGTTTGTGCCACCCTCACCATGATTTGCTTTGCTAGTTATAAATTTGTACGTCTCTTAATGTCTTGATGAAATTAACAAGTGGTCACTATTGTAATTAAACAAGTAGGCTATAGCCCATTCTTAACTATTGTGTACACTATCAACCTTGTGACCATGAGGTAATTAAATAAGACAAGCTACCTGCTAGATGACATCACTCAGCTATAGACTCATCCATGGAGCAGTGTCCTGTAGGTAGAGTTCTCATCAGGCCTGAAAATTGAGGCCCGGCCCTAACTGGGCCTGATCAGGCCCAAAGCCTGGCCCAGCCTGACCAATTAGCATAGTTTTTAGGCCTGAACCAGCCCTACAATGAAGGGACGGGTCGGGCCTGTTTGGGTTGGGTGGAATTTGAGCAATCTACACAGACTATAACTAAATATACCAATCAGCACCATCTCCATAAGAGGTAAATGCCCTAGGCCCGATCCAGCCCTACTGATCTGCATACATTTTAGGCCCGACCCTAAAATGTTGGGTCGGGCCTGGTCGGGTTCTAGCAGAGTTTGAGAACTACCTGTAGGCAATAAATGCTGAGGTGTCAAGCTGCACTAAATGTGATACCTTGGCTATGGCTGAGGGTTGAGGTGTCCTGGGCACCTCCATACTTTATCTATGTACTGTCATTTGGGACATATTTGAGTGTGTTGAAACCACTGACCGTTTTTATTGTCAAGGGATCAACACCAGCAGATAACAGGCCTGGAGACTGGACATGGCAAAACGCATGATTTAGGCCATGTTATCGGCTGAAAACTGAAAACAGATATCTTTTAGAGTACCTTGTGCTTTGGTATGTTGACAAGCTTCATGGAGATGCTATTTTTCCTTTCCAGCTTTGGCACCTGCCAACAGAGCTAAAACCACTAGTAAATGCTGTACTGACCATGGTATTACTGTGCTTAACTGACCAGCCAACTGTCCTGACTTGAACGCTACAGAGAATCTGGATTGTATTGTCAAGACTGAACAATATAAATTCATTTACGGTCGTTATCAAAGCAAAACTGAGCTTCCATAACTCCTCAACAGTGCCACAGGTTGATCACCTCCATGCCAACCCCATTGATTAAATGATTTGTTCAAAAGTAGTCCAGACCAAGTATTAACTGCATACATTAATATAAATTTCAGATAATCAACATTTCTTGTTTAAAACATTTTTAGTGGTCTCGTAAAATATACTAATTCATTGCATGCTTGATAGATGATTCTATCAAGCATGCTGATAGTAATTACTGATTCTAGTAATTCTAGTAATTACTAATAATTACCTAATCATTTACAAATTAATGGAAATGGAATTTCATTTACAGTTTTCATTTGTTTTTAAAATAATAAAATAATGAAAACATATATTAGTAGAACAATATCAGTCACCAGAAAAAAGATGGGTTGTTTTCGAATAATCTGTCATGGTTAAAATGGAGTTTTAAGTTATAATGGGTTTGTATAGGAAGGAGGCGGATGCGCTAAAATGAACATCAAATATCTACTACACATGGGACTGAGTAGACCATAAAGTGATCAAAAGTTTTTTTGTAAGTGGAATATTCCATGAAGCACTGCAGGCGGGGATAGCACGGATGAGTATTCAGAAAGATTACGTAATGCATTAAGATGGCACAGGGGATGGCAGCGCTATGAATAAAACTTAACTGGATTTAGAGAAGGGGAGGGGGTGTTAGAAGGACAGTCATGATGGCAGCTCTAGACACACACCTGCTTTCATACCTGCACTTGTACTTGATATTGTTCTCTTCCTTCTCTCCTTTAGCATCTACATCTTCCATCTCTTGTGAGTTACAGGCACTGTTTAATATCAGCCGAATGTACAAAGCTGGAGACATTGTTTTGGGTGGGTTGCTTGACAGCCACTTCTCCTCTGCGCTGGGTGACCTGTCCTTCACCTCCAAGCGACTGGACCCCATTTGTGATGGGTGAGCATCACAAATAAAATACCAAGCAAGAGATCAGGGGCCTTGATGTGATAGATCGATTAGTTGGTGTTGTTTATTTCTACAAAAATATTCAAGGTTATTCAAGGTTATTCTGTGTGTTAGTTTTTGGATCGAAGGGTTCAGATCGGCCCAGACCATGGCCTTTGCAATCCATGAGATCAACAGAAACCCCAGCCTACTACCCAACGTGACGCTGGGATACAGTATTTATGATACCTGTCGCACGCAAGGAGTTGCATTCCGTGGAGCATTGTCAGTGACCAGTGGGAGAGAGAAGCTGGTTCAACTGGATAAGAGCTGTGTTGGGTCTCCCCCTGTGATCGGAATTGTGGGCCCTATTACCTCAAAAAGTTGCATTGCCACTGCCAGTGTATTAGGTTTGTACAGAGTACCCGTGGTAAGTTTCTTACTTGACCACGGCAGCTTATGTATTGTGCTTATTTTAGTTTTTGGCTGATCTAAAATATGACGAAATAATGTTATTAGGTCGTTTTCACTTACACTTAAGTGGAACAATACCGTTACTTATAGGCAATCAGTAGCCTAATAAGAGTAATTTAAAAGCTTGGAATGCCAGAGACTTCTAAGGCTCTGGGAATGTCTAAGGGACTGGTCGCAGTTAACTCAGGGGCCCCGTGGAGGAAAACGGGGATTCAGGCTCATTAGATGGCAGCTGGGGCAAACACTCCTGTAAAATGCTTCTGTGTTGGCTGGAGGAAACAGCGTGACTCGTAGTGAGTGAGAGAGAGAGAGCGTTAAGAGCAGAGCTCTATAGTTTGTTTCTGTGATTGCTAATTCTGAAATGTAGTATGTTGAGTTAATCAAACGATTAACGAAATTGGTCTCCTGTAGGGACGACGCTTTGTTCCGTCTAGTCCGACAGGGAAGAGAGAAGGGCAGGGGGGTTAGTAGCTCCCACTGAAATGGTGCTGCCTACGCTCCATTTCTGTTATAGTGGGTTTCATTGGATTGTATAGTAATGTGGGCTTATCGTATTGTTGCAGCAGAGTGACTGTCTGTGTATCGTGGCGTTCTCCTTCACGCCGTGTAGTACGGCTATTGCTTTTGCGATGCGATACAGTAATTTATTTGAAACTTAAAGGTCATGTAAAAATGGTTTCTTGTGAGCGTCGTACTCTGAAGGCCGCCAACATTGAATTCATGTGGTTAGCCATGCACCGCATGACGCCCGTACTAGCTTAATCCAGTTTTTGGCGGATCGCAACATTTACATGAATAAGTGTACATAGACATTTTGTTTTCAAATATAAAGTACCCACCCATATTTCTACGGGTGTTAGACACTTATTGCGCCCGAAATTAGGATTGCAGCGTGCCGCGTTGTTTATTAAAAAGCATTTTTATCCGAGCTTTTCTTTCGCCATTGGCTTTCAATTGTATGCGCCGCTATCAGTGGGGCACTCTGAACATTGGGTGTGTTCCATATACTCACGCTGACTGCACTTCCAATACAAACTAATAGGGAGATGTGCTCCCGGTGTGCATCTGTGTGTTTACCAAACTTACCCCAACCCAGAAAAGTAGCACGAGGAGCTCTTGTAAAAAGGCTTTTTATTAAACAACGTGCCACGCAGCTATCCTAATTTCGGGAGCAATAAGTGTCTAACACCCGAGCTCACATGTGTGAGTACTTTATATTTGAAAACGGAATGTTTATGTACACGCTATTGATGTAAATGTAGCCATCCGCCAAAAGCTCTTTAAAGACGCTGCATGACTGCAGTCATGTTTCAGGGCTAGTGGTTAATGTGCTGCAGCCTGCAGCAGTTTGTGTCTCTGGTGAGCTTGCAGTTTATATGCATTCATGTGATAATGTACAAGAGGAATAAGAAGGGGAATAAAAAGCAGCGCATCTCTGACTATGCTGCCTATAATCCGAGGAGAGGTCCCGTGGCGAAAGTGGAGTCCAATACTGGTTGCCTAATTATAAACTGTTATATTGTTAATAGGCTGAATTACAAGCTGGTAGCTTTACTCAGTTACAAGTAAAAAGTACTCTGTGAGAATGTTACTTGGGTAAAAGTAAAAAAGTAGGCTCTACTTGCTTTTTAAAAAAAAATTGTACTCAAGTATTGTGAGTAAAAGTAAAATATGTAAAATATGTAATAAGTAAAAGAAAAATGCACCTGTAGTTGGTGCCACACTACAAATTTGAAGTATCTTAACATTTGCTGAAGTGACATGAAATTAAGTAGATTATTATTATTGCATCACAAGAGTAAACTGACGCTAACCTTAAATGCTGCATTTAATATGTTCTAAAATATGAGAAATTGTTAAAATAAACATGGGCAACCGTCCCACGGGTCGGGTGGGGTGCTCTGCACAATCCAGCCTCCTGTTACTGGCCAAACCTCTGGACAATTTGAAGTATCCAGAAATTTGTTAAAACAACATTAAATTAATTAATATTTGTTACTGCAGAATATGAACATCTAGTAGGCCTATACTGAATGAATTACAACTCAATAGTAAACCATCTTTACAAACAATAAACCGTTTCACAGGTCGGATCAAATGGGCTTCTCCTTGATAGTTTTTTTTTTAAACAAACACAGCATGTTGTTCCTCCAGGCGGGGCCCGAGGTAAATTGCAACCAGTCACTAACTTCCCAATGGTACAAGCTCAATGCCACTTACAGTAGAACAGCAGTGCAATTACCACTATTTTTTATTTATTGCAGGCTGTAAAGCAGCTCAAGCATGTCAAGGGATGGATGTGTGCACTCCACGCACCCTCCTAATACTGGGAATCATTAGGGGTTACAACTTGTGAAATATTGCCACTGTCCATGGTTCTGAAGGTTCTGTGGAACTCCTCGATACTTGAGCCCACAATAATAATACCACATTAAACAAAATCTTAAGTGTAGAAAATGATGCCTTGGGTCTTTTTCAGATAGGTCCTTCTGCTGGCTGCTCCTGTCTGAGTGACATCAATCAGTTCCCATCCTTCTTCAGGGCATGTCCACACAGTGTCTTCAAGGTGACCTTCTAGATGTGTCCCTATCTAGTACACCAGCGTTCCTGAATATGAGAGCCGTAATGCAAGTTCAGCGGTACCGCAAAACACTTTGATATTTGGTTACCTGTTGAACTGTACCATGTACCTACTACAGTATATCATGACCATAAATGACTGATGTCATGGGTATGCTCAGACACAGGTGGCCATTGGACTGCTGCATTAAGTGGTCTTATGAGCCCTGATGCAGAAAAGTGGGGAATTACTGCATTATAGATGAAGGTCTATAGAATCATCATCAATCAAAGACAACAATTAGACTTTTTGCTATAGGGAACCTACGGACATACGGAAATATGGAATTTTCGTATGAATAATGATGTAATATTATCCCATATCCTTCCTCCATTCAGGTACGAGCTATGCTTCAAATCATAAAGCGCTTCAAGTGGACATGGGTGGGATTTTTGTTTAGTGATGACGACTATGGCCGTGATGGTGCCAGATTAATCCAATCTGACATGGCCCAGTCTGGTTTAGGTTGTGTGGCTTATACAGAGGCTCTGCCCTTTGACAACGATCTAGACAAGCTTCAGAGGATCGTCAATGTGATCAAGACATCCACAGCTCAAGTGGTCATTGCTTTTGCATATGGAGCTTACATAGTTAATCTTATGGAAGAGGTGTGTGTGCGCGTGTGTGTGTGTGTGTGTGTGTGTGTGTGTGTGTGTGTGTGTGTGTGTGTGTGTGTGTGTGTGTGTGTGTGTGTGTGTGTGTGTGTGTGTGTGTGTGTGTGTGTGTGTGTGTGTGTGTGTGTGTGTGTGCGTGTGTGCGCGCGCACAGTATGCTTATATACAGCTTTTTAACTCACCTGTATTTCAATCAAACAGGTGGTGAGGCAGAATGTGACAGGTTTGCAGTGGATAGGTGATACAGGTTGGTCGACACATACTAAGTATCAGTCTCCTCGTTTCTTACCATATTTGATGGGAACCCTGGGTATTGCTATGCACCGTGGAGACATACCAGGCCTCCAGGACTTCTTGTTAAAAACACATCCTGACAACAGCCATGAAAATAACATAGTGAGTTTATTTTTTTAATTTAAGTTATAATCAATCAATTGTTCTATATTCACAAGTTGTTTTATTTATGGTTAAACATGCGCTATATGTAACTTTCCATTTATACCCCAGATATGCTGCAAAAGTACTGATATTTGTATCTTGCTCAGGGCTTTGACCTTTGACACGATCTAAATGTTTCCTGTTCGTACCGATAGTGTTGTTTTTTGTCTCCCTGTTATTCTATTAAGTTACATTAAGTTCATTGTTGTTTTTCAGATGAGGGTGTTTTGGGAGAACACATTTAATTGTAAATTTGCACCCCTTCCATCAGAGTGGGTGGATGCTGGGGGAAGGCTGTGTACTGGACAAGAGGACGTAGCGAAAACCACCCTGTTGGATGTGTCTGATCTCAGATATGAGTACAATGTATACAAAGCTGTGTATGCTATGGCCCATGCCCTCCATGACATGTTGCAGTGTGTGCCAGGAAGAGGACCTTTCACTGGGCACAGCTGTGCCAGTTTGCAGACAATGCAACCATGGCAGGTCAGATATTAATTGTCTGCTTTACCTGGTAAGGTAGTTGGATTCAAATAGGACGCTATTTCCGAGGTTATACATGTAGTGATGGATTTTAACTTAAGCATCTCTCGTGCCACCTGATCCAAGAATAAGCTTGAAGAATCAGCTTGAATATCAGTTCTTTCTTCCCATACTGGTAATGATCTTGTATGGGTGTTTGGGTCTAAATAGCTGAAAAAACAATGTTCCTTTAAGAGAATCTGTTCATTGAACTTGAATACAATATACTGAATACAAGAATGCATACCCTAGATTTAATCCAGTGCCACAGAATGGTCACGACAGCCTATCTATGGCTAAACCTAAGATTATTCTCTGGTTTAACCTCAGGTGTGAATCGAGTCTGCTGCATTCATATGCAAACAGTAGGTAGTTTGTTGGTTTGTTTTAAACTCTCTTGCTCTTCATGATTGTGCTCAACATTTCTAGCTCCTCTATTATGTTGAGAAAGTCAACTTCACCACATCATTTGGTGACCATATATCATTTGATGAAAATGGTGACCTTGCTGAGCCCATCTATGATGTCATGAACTGGGCACGGCTCCCTGATGGAAGTGTAAACGTTCAGACTGTAGCTTTTGTCAAGAAGTCAGCCTCCGGAGTTGAAGAAATGATCCTTGACGAAGACAGAATTTTCTGGAACTTTGAGTCCAAAAAGGTAAATCCAGTGGAGCGATAGTTTATTGAGACACGGAAGGCAGATGGTTATGGTTACCATCCAGGTTCATGAATTCATATGTAAGCTCATGATCACATTCTCCTACTACCTAGCACTGTATGTCCCTTTAAATCACCAGCCCCCAGGGGGCTCATTCATTCCTGAAGAAGACCCGAAGTGGTCGAAACGTTGATACCTACAACAGAATAAAGTTATTGGAGCTTAAGAACAGTGTGAGGACATCTTCTCTCCTTCAAGTAGGCTCATTCATTCACCACATTCGCCACATTCATGCCCATTTTCCCAGAGTCCAATTCAGGCAAGCTTCTTAAGCAGCCTCAGTTCTCATGCCGAGCTGTCAAGCTGCTCCAGCCCTTAAACTTTCCCCCTCCCCGACGCCTCCTCCCTGCAGTTCTCACCTTCGGATCATATGGTCTTGCTCATGGTTCTGGTCAGGATGCTCATGTGTTATTGTCTTGTACTGATGATCATGTGTTATTGTTTCAATTATTGCTTGGTACTGTACTGTACCTCGGCTCTGCTCAGGGGGGTGTTTGATATCAGAGCTGTACCTTGGTGTACAGGTAATTGGCGATATCAGACCTATGACTCAGTGCATAGATCGTCTGATATCGCATGTGCAGAGCCATGCCGCCTATTGGGGAGATTTCTGGCGTGGAGTGTTCAGGTTGGGTGGTCGTCGCCACAGGGTGTCGGTAAGAACACAAGGGAACAGTCTTAGACCACTATCTTGATTTATCTGCAAAACACCGCCATACAATCATTCATTGTTCATTGTCACTTTCCTCTACAGCCACCTCGGTCAGTGTGCAGTGAGAGCTGTTCTCCTGGAACCCGTTTGGCCAGAAGGAAAGGAGAACCTATCTGCTGCTTTGACTGCATTGCTTGTTCTGAGGGAGAGATCAGCAATCAGACTGGTAGGTTTACTTATTTTCCCAGGGTTAGGATTTGTTCACCCCCAAACTATGTGCAGAAGTATTTTTTAGCAAACAATGTGTTAATTTGGATCCAGGTCCACACACTATCCAGGAGTTTGGTGCTGGTTGTTCTTTAAATTAGAAATTTATGATTCTAAACTATATAACTTATAAAGCTGATCTAAATATCAGACTATGGCCCCGTTTCTATTAAGACGAACCGCTGTGAAAAAAGTTTATTGTATCCACTGACCAAATCAATTAATCCATATGTCCCGACTCCCCACTGAACCGGGTGAATCCAGCATAACAGGCTGCTGTATATATGCCGGGCCTGTAGGTGTCCCTGTAGCAACTTGTTGGCACAAATCTCAAAGAAGAGGAAAGATAAGCAGTTGCCATGTTAGTGTATTCTAAGTGACTTTGGGCCTGTTTCTTCAGAGTGTATATAGTTCATAAATTGAGCTTGTTTCCTTTGATTTGTTTTAGCACATTATAAAAAATAAACAAACACTAAAAATACTGAAATAATTATTTCAGTAGACGGGCTTTAAACAGGATCTCAGCAATCAGCAGTCAATAGTAACAGACTGTTCTCCCGCAAATGCTTTTGGTTGCCAGGTCGGCATTTGACGGGGCAACTCGCGGGCCACATTAACATTAAACGTTCATAATAAGGTGGGGGGCCACAAAATATCATCTTGGGGGCCGCAAATGGCCTGCGGGCCGGCAGTTTGAGACCACTGCGCTAGGCTAATGCAAAAAAAAACAAGGGAATTTACCCATGGGTGAAGGTTTGTAGCCTGTGAGCTGAGCTGTAACTTGTGTTGTGATTTTGTGTAGCCTATTGAGGATTTGTTGAAAGTATAAGTTGACTTAAGATAAAGGAAGTGACCACCATACAAAATTTGTACAAAACATTTGTCACTTTTCCATATTAGTCTATATGCATAAACCTACCGTTTTGAACCAAATAAGACAACGCCCATTTTTCTAGATGAATTTGTGGAAAAATAACATTGGATGTCAAATGGTCTAGTTCTCACTTAGGCTATTTTTAGGATATTCCCTTTAGGAAAAATATTCTTATATTCAGGCCAATAGGGTATATAAGATTGTTTTAGACCAACATGTTGGGAGTTTGTTTAAATCAACAAGCTCCCAACATGCAACATCATGTCACAAGCCACAAACTTGTTGATCTGCTGTTCTCAAATAACCTGGTCGCGTTTGGGCTAGTTTTTTATAGGCCCGGGCGCTTATTTCTCTCTCATATTCAGTCCGTCAGCTGACGGACGTAAACAAGAACAGACCGAACAGACACTTGTTACAAGCAGGAGTGCTGTTGGTGCATAGAAACAGTACATGTTGGAAACGCACTAGTATGAACTATTTTCTTCAGCATTAATGCAATGAATGCAAACGCTGGGTGCCGCCATGTTTGTTTATTGTTAAGGCATAGATAGGGCTCTGTACAAGAACTAGTCATACACCCGTATCCACGGAGATGTGGAGGGAGCTGTTTCGTTTCACTCTGGGACCCAGTTTCAAACTTTGGCGGATTGGTATACGGTTTCGGGAGTTTCGGTGGGAATGGAAGGGCGAAAACTTTGCAGTTTTCACTGCGGATCGTATTAGTGTGGACATGGCCTATGTTTGTGCTGCCCAGAAATGCAACCATTACAATGCTGTAGTCGTTGCAACATTAGTTGGATTGATAGACGATACTTTACTTGCACTCTTTAACATTGCCTTCTTTGTTAGACTCTACAGAGTGCACCATTTGCCCAGAGGACTTCTGGTCCAATCCCCAACATGACCACTGTGTCCCTAAGATCGTGGAATTCCTCTCCTACCATGAGGCTCTGGGTATCTGCTTGACGACCATCTCATTGTTGGGCACATTTGTCTGTGCCATTGTCCTGGGAATCTTCATCTATCATCGAGACACACCCATGGTGCGCGCCAACAACTCAGAACTCAGTTTCCAACTTTTGCTGTCACTCAAACTATGTTTCTTGTGCTCACTTCTGTTCATTGGCCGTCCCGTGCTCTGGACCTGTCAGCTGAGGCATGCAGTATTTGGGATCAGCTTTGTACTGTGTGTCTCGTGTATCCTGGTTAAGACTATGGTGGTGTTGGCTGCGTTCAAGGCCTCCAGGCCTGGGGGTGCAGACATTATGAAGTTTTTTGGTGCTGTGCAGCAGAGAGGAACAGTTCTTGTTCTTACTTCCATCCAGGCAATAATCTGTATTGTCTGGCTTGTGTCTGCCTCACCAACTCCCCATAAAAACATGCAATACCACAGTGATAAAATTGTCCATGAGTGTGCGGTGGGATCAACAGTTGGTTTTGGAGTGTTACTAGGTTATATTGGTTTACTGGCTCTTCTCAGCTTCGTCCTAGCATTCATGGCAAGGAATCTTCCAGGCAACTTCAATGAAGCTAAATTAATAACTTTCAGCATGTTGATCTTCTGTGCAGTGTGGATAGCCTTCATCCCAGCATATATCAGCTCTCCAGGCAAATATGCAGATGTAGTGGAGGTATTTGCTATTTTAGCGTCCAGTTTTGGTCTTTTGGGGGCACTGTTTGGACCAAAATGTTATATAATGCTATTGAAACCTGAGAGAAACACTAAAAAGTCCATCATGGGCCGGCAATAAGACATAAAGTGTAATTCATAGACTAGTACATTTTCTGTACAATGAATTTAATACCCTACTGTTTGATTGCTGATCATCATGTTAGGAATAGAGTTCCTTTTCTACCTGATTATACTAAATTCAGTCAGACATGTAAAGTTTGCAAATCATAAAGAAGGTTGATGAAAAGTTGATTACCCTTAAAGACTGTTTGCTGCTTTCATACCCTTATGAACTACAAAATTTATCACCTCAATACATATACATGTGGTGTACTGTAAAGCCGAGACGTTTTTTAAGGTCACACCACATCATTGCTATGATGCAGCTCAATTAATTTCAATGAGTTGTACTTGTGTGGTTGACCTTAAAATGTTTTTTGTCCCAAGAAATCCCCACCAGTAAGTTTGGGGAGCTGAGGACGAGAGTTTGAATTGAAGTGTCTTGGAATATATTCCTCAATGTTGAAGAGTTCAATTCCAGTTACTTTGATCGGTCGATTTACAGGATGAGGTGATTTTCCATTTTAACACTAGCATCCGTGAAAGGTCATTCTGACTGTTTTTTTTTTTTTTCCTCTATGCCCATGAAGCTTTCAGAAGGTTCTTCTTCCATGACCACCACCATCTCAGAAATATTGGTCATCTGAAAAAATTCTAAATATGAATTTAAAGGGATATTCCACTTTCAAAAAGACTTTTGGTCATTTTATGGTCTACTTAGTCTCATGTGAACACTCCAGACAGTTTAGAAGTTACTCCATTCAGTATTTACTGTATATATTTGATGTTCATTTTACCTGCCCCACCCCCTATACAAACCCAAACTTAAACTCAGAAATTCAAAAACAAACCATCTTTTTTCTGGTGACTGATATTGTCCTAATATGTGAGAGGGCTTTCAATTATAGTTTTAAAACTGTAATTGAAATTCCACAGCCCTCTTACGTATTAGGAGGACAGTATCAGTCACCAGAAAAAAACATGGGTTGTTTTCGAATAATCTGTCATGGTTAAAATGGAGTGTTAAGTTATAATGGGTTTGTATAGGAAGGGGGTGAAGCAGCAAAGATGAACATCAAATATCTAAATTGTCTGGGCTGTTCACATGAGACTGAGTAGACCATTTTTTGTGCAATATCCCTTTAAGCAAATTATAATTCTGGCCACTTTTTCAGGCATGCTAGTGTTAAATCTCTCATACTGTAGATTTGATTGATTTGATGTACATCATTTGCAGTTTTGTGTCGAAATGTGTCTTGCTTTTGTAATGTTCTAGTCCACACATGCTTGGTAGTGTTGTTCAATACTTTTACTTTATAGTATTTCTATCAACTATTACACATCATCCAATAAACTATTAAATCAGAACACCTGAGGCATTGGCCCATGTGAGTTTTAATTGGTATCAACCTTGTGACCATGAGGTAATTAAATAAGACAAGCTGCCTGCTAGATGACATCACTCAGCTATAGACTCATCCATGGAGCAGTGTCCTGTAGGTGGTAGAGTTCTCATCTGGCCTGAAAATTGAGGCCCGGCCCTAACTGATCAGGCCCAAAGCCCGGCCCAGCCTTGGTTTACTTATTTTCGTGTTGGGTTTTGTTCACACCCAAACTATGTGCAGAAGTGTTATGTTTTGAGCAGACAATGTGTTCATTTGGATCCAGGTAGGTCTAGTCGTTAGCATTCTTCTTCCTGCACAAGCACAGGCTTGAACCTCTAACCGAACCCCACTAACTGCTGATGTGTATCATGTTGGATGTAAATTGTTAAGATTAATTGTTAAGATTAACAATTAATTGGTTGATAAACAATGAATTGTTAAGATTAATTGTTAATTTATGATTTGTTTATGAATTTATGATTCTAAAGTCTAATCTATATAACTTATAAAGCTGATCTAAATGTCATAGACCATGTTTGTGCTGCCCAGAAACACGACCATTACAATGCTGTAGTCGGTTGATAAACTACCGGTACAATACTTTACTTGCACTCTTTAACATTGCCTTTGTTAGACTCCACAGAGTGCATCAGTTGTCCAGAGGAGTTCTGGTCCAATCCCCAACATGACCACTGTGTCCCTAAGAGAGTGGAGTTCCTCTCCTACCATGAGGCTCTGGGTATCTGCTTGACGACCATCTCATTGTTAGGCACATTTATCTGTGCCATTGTCCTGGGAATCTTTCTCTATCATCGAGACACACCCATGGTGCGCGCCAACAACTCAGAACTCAGCTTCCAACTTTTGCTGTCACTCAAACTATGGGCTCCATTTTCGTCACCGCTAAACCCCTTATCCCTTAACTTCTTTGCCTTTTTAAACTATTAAAAATGAACATTTTTCAATAGTTTAAACGGCAAGCCTACAAGCTCACCAGCCCTGTGGCCTTGTGGTTAGAGTGTCCGCCCTGAGACTGGGAGGTCGGGGTTCGATTCCCGGCCGGGTCATACCAAAGACTCTAAAAATGGGACCCAATGCCTCCCTGCTTGGCACTCAGCATCAAGGGATGGATTGGGGGTAAGTCCCTGCGATATACTAGCGTCATGTCCAGGGGGTGTACTTGTACATCAAGCTGCCTCACGCTACAGAAACAGGAGATAGGCTCCTGACCTATATGGGCCTCAATGGCTCAGCTGGGCCTCCTGACATCATGGCCTGGCAAGGCTACTTACTTACCTACAAGCTCACAATGTGTCAAAAGATTGGCACGTTGAACTATTCCAAAAGGTTTTTCAAAATAGTTAAAAAAAATGATTTAGGGGGGGTTTAGGATAAGGGGTTTAGATGGTGACGAAAATGGAGCCCTATGTTTCTTGTGCTCACAGCTCACTTCTGTCAAATGAGGCATGCAGTATTTGGGATCAGCTTTGTGTTGTGTGTCTCGTGTATCCTGGTGGAGGGGGACAGATTATGACACATTATGGTGGTGTTGGCTGCATTCAAGGCCTCCAAGCCTGGGGTTGCAGGCATTATGAAGTTTTCCGGTGCTGGACAACAGAGAGGAAGTAAGAGGAAGTTCTTACTTTCATCTAGGCAATAATCTGTATTGTCTGGCTTGTGTCGCCTCGCCAACACGGCAACACTCCATAAAAACATGTGCATTACCACAGTGATAAAATTATCTATGAGTGTGAAGTGGGATCAATAGTTGGTTTTAGAATGTTACTAGGTTATATTGGTTTACTGGCTCTTCTCAGCTTCGTCACCAGTGGTCCCCAGGCTAAATGATGGATAGTTGGTTAAAGGGGTGTTACACTTTCAAAAAAACTTTTGGTCAATTTATGGTCTACTCAGCCTCATGTGAACACACCAGACAGTTTATAAGTTACTCCTTTCAGTATTTAGATATTTGATGTTCATTTTAGCGCCTCCAGCTCCTTCCCATAGAAACCCATTATAACTTAAAACTCCATTTTAACCATGACAGATTATTCGAAAACAACCAATTTTTTTTCTGGTGACTGATATTGTCCTCGGAATACGTGAGAGGGCCGTGGAATTTCATTTACAGTTTTTATTGATTTTTAAAATATTGTTTTATTCATTTGGGTAGGCCTTCCCAAATATGGAGGCGGCTACATTTTCCAAAACAATATTTAAAAAATAAATAAAAACTGTAAATGAAATTCCACGGTCCTCTCACGTATTCCGAGGACAATATGAGTCACCAGAAAAAAGATTGGTTGTTTTCGAATAATCTGTCATGGTTAAAATGGAGTTTTAAGTTATAATGGGTTTCTATGGGAAGGAGCTGGAGGCGCTAAAATAAACATCAAATATCTAAATACTGAAAGGAGTAACTTATAAACTGTCTGGTGTGTTCACATGAGACTGAGTAGACCATAAAATGACCAAAAGTTTTTTTGAAAGTGTAACACCCCTTTAACCAGATGTAACTCTTTGAGATCGTAAAAATGAAACCAAATGGACCCTTACGGGTCCATTTGGTTTCATTTTTACGCTCTCAAGAGTTAAAATATTCATCATGTGAATTAGCCCAAGTCTACACAACTAGAGAATGTAGAAGATTAATGGTCTTTTAATGGTCATATTCCCTTCCAGGCAAGCATCTAGCGCATTCTAGTGCATTTTGGAAGTGCCACTAGTGCATTTTGGATTTTGGCAGTTGGCAACATCCACCTATTTAAACTCACAGAACCCGTCGTGAATGTTTGATAGGGTGAGAAATAGTAATGCGTGTGAAGAAACAGTGGGACAATTCTAAGTAAACTGCTTGCAGGGGAGACAACTATTATGGAGGATTAAATCCCAAACGGTGAAGGACACTAAACGCCTGGCATCGTCCACACTGCTGGAAATACAAAAGAAGAAGTGAATGTTTGATGATGCCTGAGCAGAGGGAGCTGATTGTGGGTGACTTTCTTGTTTTCTTGATTACAGTTTGAAATTTTTCTTTGACCACGAGCACTGTTGGCAGGCGAACGAGCAAACATGAACAGTGAGTGTTGGGTCACACTGTTGGTTATTTGAAAATATGTGTAGCCTACAAGCTCAGAATGCATTGTCGGCTTAGAGTGTGCCTATTTTCATAAGCTTTTTGTAGACATTTGAAAACATAAAATGACTTTACTTTCTTTCTACTAATTCCCTACATTTTAAAGCAAATACTTTTGTGCTTTTACTCAAGTATAGCCTACCTTGAGTAGTTCTATGTTCTATTAATTGCACTGTTTTAGGGAGTTTACAATATTTGACCCTTGGAGGAAAATGGGGGAGGGGTTTTGCCTTTTTATTTTAGTCCCTAAGGGAGAGTATTATCAATTTTTAAATAAAAGTATTCTGAGTTTTATGTAGCCTACATGTTTTACTTCGAAGTTTGAATTCGAAGTTTGACTATCAACACCTTTTCGTTGCTTTCACTTGGTACGTTCCAACTCCCGGCTCCCAGATTCGCCCAGACTCAGAGGCATTAGTGTCACAGCTGCGACATTGAGGCATCAGAAACTGCAGGGCGCGCGAGCGCTGTTAATGCAGACAGAAAGAGGGACAAACTAGAGTTGGATATACATTGTTTTCAACGAGGGAAGTAAGAGGAAGTCTTTCTCGGGTCAGCAAGTAGTTGTCATGACAGTTCAAGTGACTGAACAGAAGTAGACCTGCCATGAAATAAAAACACAACATTCTTAAGTTTTAGCTGAAGTTCATAAAGCCATGCGTCTTTAACTTTAAACAGTGTAGAATCTTTGATGGCTGCATTAGGTGAGTAGCCTAGTTTAATTGTGTAATTTACAAGCTGGTATTCACAACAACAGTTACCAAACATCCGTTTTTGTTGGTTCCATGTGGGATGCTGTGCAAAATAACACGAGCAGATTATCATTACTGTCACTGGCCGCTGTGCCATGTTTTACAGCCTATTCATGGGTCTCATCTGTAGTCCTTTACCAGCCATTGCTTAGGAACTCACAGGTGATTGTTTGATTAGGTTCAGACATTGACTCGCCTGACCTGGGTAAGCAAAATTGCCACTGTACATTAAAAAGAGTAAAGACCATATTAAACTATTGCATAAAGCAATTTAATCCACACGAATCGATTCCTGGTTGCAGTTTGGTTCTGCAAACACTAGAGGGAACAACTGTATTGCTAAATTTCATTATTCCACAGAGGTAACCAGTTTCTCAACCTTTCACTTGTTTTAACGGCTTCAGAGCCCTTTTATGTAGTGATCAAAAATGTCTTTCAAATGAAAGTGTGAGTTTGGGGATTTATTATTTTCCCTTCTGTATTTTAGCTTCCTGGCATCAGTGACATGGATTATTTTGCATCACCTACTGTAAACATGGAACTGTGTGTGTGTGTGTGTGTGTGTGTGTGTGTGTGTGTGTGTGTGTGTGTGTGTGTGTGTGTGTGTGTGTGTGTGTGTGTGTGTGTGTGTGTGTGTGTGTGTGTGTGTGTGTGTGATTTCAATGTATGTGTTGGGGTCAGAGAGTTTTTTAACTTTTAAATGTGACTGCTGCTTATCCCCAACTTAGTTGGATGCAGAAAACAAAGTAGTACATTTCTATTTTGGTGCACTGTCACCTGAGGCACAGCAGAGGGCGGGCTTGCAACATTAGAGAGAAGAGTAAAATACATTGATTTAAAGATCTCAACTACTAGTCCCCAAGGATCAGATGAAATGATTCATTTGGTGAGGTCCAAAGTGTGGTCCAGGGAACTACCAACGGTTCTTCAGGATGTTCCCTATAGTCAACCACTTTGAATTAATATTCCCTACAGTACACTATGTGAAAATGTTATTAAAATAACTGATTAACAAATCTACAAGTTCTCAACACTTTCCCTACCTTTTCTCTAGCGAAACCACAGCCAAGGCAATGGGTTTGGAAGCATCGGTGGAGAAAGAAGACCCCAACCCCTGCACTCTAGTCTGGCACAATGAGGAGACCCGTTAGACAAGAGAGATGAAACACTGATGACAGGTTGGTGTAAATTAATCTTTTTGTTTGTTTGTTTTGCACAAGGTTTTCATGGGGGCACAAGGTTTTCATGGGGGTTTCAAGGGTTTCATGTTTACACTCTCAAGAGTTAAAATATTCATCATCTGAATGAGCCCATTTAATTAAGAAGGCTACACAATGAGAGAATGATAGATTTTTTTTTTTAATCAACCCTGGAATTGTGGACAAAAACAAAAGAAATCTTTTGTTTTTGGAGTCTGTGCGGTGAAATTGTATGGAATGTCTGAACAAGTTAGGTCCATATGTAGAGATCTAACGGTGGCAGTGGAGCTGTGCCTTGAGTGTACAGGGTTTGATGAGGGACCTGGTGGGCCGAGCCTTTAGTTTCAGGCTTGCTGAGAACTCTGTGTTCGCCGGCCGTCGGGAACACCTGCACTACACAATGTGATTGGGGCGTGACCGTTTGAAGGCAGAAATGTAGGTTTTCATAGTAAATGCAAACTATGGTCGCAGACGAGACGGATATGACAGACGGCTCCATCGCGTCCTGGCACCAAACACAGGCGGTAGAATATAGCATTGTGGGTCTAATATCACATTTGGGGGACACAATATAGTCCCTCTTATACCCAGCTTTGTGTTGTGTGTACCACGTAGCTGAGCAATGTGACGGAATAGGATGTATAGTATGATGGTAGGAGTGTATTGTGTTGTTATATTCTTTTTCTTTGGCAGTGTAAACGTATGTTTTCTCATGCCAATAAAGCCAATTGGATTGAGTGGCACTCACTTCACACAAGTGTGATTTTAATGAAGGGCTTGAGGTGCTTGAGATGCAGAATGACATTTCAAGGTAGACCATGCTGGCAGTGTGTACAACAAGGTTGAGGCTGTCAACCTTGTTTCTAGTAGTTTGTGAGATCAGCTGCATGTGCACGCACGCACACACACACACACACACACACACACACACACACACACACCCCGACCCGTCACCCGTAGTGGATCTCATCCATCGCATATTGGCCAGCAGTAAATAACCTTGTCCAGTGCTGTGCTTCAGATATGCTTGTTGTGTTGGCTCCAGGCAGAAATGGAGCAACCTGGCGTCCACCGTCATTTCATCATCATGCATTCTTTTCTCTGAAGGAAGGCACATGTGGTGAGCTCAGCATTGGGCCAGGTGCATGGAGGGAGAGGGGGGAGAGAGAGAGAGAGAGAGAGAGAGAGAGAGAGAGAGAATAAACATCTGTGCCTGCATGGTAACTCCTCCAGACACATGGAGTCCATAATATATTGGTAATCCCATTTATTGTATACGTTATTATATTCCTGTTCTTGCACACTTATATTACGCTGTGACGCATAGCCTGCAAGAATTCTGTACTTCACAAACTTGTTCTAATAAATTGTTCAAATAAGTGTACACCAGTACTGTACTTATATGTGCAGATTTTAGTTTACTTATTACATTTTTAGGATTTCCAGTACTTTTATAGTTTTGCCATACGCAATTACATCTCAGAGACATTTAAACATTGCACTGCAGTTATTAGAAAACCTTTGTTATCAGTTACTTTGTGGATTCAGATTATTATTACAAATCATGTAATCATGTATCATTAACAACGTCAGTGCTTAAACTTTGACTATTTGAAAATAGCCTAAAAGCTCACGATTTGCATTGTGTCAAGTTTGAGCTTGTAGATCTGCTATTTTCTCTAAAAGATGTACTTTGGATATTGTTCACATTGCAAATGTTACCCAAGTATTATTTTGATGTCAATACTTTGGTACTTTTTGTATACAAAACTTCATTTACAGACTGTGTATATTCACTGTAGCGTTGTTGCTGGTACATCATCAGCCAGCGCCACTCTTTCCATGCTTCGCACTGTTGACAAAAATAGCTCCGTTCAAGACTTGAGAGTAAAAGCCTACTGTAAAAATGAAATGATTCAGTAGCCCACTGGCAGATTTAGTCATATAAAAAAGTTTAGCGAATTAAGGGGACGTTGCAGGACGACAGTAGCTACACAGTGCGCAATAATACAACATACTAGTGTTTTTCCTCAACGCGCGCCACAGACCAATCAGCAGCCTCGGCTGCATTTCAACCTTCATATGCCCCGCCCATCTGTGGGGGAAGGCTCCTTGGTCAGACTGATTTGCGAAGTGACTTATTGTTTAATCTCATCTCATATGGACAGTGCAGTATACATTATTCTAAACATTTGTTTTTTTACTATAAATTGTATTTATGGCAGAAATCTTTTCGTCTTCGAAAAGCATTGTGATTGATGCCGGTAATAAATAAATACTGACCTTGTGAATTTGTCAGTCTCAGTAAGACAATTGCTTAGTTGTGAGTTATCCCATTAAGACATAGGCTATTTCTGAACAGCCAAGGGATCAAAGACGTCACCGATGTTTTGCTGGTTTTAACAAGTTAATGCAATTCTTTATTGTGTTGTTTGTCTCAATGAGAGCAGCGTTTGCCAAAGCTAAAGGTGTAATTGGACCATTAAGTTAAGTTGAAGGTTGTGTACTTTGTCCACCACTGGTAGTAATGCTATAAAGCACTGTGGAATCTCTCCACTGACTTATATTGAGTGAAAAGCTTCATATCCAATTAAGCTGGACACTCCAAGAGACCAGAAAGTCGGTCAGGCACTTTAAAAGAGGAAAGCAAGTGGAACCTCTCTTTTAAAGTGGATCATAGTTGGGCAGCTGGTATCTTAACCTTCAATTTTTTTGCATGTGTTGGTAGCATCGAGGTGAATCACTGATGAATCCCATTGTTTTTATAACATCTTTAACAACCCCACATGTGCAAGTGTGTTTTACCACCAGTATTAGTATAGGGCGGTGCAGATTTGAGATGTATTACTTTGCAACGTCTTCACACTTTGTAGTTTGTTAAAGGCAGAGCTGGGTTTTTATGATTCTCCATTTGTGTGTGTGTGTGTGTGTGTTGGGGGGGGGGGGGGGGGGGTGCGCGCATGCCAACACTCCTCCCCTGCTCAAGGGGAGGAGTGTTGGGGAGGAGTGTTAAGGATGTTGGCCTTGTTTGTGATGTTACAGTAGGTGTAGGAGATGAGTCTTCTGTAGCATATCGTCTACACCAGGGGTGTCAAACTCATTTTGGGGTGCGGGCCGCATTGGACTTAATGTGACATGGGGGGCCGGAGCACCATGGTGCCAGTCACGCCGCGGTGCCAGTCACGCCGCGGTGCCAGTCACAGACTGCAAGCATGCACACGCATGTTTACGTACACACCTGTAACCTGTAATACAGTATATCACACAAATCAATCATATTTATTATATTAGAGTTGCTATTAATAGCTATTAATAATTTTCATTATTGGTTTTATACTTGTAGCCTAGATTAAGACATTTGCTATGAGAGATGCTATTTTTATTTACAGTGTGCCAATAAACCATTCAAAAATAGAATATTTAATTTTCAAATAGTGTCTTAGCTGAAATTGTAAATGGCTACACAACCCATGGTTTTATGCAGACAAACATTCAAAAATAATGAATGAGTAACAACTAGTATACCCGTTGTGAAATATATGATCTCGCCACAAAAAGTTCGGAAATCCAACTTTGGTCCATTATAGCTCCCCTTTGATAAAACCGATTGGTATCGTATTATATACCATTTTTATCATTGATTTGTCCCCTTTACAATGAGGTACAGCATGTAATGATCCGGCATTCGTGGAATGAGAAACACTGCTAAACATGTGGCTTGCGCTCCAATTTTTTTTGCCAAAATGGCAAATGTATGGTATTGATTGCTTTGCGTTGCCTAGCAGATTGGATGATTACTCTCTTCCACAGTACAAAGTAAAAACACAACACATATTGGACATTTTTAGACTTTATTAATTTCACACTCAGTGACAGGGAACTCAGTAGCGTGTGGTATTACCAAACACAGACACAACAGCTTGGCACCTCCTCCTCATGCTGCTCACCAATGCAGCCACATTTTGCTGTGGGATTGCATTCCATTCCTCAACCAGCATCTGTTTCAAGTCAGCCAACGTGGTTCTGTGGGTCACTCTAGCATACACATCCCTGATCCCACAAGTGTTCAATTGGGTTGAGGTCTGGACTCATGGCAGGCCATTCCATCCTCTCCACTCCCAAATTCTGGAGGTACTCTTTGATGATCCTGGCTCTGTGGGGGCGAGCAGTCATCTTGGAGGATGGCATTAGGTCCCAGGTTCCTAAGATATGGGATCGCCACTGGATCCAGAATCTCATCCCTGTACCTTAATGCATTGAGATTACCTTTGATAATGACAGGATTAGTCTTGCCTCTCAGAGAGATGCCCCCAAACCATCACACTGCCCCCATTAAATGATGTCACCCGATCAGTACAACAATCTGTCTGTGTTTGGTAATACCACACGCTACTGAGTTCCCTGTCACTGAGTGTGAAATTAATAAAGTCTAAAAATGTCCAATGTGTGTTGTGTTTTTACTTTGTACTGTGGAAGAGAGTAATCATCCAATCTGCTAGGCAACGCAAAGCAATCAATACCATACATTTGCCATTTTGGCAAAAAAAATGGAGCGCAAGCCACATTTTTAGCAGTGTTGCTCATTCCACGAATGCCGGATCATTACATGCTGTACCTAATTGTAAAGGGGACAAATCAATGATAAAAATGGTATATAATACGATACCAATCGGTTTTATCAAAGGGGAGCTATAATGGACCAAAGTTGGATTTCCGAACTTTTTGTGGCGAGTTTATATGATCTGGAAATGATGTCTAGATCACATTGATTGGGCGGGAATTGTTGATGTTGAACTTGGGCACAAGTAATGTTATAGACCTATAGGCCTACATAACTACATACAAGTAGCCTATGCTCAGTCACACAGCCTGGTAGGCTACTCCCAAATATATTTTGTGAGTCGCACAGAGACCGTAGTAGCACGTGTGTCATCGTGCCGTGGCCGGGTGGCAGGCGGAACAGCGAGTACAGAAACGCAAAGGGAGGTGATCCCGTGTTTCACAACAAACTGTGACCACAAACTAATGTGTGTCACGTGATCTGTGCGGCGATGAGCTTTTGATGCAAATCTATTAAATTAAAAAGATTGGTATAATGTTTGGTGTTTGTAAGTAGCGCACATTGGTGCGGGATGACAGGGCTGTGCTACGCGAGGTTGATCGAGGCTGTCCGTGCGCCGTGTCATGCGTGGGTGATCCCCATTGCACAGTGCATTTGCACAGGTAACAGACAGACACACATTCCTAGAATTATATAGAGAGATAACTAATGCTTCTAAAATACAGTATTTTTTTAAACTCTCAATTGAATTGAATTATTATTATTACCCGTATTATTATATTTAAATAGCCAAGCTGTGATCTGAATGATCCCTCAGTTATAAACCCTTATACTGGTGAAGTAACCTGACTCCACCAGATGGGGCAGCAAAGAGATGAGAAGGGAATAGGCTACTCTCTCTGCTGCCTCATCTGGTGGAGTCAGGTTATTGCTGAAGTATAGTTCTCACTTTGTAGTGCTCCGAGAAGAGAACTCAGAAGCATTTCTTTAAACGATCATAACTTTTGATAGGAATGTGCTAGAGACTTACTTTTTTTTATAGACTCAGACATTTTTGCTCTACATGCCCGATTAAATCATTGCGCGGGCCGCATATTTGACACCAGTGGTCTACACACACTGTATTCTCTTCTGTAGTTCAGCTGTATAATGGTCAAGTTTTAGCAAGTATTGAGATGACAAGTGATCGCAGTAATCTAAGATGCCTAGGGGCACGGTGGCACAGTGGTTAGTGCTGTCGCCTCACAGCTAGAAGGTCCTGGGTTCGATTCCCACTAGGGGCGCTGCTATGGGTGCTGGCGGCGTGTCTCCTCCTCCGCGTCATCAGTGCCCATACCTGAGGTGGGGTTGGTGAAAGGGCCTTTCTGTGTGGAGTTTGCATGTTCTCCCCGTGTCCCCTAGGGTAGATACCCTCACAAAAACATGCAGTAATCCTGGGCTCTAAACTGCCTCCCCCTGCCCAGCCGGGGCGCCTGATGGAGGGGACAGGAACTGGTTGGAATAACGTGTTCCTACGTCCAACCAGGGAAACTCCCACCTGTCAGGTGAAAAGAAGGCGGCGCGACTCCTCATGCATTGAAGGAAGCATGAGCCCAGTCTGCTGCCTCCCCAGGTTGGCGGAGGGTGTGTAGAGCCCAGGATCACATTAGGAATTGGCACTGGGTGAAAAAATGGGTTGCAAAATCATGGGATAAAATTATATATATAAAAAAAAAGTAATCTAAGATGCCACCAAGATGATCAATTCACATGAACAAGTCTATGAAAACTACCTGAAGTTTTGAATGGTGTAACACACACACAATGCGTCTCAGTGAGCGAATGTACAGTATTTCCTAAGAAATTACTATAGCGGAAAACACGTTTTTGTTTTCTTCACTTTGAGTGACTTGACACACCATAAAAGTTGTTTTTTAATTACTTCCTGAAAACGAAAACGTGCTGACGTATCCATTATCACATCAATAGAAGCCAATAGACGTTAAGCTGACCTGTTTTTATCACATTTCTGAATCCTCTACAAACACAGGTGTCTTGATTACATTCAGAAAAGTTTTCAATCCCATCCAGACAGAGAAGTGGTAGTGGTAGAAATAAGCCACATAGCAGTACAGCGGCAGAGCTGAGCAACATTTGTAAACATCCATGTAGTATATAGCTCATCGTAGAGCTGTCCCTCACTCTTTGCTCCCCATAGCCAGAAAGGATGCAAGCTCTTCAAAGTAAAATGCCCTCCATTTCCGGTTCACTGCACCTTTAAGAGGATTTTGGTGGTCCAGTGTTCACACTGCCTCAACACTCTGAGCATGTCTCATACTTGTGCGTGCGACCCTCTGATCCTTGAAAACGAGGCAAAATGGCTGACAGTAGGCTATTGTGCGCCATATGCCACGATTTTGTGACCGTATCCAATAACTGTACCTTTTAATATCCTTTATGTGGACATGAATAGTGTCCACTACAGCGTGCACGATCACATGTCAATCAAGATCGAATTGAGCTTCTTCTTTGCATTTGTCTTTTCTTTTTTCATCTTTTTCTGTGGCGGTGGTTTTTGTGAGTCTGGTTCCCCCAGGGTGTGCCTGGCTGCCCGCTGGCCCGCTGGGGGGGTTTCTGGGTGCCTCTCTCTCTCTCTCTGGAGCTCAAGGTTAGCATGGCGGCGCGGAGGCCCCCTGCGGAGCGGCGCTGCTGTCTGTCTGTAGATGGCTCCCTACTTGTTGGACATTCATTATCAAACTCCTGTTTGCCGCTTTCATCTGGCGGTGGGCTCGGCGGCTCCTCCACGTAAACTACAGAGGCACCTTGCAGCTTGACATCTCTCCATTCACTCTGTACCTTAAACAGCATGCTGTCACATCAAAGAGCTCAGGCTGCCTTTGATGTTCGCAGGGAAAGAGAGAGCTCCCAATGATCTGCCCAAAAGAAAAAAAAGAAAATGCTTCTTTTCTGCGGCTCTTTACTGCCGTTTCTCTGCACAATGCGTCAGAATTTCTAGAAATTAAGATATTTGGAAATAAACATAATGCGGTAGGAGCTGTTTCAGATCAAACATGGCCGTTCCCAAAATATGGCTCAATGTGGATGCTAGGGTGAAAGTTTTAGTGTACAACCAACCTAAAATAATTGCCCGTTGTGGCTCCTCGTTCTGTTTGTGGACTTTATCTATGGAATGTACAGCTGTGATGTTGTCTAATATTTCATGGTAATGTCGCTGTTATTAAAGGACTTACATCACATTCTGCCTCATCTTGGCCCCATATGGTGTTCATGAGCTACAGACACACACATACGCACGTATGTGAATTGTTTGTATTCAGTTTGATTTTCTCAGGGTTGGATTATTTATAAACATTTTATAGTCTTGTTTTTGTTCCTTGAGAAATGCACCATTTACTTGTGGTTTGTGTGGGGACATCTAGTAGCATTAATATTTGGTTTAAAAAATCTGGGTAGGAGAATAAACTTAAAGAGATACATATATTACCAGCTAGCTGGCTAATATGCTGTGTGCACCTTGCTGGCGCACAACCATATTTGGGTCAGACATGTGCAAATATGGGTAGCAGTGACACAGACAGACAGACATTTCTACCTCTCTACCACACACACACACACACACACACACACACACACACACACACACACACACACACACACACACTGTCGGTGCTGGCCGAACTGTAGAGAACACTATTTCCATGAAGTGAGATTCACACCACCTGAGTTTAGTGACAAGTCTGCTCTATTTATATAATCATAGTTCACTTGGATATACATTACGAACCCATAAGCAGTTTTCATTTCTATGAACAGGGTTATAACGAGGAGCTCATATATACTGTACCTTTTCTGTATTTTTGTGCTAGCCTGCCTGTGTTTCTGCTGCAATAACATACATTGTTCTTCAGTGAGAGTTGTATCTATAAGGATTTGCAACAATTTCTTTACCAAAAGAAAGGAAAACAGGATCATCACCATCAACAAAATTAAATGGAAAGTGAGTTGCACATAATGCCAGGGAATCCCATTACCTTAACTTTAGAGGCACAATAGTCACATTAGAATTATTCTTTTAGGACCCATGTTGAGAGTATGACATAACCTACTGTCAACACTGAGCCCTAAATCTGCCTAACCTGATTCTTTTCCTAAAGGTAAGCCTAGTGAGCCATACATTTACAACACAAACCAGTTCTCTTGTGATTACTAGGGAAATTGTGCTCACAATGTCGACTTCATACTTGTGGGACCATTTGTCACTCACAAGTATAGTAAATGCAAGTGTGCATGCACCCACGCAGGCACACGCACAGTCTGTTTACTAAGTGAAACTAATTTGCGCAAAAACACATGCACACCCACACGTGGATGCACATCCTGTACTAGCATTGTCCATCTGGGAATAATCTCCACCAGTTGTTTCTCTTTTAATCTGACACCACAAACAGCATTTTACAGCGTTTCTTTGCTAAAAGGATTTTCGGCCCAAAATGACAAGTGTGTGTTTGTTCTTCCTGTTTGTGACAGATGAGGAGAGAGATGAGGAGAAAATCAGATGCAAATAGTTTGTGTGCGGTTGCCGCCAAAATGATGAAAATATACTCCGGGAAACCAATCTTTATTTCTCCTTTGACGCTGCCATCTTTAATCTGAAGCTCAGTGGAAAGATGGGGGGGGGGGGGGGGGGAGTCTGTTTGCTGACCATGGTGTGTACTCTGCAGTTTACCTCTGGAAAAAACAGGGCAATGGGTGCACACTGCACAGGCAAGGAAGGACTATGTATGTACAGCAGGGCTGGATCTAGGCATGGGCATGGAGGGGTAATGCCCCACTAAATGCCCTGACCGCCCCAACAAACATGATGGCATGCAAACAACATGAACTTCAAATATATTTCAAATTAAAGTGCTTATATTTATAGGGATGTTGAATGATTAAAAAATGTAATTAATTAATCACAGCTTCAAAATTAATTCGGTCATGATTAATCACCATCCGAAGTATGTCCAAAATATACCTGTTTTCCTTCATATGATTTGAACATTTAAAAAAGAACGTTTAAAAAAAGAAGAATCTGGGGGGAAAAAAATCTGTGTATATTTCTTAATTACCGGTATGTATCAAAATAGCTGATCTACAATCCCCCAATGCTTGTAGATCTCTCAAGCTATACTCTAGGGCTCTGGTTACAGGGAGACACCCAACTATGTCTCTGTAAAACATTGTTCTACCCCTTTTTTCAATGAGTCATTGTGCATATGAGCTAATTGCGTTAAAAATTTTAATCACATTAATCAACAAAATTAATTTAACTAATTAACTCATTATTTTCAACAGCCTTAATTTAAAATGATTTGAAACACTACTACTACACCTGTGGCACAACTAAACCAACACCATTTTATCGAAATAGAAAATGCTGTGAGTCAGATCTTTAGCTTTATGCATGCTGCGTGTCTGTTGCAACTTCAACAACAACTGATGTTATTACTTATTATTGATGCTTGCTTGGCTTATGTAAGACACAGGTGATGAAGTATGGCCCCATACCAGGTATGGCCCCATATCATTTTCGCCTGCCCCCCCAATTAGGAAATATTACTAAATATTATTCCGGGCCTGATGTACAGGGGCTATTTTCGAAACGCAGCCGTCCATAGGTGCTCTTTGACAGGAGTCAAGGATTTCACATCTTAATGGCTGTTGGTAGGGCGTTCCACATTTTAGTGGCATACGATTAAAAAGAATTGAATCCCTTGTTTGAGCCTAATCTGGGCTGCATGTGTTTTGGCGAACTCCCTCTGGTGGTATGAGTGGGGGGGGGGGGGGTTGTATTGGCAGTGTAGCAGCATGTGCCTTCCCTCCACTCGATTATGAGTGGACGAAGGCCCCTGTCATCCTGAGCTTACCAGTGTTTCAAATTGATGTCGATGTTTGGAAACCTGGTTTTCAGTTATCTCACTGCAGCATAATTGCTTGATGAGTAGCTTCAAGAGCTCAAAAATTGTCTTGTTTTTGTTTTGTTGTTTTTGTTGTCCTTGATCAAATTTCTTTTTCCAGATTTGGTCATGGCATTGGCACATTCTCTTCAGCTTATGTTGGGTTCGCATGAAGCTACAGTACAGTTTCTGCGTACAACCATTTTAACATGGATTAATTTCATACTGATGTTCAGTACAGTGACTGGTTTCTCTAAGCTCCACAAATCAAACGCAATTTCCTGATCAAAAGAGGCAATTAAAGAGGAGTAGTAGTGGGACAGAAGCCCTGAAGCAGGAATGCCTGTCTCCATTCAGAGCTTGAATAATTTACCCACTTACACTCCATTTAAGAACCAACGTTTCCTTTACAAACATTACTATATAAGTCAGTCCATCCTTGGCTGGAAGACATGGAAAGCAAACAAACGTTTGGAAAACTTTTTTTAAGCAGAACACCTGAGCCATGGTTGAACAGCAGCAGCAGTGTTACTCTAGAGCTCAACATAATGATTGCTCCTTTCTGCTACCTTTGACCAACACCTGCATAATTTCAGGTGGGATCATCCAGCCTTGTTGCTGTGTGTGTGTGTGTGTGTGTGTGTGTGTGTGTGTGTGTGTGTGTGTGTGTGTGTGTGTGTGTGTGTGTGTGTGTGTGTGTGTGTGTGTGTGTGTGTGTGTGTGTGTGTGTGTGTGTGTGTGTGTGTGTGTGGTGTGTGTGTGTGTGTGTGTGTGTGTGTGTGTGTGTACCTTGCGTGTATGGTCCCAGGACTAGCAGTAACTCTTGAGATATTTGACGCTCTCAAGAGTTAAATTATATTTAAACATCTGAATTAATTAATTTTGAAGAAAGTACAACACATTTATAAAATGTAGAAGAATTGTTATTTTGATCAAAGTTTTGCCAGTTATCTCCTAAATTGTGGACCAAAATTTGAAAATCCTTAGTTTTGGGTCTGAACTTAACATCAAAATGGTGGTCTGTGGCTAAAATGCAGAAAAAATAGTGGGCACCGGTATGAAAAAGGTTGAAAGCCTCTGGTGTAACACTACTAGAAACCTTTATTGTAATGGCAATTTGTGGTATTGTTTGCGCACTATAGGCCGTGGGACACCAGGCAAAAAACCCGCCATCAAAAGGGACAAGACATATGTGGTATCATTACGTTCGTCTGACATCCAGGAATGCAAAAATGTGTGATAGCAGTTTCAGAAGAGTAGCTGAATACAGTTTTTTGGCATTTATATCTGATAAAATGTTGTAATAACTTCATAACTTGAAATGCATTGATTTTACGCCCATAAATGTATTGAACATTAATATAAAGTTTAGCATTACGAACGATTTGGTACCAAGTACATGTCTGTATCTCCTACGGTTCTCGAGATACAGCATATAGGTACTTTCACAGATTGAGGAGAGCAAGACATTTGTAACATTGATTGTTAAGTCAATCAAATGGTGATACAGGCATGAGAATTGGTACACACACTCTTCAAACCCCACTATTTCTAAAAGTACTGCGTGCCCTGCAAAGTTCCAAGATGGCACCCCCCAAAATCCAAGATGTCCGTCCAAAAATGTGGTTTTTCCTTCATAACTCGAATTACAAAGATCTTAAGCCCCATAAATGTATTGAACGTTAATATAAAGTCGGGCATTATGGACATTTTGATACCAAGTACATGGCTGTATGTACTACGGTTCTTGAGTTACAACATATACGTAGTGATGTGGCACCATAAGTGTAACATTTTGGCATGTTTCACTCTTTAACTCAAAGATCCCTTTATCACCATTTATTCTATTTTCAGGAAATGGACCTACATGTATCTGCTATCATAAACCACTTCAAGTTTTTCAATTGATGAAACGGGTCGGGAGTTATTAAGCCAATTGTGAAGGGCTGTTTCAGTGCTAAAATTGCTGCGTACATTCTGTGAATATAAGCCACCCAGAAATGTCTGTCTGTGCATCTGTCCTTCACAATAAGTGTATATGTGAAGTGGACGCACCAAGTGTAGTGTGTCATAGGCCTAGTATAATGGTATAATGTGTATAATGTGGGTAATATATGTAATAGTGTCGTAGTGTAACGTGTAATACTGTAATAGGGTAATATGTGTAATAGGGTAATATGTGTAATAGTGTCATAGTGTAACATGTGTAATAGGGTAATATGTGTAATAGTGTCATAGTGTAACATGTGTAATAGGGTAATAGGGTAATATGTGTAATAGTGTCGTAGTGTAACGTGTAACGTGTAATACTGTAATAGGTTAATATGTGTAATAGTGTAATAGGGTAATATGTGTAATAGTGTCATAGTGTAACATGTGTAATAGGGTAATAGGGTAATATGTGTAATAGTGTCATAGTGTAACATGTGTAATAGGGTAATAAGTGTAATAGTGTGATATTTGTGCATTAGGCTAATAGTGTAATAGGAAATATGTGTAATAGTGTCATAGTGTAATAGGGTAATATGTGTAATAGTGTAATAGTGCAATATATGTACATTAGGGTAATAGTGCAATATACGCAATCATGTAATAGTGTAATATATGCAATTGTGTAACAGCGTAATAGGGTAATATATGTAATAGTGTAATAGGGTAATATATGTAATGGTGTAATAGTGAAATATATGTGCATTAGGGTAATAGTGTAATATATTGAATAGTGGTCTAGTGTAATTGTCCTATTACACCATTACACATGATACACATACTTGGCTATTACACATGTCACAATATGATACTAGTACACATATTACGCTATTATGCTATACCAATATTGCAGTAATATATTACACTATTACCATAATGCACAGACATTACACTATTAGCCCTATTACACTATTGCATATATTACACTATTACCCTATTACACATGTTACACTATGACACTATTACACATATTACCCTATTATGCTGTTACACATGTTACACTATTATGCTATTACACATGTTACACTATGCCACTATTACACATATCAACCTATTACACATGTTACACTATTACATACATTACCCTATTATGCTATTACACATGTTACACTATGCCACTATTACACATGACACCCTATTACACATATTACCCTATTACACTTTGACACTATTACACATATTTCCTATTACACTAATACACTATTACTCTAATGCAAAAATATTACACTATTACACTTATTACTCTATTACACATGTTACACTATGACACTATTGAACATATTACCCTATTACACATGTTACACTATGACACTATTACACATATTACCCTATTACACTATTACACATGTTACACTGTGGCACTTATTACATACATTACCCTATTACAGTATAGCGCTATAGACTGCATATATTACACTATTAGCTCTATTACACTATTGCATATATTACACTATTACGCATTTTTGCACATTATACAACTATAGTATGACACATGGTACACTTGGTGCGTCCACTTCACATATACACTTATTGTGAAGGACAGATGCACAGACAGACATTTCTGGGTGGCTTATATTCGCAGAATGTACGCAGCAAATTTAGCACTGAAACAGCCCTTCACGATTGGCTTAATAACTCCCGACCTCTTTCATCAATTGAAAAACTTGAATTGGTTTATGATAGCAGATACATATAGGTCCATTTCCTGAAAATAGAAGATATGGTGATAAAGGGATCTTTGAGTTAAAGAGTGAAAAGTGCCAAAATGTTACACTTATGGTGCCTCATCACTACATATATGTTGTAACTCAAGAACCGTAGCACATAGAGACATGTACTTGGTATCAAAATGTCCGCAATGCCCAACTTTATATTAACGTTCAATACATTTATGGGGCTTAAGATCTTTGTATTTCGAGTTATGTATGAAAAAAACACATTTTTGGACGGACATCTTGGATTTTGGGGGCTGCCATCTTGGAATTTTGCAGGGCACACAGAACTTTTAGAAATAGTGGGGTTTAAAGAGTGTGTGTACCAATTTTCATGCCTGTATCACCATTTGATTGACTTAAAAATCAATGTTACAAATGTCTTGCTCTCCGCAATCTGTGAACGTACCTATATGCTGTATCTCGAGAACCGTAAGAGATACAGACATGCAGTTGGTACCAAATCGTTCGTAATGCTCAACTTTATATTAACGTTCAATACATTTATGGGGCGTAAAATCAATGCATTTCAAGTTATGAAGTTATTACAACATTTTATCAGATATAAATGCCAAAAAACTGTATTCAGCTACTCTTCTGAAACTGCTATCACACATTTTTGCATTCCTGGATGTCATACGAACATAATGATACCACATATGTCTTGTCCCTTTTGATGGCGGTATTTTTCCTGGCGTCCCACGGCCTATTAGATGTAGATTTAGTATGTGTATTTTATAGCATATACTTACTGTGTATATGCTTACTGTGTGTGTGTGTGTGTGTGTGTGTGTGTGTGTGTGTGTGTGTGTGTGTGTGTGTGTGTGTGTGTGTGTGTGTGTGTGTGTGTGTGTGTGCGCGGCTGTGCATAAGGTAAACCCTACTAGAAACCTTTTATTGTAACCCTAGAAGTGTGTGTGTGTGCATATTTTTTCCCTGTAGACTATTTGCGTTCTGCGCAGGCTGTGTGTATAAATATCCACTTACACGTGTGCATGTATAGTATGCATATGTAATTACTGTAGGTGTGCATATGTTTGTGTGTGCTTCTGCGCAGAGAGGCTTTGATTAATCCAAACAGTCATCCCATCAGCTGTAGAACAAGCGCAATCTCACGGGGGAACAAAATGTCAACAGCAAAGAGTGCAATTCATTCACCGCAAAATGACTGCCGGGGTCAGACACCCTGAACTTTAACACAGTCAGCCGCATCCTTAATTCTATCAACTTGACAATTATTGAAGAGCTTTATATCTTTCACCCTTCTCTCTCTCTGTCTCCAAACATAAAAGGCTGCCATGCCAATTAGCTTTAATTCTCTATTTCCCCCGTCTCTCTTTCATGCTCTTGAGTCGACAGAAGCTGGCATCTAACGTAGCTGTCGGGTGGAAACCTTGTATGTCCAAAAGCGCATTCCTTTGGTGTTATTATTTTTAACGAAAACAAATGAAAATAGCGATAATAGCTGATCTACAAGATGTGTTGTAGCTTATAGATCTCTTTCACTGCTCTCTTTGTGTAATGATTGGTGTCAATGAAAGTGTTTTTAATAAATCATACACCAATAGACTAGACCAACTGGATGTTCATTTTTTTTATTTTCAGGTGTACACAATTATTAGTAATTTTAATATACTTATTATTACTATTAGTACTTTTATTTTTAGGGGTAGTTCTTCTAATTCTTATACTTCTATGTACGTTATGCATATCTACTGTTCTTCTGTTTTTAAATTAATGTGCAAATAAAAGCTCTTCCGTGGATGTCCTAGGATCACTCACAGATTGCAAAAGAGCACCCTCCATATCATATATACACTTTGAACCAAACCAAATGACGAACATCATTAAACCATTAAACCAGACAATTTGCGCCTCAAATGGAAATTGTCAATATATTTGTTAAGGAAGGTGAAAGTTTATGGAAAGAAAAAATAAAATAAATGACGGAGATACAAAGTTTTCACGCGACAGCAACAATATTGTGATCATTTGCATTTTCCAGACAGAATCTGCTTTGAAGTTGCAAGATACTTTTTTTTTTTTTTTTTAAGGAGCCGCACTTATTCTGCATGAAAAAAAAAAGTTCAAAGCCCATAAATTCTCCGGAACAGATGTACATTATCACTGGGATCTGCTTTTTCTTTCCTCTTTGCTCCTCTATTGGTAATGGTCTACCTCGTGTCCCCCTCTCATCCCTGGCGTTTAGCATCTCGCCTCTACAGAAGCTCACACCCCGCTGGGGCAATCCGCACTTCAAAGCCTCGCCGTCTATCTACTGGAAACAAAGCAACAAACACATTCATGGCTATCCCTTCATTTGCCCATATTTATGTCAACTAGAGCTCGTTGGGCAGATTCAAGTTGGAAATGCTTTGCCTCACCCAGTTATTGTCTGTGTCTGTTTTGTGCTGGTTACTACAACCACGAGTCAGATCGGTGGGAGAAACACATTATATTTAGTTCTTTGTCAGGCATGATCAAATATGGAGTTTATGCAGGGATCTTTTTTGCAGTTCTGGACAACTGTGGGTACAAATGACACCAGGTGTTACCTCGATTTCAGTCATAAACAAGTACAGTGCACAAACATGTACATTTACTGTGTATATGATTGTTTTTAGTACTAACTTTACTACAACTATAGTATTACAGTATGTCCAACACTTTCATTTTTACCCAACAAGGCTAAGTTAAAAATAAATAAATAACAGAAAAAGAAAGCTTCTCTTTGACCTCTTATATACCAAATTTGACATTCAATGAGCTACTGTTAATTGTGATTTCACACTTAAAGGGAGCTAGTTGGTCCATTTTCAGTAAGTTCCCTCCCCCTCCCCCCTCTCCCGTTTTCCTTGTGTCCATTGTTTATATTTTCCCTGTCGGTTTCTCTCTACTTCCTACCTGCCACAATTATAATCCTTTCTGCTCCTTTTATGTTTATTTCCTGTATATTTGTCTTTATTTTTGAATTTGTTCCTTCATTCTCCTCCAGCCTATGTGGTGTTTTGTTTTTTCCTTTTTTATCTTTTGGAGCCCGTGCTCCAAACTTCTGAACCAATCAACATTGCCCGGTGGCTCCCGTTCAATGTGATTGCTTTAGCTCTGTTTGGTGGGCGTTCCCAGTGAGCACCACTGTAAAATCAGAAAGGGGGCTAGAAAGAGTGGTATTTGCGGTGGTATGACGTCATATTGTAGGCAACGGTGGTTGCAGTGATCATGAAAATCAAACTATGAATAGGCCATAACACTATCCTTCAGGTTTTATTCCTGTTTTGTAATGATTCTCTCTTAAGCAGCTGCATACTCCATTTTTCGGTGATCACCCAAGTATTTGGAAGTTATTGCAAAAACTTGAGCACATGCATGGGCTTTTAGTGGTTCGATTATTTAATGGATCCATAGCCTGGGTCCAAACCCATCTATGCAGTCCACTCTCTGAGTGCACTGCATCTCTTGGTCTGGCCTGGTCTGTCAACCTTCTGGATAGCGTGGCATAACCTGAAATTATTATTTTTTAAATAAACAGCAGACACAAAGTCCACATAGCAGCTCTGACAGTGTTCCTAATGTGATCTGCGACCTCCAGTTTCTTTGATAGAGCTGTGAGAGTTATCTTGGTGAATTATTGCCATAGGTGCTCTGTTATCTAGTTAGATATACACTGAACACATTAATCAATCACAGGGATGTTAAGTAGACTTATTATGGAGAAAGTATAGCCTTAAATACCGTTGTACAATGGGGGAAAATGGAGCCCGTTCCTCCCCTGGCACTCGTCTCGCTCGTTCACTATTAGGTTTTCACGGCGAGGCGCAGACATCTCCCAAGGCCGTCACACAGTAATTGCTCAATGTAGACTTAATTGCAGTGGGTATACACTCTCTAGAAATGAACAAAACAGAGGTCTATGTATGCAACTAAGTGCAATGTTGAGGTATTTGTAGTTTACTTGAGTATTTCCAATTGCCAGTCATTTTACTTATTAAAAAGATTGAAATTTCACTCCATTAAATGTATTTGAAAGCTACTTTGTGGATTTTGATTATTCCTGTTAGAGATGGGAGTTATGGCTCTTTTAGGGGAGCCGGATCCCTCGGAGCTGTTCAAGAACTGGCTTATTTGTACCGTATATATATATTTTTAAATATATTTTTAAAAGTATTTGTTGTTGGCCTTCCAAATTGCATGGTGGCACCACATTCCACATTGCTCTGACAGCGAAATTTTGTGTGGTTTGATTTATTGAGTGGAATATTTATTAACAGTTTGCAGAGTCTATATTTGGTAGCTACCCCTTTCGTAAAATGTGTGTAAATCCGCAATGCAAACTTTTCATTCTGACAAACAGTAAGGGCTCCATATTATGAACTGGATCCAATCGTTAATTTCAAAGAGTCGTTCATATGACTTGATTCGTTCACTAACGTCGCATCACTATTTCCTGTCTGTCCATCCATCCGTCCATCATGTGACATAATCAGGGATTGAGAATTCCCATATATGGTCTCTGATTTTTATATTGTCTTAGATTTCCTTCTCCATCCATCCTTCCTTTAATTGGTCAAAAATATATCAGGGAATATAGGTTGTGACATTTCTCTTCCCAGATGAGCAAAGCTGTAACTGAGACTATACAGAGAGCAACTGTAAGTGATCTCTAGACTACCCTATAACCCTGAAGCCCGTTCTACAAAATTTGTAGAACATTTAATGTCAAGACATTTAATGTCTTCTAAATTATGACAGTTTCTGGAAAGTTAAACATGTCCACTTTAAAAGACAAAGAAAAACAGCAGATTTACAAGTAGCTCGATAAGCTCACAGTCATGCAATTTTCCAATCATGCTTTTTTGACTCTGGTCTAAACACTTAGTGATACATTTATGTATCACGATAAAGAATGTATTGATACTTTTACTTAATTACAAAATGGGATTACTTCTTCCATCCCCACATATAGCTACAGTAAGTCAAGTGCATGCCCCATGGCTGCAGTTGTAGGCTAGGACTAGGCAATCATTTTTTACTCTCGCAATAAAACTTAACATAAGTGCTAGCAGAAGCAATAAAAGAGAACAGAAAATAATTCAATTAAGAAAACGATGTGGTAAAATCAGCTAAAGTAAACAGTTTACCCTGTTACCTCATCAGAATACTGTAAGGTGGATGTAAATTAATCCATTTGACAGAAAATGACATAGCCCCGGAAAGGTCAGGATATTTTTATACTGTATTTCTGCTTTAACAATTATGGTCTCCTAGCAAAACAAACCATGGATGTGTGTGTGTGTGCGTGTGCGCGTGCGTGTGCGTGTGCGCGTGCGCGTGTGTGTGTGTGTGTGTGCGTGTGCTAAGTACCTATCTATCCTATGAGAACCATACAGTAGGTGGAAACGTTAAGGGCTTTCCACTCAGGGAAGGACATACGCCTGCACTTTGATCTGTGGCGTCGCACTGTGCTGCTCATGGGGAAATAAACTACACACAGACAAGCAGACTGTGGCCTATATATGCTCTGGGTAAATCCCTTAAATGACTCAAAATGAGAAGAGTTAACCATAACTCAAAAGGCAGGTGGTATGGGGAATTATGCATGTGCATAGGCCTGCATAGCATTATAATGTACGGCTGCAAAGTTAAGGGAAAAGTTATGAGTGAAATTTTAAGGAACTGTTACTTGCTACGGTGAGAGCAATTTTGTCTTTTTTAATGTCGATACAGATGAAAATTCTCAATGAACATTGAGACTGTTATGATGGGTCACCCACCGGCCAAGTGGTTCAGCTGGGCGCATGTCACATGCATAGTCTTTGACCTGACAGCGTGTTGCGTGTTCGAATCCCGTTCATGACAACCTTTGCTGCATGTCTCTCCTCTCCTCCCCCTTTCCTTTCTATCTTCACTAATTACTAGAAAAAAAGACCGCTCTGATGTCATGGTTGGTCTCCTTGTGCTCTCTGCTTTACTCTAGAGAACATCTCGTTATCAGTAAAGGATTAACCTCCTCACGCCTCCTGCATTATGTGAAATTGAAAACAGGGGCTAGCATGGGCCCTTGAGTGAGTGATATTCAAATCCAAGTGGGCTGTCAATGGGGGAAATGCTTGGCAAAATAGCACTGTGCATACGGACAATAGACGTCCAGGATTCTGAAGTGGTCCACCCATATGAGACCAATACCTTGGCATTATTGTGTAGTCACCGGAATATAGTCAGAATTCAGAAAACATTTTCTCTGAATTTCCAGCTATTAAAATGATGTGTTGAACTGGCTTTAAATTCTATAAGTAGTTGTGCAGTTGGAGGGCAGCACAGGACCATGACTGATGGTGAGCTGTGTTTGGATAGAGGTCATTTGTCACAATGAATGGTACCAATCAAAGGCGCAGCATGGCCATGCTTATTTATGTAAATACAAAAATACACGATTTGGAAGCAAAAGACATGTCGTGTTGCCACGAGGCAAACGCTGCCACAGGAGATAAGCAGCCAGAGCCGTAGAAGAAAAGAGTGGCGGGGCGCTTTGATCTCGCCGCAAAGCGGCGTGCTACGGGTTACACATCCCATTGAGAGAGATTGAGCATTTATTTATCCTTTTTTGTTTCCTGTAAAGTAACAGTTCTGAACATATTGGGTTTCAACTACACACACACACACACACACACACACACACACACACACACACACACACACACACACACACACACACACACACACACACACACACACACACACATTTGTATTACTGTATTTGTTAGGATATGAATATTTCAGAACGCTGATTCTATGAATTGAGTTATCCAGCCAGTCTACAAGCTAACAACACATAGTGCTGCAACCTTACCCTATTATACTGTATATGCAAATTTCTGAAAATAATAATTCATAACCCCAAATTGAATCTTTTCTGAATTGTAAGACCATCTTGTATCTATAGTTGGGCATACACTTTTATTTTATTTTTCAAAATAATAACCCTATTATATTTATTGCAACTACATTATACTGATGTCACAGACCGCACACACTATATACATGAAAAAAATGTAGATAATAATAGATCTCTTATAAAACAGTGGTGGAATACACATAAAAAATGGAGTCTTTCTCTAAATACTGAAAATCTCATAAAAACAGAAAAATATGGTGTGTCCACACAACAGGGGATTGCATTAGATGACAGCTTTGCTCAAAAATGACAGTCCTACCCACAAATCTAAAAAACAAAAAGTGACACCCACTTTTAGATCATTATATGCCAAACAAGAAGACAAATATGGTACTTTTAGAAATGTAATGGGTAACTTGCCTCACTATATAACTTTTCTCTTCTACCCTAGATTTAAACCTGGTTTCATGAGCAAGTGCTTTGTAATTTTATTTTATTGCTATCATTATTTAGCTAATGGAGCCTGCCTGATTGCTTAAGGAATGAATTAAATCTTCACAACCGGGTCAAACTTCTCTCTAGAAGAGCAGGGAGACAAATAGGCCTATTTGGTCCTTACTGGCAAGGGTACTTGCCCGGGGCAAGTAAAAAAATGGTGGGGCAAGTGAAGACTGCTACCTGGTTGCCCGATCGGGCAAGTGTTCGACTTAGTGCACAATAACACAACACTAGATAAATTTGTCTTGAAGGCAGTCATTGCACTCTGCCTCTGTGTCTTTCCCTGCTTTCTAGCTGTCCACAATTCCAGGCTGGATTTGAGAAACAAAACAGGCAAATTAACATACACATCAAAATGACCATTAATCTTCTAGTTGTGTAGACTTGGGGCTTTAACTCTTGAGAGTGTAAAAATGAAACCAAATGGACCCGCAAGGGTCCATTTGGCTTCATTTTTACGTTCTAAATAGTTACATTTGGTTATCAAACTTAACTGGGGACCACCTGTAACCCTCTCAGGGACCACTGGTGGTCCCCGGACCACCTGTTGAAAACCCCTGGTTTAAAGCACCCAAGTAGGAAGTAAACTTAAATGCAAAATTTACATTATATTTTTGGGGGGCAAGTGACCATGATGTGAGGGCAAGTAGAACCTGACTTGCACTTGCCCGATGGGCAAGTGCCTCGGAGACCTTAGTGACAGTGTCAACCCCTGCGCTATGCATGATGTCGGCAGCGAGGGTGTTGTTGGACTAATGATATGCTAATGGTAGTGGCATGTCTAACCTGGTTCTCTGGGCATTAGGCAGCAGAAGCACACTGAGCACATGCTGTCATTAATCTGGCCGATGTGATGATGTTCAGTACTAGGCCATGTGACCCAGGCTCTGTGGGAGAGAGTGTGACTAAAGCCAGAACCAAAAGCACAATCCTCAGCCTAGTGCCATCCAAAAGCAATGTATCATTCACATGTCTACACTTCCTCAGCCCCCCCACCGCTTATCGTGTAATGGGGCCTTAAGACTTTTACACCTAAAGGTGTGCAGAAGCCCCTCACCACACACACACACACACACACACACACACACACACACACACACACACACACACACACACACACACACACACACACACACACACACACACACACACAGCGTGTCTAATTGGACCACCCTGAAGGGGATGGCCTTTAGGCTATCCATTAATCCAACCAGTGGGGTCCATTTTCACAGTGTTAAGACTAGCGAGAGTCAGGTGCGGGCATCAACACCCCTCTTTTTGTGTGCGTGCGTGCGTGCGTGCGTGCGTGCGCATGTGTGTGTGTGTGTGTGCGTGCGTGCGCGCGCTGTTGGGTCAGTGGGGGCTTGCACGGGGACCACACTGACAAAAGAGTTATAGGGTTGCAGCGGGGGCGGGATTGGAGGAATCTGTTTAGGACTTGGCGTCCCACAAAAGCTGCCGTGTGTGTGTGTGTGTGTGTGCACACTGCCTGAAAAGGCTCCCATGAGAGGGCTCATCCCATGGGGTTTTGCCCCTGCGGAGAGCAGACCCAGCAGGGTCCCCATAGCATCCTGTCCATGGACTGCCCATGAGTCAGACATCCTGTTAGACCCGTCAGACCTGTGTGGCTGGGTAAGACTCACCTGTGCTGCGTGTTGAAAAAATCAGTGCCCATCTGGTGGCTCCGGCCCATGACCTGTACCAGTTGTTCTATTTTCGCCCGCTGTGGGTTTAAGTGTGACATCCCTGGGTTAGGTTAGGGATAGGATAGTGTTCTGCCATATGCTTAGAGAAAGTCAAATTCTAGAACATCGCCATTAATTAATTGATATCAAACTGGTAGTTTGGTGGAGATGGCAGCATTAACAGGCAGTGCTGCAAGACAGCAGGGTGGTTTAGTAATATTTCACATGCCCTATAGGTGGCGTTCTGACCTTCTGGTAATTTCACCCTGGTTCCCAAAGTGCAATAGTTGACAGCATCTCCAGGGAATGGGGAGGTTACATGGGGTACTAGCAAAATAAGAAACCTTTTAAAACACTGTAAACAGTAAAAAGTAACAGAATCTAACTCCACCTCACCTACACTCTATTGGATCATTATGAAACTGCTGGAGACTGCTATGCTGTGATTGGCTAAAACGCTGCCTCACCTCACACAACCCCCTTCCCCCTCACAAATTAGCACTGCCTTTCCTGAGCCCAACGAATGTTTTGCTTTCATGATTTGTTGACAAAGTTCTGTTCCATTGAACAAAGTTCTGGACCGTCTGCAGGGAAACAGCTGCAGCATCAAAGTAGAAGCAATGTAGAGGGGGAAAAGGCCAACAATATAAAGTTGCCTCTATTACCTTTTTAAATAAATAAATTTATAAATAATAATAATAAAATAATAATCCTGGCATATTTGTTATGGTGGTCCCTGGCACAAGATATTTTCCAATGGCGGCCAAAAGCATACAAAATGTGGAGGTCATTGGAATGAAAGTGTTTAAGAAGCGCTGTGGTAAGCAGAACCACGTTGCTATGACATCCTGGGCATGATCTATAGCCGGACCAAAGTGACTCCAGTGTCTTTCTCCTTCCTTTCTCCAGTGAACTGGGACAATGGAGATTACCATGGTCACTGTTGGCTCAGACCTACTGCCGTGTTGTAGGTGTGATGGCTGTCTGCAGACCAGACACTGGAAGCCACGGTAAGGAATCTTTACACTGTACATGATGCAATGGAACCAGCCATGGTAGTCAGTTACTGGTTGTTGGTGTCGATCTGGTTGTTGTTGTTGGTTGTTGTCAGATGGTGCAGGCTAATTCTCAGTGCACTGCGCGTTCGTTTGTGCTTATGTGCGTGCGTGGATAGGTGGGTTGTGTTTACGTCTGTGCAGCAGTGTGAGAGAGAAAAGGGAGGGGAATGCTTTCTTGGGCCACCGATCTACAAGAGAATGTTGCATTCATGTAGGAGATATGGGTTGTTCAAATGCATGGATATTATGTTTATTTTTTTGATCACTTTTGCTTATTTTATGTCTGCTTTCATTCATGTTGTGTAAAGGGGAAAGGGGGTTGTGTAAAGGGGAAGAAATGGTTGGGTCATGTTGCGGAGGTGCTTGGCTGGCCAGCTGCGTGTGTGTGTGTGTGTGTGTGTGTGTGTGTGTTGGGAGGTTACGTCCATGCTTGCCATCTACAGTCCTGGTTCATTTCGGCACAGACTGCCACTGTTGCATTGGCTACAGTATGTTGGTCATCTGATCTGTAGCCTACCAAGCTGTAGATTCTGGGCGTTTATTTCTTGAATTGAAAATATCTAGTTTCCCTGCAACAAAAGGAGAAAATAAAAACAAGAAAGTCCATATTGGTGCATAGTTACAATCTACTGTAGACCCTCAGGTGGGGAAGGGCTGGAGTTCCCAGCAAAATGAGTAGAGATTTTTTTGTCACCTGAAAATCAATTTGGACCCAGCAGATTCTACCCGACAGAGACATTAATCAATTTGTGGCCTTTGACATGAAATAGTTTGAGACGCATTGCTAGGACCCGACACCGGTTGTGGGGAGAACATGCAGACACCACCAGCATTTTTCCTGCCATTGACAATAAATGATGGACACATTCCACAATGCATCCTCGCTAGGTACCACAGAGTACTATATGCCAATGAACATAGTGGCTGGTATTGGCTCATACACCCATAGACATGCCCAGGCTGTAGCAACACTCACCCTCACCACCACCACCTCCTCCCCCTCCTGACATTCAGGCCAGCACAGAAATGAGTTATGGGTCGGCTGGAGACTGCGGGCCGGCCCTCAGTGTTATCCAGCACCAGAGGAATGAGACAGCTGAATGAGACCCCTGCATGAGCACGCACGCACGCATGCACGACACACACACACACACACACACACACACACACACACACACACACACACACACACACACACACACACACACACACACACACACACACACACACACACACACACACACACACACACACACTCACTCAGAGTCCCTGTTGGTGAAGGCCGCGGAGCACTCACTCAGAACGCAGGACACATGGCGGCAGGGTGACAGAAGTGATAACAGCTGGGAGACAGTAGGATGCCATGACACACACACACACACTGGTCATGTGTTCACAGGCCAGTCCTATAGATACAGGTGCACTCACAGAGCTACTCAGATTAGCATGAAGTAGCATGTTCTGTGATGTCTAAAACAGTGGGCAGAATACAGCCTCTGTACTCCCTCTGACTCTGAATTGCCTAGGGCTGCAGCGATTAACTGTAATTGAATCGCTTATTCTATTAGTCGTCAACTTTTTTATTCAATCAATTAATCAATTTGTCAACTAATCACTGCAGTTTTTACCCATTTTCCCACTTAACCATAGTTTTGCCAGTGTTAAGTGTAACAAATTCCACCCATTTTCAACATTTCACTGTCATTAATTAATGCTGTGTGGACAGGATAAAACAAGTTCTCCATGCATAATCCAGTTTGAATCAATGAATCAGTTAAATAATCAGCTGAATTGATTATGAAAATAATCGTCAGTTGCAGCCCTACTGTATTGTCATATGGTTGTTTGCACCTCCTAACCTCTCCTTAGCTATCAGACTTAAATAAGATTAATAACATTCAAGCAAACAACGTGTGACACTGTTAGCTTGAAATAAATGAATAATCTTTGCAAAACCAGGTTTTATAGTTCTCTGCTCTCTGTCCTAAAATTTGGTGCCCTGAATGTCAGACCTCTTCCTTGTAACGGTTCGTTCAACACGTCCTCGGGTGGCCAGATCTAGGGTAGCCTCGACACCCAGGCTCCCATTTTCGTCCGTGTTGCACCAAACGGAAAGCCTGGAATAATCTGTTACCCACAGTGGCCTAGAGGGAGGAGTCATCCTTTTGGGGTGGGTGTCACTCCAAATGATGTGACGTAGCACAGCAGTGGAGGGACGGTAAGGGGAGGGGCCAGGGATGGATTCAGATCAGCACCCCACCCCCCTTAGGTCAAAATCATTTCAGGTTAGGCCAGGCTAGCTCTAGGGTGACCAGATGTCACTCATTTCAAGTGTTCAGATAAGATGAACAGATAATGGTTTGGTTTGAAAACAAACAGACCTGTTTACAGCAAGTACAAGTTATTAACATTAATGATGATTAATGTTGTTGGTGGTTACTAGCTGTAGCCTCAGAGCAGCAACCTCTGAACACTAACAAACAAGATGGCGGCAATAACTAGTCCTTATAAGGCAGGCCTGGCGCATATATCCTCACATGTATTTCTCTTGCTCTATACCTAAACACAAAGAAACCTCTGTCTTAAATGCTTTGTGCTGTGTTCCCCCACCAGTCTGTGCTTTTTTACCTGCCTTCTAAAGCTCCAGTGTCCTATGAATGACCGAGCAGATCTTTTGTTATTATTATGTCATGCTCAGAAATACAATCGGGATGCTATAGCAGTTCATGTGGTTAACCTGGGTGTCTACAAAGTGACCGCGGACCACATGCTTTTTAGTATTGCGTTACGTTTTGAAGAGCTGCAGTTTCTTGCAAATATTGTTCTTCCTTTTCACCTCCAGTATGTGACGGTTATGTGTCAGCGTGTGGCTGGGAGCAGGACAGGCCAAGCCTCAGTGGTCCATGTACCGCCACAGGAGTGTTGAGGTCAGGTGTTCAAACAGCACAACGTCTTTCTGTGGGATATTATTTCATTTTTTGTATGAATGAAGATGATCCGGCTTGATCGGGTGTCAGTCAGTGAGCACTCAGGGCAGGGGGTTTCAACTGGTGGTCCAGGGACCACCAGTGGTCCCTGAGAGGATTCCAGGTGGTCCCCAGCTAAATGAAGGACAGTTGGTAACCAAATGGACCCTTTATAGATCTGTAACTTGTTAGAGAGTAGAATGAAACCAAATGGACCCTTACGGGTCCATTTGATTTCATTTTACGCTCTCAAGAGTTCAATTATATCTAAACATCTGAATTACTTACTATTTCAAGAATGTATGCACAATTAGAAAATGTAGAATAATTGTTATCCTTAATTAATCAGGTACAGAACTTCTACAGTTGAACAAGATAAGTAATTTCCCCTGCTGTGATACTGTTAGACCAGTGGTTTTCAACCTTTTTGATACCAGGGCCCACTATTTATTCAGCATTTCGACCACGGACCACCATTTGAGGAGATTTTCACCCCCCACAGACCCCCAAAACAAAAGATTTCTTTTGCTTTTGTCCGTAATACCAGGCTGGATTTCAGAAACAAAACAGGCGAACATACAGATCCAAATGACCAATCTTCTACATTCTCTAGTTATATAGACTTGGACTAACTCAGATGACGAATATTTTAACTCTTGAGAGCGTAAACATGAAACACGTGGACCCGCAAGGGTCCATTTGGTTTCATTTTTACACTCAAAGAGTTACATCTGGTTAACCAACTTTCCATCATTTAGCTGGCGACCACCTGGAACTCTCTCAAGGACCACTGGTGGTCCCCGGGCCACTGGTTGAAAACCACTGTTCTAGACAATGCACCACGCGTCGCGCTCTCTTTCTGTAATAAAGTCCAACAGACAGCTTCAGGGACGCTCCCAAAGTGCGTGCATGAACATGAGCACCACCCCACAGGTACAGAACCACAGCACGGCTGCACCTGTCAATCATTAGTAATCAAAGTGACTATGACATACTTAAGTTTGGATGTTCTTTGTTCTTTTTTGCTTTTCCCTGTGTGTTTTACCCTTATTTCTGAGTGATGCCACTCTCAGCAATGATAACGTAAACGAGAACACCAGGATGAGTAGGTCTACAGTACTGTACTTTTTTCTCTCTCTCTGTCTCTCTCTCACATAGGTCTACAATACACACACACACACACACACACACACACACACACACACACACACACACACACACACACACACACACACACACACACACACACACACACACACACACACACACACACACACACACACACAACACACACACACACACCATACTGCACCCTCTCACAACATAAGCATAGTAGGCCTGCCTGTAATATATCCCATATGGAAATTAACTTTATATGCAAACTCAAGTCTCACTTTTCATACAAGCCACATTACTAGAAAAATACTATGGATCTTATCTGTTTTGCATGTCTAATATTATTCTTATGAATCACAAAATTATGTTTTTATCTGTTTCACTTTACAAAAAAAAAATACTATGGATCTTTCAAGAGTTGGCATATACCCTATTGGCCTGAATATAAGACTACGCTTTTTCCCCAATGGACATATAAAATGGGATGTCCCGTCGCAAAACACCTTCCCTCTGTCTGACTGTATGCAATTCCTCGCAAATAAACAACTCCTGTTGTGCACGCGCATGCTCAGTCTCATTAATGGTAAAAATTATAAAAGTGTGGAATGGTGTGGGACTAAATGGGAATTCATTTTTTGTTTTCAAAAAATGTTTTTTTTTTTGTTTTCAACCATTTTGATACCAGGGCCCACTATTTATTCAGCATTTGAGCCACAGAACACCATTTGATGACATATCCAACCCTAAATCCCCAAAACTAAAGATTTACCGTATTTTGCTTTTGTCCACAATTCCAGGCTGGATTTGGGAAACAAAAAAGGCAAACATAGAGATCGCGCCATTAATCTTCTACCTAATTCAGATTAGGAATTAACTCTTGAGAGTTAATTAATTAACTCTTGAGAGTCAAACAGTTACATCTGGTTAACCAACTGTCCATCATTTAGACTAGGGACCACCTGGAATTCTCTCAAGGACCACTGGTGGTCCCCGGACCACTGGTTGAAAACCAGTGGTCCAGTGGACTAATTGTTATGGACAACGAGTAAAAGACATGATTCTTTTTTTCAGTTTTCTTTATTATTGTCATCATTATTGTTTCAAAAGGTTATCAACAATGTCTACAAATTTAAAATAATATTTGAAATAAAAATAATTCTAACATTTTTTTCTCTTCAAAATAATTACACATGAAAAATAAATAAATAAAAGAAATTCCATAAGTTAAAAATAAACAACTTTTTTAAGAAGTATAGTGAAAATAGCAGATCCACCAGCATGTAGATAAGTCTATTTTCACTAGTGTGTGTGTCTTTGTGTCCTGGGCAAAGAGACGGTATACATGTATCTGTGGGGTCTGGAGCTAAAACGTTTGGGAACCACGGCTGATTCTCGAAGAGGGCGGCCCCCAGGGGTCCATGAAGGAATACCAGGGGGGTCCCCCGCTAATTGAGGAACAGCTAAGCTAAATAGGGCTGCAGCTAATGATTATTTTCATGTTCGATTCATCAGCCGATTACTTCAACAACTAATTGAATAATCGATTTGATTGCGATTAATCGTTGCCGCCCTAGTTGAAAAACTTCATTCTTCATTTCTTGCCTTTTTTTCCTCGCTGGCACAACATTTTCATGAACCCACAACATTTCTGTGAACCCACAGCTCTATAGCATTATAGATATTTATATATTAAAAAGGAACTGAGAATGATGTTTGTGTTTAAAAGGTAAAAAAGAAAAACAAAAATGCATTTAAAAAATTGACTCCTAGTGGTCTTACAAAATGTAGGCATGGAGTTAAACAAACAAGGTTGCAGATTGTGAATACAAACATATCACATTATCAATAAAGCTTATATAAAGTTGATAACAACAATATATATACCGTATGTACAAACCATGTAGGGTAATAAAAGGTACAGATCTTGTCACTGCACATTTTTGTGGCATCATTATTTTCTTTATTTGTGTGGTGAATGCTGTAAGATAGAAAGTAATCATAATACCGATATTTAGATTAAAACTAGAGGTAGCAGCTGATTGGGGATTTCTATTCTCACTAGAAAATAAATTCCACATTTTCTTTTTTTGTCATTTTTTGTTGTACTTTTCCTGCTATTATTGCCTGTGTGCAAGCGAGTCAGATTCTTCATTTGTGTCTTTTAATACTTGCCTGACTTGTTTTTTAAATACTAACTACACCCATGAGCCCTCTTCAAGTGGTTTACAATGTTGACACAGTTGTCGCAACACCCCTCACACACACGCACTCACACGCACACGGAAAGGCACCCTGTGCACGCACGCACGGGGTCTCCTTTTATACATACCACACAAGCACTTTTTGCTGTCTTGCGTGCGTGCAAGCGCGCACACACACACACACACACACACACACACACACTGTGCCTTTTTTGCTCTCCCTTCACCTATTCCTTCATATAAAATTTTCCTCTATACATCACAGTCTTTCTGCCTTTTTTGAGTCCCTCTTTTCCCCTTCATTACAAACCTTTTGGCTTTAGTGGTCTGGAAGGATCGTGGTGCTGGTTTGGAGCCAGCCTTTTAAAAAGTCTGTGGGTTTCTTGTGGCATCCAGACGAGCCGCGCAGGGCCAGAGAAACTGCTGGAGTCCAGCTGTCTTCTCCTCCATGAGGCTGCTCTGTATGTGGCACAGAGGCAGAGCAGGGGGCTGTAGTACTACTGCCTCCTCCCTGCCTGCTCCCCACCTGCTCTGCTCTGCACTGGACTCCACCTCCCATGGTCCTCTCTGCTCCCCGTCCCTCCCCATGCCATGCATGCCCCCCAACTACAGTGGCCAGTATGCTGCTTTGTCCAAAAAAAAAGAAAACAAACAAAACAAACAATGTCCTTTACTACAATCCCGGTTGTACTGTATACTGTACTGTACCGTACCGTGGAGAGCATGTTGGATCGGGATGGAGGCTACTATGAGTGACGGGTGTTGTTGGGGAGTTTTGGGGGCTACTAGGTTGGTGCTGGAGGCAGGCGGTCCGGTCCAGACCGTTGTGTGGTTGACGTGGTTTTGCTTCAGGACTGGTAGAAGTGGTGGTAGTGGTGGTGGTGTTCGTGGTGGTGGTGGTGCTCGTGCCGCTGCACCACCTGCGCCGCCAGCCCCCCACCGCCGCCTCCACCTCCTTCGTAGAGCAGCACGCCGGGCAGCTCCCTCACCTGCTCCTTCTCCAGCACCACGGGGCCCGATGGGGCGGGCGGCCCTGGGGCCAGCGCCCGGTAGCCCCCGACCTCCTTGGATGAGCGCTGCTTGTGCTTGCGGTAGGGGGCGGCCGACTGGTGGTGGTGGGGAGGGGCCTGGCTGGGCAACGCCGGAGGCGGAGGCGCACCTCCTCCGCCGCCTCCTCTCCGCATCACCCGGCCGGCGCTGGCCTGAGCGCCGGGCGGCGTGCGGCCGTGGTGGGTCTTGGGCGAACGGAAAGCGTGCTTCCCTGCCGAGTCCTGGCCGTGCAGACCGCGGGGCCGGGCGTGGCAGGCCAGGCTGTCTGCTGGGACGGCAGCAGCGGAGGCTTCCATGGCGATCTGCGAGCGTCGGTGGTGGGAGTAAGATGACGGGCCGTTCTCTGGCTCCTGAGAACGAGACCTGGTCTGGTTGGCCGAGCGGGACGGAGGCTCGGCTTTGGCCGGCTCTGTGGTGGTCGCTGCGGGCAGTGGAGACGGGAGAGAAAGGCACAAAAAAAGTCAATGCATAGCTGCACACAGTAACACATTAAACCGTTTCTGCACTGTAACTCGTCTTGGTGTTCCAATACTTTAGATCAGATCTACTGTACAAACTCATAGCATCATGAGCATCATGAGCTTGTAGGTCTGATATTTCTTGGGAAAAAAAAATCAGAAGCAAGTATTTTTAACTTAAATCTTCCTTCTGGGGGATCCCTAGAACATGTTTTCAGATGAGGGTCCAGAGGCAAATATAGATAATTCTGGTGGTCCTAGGCATAAAATATGTGGAGCATCACAGGAACATAGATTTTTCAGAAAAAACTAGGATATAGTGTCAGAAACTAGAACTAGCATCAGAAACTACAATCTAGTGTCAGAAACTAGAATGCAGCGTCAAAATGTAGAATCGAGTGTCAGAAACTGGAATGTAGCGTCGGAAACTAGAATGTAGCATCAAAGACTAGAATCTAGTGCTGGAAACTAGAATTTAGAATCTTGTACCAGGACAAATTGGGTTAAATGTTTCACTTCATAAAGGCCTTATTCTTGTGTGTGCTTGTGCGTGCGATCTTTTGCATTACAGCCTAAGTATGCGCTAATGCTGTGTAATTACGACAAACGCACATGCATGAGCAATAAGCACACTCAAAATAAACCCTGAAGTGCCAAGTCAGAATTCTGTCTAAGAAAAAAGAAGGGCAGCCGTCCAAGAGCCGCTTGCCTGAAGCAGAATAAGTAACTCATTCAAAAATAACCCATTATGTATACATGGCGACAGGCAGCGGCCACTCTTTAATACGAGTCCAGTGGAAAGCCACATCGCTCTGGACGCAGCCTAGCTTTTCAGCCCCATTTCTTCTAAAGGATAAGCATGACACAACGTGACACGTATACACACACACACACACGCACACACACACCACTGTAAGCACTGCCTTGACAGGGGCCACATTATACTAATCGCTGTGTCATCACTGATAAGTCGGATCAAGGGAGGCGGCATATTAAATGTAATAATTCACTTGGCACCTGTGTGCTGATGGGAGTCAGAGGCCCTTCAGACACTTGATGTATTGTGCCTGGCTGGGCCCCAGATGTTTGTACTGGCCGGTGGGCCGACGGTGGGCCAGCCGGTGGGCCGGCGCTGCCTCCCGCCCTACACCTCATAGCTCCAGGGCAGGTGCTGCTGCTGGCTGGGGTAATGGGGCAGTCTGGAGGAGGCTTCAAAGGACCTCTCTCTCTGTCTCTCTCCACCTCATCTCTCTAAAAGTTTCACGTTGTAATGTCTTGTATAACCTTTGCACATACAGAGCCCATTATTTACTTGGCATTGGAGCCCATGGACCGTCACGACTGTTTTGCATAACCGTTGATTGTTTGCATAACAGTTGGGCCGTTTTGCATAACAGTCGTGACGGATTGCATAATGGTGGAGGGTTAAGTTTAGACATATGTTTTACTGAGGTTATGTTTAGGGTTAGGTTTAGTAGGGGAAATGGTCGACTGTTATGTGAAACGGTCGCAATTGTCATACAAAATGGTCGCGCCGTTTATAAAACCTTTGTGGCGGCCATCGCAGTCGCAAATGGATTTCTCTGTCTCTACTCTCAGACCCAAAAATTGGAATATTTTATTGTCATTGGGTAAGATTTTGTCTACATTTCCATGCTGTACTGATGCTGTACATTCTCTAATATTTTTGGGGCTCCTTGACATTAACCATAATGTAAAAAGATAACAACGGGGCGGTCGCTCTCCACTCACCGGCTCCAAAGCGAGATGTGTAGTTCTCGATGCCTGCCAGGTCCAAGTAGTGGTTCCTGCGTTCCAGGTTCTCGTCCACGCAGTGGCGCTGCTGCTGCTGGCAGCCAGGCTGGGTGTGGTGGTCGCTGTGGTGGCGCCTGGCGGGCACCAAACAAGCACCTCTCATTAGACAGCGGCTGGAGCTCCGTTGCTCCCTAAGGTTTAACTTGTTAGTGTTTGGGGGGGAAAGCCAGGCTGTGTTGCCAGACACTGGCAGAGAAACGAGAAACCGGTCGAGGAAAACGAGCTCTAAAGAAGCGACCGATATATTTAATAACATTCTTTTTTTTGCTTTTTAATATGTAGGATATTGTACGCAAGGATGGATGAATTTATTTTCGTCCTTCATAGCCCATCCCTTATGGGATTATTCAAACTTTAAAGTACATTGTATATCCTGTGCCAACACATTCACACCAAAATAAACACACACTTTATACACAACTCTGATCTACATTCCTGTAGTCTGATTGTAAGGCTAGAGTGGAGGGCCAGAGAAAAACAACAAATACCAATCATGTACGGTGTTCATTGGCACCAAACATTTTCAAATGATGCTCTGTAGCCAAATACGTAATACTTTGGTGAGAGAGAGTGCGAGAATAACAAAATCAGCTCAAAATTGCGTATAAAAACATTAACTATTTTTAAAGTAAGGAGCTTATTGTATGTGTTTTAAATGTTCAATTCTAGTCATAGAGGGCAAGTATAACGTATTATCCATATTTATCTCATTATGCAGGGATCCTTTTAAAGGACCACATCACCACTTTTGCAACCAGAGTGCATCGTATTATTGTTTAGGAGTTTGGGAGTTTTTTGTGTGTATTTATTTTTTTTTTTTTAGAGAGATTTGGTAGATTGATTTTTTTCATGATGTCATGAACATCCAGGGACTTCCGGGCGAGGTCGCTTTTGGATTTCGCCCCTGGTTGACGGGCAACAGGGATACGCAATGGAGACCAACCATCCTTGGTCTCAATTACGCATGTCTGTTTCCTTCCATGGACCCCACGTAGGGGTTGTCGTTTCCTATCCTTTTTAAACTATCCTTGTTGTAATCCTTGTGAACGAACTTCCTGGATGTTCATGACCTCATCAACATCCGTTCATAACTAAAATACATATAAAAAAACCACTCAGGAAAAAAATGAAAACGCGTGGAATCCCCCTTTAAGGTGATCACTAAATAAGAGTCATAATCTGATTAATCGATGAATCAATTAAATAATCGGCCGATGAAAATAATTGTTAGTTGCAACCCTAGGATATACTGTTTATACACATGTATGTTTATATATAGATATACTTCTGCCATACCGGAGGAGAGCGCGTGACTTCTTGTCAGCACTTTTGGGGTCTTCCACGCTCTTGTCAGCTTTCTGTCTGGAGTGGGATAAGTCTGAAGAGAGAGAGAGAAATCCATTATCAAAGAGAAGGCGCACACAGCCACACACACACACACACACACACACACACACACACACACACACACACACACACACACACACACACACACACACACAACACACACACACACACACACAGACAGACACACTTTACAGCAGTCTCGCAAGCCTGCAGAAGAAAGAAACCTTTGTTCGCTGGCTTTTACTTTGAAGATCAGTTAAATGAGTGGATAAATAACAATGCGTCATTTATTCTATTTCCAACTCCAGGTCTCTCATACATAACAGTACTGCAAGGCGTGTGTGGGGTATATCTTCATCATAAAGAGTTTATTAATGGCTCACAATATTAATGCGGGTTTGAAATTAGCACAAAAGGCATCCGGCAATATTTTTCAAAGCCGGCTCTTGTCTGAAGCCCTTTCACGGATATAAATAATCCGCTGGAAAAAAAGAGCTGTGCATGCGTGTGATGTAACAGAGAGGGGACTATACATATACTGTATATATTCCCTAGTTTAAGTAGCAAAATCTGAAAAGTAAAGTCAAAGATATTATTTCGATGATTTGAGCTTTGGGGAGCAGCGTGCCGTGGAAGCTTAGGGAGGGTAGAGACTGAGGGAGGGAGGGGGAGTAGGTGACAGCCTAGAAGGTGGCAGACAGTTATCAAAAGGATGCTGTGCATCTCTTAGGGCTTAGTTTCAGAGTTTTTTGAAGTGTCTGGCTGGCAGCAGGCAGGGGGTCCCCCCTCTTCTCTGCTCCATCACTACTCCTCACTATCATTAAAAAATGAACCCCGTGGCGCAGGAGAGACAGACAGAGAGACGGAGACAGAGACACAGAGAGAAGTTTGTGACAGCAGCCTTTCTGCGTTGACAACAAACACAGGTCTGTGGGGCGTGGTGACAGCTGACAGCATGTGACACAGGGTGGCGGTGGGATAGGTGGGTGGGAGGGGTGCTGTCCTACTGACTGACTCCTACTACACTGCTACTACTACAGTACTGGAGGGTAACATTTTTCCTGTAAATCACTGCCCATGCAAGCACCACACTGACATTACAGCACCACACTAGAACTAGATCATCTAAAGCAGATTTGGATGAGATTTCCACCCAACAGAGATGATATCTATAATCGTCTCTATAATAAACACTCTAAGGCGGTGGTGTTGTACCTGCTGTAGCCTGCGTGCAGCTCCTCCACCGCTGGCTGGAGTCTGGAGCCACGGACAGTTTGACCCTCAGCGTCTTGCTGCTGCTGGGAGAGTGGTTGACGGAGGCGTCCACCACCTCATAGATGGTGTGGAGGAGGCTGGTGATGTCCTGGAGGTACAGCGGAGGGCAAAGGAGGAGAGGTTTTGATATGCTTCACTATTCGGTTGGTGCCTACATACAAAATGTGCAGGACGGGCAAAATCAATTTTTACGACTGCGGCAGGTGTCGTGGCAGTTATAAATCTGTCACGGCAGGTATAAATCTGTCTCGTCTGTTGGCCAAAACGGTCGTGACAGATTCGTACCTGCCACGACAGTTTCATAACTGCCAGACCATTGGCATAACAGTCAAGGGTTAAGGTTAGGTTTAGGTTTTTACTGAGGTTATGTTTGGAGGGTTAGAGGTGTTGGGGTTAGGTTTAGTAAGGAATGGTCGCGACTGTTAGTAAAACCGCCATCTAACTAACTAACTAAGGTGTACTGTACCTCTCTGGTGACCTTGCCGTTGTTATCAAAGTCGTACAACGTGAAGGTCCATTCCTGTCTGTTGTCCTCCTCTACGGACACAGCACATTCCAGCTCCTGGAACAACAACACACTTCATCACTCACTGAGTGTGTACAGTGCGCGTGGTACATAAGTGTTTCACAAGCATGGGTATGTATGGCTGTGTTAGGAGAAGTGCAACTTTTTATCATTTCCAAGCTCATACAGTATAGTAGTGTGTGCGCTTGCTTGCCGCCCACCACTGTTTGTTCCTCCAGTTATAAAACCAGACGACAAGGGCAGAGAGACATGTGCTCACAACACTCACTCACTCACTGACTCACTTCAAACTGAAGTTGTTTCTGGGGTCCCGTGGGCGACTGGCCGTCTCCCACTTGAAGTTTCTCCTCCACACAGCAGCCTTCCGTCTTCTCTGGAGGCAGAGCCACTGTGTACACACACACACACACACACACACACACACACACACACACACACACACACACACACACACACACACACACACACACACATACACACAGAAAAGAAGAAAGAAACAAGTGGTCAGGTCTAGGAAAGCAAGTCCCCCCCCCCCCCCCACACACACACACACAAAAGAGACTAATAATAGTTAATGTAGTATCAAAACAAAAAACAACTACTTGAATTCTATTTATTGGATTTGATCTACAAGCAAGTTTGACAACCACTAGTTTCATAAGCAAAATTAAGAACGTAGCACAAATAGAAACAAGATTGTGTTGATGTGTATTTTCGGCCATTTAACCTCTTAAACACTCAATACTTTGGCTGTACTTGGCCTGTTCTCATTTCCCTCTTCCAAATCTCTTTGCTGTAGGAGATCTGCTATTTTCAGCAAAGTGAAATCTCTAACCCCCAGACCCTAAAAGACTCTAAATGTCTAAATAAATCTGATTTTATGGAACAACCATGCACTGTATATAGAATTTGTTCTCACAATGTCTATTTTTCTCACAATGTAATATATCTGTGGTGACACACACACACGTATGCGCACGCGCACGCGCGCACGCACGCACGCACGCACGCACGCACGCACACACACACACACACACACACACACACACACAGACCCCTCCTCCCCGCTGCTGTCAGCACTTTGAAGTATTCATTCTCGAACCTTTTGGACGGGGATCACACCAGCAGGCTGTAAAACAGACTCGCTAATTAATGAAGCCAGAGTCAGATCTCAGTGAACAGTGTTTGTTGTGTGAGCCAGAGAGGACTGTTGTCGCCCTGCGACTCTTTCTTTCTTTTTCCTGCCCCATCCAAAAAAGCAACATCAAAGACTTACCCCCTGGCCCGGGAGGAGGCAGCGGGTACCGACCGGGGTGAGGGAGGGGAGGGGAGGGGAGATGAGGGAGGGGCACTAGGGGAAATGCACGGATAGAAAAAGCACTCACGTTTTTTTGGGAGGGGGTGGTTAGGCCTGCCCCAAACTGCTCCAATGCAACCCTGATCCTTGCAACAAAACAATTTTAAGGATATGTCACACCCATGCAACTCCTTGCAACATGCCATCAGGGGTTTAAAGCAGGGGCTTTCAACCTTTGTGACAGCCAGGGACCACCATTTATTCAGCATTTGAGCCACGGACCACCATTTGATTACATTTTCACCCCAAAGACCTAAAACTAAGAATTCTTTTGGTTTTGTCCACAATTCCTGGCTGGTGTAGACTTCTTAATTATTAAGTGGTGCTAATTCAGATGATGACTATTTTAACTCTTGAGAGTGTCCATTTGGTTTCATTTTTACACTCTCAAGAGTTACATCTGGTACATAAGCTTTCCATCATTTAGCCTGGGGACCACCTGGAACCCACTCAAGGACCACTGGTGGTCCCTGGACCACCTGGTGAAAACCACTGGTATAAACAACGACGTCCTTGGCTGTGATATACTAGCATTGTGTACAGTACAGGGTGGTGCACTTTAGTGGCATCCCAAATTAATCGATGACACTTAAACAGGGTGACATCCCTGGTTCTGACCAGACACTGGAGGTCACTAGGAGGTCAGACACAAAGCTCTGCTTCTGACCAGTTCCACCAGATTGTACAGATGAGTGTCGGGGGGGCAGGGGGGCAGCAGCAACGTGGCGCTGGCTTTGTGTTGGCTTTGATCTTCTTACAGCGCTGTGTATGTGTGTGTGTGTGTGTGTGTGTGTGTGTCTGTGCGCGCGAGTGAGAGAGAGCGTATGTTGCTCTGTAGTAGGTCCAATATGCTCACAAGATGCTTATCTCAAAACTAATGAAAATGCCAGGAGAAACGGTAATCTGCCATCTCTCCCTCTCTCTCTCCCCCTCTATCTCTCTCCCTCTCTTACCCCTTCTCTCTCTCTCTCTCTCTCTCTCTGATGAAGCCAGGTCTTTGTGAAAGACTGGGCTGCCAGTGGGTTGGCGCTGCATCAGATCAGGGGTTGGTAGGGTAGGGGTGATATTGGCCCACATTGTTCCAATAGCTTTGACACGCACGCGCACAGCCGCACACACACACCCACAGGTACGTACATACACGTATTATAACACGCTGCCAGCACTGTCTGACTGTCTGGAAGAAAGCTTGTAATCACCATATTTCATTCAACTTTTCATATGTTGTCCACCTGCTACAATATGATGTTTGAATGATGAATAAATCAACACTTTGTGAATAACAAGTCCGCTGAGCACATGATGCAAAAAAAATGTCTAAAAAGTTCCAAAATGGAAGTTTTTTTATACATTGATTAGAATCAGCGTCATCAGTGTTTAATCTAAGATTAGACCTCTAAAATACCTTTTTGATACCAGGGAGCCCACTATTTAAACAGAATTTCAGTCACGGACCACCATTTGATGACATTTTAGCCCCACAAGCTGAAAACTAAAGATTTGTTTTTGTCCACAATTCCAGACTGGATTTAGGAAACAAAACAGTCAAACATACAGGCCAAATGACCATTAATCTTCTACATTCTCTAGCTGTGTAGACTTGGGCTAATTCAGATGATGAATATTTTAAAGGTAGGGGAAGTGATTTGAAATTCATGGTGTAGTACCAGCCTGGTGCACTAGGGGGCCCCAACAGTAGCTACACTATGTGAACCTGCTGCTCGCTCCTGATTGGAGGAGAATTGGTGGCAACCTGGGGAACTTTTATTAGCTCCTCTGCTAACGTGGGGGAGGGGGAAACTCCATATGTGGTTTCCACACCTTATAATAGAGCATTTTAACAGAAAAATTTTTTTTTGGGTGATATCTGACAAAAGTGAAATCACTTCCCCTACCTTTAACTCTTGAGAGTGTAAACATGATAAACATCATTTTTACGCTCTCAAAGAGTTACAGCTGGTTAACCAGCTTTCCATCATCTAGCCTGGGGACCACCTGGAACCCTCACAAGGACCACTGGTGGTCCCTGGACCACTAGTTGAACACCACTGCTCTAAAAAAAACCTTCCACTCTTAGACCCTTTTTAGACATTTTTTAGATCTTGTGCTCAGTGGGAGGGGGACTCAGTTGGTGGTTTCCTTACTATTAGCTAAGAGAAAGCAAGTCCCGGGTTCAAATCCCAGTGGGGGCCCACCAGTCCAGGCAGGGTCTTTCTGTGTGGACGTTGCATATTGTCCTGGTTGTTCACGCTCCAGTTTCCTCCCACAGTTAGGAGACACACAGCACCATGGCCTTAGAACTGGAGCTGCTCCCCACGCACCGCTGCTGCCAAGAGCGCTTAGTGCACTTTGCTTGTTTGGGCTCAGAGCTTATACGTAAGGTTGTTTAAACCAGTGGTTCTCAAATATTTTCATAGCAAGGACCTCCGCATTTTATGCCTTTGTCTCTTTGTAGTGAGCTGTAAAGCTCTGCAATGCAACATCCTAACGATGCCTTCATCTCGGTCCCTCCTTTGCAAATGTTTTGTGTAAATAAACGTACAGAAAGGGTTCTTAATCTCCAACAGAACTTTCTTTTGGAAGCGCTTCCTGAGGCCTAGAGGGGCCTATTAAGTGTGTCAGTCATCGTGTCCTCTCCCTCAGTCTCTTCCTGTCTCCTTCGCTGTCGCCTCTCTTTTGATGTTCTCCCTCTTGTAGCCTATTTGTTTTCACTAAACCACCATGCATACATGTGCTATTCATCACAAAATGGATGTTCAGAATAGAACCCGACCGATGCCATATTTTTGGGGCCGATGATACCGATTTTTGGAAAAAACTACATTGATGTTTTGGACCAATGTTTAATAATAAATTAAAATGATGAATACATTTGAAAAACTTCTAAACTTGAAATGTATTTTCTTGTTCAAGTTAACAATACAATACAACATTGAAAACATTTAAATATTGTGACTTAATAATTTACTTTGGTGAAATAAGCCAGTTGAAAAAAGTATCTTTTGGAGTTGGTTGGTTTCTTCACAGTCACAGCAGTAATACTAAGCTTCAAAAGCCCTGCATTGGAGATTTGGTCAAAGTAAGTCAAAGTATTTTAAGATGTAGTTCCAGAGACTATGTAACATCATTCAGAGATTGTGTAATTGTTGTCTGGTTATTACGCGAGACTATAGTGCTCTAATCAAAGAAGAAGAAATCTACTCTATGAAAGGAACTCGTATAGTCTGTGTTATACTGACCCTCATCTATCTCTGAGTCTGTCTGGTCACCTCTCTGTCTGCTTCTCATGTCTTTGATCGTCTACTCTCCTCTCTCTTCTTTTTCTCTCCTCTCCTTTTTCTCTCCTCCTTTTCTCTCCTCTCTCCTCTCCTCTCCTCTCCTCTCCTCTCCTCTCCTCTCCTCTCCTCTCCTCTCCTCTCCTCTCCTCTCCTCTCCTCTCCTCTCCTCTCCTCTCCTCTCCTCTCCTTTCCTCTCCTCTCCTCTCCTCTCCTCTCCTCTCCTCTCCAACACTCTCTAACCCAGATCAAACGTGTTGGGGAGGGTTGCGTGGGGAGCCTCTCCTCCAGGAGCACTTAATCCAGGATCACACCCCACCAGGGAGAACATGGGGGATGCAGGCAGTTTGCAAAGACCCACAGAGGGCAGGAGGGAGGGATGGGGTGGGGTTGGGGGTTCATCAGTGCATTGGTGGAATTTAGTTGAGAGGAGGAGAGATGTGTGGGCGCAACAGTTAATCAAGCTAATTAAATCTGAAAAAACTGTGCCATTTTTGGAGGGTGTAAGTTTTATTTGTTGGGGGGGGGGGGGGGGGGTCAATCAATTATACAGTATTTAACAAAATCTATGTCTGCATCGATTTGTTGATATAAACATTTAATTTATAAAAAGAGTAATCAACAGATGAGAAGTGAATGAGAACATGAGATTAGAAATGGTTCTCTAAGAATATCATGTCAAGGCTCCAGAAGTGAATATGTGTGCATGGGACCATAGTTGCTTTTGGATTTGTTTTTATACAAGAATAAAGGAACGTTTGCCCTAAAACACACTCTCCCAAGGTCAACCAGGTATTTCTAAATGTCAGTAAAACTATGCCTCAACATAACCATATTCCTAAACTTAACCTCAGTAAAACTATGGTCAGAATGTTTCTCTGACAATGGGGACAGAGATCCTACCTTCTAAGCGGTAGTGTTCATTGGTGATCCCCTCAGCGCTACAGGCTGCGTCCAAGGAGTCCTGTGGAGACACAGAGGAGGAGACACGTGTCAGTGGGTGTATTTGTTATAGCGCCATACAGTGCCTGGAGGTCTGGCAGGAATACAGTACAGTATTTGTATCACATATAAAACAAACAAACTCTGGTACTGAGTCACTGACAGACAAATCCAGGGCTCCAGCTGAAGCTTTTCAAATACACAGTGACGTGCCTAAAACAATCCACAATTACAGCTTTTAAAAAAATCTATATGTAGAACGTTTGGCAGCGCGTGTGTCTCTGAGCCTGGAGAGAAGTAGAAAGAAAGTCTAGCGGGGACGGTAATTAAGAAGATCAGACGAACAAACGAATCATACTGCACTGTATGTGAGAAAGCAGTAATTGTCGCTGTTGAGTGGAAACCTTGTATATCTGAACAGGCCAGGATGTAACATTTCCCAATTCGGGGGGCATGCAAAAATGGTATGGAGGCGGCTTCATCGCCCGTGTGTGTGTGTGTGTGTGTGTGTGTGTGTGTGTGTGCCCGTGTCGCTTCGCGTCACGGGCGATGAAGTCGTTTTTTTTGCATGCCACCATGTTTGGTGGGGCAGTCAGGGCATTTAGGGGGCCATTGCCCCCATGCCGATGCCTAGATCCGGCCCTGTGTCTGAAGCTGCTTATTCAAAATCAGAAATTGTGAAAATGCAACATGTACTAGCTCACATGTGTGAAGCATTGTGAGCTTGTGGATATGCTATTTTCAAAAACGTCTGTGAGGCACTCTATGATGAAGTAGGACATTCATTCATGGGAAAAAGCATGAAGAGATTGAGGCGTGAGGAATCATCATCACTTCCCTTTCCTGCCCTAAATTCTAAGAATTATGTTAGGGTATGAAAGGGTAATTCTTCTGATGGGACTCAAGCTTATGAAGCGTTGCATGACGGCGTCAAGTGTGGCCAAATTATAGAATCTACAAGCTCACAGCAACCCGGCCGCCATGCCAGTGTGAAGCTTGTCGATCAGCTGTCTTTCGCGTGCAACACTATAATGGTGTGAATCAAGCTTCTAACGCAGTGACACAAACCGATTAGTTCACTACTAGCTTGTCTTTTTCCCCTTGATGCTATTCACTCACACCCCCCCCCCCTCTCTCTCTCTCTCTCTCTCTCTCTCTCTCTCTCTCTCTCTCTCATACCACTCACACTCGGTTGGACATGTGAGTCCATATCTTTGCCATGGAAAAGTGCGGCTCAGGTGTCCGTGTGGCATGACAGTCATCTGTCCTCAATAACCATTACTCACTGACTGACATACACTCTCATATGCACGCAGGCACACACGCTAGCATGCATACCAACACACACACACCAAACACATACTTTACAGTACACAGACACTCACACTTAAGTTGACCTCATCCCAAAGTACCCTCTTAATTGCACACAAGCGTTCCCTGTAAATTCCCTGTACAGTAGACACACACAAAACACACAGGCACGCACACACGCACACACGCACACACACACACACACACACACACACACACACACACACACACACACACACACACACACACACACACAGGTTAGTAGTATGTTATTTTATAAGCCTTGTTAAAATGCTTCCCAGACTACCCAATGTACAACACTGTGTGTGTGTGTGTGTGTGTGTGTGTGTGTGTGTGTGTGTGTGTGTGTGTGTGTGTGTGTGTGTGTGTGTGTGTGAGACTGTGCATGCATGCTTGCACGTGAATGTGTGTGTTGCATAGTGAGAAGATGTGTGGGAGGGCTCAGTCTCAGTGAGGTAGCAGTCAGGTCAGCTGCTATGATCCAGCCTTTTCACTTCCACTGCAGGCACTGACCCCTGGCTGGCTGGCTGGCTTTCTGACTTGTTGGCTAGCTGGCTGGCTGGCTGGCTGACTGGCTGGCTGGCTGGCTGGCTTGCTGGCTGGCTGGCTGGCTGGCTTACTGGCTGACAGAGTGGCTGACTGTCAATGTTGCCATTTGTCCAAAAGAGGCTGCAAATAATGCTGCTTGTGTTTTTTCCCCTACATCTATAAAACAATCCAATGTGACATAACTCTGTTTATAATATGTGGTACCCATCCCATTTTCAAATGTTTCATTGTATTGTATTTGTGACACTTGCTTTGGCAATGTAAAACATTTGTTTCCTCATGCCAGTGAATTGAATTGAACTGAACTGCTGGCAGGCTTACAAGGCATGCCAGGAGAGAGAGAGAGAGAGAGACAGAGACAGACAGAGAGAGACCCCAGCAGACAGTGATTGTGGACACTGGACAGTCATTGCATTGACAGTGTGGCGTCATGCCTATCTTCTGTAAGGGTCACACATCTACACACGGGTCACACAGTGTGGCGTCATGCCTATCTGTAGCGGTCACACACATATCGGAGGGTCAGAGAACAGACAGACTGACTTAAACACTACAGCAACAGTACCACAGTTAAACTCATTAAAACACAATATTTTTATGTGTTGGCTATTCAAAAGAATAGCAGCTTATACAAGCTTGCGTGCCAAAGACTCCAAAACTAAAGATTTCTTTTGCTTTCGTCCACAATTCCAGGATGGATTTCGGAAACAAAACAGTCAAACATACAGATCAAAATGACCATTAGTCTTCTACATTCTCTCGTTGTGTAGACTTGGGCTAATTCAGATGATGAATATTTTAACTCTTGAGAGTGTAAACATGAATCCAAATGGACCCGCGAAGGGTCCACTTGGTTTCATTTTTACGCTCTCAAGACTCACATCTTGTAACTCTGGTTAACTAACGGCTGGGGACTAACTTGGCTGGGGACCACCTGGAACCATCTCAAGGACCACTGGTGGTCTCCGGATCACACAGCAAAATACTCTTTGTTCCTTTGTAAAACCATAATTTAACTTAAATGTAAATTATTCAAATGTCACAATATGCAACTCGGTGAACAAAATTAATGGATTATATCCCAGGATTACTCGTAATTCACAGAAGGGGGGAGCTATGTATTTCCACACATTTGTCTAATAGTATTAAACAGACTATTCAATTAGCTGTTAACAATCCTGAGTGTTAACACATTAGCCCGACATTGTGTCTTTTATTTGGGGGACAGTCCCCCAGGCAGTGACCCCAGGCTTTCACATTACCCCCCATGCGCGCGCGCACACACGCGCGTTGCCACGTGCACACACACACAAATGCGTGCACGCACACACAAAAGCAAGAAAGAAATGTGCCTACAATGAACATTCCTTCTCACTGGGGCCTGTCCTTTGAACGCTCAGCGCTTTACATCTACAGCAGTGGCGCTCAAACATTTTCATGTCAAGGACCCCCAAATTGCTACAGTATGTACTGTATTTGGCTGCTTTCGCCCCATCTGAGAATGTGTTTGCTAAGTTGTAGTTGTGGCTGTCATCACACACGATTTTAATACACTTGAAAACCTTGAAAATGTTCTGTGTGGAGTTTGCATGTTCTCCCCGTGTCCCTTATAGGGTAGATACCCTCATAAAAACATGCAGTAATCCCGTGCGCTAAACTGCCTCCCCCTGGCCAGCTGGGGCGCATGATGAAGGGGACAGGAACTGGGTGGAATAACTCGTTGTTCCTTCCTCCAATCAGGGAAACTCCCCTGTGTCATGTGAAAAAGAAGGCAGCTTTGACTCCTCATGCATTGAAGGAAGCATGAGGCCAGTCTGCTGCCTCCCCAGGTTGGTGGAGGGTGTGTAGAGCCCAGGATCACATTAGGAATTGGCACTGGGTGAAGAAATGGGGTACAAAATCGTGGGACAAAAAAAAGAAAAAAAAAAAACTTGAAAAGGTTTATGCACAATCAGTACAGCCTGCATTTGATTGCCAATACCTTTGTAATAAGGTAAATGCTAAGAGTATGTGACTTTTCTGTTTACGTCTTACATTGTGGTATTGATACTTTTACTGACCTAAAAGCAAACAAGAGTACTTCTCCCATGACTGCACACACAGAGAGAGCTGGTATTGAGTTCATTTCGGCGTTGTTCTGATGCATTTTTCTGATGAACTAGCCCAAACGATGGAGGGATGGAGGGGTTAGCCAAGAACATGAGAGGAGGGGAGAGAGGAATGTGCTAATTGGTTGTTGTCTGATGTGATGGATGATGGCTGTATTATTAGTATTCTGGGGTTACTCTGTACGATCTGCACTGTTTGGCATCTCTGCTTAATGTTGGGGGGGAGGGAAGGAAAGCGGGGAGAGAAAAAAAATGCATTCTGTTAAAAAACCCTCAGATTTACAGAGAGGCCTAAAAGCCTTCCCGTTCCTCTCTAACCCCTTATCCCCCCGCCCCCCTCCTCCACTAACCGTCCCCCCACATCTGTAGAGCGTGACCAGCGGATGACAGCACAAATATGACACAAAACAGTTCCCAGTCCCACCACAGAGGAATAATATGCACACATGCCAAATTTCTCAGTATGGCTTTGAATGTGGCCTTTTTATTTTATTTTTTTCATCATTTGTAAATGTATTGTGGTGTTTGTAAATCATCATGGTCGCTCCACCTTTCAGATGAAACTAGAACAACAACAGCTACACAACAGGTGAATCAAGCAGGCACTGGTCAGGCACTGGGTCCAGGCGAGGAAAGTTGTGAATATCTAAGAGCCAATAGCTCAAAAGTGTACTTTAGTAGAGTACTAAATACAATGAATTACTTCCCACTACTGGTTAAAACTCCTGCATTCCCAGCTATTCCGTTTCCCCCTCTTTTGATTTTTCAGATGAACAATGAGGTGTGTTTCTTCTTTGTCTAGCTCTAGAGGCCTCTCTGCTGCTCTCTAGCTAAAGAAGGCTTTAATGGCTGCAATAACACTCTCTGGTCATAGCGCTGCTTCCCATAGTGGACAGGCAGACAGCTGAGCTCCATTCAGGGCCGCAGAGAAAGAGCTCTAATCCCCTCTAGCCTCACTTTTGACTCTGTTGGCAGAAAACGAAGTGTGTGTGACATTTTATACCTTCACATGATCTACTCGTAGATCACAAAGGCTGTGCAGGTAGATCACATGACCTGACCCTAAAAGATATGATTTACCCGTAAATATAAAACAGACATCTTCCACTTGAATTAAGGTTACTTGGGTTTATTGACTAACATAAAAAACGGCCTGTCAGCTCAAACCCACAATGCTATATTGTGTTTGTTTTCAAGAGTATTGATCACAAATGTCAGTAGCATTACAAAGTTATGTAACACAAACAACTAATTCCATTTACACCCTTGTATTATATGTAACATGACTGCCAATATTACAAATGTTCATTTTAAAAGTAGCTCCCAAGTCAAAAAAGTGTGGGTGGCCATGCTCTATGGAGTATAACATTAGATCACTCATTGCTGGCAAAAAATGTTTTTTTTTTGTGAGTATATCAGTCTCATTCTCTCTGATGTTTCATAGCCTTATGAGGTTATGTAGGATTGCAGGAAGTTGATTTTTAACGCTTTTTGTACTGTGCCGTCGCACTCTGCTAGCATGTATGATCTGATCTGAGATTTTGCACGTCTGTATAGTGTGAACGCTTTCACAGATGTTGGACAGGTCATCCTGAGACACTCGTAAATGCCGGGCCTGTCACGATTACATACACGTTTACGTTAATGATTCATTGTTACACAAAGACAAGCTTGTGACGCTGTGTAAGCCTGCAGTCCATCTGTTTGTTGTATGTATGAACATTTTACACTGTGGACACGAATAACTGAGATTACCTCAAATAATATTGTGATTAGACGATAATAATTGTTTCAAGCCTTGTAAACTAAATGTAAACTAAATAGTACTTACTGTAAGTACAGCACTTGAGTAAATATAATTTAAACCCGTCATGGTCGTGGAATCCTATAAACACTTTTAGCAGGGAGAGGGAAAAAGCAATCAACAGTCGCTATGTGTGGCAGCACTGGTGAAAACTGCACAGAGACCGGCCCTCCGTCCTACATCGCAGTGTGTGATATCACACTGTTTTGTTTCTCATCTTGCAGGGATGAAATGTTTTTGACGTTGTGTCTAATGTCTATCCCATCCTATCCTCCTCACAACATCTTGCCTAGACTGTGGTAATTGCTGTAGCCTGCCTGCCTGCCAGTCACCTCCCCGAAGTCAGCACACATATGTGCCTTTTGCCTTTCGCTTCGCATTATTTGCATCAGTTTGATGAGCATGTATTATTTATTATAAGTAGTGTAGGCAGCTACAGCATGCACATCGACTGCATGCTGTCATGCACGCATGACAAAATAACAAACAGACCAATAATCCTGCTTTAGCTCCAAACACTGCAAAAATGTTATGACTCTGCTAGCTCTGCAAATAACTGGGTATTCTTATTTCACACGTGCATGCAAAAGCACACACATGCGCACACACACCACACACACACACACACACACACACACACACACACACACACACACATGCACGCACACACACATGCACACAAGCTCAGCATGTGTGTGGGTACGTGTACGGATGTATATGGTGTACGTGTGTGTACATACATTATGTATGTGTATGATTGTCCAAAATTGGTGTGGCAAGTAATTTGTTAAAGGTGGGTGCGCTCCATGCAACCACAATGGCTCTAACCCTGATCTAATCCTTACCTTGAGTTCAAGAACTCACTTTGCCCTTATAACGGTGATGCAAGACACTTAGTTTGGCTCCAAACCAAAGCTCCACAGCAACTTGTAAGAAGTGCTGCTGATCATTGACTTCAGCTTGGCACTGGCTCAGCCCAGATTTAGGGTTTATATTTCCCCCGGAGGCCACTTCTTTTTTAAAGTGCTCATTTTGAACATAAATTTCCCCTGCATATCAATCTGCCCACCACATGGCATAACATGTTTCATCATCATAGTACACACGTGAAGAGACCGACGGCATCTCTGCACTCCGTGACGTCTGTGGAGGCACGCGGCTCCTGATCGAATGTATGGAGTTGCATCATGAACTTAAAAAGGCACGACATTGACATTTTCTTGGCATGGCTGAACCGCTCCTCCCGAGCGGTTCATATTTTCGTGCATCCATGCACTCTAAAAAAGATCTAACGCTCTCTCTCTCCGAGGGGAACAAAGTATTTGTTACATTGGAACGGACCCAACAGATACCTCAGCGCGTAGCTATGTGCATCATATGACGCCGGGATGTGATAGTCCCTTTGTAGAGAACAGGTTTATCTTGTTCTTCTGACGGGGAAGACATGCGCGGGCCAACACAACGCTAGCTTGTTTGTTCAACAGCGCTTCTTCTTCTTCCAGGCGTTATGGATGGAGAAAAAAACAACTGGCACGCTCCCCGCTCTGTTTTCCCCTGTGCTAACTCCCCTAAATGGGTGCCGTCTCGCGCCAGCTTTGCCACGCTATATGATTATGTGAGATCTTAATTTCATGTGTGCAAACATGATCCCCCTTTGAAGCCACGGCTCAGAGGCAGAGTCTCTCTCTCTCTCTCTGCCGCCGCCTCTACATCGACACCACCTCTATCTTGGCTCCATCGCTGGTGTTTTTTAGACCGCTATGCTACGTGTGGCTTCCAGCGGAGCCTGTTTAATGTCCTCTCTAAGTGCCGAGTACTTCATCATTATTAAAGGACTGACTGGGGGGAAGAAAAGGAGAGGCTGCATCCAGGTTTACGCTCTGTGATGTGTTACTAAAAAGTACTTTTACAGCTTTCTTATAGGGTTGCCATGTCCGCTCATTAGAAGTGACTATATGGACTTGTTTTAGTAAAGTTGCTTAAAGGGAACTTTAGTGTGTGTAAACCGATTTGTTTAAAAACAGAATCTAACTCCACCTCACCTCCACTCCATTGGCTCATTATGAATCTCGCTGGAGACTGCTGTGCTGTGATTAGCTAAATGAAAATCTGCCTCACCCTACACAACCCCCTTCCCCTCACAAATTAGCACCGCCTTTCCTGAGCCTGACAAATGAATTGTTGGCAACAACAAAGTTCTGGACCGTCTCCAAGACAAAGCAAGTGTCTTTCCACAGGGAAACGGCTGCTGCATCAAATATAAGCAACATATAGGGTAAAAAGGCAAAAAGTGCTGTCTTGGGATTTCGGGAAGTGAGGTTGAGGAATAACGTTTAGCCTCGACACCCAGGCTTTTATTTTCGTTTGCGTTGAGCGAAAACGGAAAGCCTGGACTAACTTGTTACACACAGTGGCCTTGAGGGGGGAGTCAACCTTCCGGGGTGGGCGTCGCTCTAAATGATGTGATGTAGAACAGCAGTGGACGGGCGCGGGAGGGGCCGGGGATGACGACACGTTTGTGAGATCAAATCAGATCAGCTCGATCTGCCGTGTGGATCCCACGTCACCCCGACCCCCCAAGGCCAAAATCATTGCGGGTTAGGCCAGGCTAAATAACGTTTAAATGAATAAAAATATATGTATGAAAATATATATATGAATAAAAATTTTAAATAAATATGTAGGATATTATCCACAGACTCACACATCTGAAAATGTGCCAAGGACCCCTATACAAAATTTTAATTAATTCTGAATATTTGACGTCATTTTTTGAAGATGTGTCGATGATTGCAGATCTAGAAACACATTGTCCCAGACTGTGTTGTGAGGTTGTAGCTTAACTCTTTTCAAATGGCAAATTGATTTGCAGCGTATGCATGATCATGAGGCCTACCTGGATTTTCGGTCTTGTTTAAAAAATCTGGCAACACTGCTTAGTTGCGTTATTGCCACGTTAGCAGGCGGCGGTCCGCTCTGTAAGGCTAATTTGTGTGGTAGTTAGTAGTACTCCAGGATACACCGTGCTCCAGATTCCTGAGTTGTGCTTTGCACTGGTTCCTTTGAAACGGCCTCCTGAGTATCTCGTTTTACTCTTCTGGGGGCGGAGGGGGATGGGTATTTCCTCTCCAGAGGTCCTGTGTGAGTAACACTACACCTATAAGTTAATTTGCAGGCCTTAAAGCTAATAAGATTTCTTTTTTTTTTCTTTTTTTACTTCTTGGCTTTCAGCACCAGGAGCAGCGGTTTGAGAACTTCTGAAATGCCACAGGCTAGTTGGCGTGGAGTGTTTTTTAATATTTTTTTACAATTACAAACGACAACATAAACGATAATACTACAGTATATAGGTGTTTCGTGAAGTTTCCCACAATCCAAACAATTTTGTTTGACACATGTGAGATACACACAGACACACACAATCACACAGGCCATCAGAGATTTCCACCTCCAGCAAAGATATTGACGAGGATTCTACTCTGGGACGTCATCACTACAACTAAAGATATACGTTTGTATTTCTGTTACATAAAGCAGTCACCGCCATATTTTATCTCAATTATGAAACTGCTGTTGCTGTGATTGGCTAAAACGCTGCCTCACCCCACACAACCCCCCTCCCCCTCTCACATCAGCACCGCCTTCCCTGAGCCCCACGAATGTTTTTGTTTCCATGATTTGTTGATAGCAAAGTTCTGAACCGTCTATATATGTATTTTGATTTTTGGCTAAAAAGTTCCCTCTATTACCTTTAACTAATAGTCAGTGTTATCATGTAGACTTTATTGTGTATTGTGTACATACATAGACCTACTCTATACCCGGAAATTCTGTGTTTTCTGCCAGCAGAGAACATTCACGCAAGCTGATCTATATAATGTAGTCTGTCAATGTTGAGGTCATAATTGGCAGCATCAAGGTATCAACACCTTTTATAGCACCTTATTTGTGCAACCGTACCATGGATAGAAGCCAATCATTAAACAGACACACTACGAGTGTCAGAGTGTTTGTATGTTTAATTCCTCCCGTGTGTTTATGACTCACGTTACAAACTGTTTACAAAGCTTTGTGCAGAAGCCGTGTGGCCTTTTTCGTGAGTCGTTGCTTTCCCCCACGCCGCCGCCGGCACTACTAAGGAGGGCTTGGACCTTAGGAAGAAGGCTTTTCGAAGGCCCTGTCTCTTCATCTCTAAAGCATCGAACAGAAAGGCGTTTTAGCACATAAACAAGCAGCCCTCTTCCAACACTGGGGACCACCAAAAACAATTTTCCAGACATGATGTTTAATGGTCTGAGGAAAACCTCCAAAGTATAAAAGCGTTTGGCTTTCAACGGCAGCCAGCTCCCCTTCAGAGCGTCTTCAGGAGCTGGGAGGACGAGGAGGACCGCGCTGCTCTCCTCCGCTGTGTGTTTTAAAGTTGTTGAAGCCCCGTCACGGTAAAGTGATTTATTGCTGGGTCCGTACACAGGAACACAGTGTGCCTGTAGCCGTTTTAGCATCTCAGCTATGCTAAGTTGCAAGGCCACCGGCCCGGTCTGCTTGGTTTGGCCTAGACCAAGCTACGAAACTACGTCAATGATGCGTCATAAATATGCATTAGGATATGCTATTAGGCATTAGATTTTGCATGTTTAAAAACAAAAAAATATATTTTTATACTGGTGACGTTTTGGTTTCTGTTTTTTTTTTACAGGGTCGCCAGCTAAATTAGTTAACTCATTCACCGCCAGCTCATGAATCATAAATTAGCACCCATTTCCAGCTGTTTCTTTTTCTACAATTTTCTACAATTTTTATCTCCACTGCGATTGCACTGTGCACCTTGCTGCACATTCACAAAAAATCAAATTAAAAACATTGTGCAAGAGTCTATGCCAGTGGTTTTCAACATTTTTGATACCAGGGCACACTATTCAGAATCTGAACCACGGAGCGCCATTTGATGAGATTTTAGCCCCACAGACCCAAAACTAGAGATTTATTTTGTTTTTGTCCACAATACCAGGCTGGATTTTTGCAAACAAAACAGTCATACACATCAAAGTGGCCATTCATTTTCTACATTTTCTACAGGGGTTTCTACAAGAGTTACATCTGGTTAACCAGCTTTCCATCATTTAGCCTGGGGACCACCTGGAAGTGGACCACTGGTGTTCCCCCGACCAGTGGTCTATGCAGTCCCCTGTTATCGTCTGTTGAAAATACAATGGTGGTGGACGTGGGAAATGGAACGACACAGAAAGGGAGATGTATTGTAGATCAGGGGTTTTCAACCTTTTTCATCTCAGGGACCACCATTTATTCATGATTTGAGCCACGGACCACCATTTGAGGATATTTTAGCCCCCTAAATCTAAAGATTTATTTTGCTTTTGTCCACAATTCCAGGCTGAGAAACAAAACAAGCAAAACATACATTCCAAAATGGCCAATTCAGATGATGAATATTTTAACTCTTGAGAGTGTAAAAAAATGAAACCAAATGGACCCGCAAGGGTCCATTTGGTTTCATTTTTACGTTCACAAGAGTTGCATCTGGTTAACCAACTTAGCTGAGGACCACCTGGAACCCTCTCAAGGACCACTGGTGGTCCCCCGACCACTGGTTGAAAACCCCTGCTGTAGATGTTTCAGAAAATCCTCTAACATGGGTGGGATAGGAGCAGCGTTTTCGCAACAATGTGATTTCCTGGCCTCAGTTGGACTCGAGCGTTCAATCTTAGGCTTGTGACATCGCTGTTTTACGTAAATCCTCTCGTTCTGCTTGCTTTTCCTTGGCACAAGCCGTTATGCCAAATATATCATTGGCAATGAATTTGACACAAAAGGCAATATCGGGATCATGTGATTATGGAGACAGGATTGACTGACTGACTGATTGAGAGCTACAGAAAGAAGGACAGGAAGGCACAAGTGAGGGAAGTGCTAGCCTGGCAGTGGGATGCAGTCAGTCAGTCCCTGTGGTACAACAACACGTCTTAAGTACTACACCATCTCTGACTGACCACCAGAAGGCTCCTTGGGAGTGGTCGTGTGTGTGTGTGTGTGTGTGTGTGTGTGTGTGTGTGTGTGTGTGTGTGTGTGTGTGTGTGTGTGTGTGTGTGTGTGTGTGTGTGTGTGTGTGTGTGTGTGTGTGTGTGTGTGTGTGTGTGTGTGTGTGTGTGTGTGTGTGTGTGTGTGTGTGTGTGCGCAATGCCAGGTGCCATTGACTGCTACAGCAGAGATAGAGAGAGAGAAACAGCCGAGACAGAGCCAGGCTGGAGTTTGTTTGGCAGAGCGTAGATTTGGCAAGTCCAGACTAGAGTGCTCCCCTCAGGGCCTGACTGTCATTCTTACCCTAGCGCTCCAGACAGGGAATGATTGGGCCAAGAGTTGTTCTTGTTTGTGTTTGCGTGCTTTTGGATGTGTGTGTGTGTGCCATGAATGTGTGTGTCTGTGCAAAAGAAGATGAAGAAGAAGAAGAAGAAAAAAAAGTTCACATTAGAGCAGGAGTAATATGTGTTTATGTGGGATTGTGGGAAAGTCCCACAAGGCTCCTGGTCTCTTGCTCCAGTCTGCCTCCTTTGCCACAGCGCACAGACTGACAATTTATACGCAGGCCGACGACAGCTCTGCCTGATCCTGGGCCAGCCGGGCCGAGGCGCTCTGCTCCGCTCCACTCGCTGGAGGCCCGGCCCCGATCTGGAGGAGCAGCAGCAACACAGCACACTGCCAGCCACGTTAGAACTGGCACTCCCATCAGGAAAAATCTCATTAGGGGCCAGCACTCCACCCCTGCCCCGGGTACCCCCTCCTCACCCCCCACTGTAAAAACACCTTCAGGTCTCTGACATTCAGGGAAGGAAGCCTAGCACTCAGGGGCGGATCTAGGCTTGGGCATGGGGGGGCAAAGCCCCCCTAAATGCCCTGACTGCCCCACACGATGGCATGCAAAACAACCCCAGATATTTCAAATTGAAGTGCTTATATTTAAAATGATTTGAAACACTATTAGGCCTACTGCTACTAACTAAAATTGTGGCACCACTAAACCAACTGCATTTCATCATTGAAAACAGAAAACTCTCAGAGTCAAACCTTTAGCTTTATGCATGCTGTGTGTTTGTAACTTTAACAACAACTGATGTTATTATTGATGCTTACTTGCCTACTAAAAGACCTGTAATGGAAAATGGTATGGGTACGCCACAGGCAATGAAGCCGCCCCATACCATTTTCTCCTGCAACCCCCCCCCCCCCCCCAATTGGGAAATGTTGCATCTGCCCCTGCTAGAGCTCATGTTAACGGACCTGGTTGAGCCCTAGCTCCACAGAGGGAAGGGGAAATACAGAAACAGACAGGGAGGTATAATGACGGTGGCAGCCGTCTGTCCTTAGTGAGGTATTATATGCTTCCCAGAGGCCTGTAACCACTTCGACCCATCAGGGGCGGATCTAGGCTTGGGCATGGGGGGGCAATGTCCCCCTAAATGCCCAGACTGCCCCACTAAACATGATGGCATGCAAAACAACCCAAGATATTTCAAATTAAAGTGCTTATATTCAAAATGATTTGAAACACTACTACTGCTTCTAACTAACTTTATGCATGCTGTGTGTCTGTTGCAACTTCAACAACAACTGATGTTATTATTGATGTTTTACTTGCCTAATAAGTCCTGTAACTGAAAATGGTATGGGTGCAACTTCATCGCCCGTGGCGCGAAGCAGTTAAAGGTGCAGTGATCCAGAAATGGAGGGCATTTTACTTTGAAGTTTCAGCCTGAAACGCTGATCTGAAGTTTCTGAACCAATCAGAGCTTGCATCCCTTCAGGCTATGGGGCGCAAAGAGAGAGGTACAGCCCAACGATGAGCTATAGACTACACGCAAGGCCAGTTTTGAATTGCAGCCACCCGTAGGTGCCCTTTGAGTGTGGTCTTGAAGGAGTCGGGGGATTCACATGTCTTAGTAGTTCTCCCAATAGAGTTTTCACAAATGTTCTAAAATAGCTGATGTACGTGACATGCTGCGAGATTGTATACCTGATATTATTTGAAGAGCAGCCACTTAAAAAAATCAAAAATGGAACATATGCTGAAATTCTAACATAACATTTCTGAAAATATGAGCTTAGCTATACTCCAGCACTATATTCTGTTAAACTCAAAATACACCAGTAGTAGAGAGCCTTGATGGTCATCCACTCAATAACATTTGGGATTTAAATGAGGTTTCTCACTTAAAAAAGGGGAAAAAAAACATTTGCAAATGCATTGGTAGTTCCTCATATTGTAAGTTTGAGCAGGTTCAACCCGGCGTATCCATTTTGCACGTCAAACATTTTTTTACTCGTTGCTGGTGTGCAAGATATACACCTGGACACAGCAAACAGCACAGTCCTGCATGCCATGGCACTGCTCAAAATATAAAAGATTCAATGTACATGTATGTAACATGTACGGCACACAGTGCTATATAGACCAGCTTTTCACAAACAGTTCTTGTTCTCCTCATAATATGGATGAATAGGCAAGTGTTATACAGTATATATACTGAATATACTGTATCGGCCCATCAGTATAATGTGTTGTCGGTCAGGCTCTGGTCAGCACCACCATACATACCATTTACCGCTTGGAAAGACTTGCACATGCCATAGGGCTTACCCTGTTATCTCTAGTTCATTACACAGGTCAGCCTGAGTCTACCACACACACACACACACACACACACACACACACACACACACACACACACACAAAGGACCACAGACAGCTGGGGCGAGGATGGTGAGGCAGAAGAGAAGCCCTGTACATCGTCTGACAAATCCGTCCTAAACAGATCCGGAACTCCAATTCTGGATCTGTGGATCTGCTGTGTACGTTTGATCACTTTTGTGCGACACTGCAGTATGATCAATCAGGGCAGCACTATGGAAGAGGTGTGGTTGTTGGTTCGTTCTGAGCATAGTTATTTATTTGTTGTGTGCATGCATGCGTATGTACAGAGAGATGTGGCTGTCTGACCGGGTGTCTGCACGCAGCTGAAAATACACACAAGACACAAACACGCGGTGCGTTTACAAGCCGGCCACATTCGTAAGCGTTCTAGGCACAGTTTAATAGATCGTTTGCTTACTTACTTCCATGCGGAAAAAGAAACGCCTTTTTATTTTCTTTTTTTCCCAGCGATTGGCTGTTTTTTTTTTCCTCTCACAGATTGCCACCCGTCATTTCTCCACATCTAGATTAGCATTGCAAACATTGCCAGTCACATTACCTCACCCACATCAAAGGACAGCCTCCTTAAAAGGCTCAGTGGAATATTAGCAGAGATTTACAGCCCTCATCTCTGCAGGCTTCAGAAACATGCTGATTTGAGCTGATCTACCCCCTTCCTCCCCTCTCCCTCTCTCTTTCTCCCTCTCTCTCGCTCTCTCTCCCTCGCCTCCTTCTTTGTGCTTCAACGTGTGAAGTTGGCCAACACTTTAATGACCCATTTACAAAACTTTTACACCTGCAAAGATAAGCTTTTTTTTCCTCCTTTCTTTTTTTATTATAGCCGCAGCGGCCAGCTATATAGGCCCTTCAGGAGCGCTAAGTAAGACCTTATTGCCTTCTTTCTCAAGGCGCCCGGAATTTTATTGGCTTTGAAAAATATGTAACCAAGTGCAATTAGCATTTATTATCAGACCGTTTATCAAAGCTTTCTCCCAACCAGAGTGGTGGAGGAGGGAGCGGGGGGTGGGGGGTGTTACTGGCTGCTGATCAAGGGTCTATCAGGGTCTATCAGTGTACCAAGGCCACAAGCAGCTCCAAAAACTGTTGTCATGTCCACTTGTACTTGACCTTGGGCTTGTTTTTCTTCTGTGAACTTGATGGTAAATAATGGTAGTTATAGAATGCGTTTTGGCAGTGCTTATGTCTGAGTGCTTGCGCTTATGTCTGTGTGCTCGTTCTCAATGTTAAAGAAGAATGAATGAATGCGATATCTGTCAATTAATATGTTAAATGACAAAATGTGAATTGAGGTTTCTGTCCTAAAGTGATGTGGCATTTTTCTGACGTACATACATACATGTATGATGATGTACTTATTGATCGACTGCATATAAGTTTTATTTCTTGTTTGTATATTTTCCTGTATTGTGTTTTCTTAATGGTTCTTGGTGCACCTTGCTTTACCGTCTGCCTTCTTTCTTCTGTATACCACAATACTTTGCTTTTTTCTTTTCTTACTTGTATGACGTAACCTTAATTACTCCGGGATAATAAAGGAGTGTGTGTGTATGTGTGCGCGTGTCTGTCTGTCTGTCCGTCTGTCTAATCTAGTGGTGTAAGTGGTACGTTGTGAGTGTGTAGTTCTTATCTTTCGATAAAGCATGAAGCGATCCTTGTTCGGTCATGTTTATTCACTCTCCTGCACTTGGCCTCCTCGGCCACAGGGGGCGTACAGACTTTAGTTCCAACACTGTTACTGGTCCGAAAGTCATTAGACAGAAATCTTACCTGAAAAACCCTAAGCTAGCCATAACCGCATGTTCGAGCGCTAGTCCGACTCTTGTCCCATAACATGTCGGACAAAATGCTCTGTTGGAATTACCATCTGATCCCACATGGGGAAACATGATCTGTAGAGAGACTGCTCTAACAAAGTGGTTCTTTTGAAGTCAGGTCTGTTATTCTGATATTTAGTCAAAGGGAATTTTTAGTTTGGGTCCTGCAGGGAGACATCAAATTTCTCTTTTGGGTCACGGGCTAAAACGTTTGGGAACCGCGCGGCTCTGACATAATAGTTCTCAGGCTTTTAAATGTCAAGGTCTCCCTTTAACTCTGACAGTGTTAGTACAAATGGAACCAAATGGACCCCGTTAGGGAGTTTCCATTTGTACACTGTCGTAGTTAGACTCGTAAAGGGTCAAGTTTAGATGTAGTAGGACTGCTCCATAGCTCTGACTGGGAGAGCCCACATTCCCAGGAGGGAGCAGCAGATCGGAAAGGAATGGAGATGGCCTGTCACTCCTCCGTGATTTACAGGTGGCGCCCGGCTGCCAAAAGTAACAAATCACCATGTTATGGGTCCTTTGAATTCAGACTGAAGCCTGATCTCAAGGAATAGGAGGAGGAGGGGGGAAGGGGGGCAGAGAGCCATATAGAGCAAACACGACACACCTCATTTCTTAAGGCTTTTTGGGGTTAGCAACCCGCAATAGGATACCTCTCTCTCCCCTCCGCGGAGGGAATGGATGCGTTTTGGACTCTTCAAACCTCCCCCCGGCCAAAGAACGCCGCATACTTCTGAGCTCATATGGAAATGCTGCAAGGGTAATGTTGCATAGACGGGCAGACACAAAATTTACGTTTATTAACTAAAATCTTTGCTCCTGGCCTGGCATAAAATATTTTACAACGTATAAGATTATGCATTTTAGTGACATGACTGTATTGTACCTATATCAATGAGTGACAAATCAGAAACCAGTGGTCCTTGAGAGGGTTCCAGGTGGTCGCCAGCTAAATGATGAAAAGTTGGTTTATCAGGTGTAACTCTTTGAGAGCGTAAAAATGAAACCAAATGGGCCCTTGTGGGTGCATTTGGTTTCATTTTACACTTAAGAGTTAAAATATTCATCTGAATTAGCCCCAAGTCTACACAACTAGAGAATGTAGAAGATTAATGGTCATTTTGATCTGTATGTTTGACTGTTTTATTTCCCAAATCCAGCCTGGTATTGTGGACAAAAGCAAAATAAAACTTTAGTTTTGTGGGGCTAAAGTGTCATCAAATGGTGGTCCGCGGCTCCAATTCTGTATAAATAGATATAAATAGTATAAACATTTGTTTTTCAACAATATTTTTATAAAAAACACCAGTGATCGATGTTGTAAGATAAGAGCCCCTCACTTTACACAGGTGTGATTCTTTAACTTTAATGAGTTAAAGTATCCTCCTTAGTGCGGAGACAGTGTGTATAGTGCTCTTGGTGGTTTCAGACGCCAGTCTCAAGTGCCCTCAGAGCGTGGGACAAACGGGGTTTGACTAAAAAGCCTGTAACCTGGAGAGCAGTGAAAAAGTGGCCCTTCAACCTGTCACCATGCTTGACTGAGAACATCTACCTAATGCACATATGTCAAACTCAAAGCCTGCGGGCCAAATCAGGCCCGCAGGAGGATATTTAAATACTATTAGTACTGGCCGTCTGGTATATGTGATAAGAAATGAAAGTCATTGTTTCTCAACTGAATTGATTTACTTTCTCATTTTACTATGTGAGGATCTCAGAACCTGAAACTGAGCTTTAATAATGCATTTTCAGATTTAAAAGACATTGATTTTTGAATGAAATTTACTTTTTTGCTGTTTTCCTGGGACATCCGTGGACCGGTGGGTTATTGAAACATAATCCAGCGACTCCAGCCCTCGACGTACCATTTTTTTTTTTTGGCCCACTGTGTATTTGAGTTTGACATCCCTGACCTAATGGGTCATATGTACATCATCATCAATGTCGTCATGTCACTGTTGCAGTCATGCTGCTCATCTATCCAAAGAAACGCTAAGAAAACTATAGGATACTATAAAAGCTATGTTATGGAATCAATAAGAGTAATTGTATAACGAGAGGGATCAGAGGCTGTATAGACGGGTGATCTGTAAGAAGAATATTAATAATAATAGTAAAAGATGTACTGCTTAACTCCAGTGGAATGCAGACTGACAAGGAAGGAAATCCAAGGCACCCATCTTTTATATAAAAAAAGATATATTTTGAGCAAGGCAATGCATGACCAACGCAGTACTAACATGGGACATGACCACCAACGCAAGGTATGACCAGACCATCACGTGTCGACCCAAAAGGTCTTCATAAAGGACAAATGTAGTCATAACATCTCCTGAATACTCATACAGCATGTCTTGGGATGAATGTTTTCCCTTTTTCTTCTTTCTAAGAAAAGTTAGATTTACTCCCGACCCATAAAAACTTCGGGTCTGTGACCCGAAAAGTTTGTGACGGGGCAGCCAGCGTTGCATGTTAGGGAAGCACTGCGGTAGGTGGCGGCTGGGATGCGCTCAGACTTGTGTGCGAGGTGACCGACCATAACCCTCTCTAAAGATGGGAACCCGACTGACCTCAGCACCAAGGTGGCCCGCTCCTCATGCGAGCCCACACACACAAACACACACACACACACACACACACACACACACACACACACACACACACACACACACACACACAGAGAGAAACACACAAGCGCACGTGCACACATGTACTGCATGCCACAGCGCAGACTAACTGCCCACCACAAGCCACCACCTCTAAACATCCCTCCGCCATCTGACCTTTTAACTGCAGACTTTAAAATTCTCTGTAATTATAGACAACTTTTCAACTTAGCGAGTAAACATGCTTTCTGCAGAAATAGACACTTCAACTACTGTATACAAGGAAGCGTGTTGGTACCAGGCAGTGGCACGGCGTCTATTCATAGCCGGAGTGGAATTAGTGGCCTGTGTTACTGCCTTGCTCTAATGAACTTACGGTATAGATTCTCAACCTGAGGGTTGAAAACCCCCGGGGTGGGGGGGTCTCGAGATGTCAGTGAGGTGACAATTTAAGGTCCAACTAAACGTAATGCCCCAACTAATACAATTCAAGTGCAAATAAGGCTGGGGGGGTCCCCAGCTCAAATATGAATAGTTGGTTCAAAACGTGTCAAATTTGATACATTTTCGTGCGGTCAGAGGCAGAGAATCAAAGGCAAATACGCCTCTACAAATGCACCAACGTACTGTATACACGGTTAACTAATTCCTCATTACAAATACAAGGAACAGAGGCATAAAGCGGGCATGCAGGCGATGCTCATACGTACGCACACAGGCGTGTTGATAGTTCATGCAAAAATTGCCCACTAAAATCCAGGAAACAAGATTTAATACAGGCAAAGAACCAAGACAAATTCCTCTTCTCTTCACATAATCCCAAGCCCAAGGATGTAGTCAATGAGCACATCACTTTTCGCTGGCTTCAAAGCCGCATAAAGAATGTATGGTGGCTTGATCATCGGATCGGTCTTTGAAGCATCAAATATGAATCGGCACAGCAAGTTTGTTCCACTTCCAAGCCCTCCAGGCAAACTCATGTCTTTCTTCTCCAAAGGTTGCGGAGCGGAAGTACAAAGGCTATGGAGATGTAAAAAAAGAAAAGAAAAAGAAAAGAGACCGATGGTTGAGAAGAACGGGGAGTCGGGGAAAAATATTCCCCTTTTTCATTACAAACTGTGCGTTCTATTTCCTATACTGTACTGGCATGTCACGTTGCTATGGCGACCAGGTGGACCAGGTTCGTTCTCATGAAGACCATGTGATGGGAAGCTGAAGCCTGGCTTATACTTAGTGTGTATATACTGTACTTGTACGTCTGCATACCTAAAGTTTACTTAAGATGTATTATTTCTGTTCTGTACCAGAAAGGATGGTTAATTGTATAAGCTACAGACATACATCTGTATACTTTTATTCATATTTAGTTTGAAGGTCTATATTACGTGTGGGAATGATTCACTTATCTCCCTATTCGATGTGATCTTGACACCTAGGGTGCCCTTTGGAGTAATATTGTGGGCCTTTATTTTTTTATTTTTTTCAATTTTGAGTAGACAATTGCTGCGATTTCAATTTCACTATCACATACTGTATATAGTTTTTTCTCAAAGTTACTTTGTCCTTTTTACTTGTGTAAGCGGAGCGAACGCAAGTTAAGCGATCGGGCGGCGGGCGCGGTCACTATTCAGTGGTCTGACTTTTGTTTTAAATATTGTGGCATTAAAAACCACAATATTTTAATGAATCTATTCTGCTTTGCCCGGCCCTCTCTCTGCAGAAAGGTCTCTGGTCGCTGTGTGTCTGCTGAAGCACTCTTCACCTTAAAGGTGCAACAACGCGTGCTCTGGGAACGTGACTAATGGCTGGAGGGGTCAACTGTCAGTTCAATCGGCCCTCAGGGGCCAACGGCGGCACGGTGCCCCCCCCCCTCCCCTGGCAGGGTGGTGTGTGCTGGTGACTGGTGAGCTCCTCTTTCTTTGGAGTCCAGGACTCCAAGCAGAGCATAAACAGGAGAGAGAAGGAGGGAGGTCTTTCCTTTCAGCCATCACCTCTGTTTGGCTTTCCCCTCCACCGAAAACATCCCACCCTTTAACAGACAATCCAGACCTAAGGCCCCCTACCCCCCACCCTTCCGGCGCCACGGGAAGAGCAGTGGAAACCTCTGTGTAGAGTAGGTGGGAGGCGGCACAATGCTCTCCCAGCTTTGTTTACCCAAACCCACTTCCACTGTTCCCCTCAGTCTCTACCTCAGGTGGCCTGATGTGACCACCACCGTCCAGAGAGAGGCTTCCCTACGGTGTTGCCATGTCCGCTCTGTTATAAGCAGTGTTGGGCAGTAACTAATTAAATGTTACATATTACTCTAATATTATTTCCTTTTACAGCAAAAGTAAAGATTACTCTGCCAAAATGTGTAATAAGTAATGTTATTCTGCCAAAACACGCCTCATTACTTGTTACATTTGATGTGGAAATAGAACAGATCTACAAGATATCAACGGATAACAACAGCTCGAGTTTGTAGCTCGAGGGTGGGGGGGGGGGGGGGGCTTGGGAAAATAATATTGTAATTTGTAATATAATATTCTTTGATTCTAGTAATAAGTAAAGTAATATTATTACTTTTTCTAAGGGGTTATAAGTAAAGTAAAGATATTACGCTCCTAAGTAACATTGCCCAACACTGGTTATAAGCTGCCATGTTTCTTTTATTGCCCCTCCTTCTGTGGTATTTGGGTTGGACTGCTCTAATGTTGTTTAAACCAGTGGTTCTAAAAACAGTCTCATGCCATCCAAGGCTGTGGCTGTGGCTCAGGAGGTTGTCCACAGTGATCTGGATCGGCGGTTCGAATCCCGCCGGCTCCTATATGACTACATGTCGAAGTGACAAGACAATGGAACCCAAATTGTGTTAGTTGTGCCTTGCATGGTTAGTGCCGCCATCGGGCTATAAATATGTGAGAATGGGTGAAAGCATTGTAAAGTGCCTTGGATAGAGGCTAGAATGGATATTTTAAAATAATTTAGACTGTGTGTGTGAGCATGTAGCGGGACCTAGATGCTTCTTTTTGGCTTGTTTTGTAAGACATGAGAAACTGGCAACAGTAAGACAGTAGAACAAGGAAAGTGGCAAAGCAGACCGTAGAAGTCTGGAGGCACTGTGTTTGTGCGTGCTTACTTGCGTGTGTGCGTGCGTGTGTGTGTGTCCACATCCTCTGCTTAGGAAAACAAATAGAGCAGCAGCAGGAGATAGCTGTGGCTGTCAGGCATGATAAACAGATACCAAGTACTGCCGCACATGCCTGGATTGCGTTTGTGTGTGTGTGTGTGTGTGTGTGCGCGTGTGCGTGCGTGCGCGTGTGTGTGCGTGCGTGTGCGTGCGCCCGCACACACGCGTATTCATCTCTTTCTATCACATAGTCTGTGTGTGTGGTCACGTGTGCGTGTCTAAAACTGCACGTGCATGTGCCGTCATGAGAGCAATTGTATGCAGATGTTGATCTCATCCTACACATTAAGTCTGGCTGTTCCAGTTGTATACTATTCAGGCTGCACACTGCACTGCGCAGCGCAGGCCGGCCGGAGCGCGTGCAGGCCGCAGGGGGACCTGATAAACAAACACGAGAGAAAATTATTCAGGACTTAAACACTTAAACACCCACTTGAGCGCAGCCTTTTAAGTGGGCTGATTAAAACGGCCATGCGGCTCGGCTCCCATTGGAGCGCCACCACGGGCGATCGAGGCTCTCTCTGTCTCTCACACAGATACACACACACACACACACACACACACACACACACACACACACACACACACACACACACACACACACACACACACACACAGATACACACACTCGGTCCCATGGCCTCTCCCATATCGTCGCTGTCAGGGGCAGAAAAACCTCTTATCTCCGTATTCTATAACTTTTTGCCTTTAGTTTGGGTAGATGAACTCATACTACAGTCGCTGTAGCATGTACTGTAGCCACCCCTGGAAGAGACCATATACTCTCACGGTCCTCTGTCACTAACCTGTACTACGACCCTTTCTACTCTCTTTCACCACACTGTCCCACTCTGCTCTGCAAATTGTTTGGGAGATGGACAACCAAAATGATTATTTCTATGTTCTTTTCAGTTCCCCTGAGAGACAGTGAAATCAATTCCCACCCACGGCAGGTGTCGCGACAGTTGGCCAAACGGTCACGACGGTTATGAACGCCTCTCGAGAGGTGAACCAAAGCAGACGACAACAAACGGCATACTGTATATCACATGTCATATGTGCAAACGGTCAACCGTTTCATAACGGTCACGATGTTCCCGCGACTAGACTGAGGGGGAAAGGACGTTTCCCCCTCCGAGGAGTGAAATTGATTTAACTCCTACTGGTTCCCCTCATCCAAGGCTATTAATAATAATAATAATAATAGTATCTCAAATATATTAGTATAATATAATAGTGCTTTTCTAAGTACCAAAATACATAGGGGCAGAGTAGAAAAAAGTTTTCCATATCTACAGAATATACGTTGGCTCATGTTGCAATGATCAAAGGAGAAAAAAAAAACAAAGTGATCCAAGTAGAGTTTCAACTCGGGTGTGTTTCACTAAGACCAACCTGGATTTAAGAGGTTAATCTTCATCATCATTATCGTTGGAAACCCCCACACACCCCCCACTACACTGTTCTTTTAAATAACTCCAAAAATGTCACGAAACATAAATCCCCAATTTCCAAAAATTCTATAATGTTATATGATATTCCAGCACTTCAAGGCTCAGCTGAGTCGTAAATCTCATCCGTCAGCAGAATGGGGTTCAGTGTCTCAGAGCTGCTTGGCTGGGGGAGTATTTAGAATGTGCGTGCGTTTGTGTGTGCGTGCTCACGTGCGTGTCCGTCAGCTTGCGTGTGAGCCACTTCACACTTTCTGCTTTTAGCCTCTTTTGCCAAAAAAGGGGAAGCATAAAAAGCAAATAAATACATGAATAAAATGAAAACAGAATGCAACCCTTTGATTTTTATTTTCAAAACAAATGCCATACTGTATGAGTATCTTCAGCACCAAACAAACCCTCAAGCGAGAGAGAGAGATAGAGAGAAAGAAAGAGAGAAAGAGAAATGATCATCTCTGTCTGCCTGCCTGCCTGTCTGCCTGCCTGCCTGCCTGCCTGCCTGCCTGCCTGCCTGCCTGCCTGCCTGTCTGTCTGTCTGTCTGTCGGTCGGTCTGTCTGTGGGTCACTCCTCCTCAGTGAGGAGGAGGAGGAGCACAGGGAGATATTTGGGAAAACAAAGCACAAATCTCAGCTGCTAATCCCCTGGGATTCAGAGCGCATTCAGACGCCTTTGATCTCCAGAGTGCATCCGGACAGCCCGTTCCAGACATACTGCAACAGCACCCTATCTAACACACATGTATGCGTAGGGGCGCTCACAAACACACACACACACACACACACACACACACACACACACACACACACACACACACACACACACACACTACACTGTACGTACCGTTGCTGTCGAGCAGAAACCTCCTATCTCAATATTAATACTTTTGTTGTTGTCTTTTCTTCATAAATTGAGCCACAGACCACCATTTGAGGACACCAAAACTAAAGACTGCTTTTGCTTTTGTCCACAATACCAGACTGGATTTCAACAAAACAGTCAAATATACAGATCAAAATGGCCATTAATCTGTAGACTTGGACTAATTCAAATGATGAATATTTTAACTCTTGAGAGTGTAAATTTGAAACCAAATGGACCCACAAGTGCCCATTTGGTTTCAAAGAGTTACATTTGGTTACTGGCTTTACATCATTTAGCTGGGGACCACCTAGCCTTCTCAAGGACCACTGGTGGTCCCCGTCCCACTGGTTGAAAACCACTGAACTAGAGTGTCACACAAAAGGCATCACAAGCAGCAGATCTGCAAGCTCAAGGCCTGGAGGTGACGTGATGCAATGTAGAGCTGCTGTATTTGACACTTTTGAAATCAAATCCTGAAAAGTCATATGTCTTGGACATACAAGATCTCCACCCGACAAAGAAGATAGCCCCTCAACCCACACAACCCACCTCCCCCTGACAAATTGGCAGCGCCTTTCCTGTGCCCACCATTTTTTTATGATTTGTTGACAACAACAAAGTTCTGGGCCGTCTTCAGGGCAAAGCAAGTGTCTGTCTACAGGGAAACAGCTGCAGCATCAACGTAGAAGCAATGCAGAGGGGAAAAAGAATACGAAGAATATATAGCTATACATCTATTTAGATTTTTGGCTCAAAGTTGGTTAAATGAACTGTTTCAACACCCCTGTTGAACTGCCCCCTAACTGTTCTACTGGGGATTGCTGTCAGGGACATAACCAAAGAAGAAAGTTTGTTTCATAGTGATAGTGATGCAATTAAATGCCTTGGTTGACAAAATCTAAATACTCCATATAATATACTGCCATCCAGGGACCATAACATCAAGGTGTTACATTTCTTAGTGAGGATGAAAAGATTCCAAAGAATGAGCTTTAGAGATCTGTATGCGCTGTGGGGCTTCTATAGCGCGACAACGACGGACACACCAAGGCTCCGGAAGAGGACGGGGAAGGAGCGGATCAGATATCTGCCTCAACCTTTAATACCATATCCTCTGTAGCGTCGTCATCTGTGTCTTTTCACAGGAAGAAAGCTTCCCGGAAGGCATACAACCTTCTCCCACAACAGACGAACCTCCACAGCCGCTGCCTCGCATTGTCACATGGTGGTGGTGGAGGGGGGGTGGGGGAGTCATTTATGTGACATGCAATCCCAGAGGTGACATCAATGCCACTCCCCACATACCCCTCCATCCCCCCACCCCACAACACTGAAAAGCCCCCATTGGCTACGTCGATGTCAACCCCAGACTTCCTCCTCCCATCTTCTCGTGGGAAAAACAAAACGTACGCGCACATGCAAGCGTCCCCACAACAAGAGCCCTTTTTTCTTTAATGTACAACGTATATGGGATTGCAAGAACCAGATTGACGTTAATCAGAAACAAAGGGCCCTCTGCTACCACTGAGCACTATTTGTTTTTCAACCATTTTGATACAAAGGCCCACTATTTATTTAGCACTAGGACCTTACCCATTGAATATGTGAACCAATGTGCCATGAATATGTGAGTATTCAGGGATCTGTCCCTATTGTGCCAATATATGGAGATTTTTGTATATCTGATCAAGTCCCTGTCTGAAGTCAGAGTATTCAGGGCTCTGTCCCTTTTGTGCCCATGTTAGGGGGCGGACACAGTTTCCCCATAATAAGTCGATGGGGGAAAATTTGATGCACTATTAATTTAATTAACAATTGGTTCATTTGAAAAAAGGGCTTTGTTAGTCTCTTCCTAATATTATTATGGTCAATGAGTGTGTAAAGAGTGATTGGTGCAGTCAGTGTCAGTGAGGAGTTACGGTGATTTCAGACATTCAGACATCCATTTAGACATTTCCTTAGTTATAGTATGGATTTGAGCCACAGACCACCATTGGATGACATTTTAGCCCCACAGTCACAAAACTGCTGTTTTTGTCTAATTTCAGGCTGGATTTCAGAAACATAACAGGCAAATGTAGATCCAAATGACCATTCTTTTACATTCCCTAATTGTGTAGACTTGGGTTAATTCGGATGATGAACATTTTAACTCTTGAGAGTGTAAAATGAAACCAAGTGGATCCGCAAGGGTCCACCACTGGTTGGAAACCACTGTTTTATAACGGTACAAACACCCTATTTTCACCCTATTTTCGTATAACAGGCGTGCACAAATTTTAGTATGGCTACAACTGCTAAACCTTGCAAAAGTGACAGCCGGTTGAGATTGAAGTGTATAGGTCTGATAATGATAATGTACCGTGCTCCATGTCCAAATCATGTATACATTATGTCCAACCATTGCTCACAACCAATCAAACGTTGGTGTGCCCACAAGGTTTATATGCCCACGCTGGACCTGTATCAAGATATACAAGCACTTTTTAAGCAGTAACACTGTTGTACTACAGCAGGGCTGCCCAAAAGGTATAGATCGTGATCTACCAGTAGATCACACAGGACATGCAGGTAATGTCTCCCAATTGTGGACAAAAACGTGAAAGTTCTTAGTTTGGGGTGCAAGAGACTAAATTCAACATCACAAACTGTCAACTCGAACCCGAAATACTGTTTTCAAACGTTAGTAGTAGCATATAAAAGAAAACCTTCCAATTCTCCCCCCTCCATTTTTCATTATAAGTGCATTATTCTTTTTTCCCCTTTTTGATGTGTAGATCTTGTTGAGCCGGTCATTTTGAAAGTAGCTCTCAAGTCAAAAAAGTGTGGGCACCAGTGTGTGAATGTGTTTTTAGCCAGGTGCTGCCCCAACCCAACCCAACCACCCCCCCCCCCCCCCCCACGCCCCCCACCCCACGCCCCCCAACCTCCTCTAAGCCAAAGGCCATGGCCTGTCTTTTCTTTGGAGAGCGCCAGCCTCCAAAACCTTTACTCCTAGGCAGGCAGGCAGCCTCTTCAAAGAGCCAGGACAACAGGCCGGCCGGCCGGGCCCTGCTGTCCCAGGGGAGGTGTGTGGGGGCCTCCCCTCGCAGAGAGAGAGAGAGGGCCCTGACAGGGCGTGGGACAGTGTTGCCATGTCTGCTTATTATCACTGTATGTATCTCCAAACTACAGTGCATCTCTGCTGTTATCTGTTGATAGCTTTTAAATCTGTTCTCTTTCCACATCAACATCAGGCTCAAAAGTAGTGAGGCGTGTTTTGGCAGAGTAACATATTACTTATTACACATTTTGGCACAGTAATATATTTACTTTTGCCGGAAAAGGTAACATTACAGTAATATGTAATATTTAATTAGTTACTGCCCCACACTGATTATCAGCAACTTTGGGCTTGTAAATACTGGTAGTCGGGGTCGTTTTTTTGTGTGTAGTTGCTTATTTGGACTGGTTCTGACTAATATGGAACAGTTCAGTTCAATTCAATTCAGTTCAATTTGTTTTAACATAATTTATTGAAGGAATGACATGACATGAGAAATGGCATTTGTAAAAACAGCCAATTCAGCCAATTCAGTTCAGTTCAGCAAGATTGTTTGGGAAATAGCCACAACGAATCCAGTTGTTGTTCTGCTTTAGATTATCCGATGTGTATACTTTGCTTCTTTTGGGATATTGTTGCTGTCACAGACCAAATTGCTTATATCTCTCTCGCTAAATCTGGCAACCCTGGTTGTGGGGGTTGGGTAGGGGGCTTTACTTTTTTTCTTTTCCTTTTTTGTGACATGCAGTGAGCGAGCAGTGCACGCCATGCAGGGACCAGCCGGTGGGAAAGGAGGAGGGGGGTGGGGGGCATGGTGGAGGAGGAAGACTATAGTCACTACATCTGAAAGGTTCTTTCACTTATACACAGACAAGGGTCTTTTTTTGGGGTGTGTTTTTGTAGGAACGACAAGGATAAAGTAAAGTAGAACTAGAAAGGGGGAAAATGGGGGCAGGGGTGTCTTTTATCATGCTGTGAAGGCTGAGGAAATATGATTTTTTTTTTCTCTCCTTTTTTTTAAGAAAGAAAATATTGCAGGCTTATATTGTTCCAAAAAACTTTGGATGAAAAAATAAAGGTATTAGGTAAAAGTTATAAATAAATGAAATTGAAATCAGACAATCAACAAACTGCAGTGAAACAAGAGAGTTGGGAAGACAGATACTCTGTCTTCAAAATGCACATCCTTGAGTGCGTGTGCGTGTGTGCATGCGTGCGTGTTTTCACGTCGTCAGGCTCTGTATTGTTGTAGGCCATTGGTTCTCAAGGACCTTTAGAGGTAGCTGCTTGAGGGGGTTCATTCATTTATACCTAATTTAGATATATTTATGAACCAAATGGTCTATGCGGTCTCAGAGATATAAACTCCACTAAATGGGGGTCCATAGCCTAATCATAATGCATGTCAAACTGGTGGCTGAAAATCTGTCACTTATCCCTGGCATTTATTTTGGAACACGGGTCAACAGACTAATAAATGTCCATTTTGGGTTCCTTGACATGAACAAGTTTGCAAAGCACTGCTGTAGGCTAGTATACATGTGGCGGCTTGGAGGGTATGGGGACGGGGCAGGCAAAATGGGTAGGGGGGCCTCTCACTGGAGAAGGTGGGCCTACACACCTCCCTCTGTCCCTCCCTGCTTGGTGCACGCACCGCGGCACGGCCCACACTTCAAATGCAAAGTCTCATTTCAACAGCCACAAGCAGCAAGGCCACAGGGTAAACGCAAGAAACAGATGGAGAGCAGAGGAAGGCAGGAGAGAGGAGAGAGAGAGCAGTGATGATTCGGGATAGAAAGAACAGGGGAGTTTCAAACTATAAAACTTTGCAGAATGTTTATCACCTGAACTATCGGATGCACAACCACAAGGCTGAAGACACATCTCAAACAGCTCTCCAGGTTTACTATTAAACTCCAGCAGTTTGTCCCAAAGCCATGATAAACCCCCCAAATTCCTATAAGAAAGCGATATCTTTGCCGCCTCTCTGAATCAGACTAGCACCAATTAATCAATTCACATTTAGTTTACCTAAACACTGCCATGGTAATGTAAAGGCCAGCATAACGAACTTCCTCCATGAACAGGGCAAAATCATTAGAGGCGGGTGTTTTTAAGAGGACAAACGACAGGTCTTTGTAATCATTTATGGAAACTGAAAATGTGCACATCAGTCAACAAGTCCAAATAAATGTTCACACCATTCTATAGTATAGAGAACTATATAGATGCATGCACATGTTTTTAATAAGCAATAAATGTATAAATAGAAGAATTTGCAAAACAAAATTGGTCCTATAGTCTGTATGAGTCGCATTGCTGCACATGGAATCAAACAGTGTGTATGTGTGCCTAAGCGTTATTACCAGTATATAGTAATCATACGGGGCTTTGTATCAGGAACCGATACAGTATGTACTGAACTATATTTGTGCGGACACAACCATGCATTGAAAGTATGGTATGGTGTGCCACAGATCTGGCATACTGAGAGCCACCTGTCCATAGCACTCACTTGGACACACAATTCATTCAGAGAAGCATCACTGACCAATCCATGGAGTCATGCATCAGAGTCACACCTGAGTTTAATGGTATACACCTCGGCTATGGCTGCACCCAGGATAATATCAACCCCAGTTTTCAGGAACAACATTTGGGAAGGAATGAAATCAAAGGAATTTCAGGCCTCTGACTTCCCCACTGTTACTGACACCCGACCTACATTCCCATGGATGCCAATCCAGCCAGGGTGCTGGGGTGGCTAGAGGAACAAGGGCTCCAAATAACTATCTCAGCAGTGATGGAAAGTAACTGTAGGCTACGGGAAATCATTTGTGAGCACTTGTCCTGGGTTCAATTCCCACTGCGGGAGCTGTTGTTCTCTCCACGGCATCAGTGCCCATATAGATGGGCTTGGCGAAAGCACCTTTCGGTGTGGAGTTTCCATGTTCTCCATGTGTCCCCTAGGTTAGGTAGCCTACACTGTCCCCTAGGTTAGGTAGCCTACACTCACAAAAGCCATGTCTCTAAGCTACCTCCCCAATGTTCCTTCCATGTGATACAGCAGATTTGGTTCGATCTGTACATTCTCCAAGTTACAGATTTGTAAACATTTGGAGCAGCCTCAAAGAAGCCCGAGGGTCCCTGGATATTAAATTAGACAATTAGCGGATGCTCTTAATTCAGAGCGGGTTACCTGATGAGGGACAAAGGTAACATATTAAATGCATAGAGCAGTAGATTCACGCCAAAGAAGATAATACACACTATAGCAAAGATCCCCCATCGGTGGGGGATCTATCCTCACTGAGGACAGATTAATCACATTAGAAATATCATCCTTTGTGCTGATCAGACATTAGAGAGCAGCAGCACAATTGGCTTAGGAATGCTGAATAGGATGGGGCAGGTCTACACTCCTGTATTTTAACCTCAGTTATTATGGTGGCACTTCAGAGATTTTCTCTGGTGGTACTTGGTATAAAAAGTACTACATGCCTTAGCCTGTAGTACTTGCCATAGTAAGGTGTAGACTGAACTCTCAGATTACGCCATAAAATTGGAGGTGAGTCTACCATTCTAGACTCACTTCCAGTGGCAGGCGGCAGTGGCTCAGGGGTAGAGTCATGGTCGATGGTGACCGCAAGGTTGGCGGTTAAAACCCGGGTTCCCCCAGTTAGTATCGATGTGTCCCTGAGCAAGACACTTAACCCCTAAGTGCTCCTGATGTGCTGGTCAGTACCGTGCATGGTTTCTGCCGTCATTGATGTGCGAATGTGTGATGTGATCTACTGTCTATGTAAAGCGCCTTGAATAAAGGCACTATATACAGGTAAATGCACCATTTACCATTCCTAATTGCGACAAGGAAGAAGAGTCTGGGATGTGTGAAGCACTGCGCGTGACGGGTTGTAGGGTTGGGTTAAAGCTGTGGTCTTCAACCTTTTTCATACAAGGGCCCACTATTTTTTCTGCATTTTAGCCATGGACCACCATTTGATGTTGAGTTCAGTCCCTTTGACCAAAAATTAAGGATTTTCAAGTTTTGGTCCACAATTTACGCGATAACTGGCAAAATTGGGATGGTATGTAGGCCAAGATCAGTGTTTTAATTGTACTGTGTGGGCAGTAACTCTGTAGCCAATGGAGTGGAGGCAAAGTTACTGTGCAGGTCATTAAGTTTTAGTATGACTGATGTGAGGAAGGGTCTGATCTTTTGAGTGTTATAGAGTGTAAACCTTCAGGATCAAGTGACCGCTGCAATGTGTGCCTTAAATTAGAGCTGACTGCACAGGACAACATTAAAGGTTCTTGGCTGTTGGAACCAAAGTCACCAGGGCGTTGTATGTGAAAATAGTTCGATCCTGCTTGGGGCGGAGCTTAAAGGGGACTTCCACCCATTTTCAACATTTTCCTGAGAGTGCACAAATGTGAACAAACTGGACCCTGGTACAGGTCCATTTGGTTCCATTTGTGTACACTCAGGAAAAAAGGTCCTAAAACAAAAATCATTAACATGGTGAAAGACAACTTGATGATGTTCACCATACTAATGATTTTTTTTTCAGACCTCCATTTCTAGGAAACAGAATGGGGGGAAATTTTTATTATGTCCACACAACATCTCTAAGGGATATTAATGACATAGTCAAATGTTGAAAATGGAATTCCCCTTTAACTGGATAGACTAGAAAGTATGTCTGGTTTCAGTTTAAGGTGGTAGAAGGCTGTAAGATCCACTGTAAGTCAGTCAGATGTGTGGCAATTCAAGATCAGAATCAGTATCGTGAAGGAGAAGAAAATCGGTACATCTCTAGTATCTAACAAATACTTTCTAGGCTACTGTAAATGGCAACCAAAGTAAAAAGCGAGACAAACAAAAAACAAAGATGTCGCCAAACTTTTTACATGAAACATTAACTACGTCAGACGGCTTTGTTAACGCTAAAAACAAAACAAAAGGGAAAACATCCAATATCAATACTGATGTTACAGACAGCTTTCTTCTTCTTTTATTCATGTTCTCTCCGAGCTATAGAGGCCATTAGGCACACACAGGCTTCAATTATTCAGAAAAATTCAGTTCCACCAAGGCTAAACTGTCTGAAAACATCCAACTCTTTCAACGAGGCTCATCACTCTGAGCCAAGTCTCACTTCATACCATCTGGGGAAGGAAAACACTATCGGCTGTCGGCAGGGGAAAAATATTCAGGAATGAAAACAAGGATGTTTGTTCCTCCTCCTTCTTCTTCTCTTATTATTATTATTATGGATGTATTTATTTATTTATTCCTTTATTGTATATTCTGGGGGAAACAGTCTGCGGATATAGTTCACATAGTGTCCGCTGTTGTGAGCGCATAGAATCTAAGCACTCAATCTAGGTAATAGAGGCAACTTTTTAGTCAAAAATAAAAATACATATATAGCAGGCACTTGCTTCATCCCACAGACGGTCCAGAACTTTGTTGTTGTAAACAAGTCATGAAAGCAAAACATTTGTTTATAAATATTCCAAAACTTTTTGGAATATTTCAACATGTCAATCTATTAACACGTTGTGAGCTTGTAGACAGTAGAACTACTGAAAAATGTTTTTTTAATAGTTTAAAAAGGCAAAGAAGTTAAGGGATAAGGGGTTTAGCAGTAATGAAAATGGAGCCCTAAATCCCTTACCCTAAAACCCTTATCCCTTTTTTACTATTTTGAAAAACTTTTGGAATGGTTCAGCATGCTGATCTATTGACACATTGAGCTTGTAGACTGGCCATTTGAAGTATTAAAAAATGTTTTTTTAAATACTTTAAAAAGGCAAGTATGTAAGGTAAAGGGACACATGACAACATATGAGTGAACGTGTAAGATTCCATATCAAGCGACAAAGACTAAGTCAGTTACAGGAGTTTTGATATGTCATTGAGACGATTTCCCGTTGAGATCACCAATTGAGACATTTTGAGTCAATATTATCCAACAACCGATCGGTGGCCTATGGCTGATCCCCCACCCCCAATAATATATAATTTGACCCACGGGTTGAGAACCACGGGTCTGCGGGTCAATTTGATTATATGGCCAAAGTTACAGGGGGGCAGGGGGTGTCCGAGAAATATAACATTTAGAGAAGAACCGGTCACATGATTTAAGGTGGATGGTTGTAACGTTAACAAAAGCCCTATACAGAGCAGACATTTGGCCTTCCCCTCCATGATGGGATCCTGTTACAAGATGAAGATGTCTGTTGAAGCCTCAGGCCCATGTCAGGCTTAGCGCCACTTCCACACCACATGCGTCTTGTGTGTGCCCCCCCCCCCCCACACACACACACACATGCGCGCACACGCATGCGTGCACACACATGCGCACAAACACACAGGGGCATTTTTGCCATTAGGCAGACTAGGCAGTTAATGGACCCGCAAGGGTCCATTAACAGATTTTGGTTTCATTTTTACACTCTCAAGAGTTGCATCTGGCTAACCAACTTGGAACCCCCTCAAGGACCACTGGTGGTCCCCGGACCACTGGTTGAAAACCACTGTTCTAGAGACTCACTCTTCTTTAGTCACCAGTACAGTACTAGCATAAAAACGTCTCAGGGAAAGACAAAATAAAATTAAATGTGTCCCAAGGAATTGTGTTGATATCACTGTTCCTGGTTTAAGCACATAAAAAAATCTAATCTTTCCAAAAAGAGACTGTTGTGTGGCATAATTCCGGTAATCTGGTTTCTCCAGAACAGCCAGGGTATTCTAGTCTCATGATGATGTGCCTGACTGGTTCTGTGTGTAGAATAAATCGCCACAACCGTTTCTGTTGCGATAGTAAAAAAAATAATAATGTGATACTTTTCTTGTTCACAGTGCCTTGCTTGTTGGTGTGGGAGGGGAATTGCGCATCCTGCAGGATTTCTTTCTTTTTTTCCTTCTCTTGCTCCTTTTTTGATGATGCTTCTCAGTCCTCAAACATGCCTCCTTTGAGGGAAAGCATCGCTAACCAAAGAGGCTTAAGGCTCCTCTGAAGCAATTCCAAAGGATTTCCTCACTTGACAACAACGGCACTGTGTGTTTACTGCCAATGCCAAAATACAGAAAGAAAAAAAACGTCCGTGCACAGACCTCCGACATTTCTCTTTTACCAGACATTTACAATGTGGCCTTGTCACCTCTGTGAGCTTGTCACATGACACCGGGGGTTTCATCTGTTTACGAGAAACAAACAACTACAGTAATATCATGCTTTTCTTGCGGTGGCTCTCGGACGTTTTGCGTTTCAATGACCCACTGTTCAGCTGTGCGGTAAGTCACAGATTAGGGATGTCCCGATGCCACTTTTTTCATTTCCGATCCGATCCCGATACCACAACTTATGTGTTAGCCGATTCTGAAACCAACTACCGACACCAGAGAAGAAAATATATATAGTAATGTAAAAAAAAATAAAATAAAAAGACCTTTTATATGAAGTCCACTCCTCACTCAAATGTGCACTTGGGCAACGCCAAAGCAAACTCCACATGACCCAACATATAGTGTCAAACCCTCATCTGTGTCGGATCTGTGGTTATACTGGCATATTTGCCAATATATGACCCGATAATGAAAAATAAGGGCTGATACTGATACTTTGCCGATACCGATAATGACAAAAAAGGGACAAAAAAGAGCCTATGTGATACTTTTTCAATAACTCTAACAGAAAACAGAAGCAACCATTTGTAGTTTTGTACACAATGTCAGAGTTACCGTAGTCTTGCAATGATCCATTTATAAACTAACCACTGGAAGCTTGTTTGATATACAAATTAACCATGCTGGATCTTTGACGGGTCCATTTGGTTCATTCCATTTGTAAACTCTCTCAGAGTCCTTTTTCACCAGGGTTTGATTTTCTTTTTGCCTCTCAAGAGTGTTTCCCCATGAGAGTGAATTTGTTCACAACCCTAAAAGCTTGGTCGGAACTGGAACCAAATCAATCCTGCCGGTTCTGTGAAAACACCAAGATCCCAAGAATCTAGAACGGAAGCATTTCTAAATCCCAGCGCTGCATTAACTATCAATAATTTAGCCATGGGGACCCCCTGGAAGCCCCCTTATTGAAGACCACCGTGGGTTTTCCCAGACCCCACTTTGAGAACCACAGGCTTACTGTATGTTGTGGCATATACACATTCTGTCAACCAAAATGAGCACAAGATGGGACTTCTCCCAAAAAATGCCCGAAAGGACTTTCAAGAGGAAACACTTTGGGTTTAGTTGGTTTAATTATTTAGTGAGTGAATGCTCTAAATAACGGTTAAGTCTCCATCTTTTGGGTCTGGTTCAAGAGTGCACTTTAAGTGACAGACATGAATGCGTGCATAGGAGTAGAGTAGCTGTGTGTTACACAGGGCACACATTTGACTTTACACTTATGGTTTCACAACTGCCTAAAAAAATAAATGGAATGCATACCATATGTAAAAAAAAAAATCAAATCGTGTGCATTCGCGCGCGCGCACAAACGTACACGCACAACACGCACGCACTTCAGACATGACGCAATCAACTCATATTTCGGATAAATTGCGCAATAGCATTGTGGGGATTCATTCTGGAGAACTTTATCAACTTTTCCTACGAGCAGCAGCAGCACCTGAGCGTGAGCTCTGAATGATACAGTGACGGACAGTGTAATAATCTGTGTATAGCCAGCCCTACAGCCTAGAAAACACAACGCCAGGGGGCTATAAACAACTCCAGATGTAAAAGCATTACGAGCCATTACATAAAGTGCAAAGTTCATAACTTGATGTCTTGAAGGGGAACTCCACCCATTTTCAACATTTTTCTATGTCATTGAGGTACCATCGAGGTGTTGTGTGGACAACTGGACATGATAAAAAAAAGTTCCCCCATTCTGCGTTCCCAAGAAATGGAGGTCTGAAAAAAGCCACTAACATGGTGAAACGTCTTGATGACATCATCAAGATGTAGTTTCACCATGTTAACGGATTTTGGTTCATTTGGTTGCATTTGTACACTCCCAGAAAAAAATGTTGAAAATGGGTGGAATTCCCCTTTAAGTTCTACTTCTAGCCTGCACGCCGCACACGGCACAAAGTTGCAACAACCAACGCCAGTTCTGAGATGCACTGTACTACTAGGACACGGTACATTCACTGCACAGCACACACAGTAAAGCACACAGTAAACAAACAGTAAAGCGATCTGATTCTCTTTTAGGGACAACATGTAGGCCTACAACTCAAATAAAAAAGCAACGAGTGGTTTGCGAGCCAGAAGCAGTGAATACAGATCGCGCTTCTTCTCCTTTCTTCTTACCCTGGCCGTGGATCCGCTGCAGTGATTCTTGTGAGCGCAGTAGTACTTCTGTTTCACCAGCCAGTCGTCCATTCCTTTCCTCGCCAGGCAGGCATTGACTACGAAACTGTCGCCTTGGAAAAAGGAGAAAGAATAGAAACATGTTTAGAAACTATTAGTTACTTTCTTACTAACAAAATGATAGATTGTTGCGGTGCGTCCGTCCGCGCGCGGGCGACCACAACCTCTCCGTTCTAGACTCCACTCATGCAGACTATAATAGTATAATAGTAGCTCATCTTCAAAGAGTCAAAGTAAAAAGCTGTGTGTGAGTATAATAATGTTATAAATGCTTACCTTCTGGACTCTCCCTCGGTTTACAAATCGCAGCTTTTTGTGAGTAAAGAAGGGGAGAACAAAAACATAAATAAACGTTACTCGAAACTATTATTGCCGCTGTAGTGTAGGCTATGCCACACTTAGAGGAACAAGAATACATTATCGGGGGGAGGGAGGAAATTATAGTAATAATAATAGCTATAATTGAGAAAGCTTACCATGTTTGGAATGCAGTTTACCCATTTCTATGCATCGAGTTGGAATATAAAAGCATCGGGTGAAAAAGTTAATAATCCAGAGCAGATAGTTTAATATATATCCAGCGGTATGGTTTTATGGTATCCAGATAATACAGAGCCGAGCGGAGCAGAGCGCGTCCCGGACAGACTGAACGCAGCCAGACGGAGCTCATACATCCAAGAGAACACAAACCACACAACAAGCCTTTGATCTGATCCTCCAGCCCAGCCCCCTCCCCCTCTCCCTCTCCCTCCCTCTCTCTCTCTCTCTCTCTCTCTCTCTCTCTCTCTCTCTCTCTCTCTCTCTCTCTCTCTCTCTCTCTCTCTCCTCCACACACACACTTTTACCACTGAAGGAACGGTGGTGGTAGTTTTTTAGGACCCATAGCCCGGAGGGACTGTCGTCCTGGTTCGCGCTGTGGATTGGCTAATTGATCCATTGCCACGGCAACAAAGTGCCGCTTTGCCCAAATCCAAGTTAACATAAATTGGCTGCCTCTTCAAAGTGTCCGCGCGCACGCCTGACTGTGTGTGTGTGTGTGTGTGTGTGTGTGTGTGTGTGTGTGTGTGTGTGTGTGTGTGTGTGTGTGTGTGTGTGTGTGTGTGTGTGTGTGTGCGCGCGCCTGCGTACGTCTGTGTGGCGCCAAGTGCCAACCCAGCAACCCTGCAGCTTCATTTGCAGGAGACTCTGGGTCTTTGCACCAAGAGATTAAATAAAGTTTAGTATAGTGTTGATCACAGATTTGTTGATCAAGGATTTGTTTGATTTGAGTTGTGTTGCAAAACTAGCTTACATTTTAAGCAGTGCTTAACAGATATGCGATTATGTCCTTAACCTTTGATTAAAATCCATTAAGCAGAGATTAAAGCTTTAAACTCTGATTAATTAATGGATTAAAGTTTGCTGTGTGTCCACCATCTTCAAAGAGTGCTTTAAAACTAAACTGGATTAGTGAAATCTAGTTTTTTGCAGCTGTATTTATTTATAGATATACCTTGAGTTAAACCAGATTAGGGCTTAATCCTTCTTGGTGCAAATGGCCCTCATTTTATTTGACCATCTCCTGCCATGACTCCTATACCAGTATATTTCTCTGAAATATGGAAAATAATATCCACCCACGTGGCAGAATGCTGCAAGAGTTTGTCAGGAATCTGCCCGACGCAGCATTCTAGCGCGTAGGTGAAGACTGTTTAGTGTTTACCACTCAAGTAATACTCGGGCCTGCCGAAATGTTGCGACATTGAGGGGGTCAGCTCTCAGGAGGGCTGTTGCAGCCTGAAAGAGGGACATTTCCAATTTTTTCCTGAGAGTGTACAAAACAAATGTGAACCAAATAGACTCTAGCCGGTCCATTTGATTCCATTTGTAAGTTCTCAGAAAAGGTTCCTAAAAAGAAAAAAAAAAACATTAGCATGGTGAAACACAACTTGATGATAGAGCCGTCATCGGACTGATCCCATCAAGGGAGCGAAGTTTGCGACAGCGTAACTCTGTCTATACTCAGGGCCGAGTGTTACTTGGGACGAGCTGTTATTGCTACCGCAGAAAAACTCCTCACATTCGTCAGTCTCACCTGTCTTCACTCCCTTTAGGCCTACTGTATGCGTCCCATTAGTTCACCTGAGGCAGTGCATGATTCATATGCCCTCGGGGTTCTGTCTTCAGCTTGTGTTAACTAAGCTCTGACATTTGTTGCAAAACTGTTTTGATTCTAGAATCTGATCTCAGCTTTTTTGAGGAGTGCTCATACTGCCCCACATTGTGTGTGTGTGTGTGTGTGTGTGTGTGTGTGTGTGTGTGTGTGTGTGTGTGTGTGTGTGTGTGTGTGTGTGTGTGTGTGTGTGAGAGAGAATCCCATGTTGAAAAGGCATCATATAGGGGGAGCTGTTGGAAAAAACATGTTTGCAACAGTTCCAGGAAGTGAAATATTAGGATTAGGAACAATAAAAGTACAGGAAGTGAGATGCCTGAGGATTCCATTTTAGGTTTCAAAAGTGTTTGTTGTTTGGTGGTTGTTGGTGAAAGAGACTCTTTAAAGGTAGGACACTAAGTCATATCAATAGTTAATAGAGTACCGAGTAGTGGGTCCAATTCAGAGCTTTTGTAGGCTATACAAACAAAGGGGAAACTGTTGTGGACTCCTGATTTGAAGGTGGTTGTATGACTAATAATAATAATAATAATAATGGATTGCATTTTTATAGCGCTTTTCTATGCACAGCTAATATACAGTATATTGTCCCCCTTTTGATAAATGTGTGTCTTGTTATTACTTGTCACTTGTGTCCATTTTGCTTAAGTATATAATTGTCTATAGTCAAAGACATTATCTGGCATGTGACACATTGCTGCTGATGATTCAGTTTCTCACCATGAGCCTGGTTTATTGTCTGTTGTAGTCTCCTGATGTGGACTCCTGTAGGATAAAAGTACGCTATTATTAGCTTACTGTAATGTAGAAATGCGCTGTTAGTTCAGAATTCCAAATCTAGTATTTTCAATGATTAATCAAATGTATGAAAAATAGCCAATATAACAAGCAGCATTAATGCGTCACATCGCAAGCCATTGAAATCTTGTAGATCCGATGTTTTGTAATAATCTAAATGTACAAAGTATCTAACGTTAGCTAACATTTTCAAATGTACAGGCATATACTGGAGCACAGTGAATATCTGTGAATATGGAGTACAGGTAGATTATATTTTTTACTTTTACTTTTTATTTTAGTTTTTTGCAAGATATGGCATCTCTAGGTTGCTTGGTATGTGTGTGTCTGTGTAGTGTAGCTATTATATGCATGCATGCCTGCACGTCATCATCGGTATGCGAGTTATGTTGGCACGTTCAGTGTGTTTGTGTTAATCAGACGTGACTTTTTTTTTTTAGCTTAAAGGTGCATAGTGCATGATGATGATACAGTATATGGAGGAGACAGATGTAGTGATATTTCAGACAATGTTTCACCACCATTTCATTGACTGATTGATTGAATACTTTAACTAGTTGGAAACACCTACAAAGCAAAAGTAAATACTTTTGGGGAGTTTTGGGGTTAAACAATTCAAGAGCAACTATGCAATTATCGCATCTATGCAGGCATTTGGCTGACCAGTTGAAAGTATTTTTCTCTGATCATTTTTGTTTTTCCATGTAATGTAGTTAGTTACTGCCCTTGCGCTTTTAGGCAGAAATGCCCAAAACTAAATATTTCTTTTGCTTTTGTCCACAATACCAGGATGGATTTGGGAAACAAAACAGGCAAACATACAGATCAAAATGACCATTAATCTTTTACATTCTCTAGTTGTGTACACTTGGGCACATGATGAATATTTTAACTCTTGAGAGTGTAAACATGAAACCAAATGGACCCACAAGGATCCATTTGGTTTGCGCCTCTTTTTTCCGCTACATTCAGTACGCAGTGTCATAAAAAAGAACAGCAATGTTGTTATACCTAGAGATCAGGGGTTTTCAACCTTTTTGATACCAGGGCCCACTGTTTAGTCAGCATTTGAGCCACGGACCACCATTTGATGACATTTTAGCCCCAGAAACCCCGAAACTAAAGCTTTCTTTTGCTTTTGACCACAATACCAGGCTGGGTTTCGGAGAACAAAACAGGCAAACATGGATCAAATATGAACATTATTCTGCATTCTCTAGTTGTGCAGACTTCAGATGATGAATATTTTAACTCTTGAGAGTGTAAAACCGCTCCATTTGGTTTCATTTTTACGCTCTCAAAGAGTTACATCTGGTTAACAAACTTTTAGCCTGGGGACCACCTGGAACCCTCTCAAGGACCACTGGTGGTCCCCAGACTATAGATATAGTCCCTGGAACATCCTGGAATAACATTATATATTTGTTTGTGTGATTCCCAGAGAATTGAAGCTAAAAACAAAATCCAGCCTTGCTATCTAATAGGGGATTTTCACCCCTTCATGGTCATGATGAAGCTACATAGCAGAGATGTGGTTCCCTGACGCAGGGCCACTATGACAGCGGCAGCAGAGAGCGTTTCTGTGCTAAACGACGGTTTCCGCATCCGGAATGACTATCATCACATGTTGCCAAGCGAGAGGAATCGGGGCTCCTGGTGCCTTTGAACCTTGTCTGCCACAGACACGCAGATGATGAGCTTGTTATTATCATCATTTTGCCTGAGTTTTTCGCTGGGAAAAAAAGAGGAGGCGCGTGTCCCAGTGACACACTTCCTGTCCTTTGAAGAGGCCAAGGGAGAGATGGCTTTGCGGGCCTCTATTTCCCAGCTTTCTGCCCTTTGATGCCATGGGAGAGAGTAGGTGGTAGTAGAAGGCAGGGAGGGGTATAGGGGCGGGGGTGCAGGAGTAGTTGAAGGCAGAATTCCATAACACAGACATGGAGGACCGCAAACCAGGCCCCCTACATCAACAGTGACTCTTCCACTCCCCAAACGGAGTGCTTGGGTAGTTGCTTCTGCACTCCAGGAATGCAGAAACGGAGATACTACTGTTTATTTCTCGAGACATTGTCTTGTCTCGGTACCAGTCTCAAGACAGTCTCAAATTTTCATTGTCTCGGCCATGTTTTTGACTTGCCTTGCCTCAAATTGTCTTGACTGTCTGGTTTTTGCCGCTCTCACACTTCATTGTCTTGTGATCTTGTCTTGGTCTCGCCCTCAATTTGTCTTGTTCTTGTCACAAGCAAATGTCTTGTGTCTCTTTTGCCACCGACAATGCAAAGGACATGTTCTATATTCATTAAACGTATAGTAAAATATATATTTTTTTCTCAACATTATATTTTTCTGCCCACACGATCGAGAATAATGCACACATGGGGTGAAGTGGGCCTGCCAACTTTCTGGAAAACAATGAATGTTTACATTTAGGCACCACTGTGATTGTCACACTTTTTCTGTTAGAAACTGACCCTGACCCCCATCAGAGAAGGGAAAAATTATTTGGCCCTCACTGGAAAATGTATGTCTGTAATCTACATAAGTCGACAACCATTTGCCTCTGACTTGACTTCACCCAGAATCGACACACGTGTTCCACACCACCCCACAAAGTGCAGTGCCTGGACTTGAGTCGGTCGGATACACAGTTGTCCAGAATTGCCACAAAAGACAGTGGACCTAATGAGCTCAGGTCACCTCACCTCTATAGAATTCCCAGCCTCTGCCTCAGCCAATTACCAGGACAACCGACACCTGCCATTTGCAGGTACTTTACAGAGATGTCAAGTGCATTAAATCCAGCCGTTCACACCCCGGTGCTGGGGCACCAACCTGCACATGGGGACCAATTAGGGGTTCAGTCAGTGTCTTGCTCAAGGATTCTCTGACACTAACTCTTGCGGAGCCCAGATCCGGTCAATCTACCCCTGAGCCACTGCCACATAGTTTCAAGATGGCCTTAAGTTATCGGCAAAACTGTATATATTTGGCAGTATATTTGACAGGGGTCCCCAGCTTGTAGGATACATCTGTTATTTTTAACATTTTTGAATAGGCTACTATGCTTTCTTTTCCTTGAGGCACAAAATATGTTCAAGTCTACGACCAAATATTTATCAATCCGTGGGACGAAAAAGTCTGAGAACTATACTGCTGCTGTAATGTTGTTGTCCTTCCTGTCCTTGTATAGTTTTGGGCTGCCTGATGCCAGGCCCTGGAGCAGCCTCCCGAGGGACTGCGGTTGGCGCAGAGGAGATGGGGGGGGTTGGATGTGAAACGTATAGAAACATGGGGGAAGGGGGGTAGCAGCTGCCGGGCGCCGCTGCTTTGAGCACAAACATGTGACTGTTGCCTTTATCTGGTGGAACAAAGGGCTGTGGATGTTGTAAAAGGGCAGAAAGACAATCGCGATTGAAGTACAGTGTTGATTCCTGGGGGCGGCCAGTGACTCGGCCTATTGTGGCGTGCCAGCGTGCGGTGTGTTGGGCGAAGAGGTCTGACACCGCAGCCTGGCGCACGCCGCGTGTGGAGAGGTGTAACAATACATTTTAACAGGGACATGATGCATATCACGATATATAGTTGATATTTTGATAGTTACTATATTGTTACACCCTTAGTGCCCAATTTGGTCGCAACAACTGTTGGACATGTAGCATTATGGAAGTTTTTTATTTAAGTTGGTAACCATCCTAATTCCCTTAGCTTTCCTCCAATCAGTGTTGGTCTTGCCATTTCCTTTAAAACATCTCTTAATGTTTCCCGTTAATGCCCAGTCCTATATTGGTTCATAAGTACCTCTCTCCCGCAGTGTTGTGTGTTCGTTTTCTTTTTTTGTCTCCACGTGTCCAAAACATGTCTTGTCTTGGTCAATTCTGTTCCACTTCTTATGAAATGGTACAGCCATTTCTTACATTTAATTTCCAAGTGTCGTGTGATAAAATACATCAAATATCAAACTCCCATGCTGTATAGAATATGCATGTGAATATGCGTGTGAATCATCAGCAGCAAATCATAGACAATGGGTGCAATTCCCAATCGATGTGGTGTAGCCAGGTATGGTGTAAGTCCTCTCATTGGCTGCATGGCAGCAAATCAGGTTTGGGGCCGTGCTCATTGGCTGCATGGCAGCGAATCAGGTCTGGGGCCTTGAGGTAGGCCCGAAAGCCTATACCACTGGGCCTGGGCCTACCAAATAGTTATCCATAATAATTAAAACCAGTCATCTAGAGCTTCAACTCATGATGAACAAAGCCGGGGAGTACAGTAACATTTTTAATTGGGGGGGGGGGGGGGGGGGGGGGGGGGGGTCAGGTGATTTCTGAACCTTTTGACTTGCAGGTTTTAATTATTCTGTGTAATTATTTTGTAAGCTCAGGCCCAGGGCTGGTGGTATAGGCTTTCGGCCTACCCCAAGGCCCCAGACCTGATTTGCTGCCATGCAGCCAATGAGAAGACTTACACCATACCTGCTACACCACAGCGATTGAGAATTGCACCCAATTACTGTATATAGCTAACCTGAACACAATGGACGCAAGGAAGTTTAGTGACCGACAGCAAGCAATCACTTCTGCTCTTCATAGGACAATCAATAAATAAGGAGATGAAGTGAACTGGTGCAGCAGGCGTACAGACGTGCAAACTGCATACATGGTATAGGTTAGCAGGTGCTTTGAAATTGCACCCACATCTATTTCCCAAATCTATTTGACAAAGTTAACAACTTATGGGACTGGTTTACAAACATCAAGCCCTGAGTGTACACCCACTCCCCTATAGATGTGCAGTATTTATTTATTTTAAGTATTTATTTTTAAAAACAATTTTCAGGCTTGGCTGTTGCTGCAGTAGACATCCAGGCACCTGGAGTTGTTAGTTTCACAGGAGCCTTACTGCGTCACTCTCCACCTCTCCATGTCTGCTGTAGACTATCAAATAAAGGTAGAAAAACACCCCAAAAATACATAATCACAGTACACCTGCATGAACTGACCACTGTGAACTGAGTGGTGCAACGGTACTACTTACGGTACTATACTGTAGGCCTAATTCTTGTACTGTAGGTTACTTTACTGTACAAGCACTCCGTGTGTGTGTGTGTGTGTGTGTGTGTGTGTGTGTGTGTGTGTGTGTGTGTGTGTGTGTGTGTGTGTGTGTGTGTGTGTGTGTGTGTGTGTGTGTGTGTGTGTGCGCGCGCGCGCGCGCGCCACCCAGTGGTTTTGCTGAGGCATTTTAGCTGTCCATGCTCAAACAGACAGACACAGCCAGGGACACACATACAGTAGCTGTGTAATGGATTGGTGCCAAAGCCTTAAAAAAGTCATATAAAAATCCAATAGGAATGAAAAATCCAATAGGAATGAATAGAATTGACTCGGCAAAATTAAAATCAGCAATTTACCATAAGACATGCATTGCAAATAAAAAACAACGATTCATTATGTGGAAAAATCTTAGCACAATCATTTGATTTTTTTGCAACTTCCTTTTTGCGAAAAACATAAAATATAAAAGTCTTGCAAGGTTTTCATATATGTTTACTGCTCAGATGGAAACTTTATTTATGTCCAAAACTGTTTTTTAAAAAGCCTTTCAGTGATCGAGTAGTAGATCATCAGGCTTTTGTCACTTTCGAGAATTTAGGAGAAAACAAAATCACAACAACTAAAAATATGGAGATAAGGTTTCTACCCAGCTAAAAATATGCAAAAAAGGAATCTTCCAGATGAGACTTTTTTCAAAGACTTGTCTTAATGAGACTGCTGATCTAGTAGTACATTATGTTATTGGCTTGTAGTGTAAAAGAGGGGGGAACCCTGGTGTACCACTTAAAAATTCCTTTTTATCTGATGGCGGCATATAAAACACTTTTAATACGGCCTCAAGCCCATCACTGTTTTTTTTTTCTTCTGCTGAATATGCCAACAGTAAGGTAAATCATGTACGATAAATAAACTCATTTAAGACCAATTTATACTTAACTACACAGTCTCTCCTGTGTTGCACATGAGATATACAGTAGGCCATGTTGCAAAATAGACAACATAGACTGTCATTCCCACTGGATACTTAACGATACTTAAATACGGCAGTAGTAGATTGCACTGACAGCTGTAATTCTTTATTCACCATTCTAATACAAGCCAACGTCAAAACTGATACAAAAAGACAAACAAAAACAACATTCAGTGACCAATTACCTTATGGCCTGCACGCAACTATAGAAGGAATGAAAAGACAGGGGAACCCATTCATCCAAACAAACCAGGACTGAAATAAGGACAGCAAATAAAATCAATAAACCATATAACAAAATAAACCAAGTAAATTAAATCTGAACAAAAACAGAAAGAAAAAAACAAACCTTAATTGACACATGCTCCATGACTATGGCAACTCCATCTGCTTGCCATCTCAGACGGAGTTGATAACCTGATGGACAGCAAACATGGGTGCACTATGCAGCACCCTACATGTTCTGGCTACCAGAAGTGATTTTGTTAAGCAAAGGACTTGAACCTTCTACCAATTTACCACAACAAATTGAGAAACAAACATGTAATTCAGACAGTTGGAATTAAAACATTGTGAAAAACAAAATAACAAAACAACAGACAAAATGCAAAGGTAGAAGCCTCTTCCGGTTCCGGGGCGTGTTTATCTCAATGGAAAGCAACGGGAGGTGATTGCATTCACAACCTTTCCAGAGATTCCTTGCGAAGCATAGCTGAAGAACGGAAGAGGTAGTTACTGTAGACAAGTAGATGGGCATGACACTGACTGTCGTACGACGAACCTGAACCGAGGCATTGCGGCGTTGTTGCATTGAATTCAGGCACGGCAGCTGAACGACTGTGTTCATTTCCCCAAAACATACCCCTGTATAATCAATACTTTCTGCTTCTGTACTTCTCTTTGCTATCTGCAGCCAGCACTGCCTGGGTTTTTTTTAAGCAGAGGGGGAGCGTAGCCCCATCCAGAACGAGGACACAATTAGTGTATTCAGCCGAAAACAGTGGGGTTCCCCCTTTGATGTGGGGATCAAATGAAGGGAGCTGGGTGTTTTTGTCCAAAATGACAGGCTTGCCAGGTTTACTAATGGGTAGCTAATAGAAAGAGAGGTTTATGATGCTCATTAATTACACAGTCTGTCATGTGCTGGAACTGGGAGAATAGAGGAGATAGGAGGAGGTGGGAGGGGTAGGAGAAAAGAGAGAGCGGGGTGAAACAGAGGAAAGAGAGAGGGAGAGAAAAGAGAGAAGGGGGTTTGGGGTGAAAGGGGGCTGTTTTCTGTGAAAGGGGAGGGCTGGGATGGAGTGGAGGGGAAAGGGAAGGGAAGGGCAGAGGAGTTTTTGGGAGGGAAAGAAAAAGGGAGAGAGAGATGTGTGAAGAGAGCTACGCAAGAGCAAAAACCTGAGTTGATGGAGAGAGAGAGAGAGAGAGAGAGAGAGAGAGAGAGAGAGAGAGAGAGAGAGAGAGAGAGAGAGAGAGAGAGAGAGAGAGAGAGAGAGAGAGAGAGAGAGAGAGAGAGAGAGAGAGAGAGAGAGAGAGAGAGAGAGAGAGAGAGAGAGAGAGAGAGAGAGAGAGAGAAATGAAAGGCAGGAAGATAAAATAATCCTTTCCTGAGATAAGAGCAGCCACCAAGACAGGAGCTTCAAAAAGCGGGAGACGCTCTCGTGGGAGCGTCGGTGCCGTAAACCTGTTTTTTCCACATCTTCAGAGGGAAATATTTCAGTCCCTGATCCAAACACACGCGCACCGCGCCGGGCTCTCAGCACCCAACCACTCGGCAGGTGTCCGAGGCCGCGGCGCATCCCGGGGTGAAACTCTGCACACTTCCAAGCAACGCGCCGTTCTTTGAACTGCCTGAACTCACGCCGCGCCGGCCGATGGTGATCTGCACATTAGGTGCAAATGTTGAATGGCTAATGAAGAGAATGGGATTTGGGATGGGGGGTTGGTTTGGGAGGGGTGAGAGGGGGGATCACAGCCTGCCACTCCCACCACAGGGGTAGACTAGTGATCTCTCATATCAGCTCCAAACCAGCTCCTCTCCCACCAACAACGGCACACAGAGGCGTAGATGCAGGTATTTCTAGCTGAGCCTATTTTGTGCCAATGGACCTTTCAGTAAGCCCCACCCTCTCCCCAGTGTCCACCCAAGGCCACTGGAAAGGACACTTTCCAGCTGGGCTCATTCACTCCAAGATAAATATCATGGACATTACACAATAAATACTGGTTCATTTTTTGGAACCAGACCTTCAAAATCTCTTTCAAATCCATCAACATCCAATAAGGCATGCCCTATGCAGTGGAAAAATGTGTGTGTAACATTCACTTCTATAGGATGTTTTATCATATAGAACAGCTATTGGTGGAGAGGTTTGTCTATCACATGCTATGCTTAGCTGTGATTGAACCAGGTCTATTGGTCTATTGGTCCAGGTCTATTGTGTCCCATTCCATCCTACATGGCAGAGAGAGAGAGAGGTGTGGGATGTTGGCCTTGACATCATGGACAGTAGTTCTGTCAGTTGTCTGTCCGTCCGTCCGTTCAGTGACCTGTGAAAGACCGGTCTGCCTCTGGTCCCCGCAGGGCCCGGGCACCGGGTTGGGGCCACTCGGCCCAGACGGAGGTTTATTTAGCTAAGCTCTGAGTCTCACACACACACTGAGGCCCGGGGACCCGCCATGGAATTCATTATGCCGCACAGCCTAGTGTTAACGGGGCCCACTGGTCCTTTTGAATAGTTTCGACGGGCTCTTTGAAAAAAGTCGCACTCTTACAAACTCCAGGGTTCAGCTAGGCCCGGGCGCAGAGGAGCGCGATCGTATTGCACCGGTCCGGGGCGTTATATAATCTGCCAGGCATGCATTCGCTGTGTGCTGCTGCTGTGTTTGACGTGAGGGTTTTTTAAGCCCACACAGGAAAAACAATGGCAGGGGCTAATACCCAAATATTTACCAGCACCTCTCCATGCGGGGAGAGGCCCTGAATGTTTGGGAATAACACAGCCAGTGGTTTGGCAGGGCGGGCCTGGCCCGCACGGCACGGCACGCCGGCTCTGGTTGCATAGAAGACTTCCTCTCTATAGACCTGTAACCTTTAGCCCACAGACACACAGAGAGACGGGAAACGTATGTGTAGTTAAAATACTCAATGTTGAGTTAACCTTTTTTACATCTTTATTCGATAGAGACAGTTGTAGTAGTGGTGGGAATTACAATTTCTTTCTTTATTTTCATTTTTCCACAGACTGACATGGCACACATAAGTTACACGTAGATAGACTGACATGACTAGACTTAACTACATAGATTATACAGACATACAGACTCATACTGTACATACATAGATGCTTTCATCTCATCCTCCTTAATACTTAAATATCATTTATATAAACTTCGAAATCATAAAATCATAAAAATATGCAAACATTTCTGCATATTCCTCCCCTAAATATTAAACTGAACCCTCGAAAAAAACGATCCCTGTCTCCATGGAGAACATGGGAATTACAGTTCATTTCAGCATTCAAATTATATTGTTTGTGTTCACTAGGAGAGTAGTTCACATGATTTGTTCATTGTTCATCGTTCAAAGTCAAAAGAAAGGCATCTTTCTATAGTCAGTAGAAATGTACGTTTTGCCAATGTTTTGCTAATTTGCCACTGGGCTGAATGAAAGAGAGTCGAGGAACTATGTCTCTGGAGGAAGATGGCCAAATTCGTTCTGAACACCTTAATCAAAACAAACAAATGTTCATAAACATGTAGGAAAGTGAGAAAATTTTCCAATAAGTCGGCAACCACTGACTCGGACTGAATCTGTGGTCAGTGGTGGAAAGTATCTAAGTACATTTACCAGCTCCATACATCCTTGTATTCCACTGTATATAATGGTTAAGCCTCATAACAGCTTTTGGCATTGATTAGGTTGCTATAGGCAACGCCTCACAACTTCCAGCTATGGGATCCTGAAGGCTGACCAGCGCTTCACATATTCTCTTCTGCATGTTCATGGCACAACACATTTTCATATGGGAATCTGTGGCCAAATATCTAAATTTGGTGGGGGGTTCCTCGACACGAAAAGGTTTGAAAACCACCTACCCGGGCCCTATAACATAAATTGGCACTGATTCTCATCACTATTATCATGGGCAAAGGCAGTTTCCTCCAGGCAAAAGTGGTCAACATGCCGTGGCCCCCGAGGGTCCAGATAGGGATGACATCACTGGCCTCTGTGAACCCTCCACCCTCCTCTCTCTCTCTCTCCACTTGCTCTTTTCTTCTACACCTCCACCCCCACCGCCCCAACCTCCACACAACCCCCACCTCCAGGCACATGCAGGCCTCTGGACAAAAGGCAGCAACACGGCAGGCAGAGACAGGGCTTCTGGCCAGCCTCTCTCCCTCTTTGGGAACACAGCTTCATTAGAGATGAATTGTCTTATTGTGAAGGGCCAACCGCCACCCCTCACTCTCTCTCGGGCAGTAGGAGGAGGGGGTGGGGTTGTTGTTAGGCAGGGGCCGATCTAGGCATGGGCATGGGGGGGCAATGCCCCCCTAAATGCCCTGACTGCCCCACCAAACATGATGGCATGCAAAACACCCCAAATTTCAAAGATATTTCAAGTGCTTATAATTAAAATGATTTGAAACACTATTACTGCTACTAACTAACAACCACTGGCACCACTAAACAACACCATTTTATCATTGAAAACAGAAAACTCTCTGAGTCAGACCTTTAGCTTTATGCATGCTGCGTGTGTGTTGCAATTTCAACAACAACTGATGTTAATATTGATCCTTATACTTGCCTAATTGGGGGCGCCTTATACTTGCCTATGCGCCACGGGCGATGAAGCCGCCCCCATACCATTTTCTCCGGCCCCCCCAATTGGGAAATGTTGCATCCGCTCCTGTTGGTAGGGGACCTACTGGACATCATGGATGTGGGGGCATCATGCGTGCAGCGACCGGGGCAACAGGGATCACTGCCCCCTACTGTCTCATCTCACGTGACGGATCACCAGATCACACTGACTGCACCCCTACAGCCCAAACCACTGGTCCTTCACTCTCATAAATAATGACCAGCTGTGCTAATGTGCTACTGAACACTGTGGTGCCATAGAGGACGGTTTAACCGCTAGTTTAGTTTTATTTAGCATTGTTGAGCATGCAGTAACTTAGTCCAGTGGTTTTCAACCAGGGGTCCGGTGACCACCAGTGGTCCCTGAGAGGCTTCCAGGTGGTCCCCAGCTAAATGATGGACAGTTGGTTGCCAAATGGACCCTTATAGATCTGTAACTCTTGAGATCGTAGGCCAAGTATACAGAATGTAGAAGATTAATGGTCATTTTGATGACAAAACAGACAAACCTACAGATCCAGACTGGAATTGTGGGCAAAAGAAATCTTTAGTTTTGGGGTCTGTGGGGCTAAAATGTCCTCAAATGGTGGGCAGCGGCTCAAATGCCGAATGAATAGTGGGCCCTGGTGTCAAAACGGTTGAAAACCTCTGCTTCACATGAAAAACTTGGGAGTTGCCCACCCTGCTATTCTCCCAGCCCACCCTAGTAGGGCTTGCTAAATCCACCCCTGATCAGTGACTGTCCTGAAATATCACTACTGTCATGCAGGTCTCAAATCAAAGATATGGGAAAATTAGGCCTATGTGGCTTTTATTAAAGCTGTTATTATAGCTCCACTTTTAAATTGAAAGTGCTTTATTCTGGCCAATGATGAATGATTTTTTTTGTTTGTTTATTTTTACCAGGGACCACCTGCAATAGCTCCGTGTCCACCAGGGGTCGGTCCATGGACCTCCGGTTGAGAACCCATGGTGTAGAGTGATTGGACAAGTGGAACTCCATTTTCGGGGCCTTAGATGTTGCATTTGTACAAGGTAAGAGTTACTTTGAGGCAGAAACTCTCATTTCACCCGATCCCACCACAAGAAAAACAATGTCATGCACTTACTGTAGAGCGGTTGTTTTCTACCATTTTGATACCAGTATTTCAGCCACAGACCACCATTTGATGACATTTTCACCCCACAGACCCAAAACTAAAGATTTATTTTGTTTTTGTCCACAATACCAGGCTGGATTACAGAAACAAAAAAGGAAAACACCATCAAAAATTACCATTAGGCTTTTACAGTCTCTAGTTGTGTAGATTTGGGCTAATTCAGATGATGAATATTTTAACTCTTGAAGTGTAACATGAAAATGGTCCATTTGGTTTCATTTTACACTCAAAGAATTTGTTCTAAATATAGTGTTTGTTTTGATTATAGTGTAAGTTATGTAATTGCGATTATTAACATACTCATCAACATACGTTAATATATGTCCATGTCTACTGGACGTATATAGACACATGTCCATCATGGTGTAATTTATCGCAATTACAGATATTTTAATCATGCATTCCTCAGGCCAGGTATAGTTCATGTAAAGATTGAGTGCATGACCGATCGCTGATTGTTGTTTGATTGCTGCTGCAATTCATTTTCCTTGTGAGTCAAGTGAAGTTTGCCTGATTGGGAAGAGAGCAGAAAAAACACATCAGGCAAACTGACTCCCAGTGAAAATGAATTGGAGCAGCAATCATACAGCAATCATCTGTCAGTATGATCTGGCAGGGCTAACTGTCAGAGAGATCTCTAATTTGTTTTGAAAGTTAAATTTTATTGTGTTTGTGGCATTGTGACTTTCTTTCACACTAGAACAATGGGGTGATCAGTAGGCTAATAAAGGGCATTGTTGTGTCAAAATAGTCCAGCTGCATATATGGACATTTAGGGGTAACCTTTGGGGGATACTCAGGTGTGATCATTTGGTGAATAAAGGACAAGGTCTTGCCATAGGTGGCGATCTACAGTATGTGATCTAGATTTGGCCACTGACTGTCCCTGGTTGTGGGCCCTGCCCCAGCTTCTAGACAACATACTACAGCCTTGACCCTGGGCACTGCGCTCTCTGTTGTGGTGTGGAATGTTGAGGCGAACGGTTCTCATTTCCGTGGATTGCAGACCTACACACATATGTAAACACAGAGGTGTGGTCCGTGGTGCATTTATAGATAGATGTTTTTTGAAGGTTAGGGTTGAGTCTAACCCGACCCCGGAGGTACTTGAACTCTGACACGAGTTCCTCGCCACCCAGAGTCTCCTCGCCACCCAGAAGTGCATTGGATCAACCCCCCACAGGGGTTCTGAAACTGTTGTGCGTGTAGGCTACCCCCTGTGGGGCAAAACACTCCCTAGGAGGTGCATGTGTGACATCAAAAGGGTATATTGGTGGTTTTATGGTGTTATTTAGTACAAACAAAAATGACTTGCTGCACAGCTCTACAGGTTCCATTCTCATTCAGGAATATAAAAATATTTGACCTTATGGTGGGGCCATCTGGGGAAAAAACAAAACCAAATCCGTAGAGGTCATCCTCTAGGAGGCTTAAAGGTGTACTGCAAATTCCACGGCAACTGTAATTTTTAAAGTGTTGAACTGAAGGATATGTAGACTAAAGGGGAGTCTGTGTTTGCTGTGCTAATACTTTGCAGAATATGAGTCTGATATGTCAAACTCAAGGCCCAGGAGCCAAATCAGTCCTGTGTATGAATTATCTTCGCCCTGCAGGATGATATTTGCTCACTATTTGAACTGGCCCTCTGGTATATTGCACACACCATGAATGCAACTAATTGTTTTACTTTCTCAGCTTGATTGATTTACTTTCTGATTTTACTACGAAAGTAGTGCTTAGTGAGGATCATAGAACAGCAAACTGAGATTTAATAATGCAATCAGTTTTGAATGCATGCAGTTTCATCTTTGCATTCATCTTTCTATTAAGGGACAACTACTTTTGCTTTACTACCGCTGTTTTCCTGGTACGTCCTCGTTAACCCGATGCCCTGTGTGTTGAAACACAGTCCGACGGGTCGACTTGTACTACCTCAATTCCGTTGAAGTTGGGACGTTGTGGAAAAATGTCAATAAGACCAGAATGCATTGATTTGCAAATCATTTTCAACCTTTATTCAGTTGAATACACCACAAAGACAATATATTCAATGTTCAAACTGATAAACTTTGTTTGTTGAAATTATACAATCTTTTGTAAATTGATTCCTGCAACACATACCAAAAAAGTTGGGACGGGGGCAACAAAAGACTGAGAAAGGTCATGAATGCACAAATAATGCCAGTTTGGAACATTCCACAGGTAAACAGGTTAATTTTAAACACTTTAATATTGTGATTGGGTATAACAGGACCATCCCAGTCATTCACAATCAAAGATGGGGCGAGGTTCACCACTTTGTGAACAATTCTATGAGAAAATCATCCAACGGTTTAAAAACAATGTTTCTCAACATTCAATTGGAAGGAATTTGGTGATTTCATCATTTACAGTCCATAATATAATCCAAAACGTTCAAAGAATCTGAAGAACTTGCTATACTAAAGCGACAAGGCTGAAAACCAACACCGAATACTTGTGACCTTTGATCCCTCAGGTGGCTCTGCATTAAAAACTGACATCATTGGATATTACTGTGTGGACTCAGGAACACTCAGAAAACCATTGTCAGTTTACATAATTTGTCGCTACACCTGCAAGTTAAAACTCTACCATGCAAAGCAAAGCCATACATCAGAAAGGTTCGTCTGAAAAACAACCAGAAAAAACAGCCAGAAATACCTTTTCTGGATCCAATATCATTTGAAATGATTACACAAAGTGGAAAAGTGTGCTGTGGTCTGATGAGTCCACATTTCAACTTTTTGGGGGGAAATTATGGATGATATGTCCTCCGGGCAAAAAAGTAAAGAGACTGCTACCAGCGCAAAGTTCACAAGCCAGCATCTGTGATGGTATCGGGGTGTGTTAGTGGCCATGGCATGGGTCACTTACACATCTGCGACAGCCACCATCAATGCTGAAAGGCATGTCCAGGTTTTGGAGCCAGTTCGGAACACATTCTGGCATCCAAGCAACATCTTTTTCAGTGACGTCCCTGATTATTTCACCAAGACAATGCCAAGCCGCACATTCTGCACATGTTACAACAGCGAGACTTCATAGTAAAAGAGTGCGGCTACCAAACTGACCTGCCTGCAGTCCAGACTGTCACCAATTGAAAGTGTATGGCACATTATGAAGCAAAATCTATGACATTCGAGACGCCAAAATATTGAAAATATTGAACATATAAGAATGGTAAAGAATCAAGCAATAATGGTAAAGAATTCCGCCTACAAACCTTCAAAAATTAGTGTCCTCAGTTATTGAGTGTTAGAAGGAAAGGTTAAGCAGTGGTAAACATACCCCTGTTCCAACTTTTTTTTGAAGGCGTCCCAACTTTTTTGGTACGTGTTGCAGGGATAAATTTACAAAAGATTGTATAATTTCAAAAAACAATAAAATCAGTTTGAACATTAAATATATTGTTTTTGTGGTGTATTCAACTGAATATTGGTTGAAAACAATTTGCAAATCAATGCATTCTGGTTTTATTGACATTTTTCACAACGTCCCAACTTCAACGGAATTGACTCACTATTTGTTCTATTTTGGCCCGCCGTGTATTTGAGTTTGACATCCCTGCTGTGAACAATGATGTCATATGACCTCTGTGCACATAACCCAGGGGATGATGGAAGTTAGTCATATATGGCATCATCGTTTACAACCAAGGAATCTCAAAAATACATACCGGTATATCAGAGTCTTTAATGGAAATGCCATGAGTGAGGCAGTGTTGCCAACTGCCAAAATCCAAAATGCACTAGTAGTACGGTACTTCCAAAATGCACTGGAATGTGCTAGAGCAGTGGTTTTCAACCATTTTCATACCAGGGCCCACTATTTATTCCGCATTTTAGCCACAAGGGCCACTATTTGATGTTGAGTTTAGTTAATTTAGGAGCAATAACTGGCAAAATGTTGGTCAACATAGCATTTTTTCTACCTTTTCTAAATGTGCAGATTTTTGAAAATTAGGTAATACAGAATATGTTTAAATATAATTTAACTCATGAGAGCGTAAAGTGAAACTAAACAGACCCATTTTACGATCAAAAGGTTACAGATCTATAAGGGTCCATTTGGTTACCAATGGTCCTTTCTAGGAAGGATTGAGGACCCTGTCATAGGAGGAAAAATGGTGAAAAACGAATCTCTGGTGCCTGTCAACCAATTTCGCCCCAACTCACCAGCCAAAAAGCACTAGATTTCCCGCCAGGAGTTTTTCACTAATCTTGGCGCTTGAGGGGTCTGGAAAAAAGCTAAATATTGCGACAAATGCACCACGTTGGCAACACTGGAGTGAGAGCCAGGATGGCATCATCATACATTGGCTATTTGTGGAACAAAAACTGACCTTGGAGTTTTATTATGTGAACAAGAGGACATGTTTTTTTTACTTCTTCTTTCTTTTTTACACAATGTCTCTGAGTCCCAGCCAAAGGCCTGCGTGCTGTACTGTGCTGTACTGAGCTGTACATGTGCGTGTGAAGCAAGTCAAGCCCTCTGGCATTGTGTGAAGTGAGGCCTTGGGAGGGCCAGAGCCACGGAGGTGGACATCTGTGGAACATGTTGGGGAAAGTGACCGTTTGATCACAGCTCCCAGAGGAAGCAGAGGTTTCCTCACTGAGCGGACATGAGTCCAAGTCATGCACTTGTCGACCGCATAAACTTTTAACACCTGCACGCTGCTCACACATGTCGCCTTAATGCACCCAGGGGGCTCTCAGGAAGCATGAGTTGACTGTAGATACATAGGGGGTAATATTAACGATAGGCTAGGAGCATTTGAATATTATGATTAATGTCTCCTCCAGGCCGAAAGGATGGAGGGGGTTTGTCTGTCGTGTGTGTGTGTGTGTGTGTGTGTGTGTGTGTGTGTGTGTGTGTGTGTGTGTGTGTGTGTGTGTGTGTGTGTGTGTGTGTGTGTGTGTGTGTGTGTGTGTGTGTGTGTGTGTGTGTGTGTGTGTGTGTGTGTGTGTGTGTGTGTGTGTGTGTGTGTGTGCGCGCGCGCGCGTGCGTGCGTTTAACATTCTCAAATCTAAAGTTTTCAGGAGTGGTTTTCAACCTTTTTCATACCAGAGCCCACTATTTATTCAGAATTTGAGCCACGGACCACCACGGACATTTTCGCCCCACAGACCCCAAAGCTAAAGATTTCTTTTGCTTTTGTCCACAATACCAGGCTGGATTTTGGAAACAAAACATTCAAATATACATATCAAAATTACCATTAATCTTAGGCTGATTCCAGGTGATGAATATTTTAACTCTAAAACAAACATGAAATCAAATAGTACATTTGGTTTCATTTTTACATGTGCTGCTATACCAACTTTCCATGGAACCCTCAAGGATCCCTGGTGGTCCCCAGACCACTGGTTGAAAACCACTGCTCTATGAGCATCGTGTTGTTACAGTGTGGATACATCAGAGTGTTAGCTGGCCCAGCGACTGTGAGTTCGCTTCCAGAAACAGAGCCATAAAAGGACTCATTCGGCTTTAATATTTGTTCATTGTAACATACTAACGTTTATTTTATTTTGTTTTATAGAGGTGGAAGCTAGCCAGTAAAGAATTAGCGTTGCTTTTATTGTTTTTGTTCTGAAATGCCCTCAACTTGCTTTCTCACTCAGCAAACCGCGGGGCAACAATTGTGTGGGGATGGATGGCTGTGAGCCAGCTGAGAAATGTTTTATTGTTGTGGAAATTTTATTTTTAAGTGTTTGGCTTTACGACGCTGCTTGAGGCATGCCTTCTTCTGCTGACAGCACTTGTTGTTTTTTGCCTGACTTAAACTATGCTTAATAAGGTTTTCTTTGAGTAAGCGTAAACAAAGAACCATGTCAAACCTTGCTGTTTTGTATGAAAGCACTTTGGAAATCAGGGAGGACAGTGTTTAATACTGTATAGTATACTTTGAAGTATGTGAAGAAATGCATGTGTACTAACTAGAGGGACACACACAAATAATCCATTCAAATAATTACGATTAAGAGTTACAAAAAATAGTACACCTCATAAATTCAACTTTGTAGCCTATATGCAAGAGATAAAACAAGTACCCAGTAATAATGTTGTCCTACAAATGAATTCCTTATGAAACTCTAGAGTAGCAACTTTTTGTTTCAAATCATTTTAAATAAGCACTATAATTTGTAATTTCGTGGGTTGTTTTGCATGCCATCAAGTTTGGTGGGGCTGTCTGGGCATTTAGGGGGGCATTGCCCCCATGCCCAATTGCTCATGCCTAGATGTTTGTGAGAATAAGATTTCATAGTATCAAGAGTGTGTATATTAAATGTAGAAGGCATGGGGGCATGTTAAAGGCGTCATTTACTTGTCCAGTTCGAAACATATTTTGAGGCATTTTTTTGGCCTACAGCTGATTTGGTCTGGCTTTAGCCAGTCTATGACGCTGTAGTATGATCAAATAGTCTAGTGTTAACATATGAATTATAAATATTGGAGATTTATGCCCAGACAGCAACAATATGCTATAGCTAGTTGGTCAGGTCAACTCAGCTCAATTCCCAACTAAATGTGCTGTAAGTTCCAACAAATGGAAGTTGCACAACGTTAAGCATCATTCATCACATATGCATGCAACCTCCTATGATAAACAAAGGGAATTGTGTGTGTGTGTGTGTGTGCGTGTGTGCGTGTGTGCGTGTGTGCGTGTGTGCGTGTGTGCGTGTGTGCGTGCGTGCGCGTGTGCATGCGTGTGTGTCAAAAACACAACCCAGTTCTCCATTCCCTTCAGAATCCTATCCCAGACTGCAAGGCAATACGCCAGATAAAGCTAGCTACTATTGGAAAAGGAATGGGGAGTATTATATCATCCCCAAGGGAAGGGAAATATTTACTTCTCCATTCATCCAGCAGATGGCTTTTGATGAGTGCATTTGGGAGCTGCTGTTAATTGGAGGTTATGTGTGTTGGTCAGGGACACTTGAACACATACATGGATGAGCCAAGAGTTTGGACCAGGGCCTGCTGGTTACCAGACAGATGGCCTATATCTACCCAATACTCCTAGACATCACAACTGTAAAGGTTAGTGGTCATTTTGTGGTATTGTAGGACAGTGGTTTTCAACCTTTTTGATTCCAGGGCTTACTGTTTATTCAGCATTTAGGCCACGGTCCACTATTTGAGGACATTTTAGCCCCACAGATGGCAAAACTAAAGATTTATTTTGTTTTTGTCCCTATTCCAGGCTGGATTTGGGAAACAAAACAGGCAAACATACAGATCAAAATGACCATTAATCTTCTACATTCTCTCGTTGTGTAGACTTGAGCTAATTCAGATGGTGAATATTTTAACTCTTGAGAGTGTATGCTCTCAAAGAGTTACATCTGGTTAACCAACTTTCCATCATTTAGCCTAAGGACCACCTGGAATCTTCTCAGGGACCACTGGTGGGACCACCTGTTGAAAACCCCTGCTTTCAGTGGCATGGTGGGGAAGGCATTTTAACAGGTCTGTAGGTTGCAAACTTGGGGAGAGAAGTCCAAAGTCTTAGGAGGAGATTAGCATCATCCTGACTTAACCTTCAGAGCTAGAACATTCTAACAATTTGGCACAACTCAGTAGGGACGGATGATCCTTTTGATATAATGATTACGCTGCATATCTGGATAATTGCAAATGTTTGTTTGGAATAGTAGCCTACTCTCTTCTGTTGTGACTACTACTTCTATGCAAATGTAAGTAGATGTAGTAATATGTATGTAAGAGCTTTATCCTCACTGCAGATTCCATTCATTCATTCATTCCTTCATTTGACAGAAATCCTGATTATGAACTGGAGGGAATTTCATTGGAAAAATACGCTTCACATGCTACTTGTATGTAAGCAAGTAGCCTTGTGAACCGACAGTTTGAGAGCCGTATGGCTCAGAGGGCAGTGAGTGAGCCTATCTCCTAGCTGTTTCTGTAGCCTGAGGGTGCACGCACAGCCGTGATGTACAATACGAGTACACCTCTGGACAGGCAATCTAAGGTTTAACCTCAAACAAATTGCAACAGAAACTCTTTCAACTTTTTCTGTTTCCTTAATATGTTAGGAATAACATATCAAAAGTCCTAAGAAATCCAAGTAGGGGAACATAGTGAAAAATGCTGAAATAGATGATGTCACAATTTCCGATTTTCGTCTATTTAAAAATTAGATTTATGTATGTTTTCTTAGCTTGTGTCTAAAGAAAATGTTCAATACTTTGCAGAATTACATATAGAAACTATGTCTGATTCTGTGAAATGATTGTTCAAGAGTTTTTTTCATTTATTGCAAAAGGAAAATCTTAATATTAATGCATTTTGTGAGCTAATATGGGACAGATTTCGTATAGATTATAAAATCAGAAAAATGGTTGCAATAGGGCAAAACAAGTTGCAACAGAAACCCTTTAACTTGTTTTTGTTTCCTTAATATGTTAGGAATAACATATCAAAAGTCCTAAGAAATCCAAGTTGGGGAACATAGTGAAAAATGCTGAAATAGATGATGTCACAATTTCCGATTTTTGCCCCTGGTGAAAAATAGAATTATGGAGGTTTTCTTAGCTTGTGTCTAAAGAAAAGGTTTAATACTACAGAATTACATAGAAAATGTGTGTGATGCACTAAAATGATTGTCCAAGAGTTTCATTTCATTTTTTGAAAAAGGAAATTCTTAATATTAATGCATTTTGTGAGCTAAAAATGGAGAAATTTCACATATAGCAGAAAATCTGAAAAATGGTTGCAATTGGGCCAAACAAGTTGCAACATAAATCCTTTAACTTGTTTTTGTTTCCTTAATATGTTAGAAATAACACATCAAAAGTCCTAAGAAATCCAAGTAGGGAACATAGTAAAAATGCTGAAATAGATGAGCTCAGAAATCCCCATTGATGTGAAATGAAAATGTTTAATACTGCAGAATTACAGAATTGCAGAATTACATAGCAACTGTGTCTGATGTAGTAAATTGATTGTCCAGGAGTTCATTTATTTATTTATTTTATTTTGGCAAAGGGAAATTCTTAATATTAATGCATTTTGCGAGAGGAAAAAGGGACAAATTTCACAGACAAGAAATAATCAGAAAATGTTGCAATAAAAGATAATACTATAAACATAACTTTAACCTCACAAAACATAAATATATAATATATAAACTATTCAACATCTTTATCATCATCACTTTGAACCAGACTTGTGTTTGTGTAACACAAGTCTGGTTCGAAACGGGGTCTCCACCGTGAAAGTCCAACATCTTAACCACTAGACCAAAAGGGACATCCCCTTGGTACGGGGGCAGATACTAGACTTTGGAGGTCATCACGACAGAGGCTGTAGCCACCAGCTACACTCACCTCCCTATTGACCTCCTTCCACAGGGAAACGCGATCCGGGTCACGGGACCACTGTAACACCCGGGATTCGAACTCAGGTCTCCACCGTGAAAGTCCAACATCTTAACCACTAGACCAAAGGGACATCCCCTTGGTCCGGGGGCAGATACTAGACTTTGGAAGCCATCACGACAGAGGCTGTAGCCACCTTCTACACTTGCACACCCTGTGTCTTTGCAGTTTACACATGCAAGAAGCATTGTCTGCTCTGTTGCAAGTGCACCTCAGACTGCTGCAGTTGGTCTTGCAGGTGCATCTGAAGACCCATAGCAGTTCCTGAGCTGGAGGTATGTCTGTCTGGACAGGATAATCACCCCATCATTATCCCCATTCTTGCGGCAAGAGCACTCATGCAGTTCCCTTCCACTGCTGTACTTGATAATGTGGTACTTTGCTGCTGTGGCTGGAGATGGCAGACTCTCTGGCTTTACAAGAGATGCTTCTTGCAAGTGCACTTCAGGCTGCTGCGGTCGGTCTTGCAGGGAGACCCCTCTCATAGCAGTTCCTGAACTGGAGGTATGTCTGTCTGGACGGGATAAGTGTAGCAGGCGGCTGCACTGATGGCGTGATGGCCTCTAAAGTTTAGTATCTGCCCCTGGACCAATGGATGTCCCTTTGGTCTGGGAGCAGAATAAAGAAATTTGGTCCCTTTGGCGTGAAAGTCCAACACTTAACCACTGTTAAGTGTTGGACTTTCAGGCGGGAGACCCGAGTTCGAATCCCGGGCGTTACATAAGCACCCATCACTCTCTTCCCATCCCCATTCTTGCGGGAAGTCTGAGGAGGGTCTTGACTCATTAAGCATTAAGATACAAGCATTTTTGTAAGAAGGTGGCATCTTTTGTGGAGCCAGAGAGTCTGCTACCTTCAGCCACAGCAGCAAAGTACCACAGTCTCTGTGTCTACTACCAAATACAGCAGTGGAAGGGAACTGCATGAGTGCTCTTGCTGCAACAACTGGGATGGGAAGAGAATGATGGGGTTCTTATCCCTGTCCAGACAGACATACCTCCAGCTCAGGAACTGCTATGGGTCTTCAGATGCACCTGCAAGATCAACTGCAGCAGCCTGACGTGCACTTGCAAGAAGCATTGACTGCTCTGTTGCATGTGTAAACTGCAAAGACACAGGGTGCGCACACACAAGTCTGGAAGTGATGATGATAATTTTACAATATACAATGTAAACACTAAAAACTGTAATACATTAGGCGCGATGATGAAGGTGTTGAATCATTTATATATTATGACAGCATTGCTTTTGTAACTTTTACGTTTTGTGATGTTAAATTTATGTTTATAGTATTATCTTTTATTGCAACATTTTCTGACTATATTTCTTGTCATTGAAATTTAGTGTTGTAGTTCTCGAGACATTGTCTCGTCTCGAGGTCGATCTCGAGGCCGTTTTTCGTCATTTTCGTCTTGTCTCGTTCTCGCTAATCAATTGTCTTGATCTTGCCTCGACCTTGCAGCTCTCCACTTCATTTGTCTCGTGGTCTCGTCTTGGTCTCGAATAATTTTGTCTCAATCTCGTCCCGACCTCGGAGTCTATGTCTCGGGTCTCCTTCGCCAACGAGACCTCCCGAGACGAGACAACGCGAAGCAAAAGTTAATTGTGTGGAGCGAGGACGGCCGCATTCATAAAGACAGCTGCTGCGCAGAGCTCAGAGCCTTAGAGTATAGACAGAGTTACGACATCTCCGTTCACCCCCATGGAAAGGTTTAATTGCGGCTGCCCTCGTTGAAAACAATGTATTTGCAACTTCAAAGTGCTCTGTTTTCTGTCCCACTCAATGTCGCAACTCTTCTAGATGGCTCTAGAGAAGCCTACGTGTTGCTGCTGCTCACTGACAGAACACAGAACACAACTACAGAGAGAATATAGGCATGGATGAGACAATGAGGCAAACGTCTGTTCCAGGGGGTTTCAACCTTTCTGATACCAGGGACCACTATTTAGGCTATTCAGTATTTGAGCCACGGACCACCATTTGAGGTCATTTTAGCCCCACAGACCCCAAAACTAAATATTTCTTTTGCTTTTGTCCATCTTCTAGTTGTGTAGACTTGAGCCAAAATCTAGTGATATTCATCTTCAGTCCATCAAAAAAAGAGTTTACGGGGGATAGGCCTATAAAAAGGTGATGCTCGAAGAAAAGGCTATCGTTCATTTAACTTTGAATGAGCATTGAGCAAAAAGAAATCAAATGGTCCAAACGTCCACCCTATTCGCCTATTGTGTTATTATTAATATGTTCTACTAATATTACTTAGTTACTTTTGTCATACTGCTGCGTTCAACAGTATTACGTTGGTGAAGGGAGATGAGCTAATGTCACTTTAGTTTGATCGGAAAAAAGATGAGCAGCGGATTTTTATTAGGCAGACGTACAAAGACATCTTTGTCAAAGCTGCGACATTGAGGCGTCAGAAACTGAGCGCTCGAAAGCTGTTTGTGCAGCTTGTTGTCCCTATTTACTGTCCCGATCCTCAATAGAAGTCTAGCCTATGTAGAAGAGCCGCGCTTGGACTGGCCACTTAAAGAGAACGGAGTTGGCGCTAATGCTGTGCGTTGCTCTTACCTCTCCGGTGAAACTCCGTGATTCTTTGTTGAGATTTGAATCGAAAAACTCTCAGGCCATGCTCACCCGATTGCAATAATTCCAACTGTGGTCCAAGTATATCCAAGGATATTTTCATTTGCTATATAAGTTATGCGTTTATAATATGCTTTTATCACAGAATAGCTGGGCTAAATGTCCACACTCGATGCGCGCTGTCTGTCAGGGGATTTCCGATACACAGCTGTTCTAATTAAGTCTGTTTGCACAGTAGGCTATCATCAATTAAGCCACTGGAGCTATAGGCCTAAGCCCTCATATACTCAATATTAAATCAAAAAGATCATATGCTTATGTATGTTTATCATACATTTTAATGTTGCATTAAAACATAGTTGACAGACAGAACTGTAACCAAATAACAATCCTACTGACTGAAATAACAGCCTACTGCAACTATGTAATCTATGGTAGGCTAGGTTAATCGTGTGTGGCAAATAAAAGGTAAATCCTCAACTAGTTTAATTTCGAGGTCCCCTGTGACCATGGCATTCCTCTATCTGTGAGACCCCAAAATATTAATTTAAATCAAAGCGTATAGGCTACTGTACAAATTGCCTGGTCCATTTGATTCCATTTGTACACTAGGATTTGCAGACCTACATGGGCCTATATAAGAGTCCATTTCATCTCAAAGTGGGATCCAGGAGGATTTGGAACCACACTGCTAACATATAGTTGGTTCATTTTGTAAATGTATTATAATGGTTAAGCTTACTAATTATAGGCTACTGTAGCCTATACCTACTGATATTGTAATAATGATGTTAAATGTGCATTAACACTAAAGTTGTATGGGAGAAGGTTATGTGCAATTGAATTATCATAAGCAATTGTTTCAGTCATTAAAGTAGCACATTACAATAGAATAATAGTGGGTCATTATAAGGGAGAGTAGGTTCATTGTTCTTGTCTGTAAGGTGATGGTTCATTATGCCTACTCATTCATTTTTGTTTTGTCTAGTTTTACCATTGAGGTGTAATTAGTTGCTAATTCAGTTAAAAACATCGTGGCCTAGCCTACAAAGTTAGATTGTCTTCTGTACAAATAAGAGAAAAAAGATGTCTTGGTTTTGGTCTTGGTCTCGACCTCTCTAGGTCTTGGCCTCGGCCTTGACCGCTCTAGGTCTTGGTCTTGTCTTGGTCTCGACCCCTCTAGGTCTTGGTCTTGTCTTGGTCTCGACCCTCTAGGTGCTAGTCTCGTCTCGATCTCGTCTCGATCAAGTCTGTGGGTGTCTTGGTCTCGTCTTGGTCTCGACCCTCTAGGTGCTAGTCTCGTCTCGATCTCGTCTCGATCAAGTCCGTGGGTGTCTTGGTCTTGTCTTGGTCTCGGTTTAGGTGGTCTCGACTACAACACTAGTGAAATTTGCCCCTTTTTCCTCTCGCAAAATGCATTAATATTAAGAATTTCCTTTTGCCAAAATAAAAAATAATAAAAAATAAACTCTTGGACAATCATTTTACTGCATCAGACAAAGTTTCTATGTAATTCTGCAAATTATTAAACCTTTTCACTGGACACAAGCTAAGAAGACCTCCATAAATCTGTTTTAACATGGGCAAAAATCGGAAATTGTGACATCATCTATTTCAGCATTTTTTACTATGTTTCCCTACTTGGATTTCTTAGGACTTTTGATATGTTATTCCTAACATATTAAGGAAACAAAAACAAGTTAAAGGGTTTCTGTTGCAACTTGTTTTGCCCTATTGCAACCATTTTTTTTTTTTTTTTATAATCTATACGAAATTTGTCCCTTATTAGCTCACAAAATGCATTAATATTAAGATTTTCCTTTTGCAATAAATGAAAAAAACTCTTAAACAATCATTTCACTGAATCAGACATAGTTTCTATGTAATTCTGCAAAGTATTGAACATTTTCTTTAGACACAAGCTAAGAAAACATACATAAATCTAATTTTTAGATAAGCGAAAATCGGAAATTGTGACATCATCTATTTTAGCATTTTTCACTATGTTCCCCTACTTGGATTTCTTAGGACTTTTGATATGTTATTCCTAACATATTAAGGAAACAAAAATAGGTGGAAGAGTTTCTGTTGCAATTTGTTTGAGGTTACCCCCCTTTTTTACAATACGAGTACACCTCTGGACACAACACTAGTATGTCACAGGGACTTGGCCCCAGTCCAACCCTTGATGCTGAGTACAGGGAGACATAAGGGTCACAATTTTTTATAGTCTTTGGCATAACCTGGACTGGGGATCGAACACTGACCCCAATCACACTATAAGACCACTGAGCTGTTTGGCACTGCTGTTAATCGTGTGTGCGCATTTTAACAAGTAACAAGTCTATTGCACTTTTTTCCAACAGTGTATTTAGTTCTAACTAAACACAGCTGACTAATGTCATATTTTGTGGCCTACATCACTTAGTAGTGAATGGAACAAGTAACATACGTAACTATTTACGTTTGATACTCAGCAATACAGTAGTGTTAAAGGAGTAATGGTTGAATGACACAAATGACTGACTAGTGGGTCTCAGACCTTTACATGTCAAGGTCCCCCCAAAATTATGACGCTATTAACATGTTTTGTTGTGGACACCTGGTGGTCCCCGAAGCAATGCCATGAAAATGTCAGGACATAAAATACTACAGTCTTCACTTGTGGAACGTGACTGGGAGAGTGCAGAGACAGAGGAACAGAGAGGAAAATGGGAATTTGGGTCACAGAAAATAAGGAAAAATCTTCTAAAAAGATCTTCTAAAAGAGCTGTGATTGAAGGGGCATGTCTTTTATACCCCTTTAGTGGAAGAAACAAAAGGGAAGCTAGTCGGAAAAACTGTAGAAAGAAACATGTACAGTAATAATAATAATAATAATAATAATAATAATAATATTAATAACATATAATCTTCATTATAAAGCACACTCTAAAGCAATTGTGTAATTCTATATAACTGGCAGTCACCTGTAGTCTAGTTCTGCAGCAGCCATATTGGACAGATCTTACCAATCATATACAAACTTTGTTCCATCTTGTGAAGCACAGTGGGACTCTCAAACATTTTAATTTCAAGATTGCTCATGACTCATTCCCATTGCCCCCCTCCATCCAAACGTTGGTGGCCGATTTCCCACGTCCATGTAGAAACTATTCACAAATAGAAGGAGTGAGTGAATTTAATGACAACAACATGTCTGCCATGCTGCCTCCCCTTCAGTTCAGTGCCTCACATGGTGGGAGGAAGACAGTGAAATGGTGGAATCCAGGACAGCGTTCCTGGTCTGGCCTGGCTGCTGTCCATGTGAGCGACATCTTGCACGTACTGCTGGAGCGATGGAACGTGTTGTGTGTGTATGAACCCATGATGTCATGTGGCGGCCAAGTCAATGTATGGACTTTTTTATGCTTGCCTTCTGCTAGCTATAGTTGAACTCCTTTGGTGCCCTAGAGGCACCTGAAAGTACTACCGTGTGTGTGACAGTCCCTCATTTCCAAGACTTTTCAAGCGTCCCCCAAATTGAGACTCTTTCTCACATTATTCGGCAGGCAATGGGGTTGAAGGGCTTTGAACCGGTCCAAAGAACGAAAACCGAAACGAACAGAATTCTAGGGGATTTTTCAAGGAACGGAAACGAAAACGGAAACGGAATGGTCTTCAACTGTTCTGAAATCCACAAAACCGGTTAATAACCGTTTTTTTTTTTTTTTCGTTCTCAATCAATGATAAATAAAGGTGCTCGCAACTATCTAAGTTGCGTTTTTTTTTTTCTATTTTTCTAATTATATGCGGCTACGACCAGCTTTTTCCGAATCTCCTCCTGCTCGTCCTCAAAAATTCCACACATCTGGAACCCGCTCCTTTTCTTTTCTGAGGCAGAGCCATTCAGCAAAAAGCCTAAACGAGAATGCGCTCTGAGTAACTTTTCCATGCGTCCCGTGCGTAATGCGAAACCAAGACAAGACGGTCTTTATAACATGGCGGGTGGTGGTGGGTTACGTTTGGAGATAAAGTTTGCGCGATGGTGATATTTCTGACACTGTGCAGCTGGCTTCAGCAGCCTCTCAGTTAGGACGCGCTGAGGTGCTTCTCGCTGAGATGCGCAGATTAAAAGGGAGAGCCCAGCTGCAGTCAGATGTTAATTAAGGCTGAACTCCGATACAGTTGTAAAGGAATTAAGAATGATTTCTGTCTGTGATAATAACCAATATAGTTGATTACTGTACACAGGCGTCGCACACATAGAGCAAGAATATATGGGAAAACAAAGGCAAATGTTTAATTTTTCCCCTTTCCTCCTTTTCAAATGATGATCAAATCGATCATGATGGCTGGGGGAAAATAACAACTTTTCGACCCAACTTATGCAAGTCGATATATGATTTTTCGTTAATGCCCTACTCTGTGGTGAGTCCATCATCAAAAGAGACATGCGTAATCGCCATATAGCCATGCATGTGCGCTGCGGGTGCCGTCGTGATGCAGACAGACATACAGTGCAATAGCCATACTGACATCCATAAAATAAAACTAAAGGCTTAAATACAAATAGTTATTCGACCAAAGTTTAATGAACGCTCAGTGGCTGCTGCAGCGCACGCACTCTGCTCCTGTGGCAGGGTAATAATAATAATGTGAATGAAAATCAATAGTCCAGCATGCCCCGAGAGCCACGTGCGCTTGATGTTTGTAAACAACTTCACATGTATCCGCAAAACATTACCGGAACGATAAGAACGAACGTTATATTTCGTTCCGAACCGGTTCGGTTTGGTGCTGGAACGATTGCCAGAACGAAAACGTTAAATATAGATCTACCCGAACCGGTTTTGAACCGTTCCTGAAAAATAATTTCGTTTCCAAGCCCTGGTTGAAAATGCCCTTAATAGTTTGTAGTTATCTAATAGTTGGCTTTTTGTTGTCTCTTTTCCTGCTATAGATGTATTTTTAAAATAATCTGAGAAGTATTACCCCCATGGTGCCACTATATTTCCACATTCACTCCAGAGGGGCCACATTGCATAGCCTACTGTTGTATCAAAAATAGCTGATCTACAACAAAATGCGTCGCAGTGGGATGCGTTTGGAGATTGGACATCAGCTATTTTTGCAGAATCCTGAATTATTTTTTGAATATTGACATCAATATGTTAATAATTTGCTACAAACCTCATTTTTCAAAACTCGTGTGGAAAAGAACATTCAATGTCAAGTAGTATATCCCCTGAATAGAATACGACATTTCCTTTGAAAAAAAAAAAAAAACAACAACAAAAAAAAAAAACAGTCTTATATTCAGGCCAATAGGGTTAGCATAAAACCAGCAATGCGCTATCCAGTTTAGCAATCTGGTGTGTTTGGAGGAACATGGCTATGGAAAAAAAGCCTTTAAGATTCATCGATAGTTTAGAATGTCCTCTTTCCACATGAGAAAAGTATTGTAAAAGATAATCAGATATTTGTGAGGCTGCTAAAGGCAGTGGAACATCTTGCTCCACATAAGTCTTCTAGTGTACAAAATGACAGAAGGGCAGCGGTATCCACTTGTAATTCCGATTAGGCCGACCACGTGGCTTCATGTGTGGTTAGGGTTAGGACGAGCAGTGCAGTTAGCATGGGCGGATCTAGGCATGGGTATGGGGGGGGGATGTCCCCCTAAATGCCAAGTCTGCTCCACCAAACACGATGGCATGCAAAACAACCCAAGATATTAAAATTAAAGTGCCTATATTTAAAATGATTTGAAACACCAGGCTACTGCTACAGTTGTGGCACCACTAAACCAACAGCATTTCATCATTGAAAACAGAAAACTCTCTGTGTCAGACCTTTAGCTTTATGCATGCTGATGCTAATGCTGCCTAATAAAAGTCCTGAAACTGAAAATGGTAGGCGGCTTCATCACCTGTGTCGCTTCGCGCCATGGGCGATGAAGCCGCAGTGCTGCACCCATACCATTTTCTCCTGCCCCCCCAATTGGGAAATGTTACATCTGCCACTGGTAGTGAGGGAATGGATGGATTAAAGTTGTACAGCACCACGACTGATTACAGTCATTTGGATTCCATAGAAGCCATGCATGTCTTCGATGAAAGCATGGTTGTGAACTGAAAATAGCAGATCTATGAGCTCACAAAACATCACAGCATTATTTGCGACCACAGGTCACAGTTAACTATGAAATTGTGCATGTCCCAGCAGTTACTCAGTCAGTTCGTCAGTGTAGCACTCAAAATCTCCATATAGGGAAAGCCAAAGCCTGCATATATGATGCCTGTGATTAAGCCATGTCATAATGGCCAGCAATTCTACAGACCACATTCTGAAATTCCATATGTTGATCCTTCCCCATCCATGAACCCAGGTTGCTTCTCGCCCCAGGCGTATTACTGATGGACATTCTATGAGGTCAATAAATATTTTAAGTGATCAAACTATCAATAGAATAGATGGGCCTACACATGTAGTTTTACAAGTTGAACTCTGAAATTGCTGCATCCAGCTTACTTGCAGTTCCAGTTTGTCCATCAACCAACAATGTCAGCCTGTTGTCTTATTATATTTGATCTCTTTGAATGTGATGTGCCTGCTTATAGATCTGCTATTGTCGTTATTGCAAACACAGTGAGATTACTATGTAAGCCAGGCAGAAATGTGTGTGTGCGTGTGTGCACACTCCATATGTGGGACACATATTTGGTTATGCCTGAACCTTGAGATTTTCCCATTGCCTTGAGATTTTGACTAGCCCATAGTGTGGCTTGGGCACGCAATGTAAAAAACAACAACATAGGGTCCCATAGGGTCCTCTGTTTGACTTTAGCACTCCATCCTGTTAGTTTCTCACATCTGCACTTTGATGGCTGATGGACACTTTAAATTGAAGGGCCTCTGCTCTGACCTTTAAACTGTTGCTGTAGCTTAATCCAAAGATTAAGTATGTTTCTCTGAATAAATCTCTATAAAGTTGTGGAATGCTTTTAAACAATGTCAAAACAGCGTGTCCTGGGATCACTTCAGTCAAAGCGCTGACCTTACGGCTGACCTGAAAACAGTAACAAAGAAAAACAACCATGACAAACATTCTTTTATGTTGCTCTCTGTGGGTTTTGTGGGAGTTCTGTAGCCATATGTACATACCACAGGATGACCAGAGCAAACAACTACACAATATGAGGTCAAGTGTAAGTTTCTCATCAGCGTTGCCATGTCTGCTTATTATAAGCAACTTTGGACTTGTTGTAGTAGCTGCAAAGATTGGAAATATTGGTAGTTGTGGGTCTTGTTTTTTGGGGCTTCTTTCTAAAGGTGTAGCTGTTGTTTAGGCTTGCTGTCTAATGTTTAAACGTAATAGAGACAAATTCTCAGCCAAAAATCTAAATAGATTTATAGCTATATATTGTTTTCCTTTTTCCGCTCTATGTTGCTTCTACTTTGATGCTGCAGCTGTTTCCCTGCATGATTGTTGCTGTCAACAAATCATGAAAACAAACATTCGGGCTCAGGAAACGCGCTGCTAATTTGTGAGGGGCAGGGTGATGCAGTGTTTTAGCCAATCACAGCACATCGGTCTCCAGCAGATCCATAATGAGCCAATAGAGTGGAGGTGAGGTGGAGTTAAATTCTGTTTTTAAACAAATCTGTTTACAAACACAGTGTTTGTACAAAAGTTGCCTCTATTAGGTTCAATTAGACAGCAATAATGCGACCTTGCCTCACACCAAACCCCACTGCTGCTCCTAGTGGTGGTGGAGATCATTGCCATCCTCAGTCTGTTTTCCCGGGGTCTCAGGTTGTTCCTCGTCTGTTTCATAACAGCTTGAAGTCCTTTCCGGAGGCGGGGGAAGGAAGGGGTCTGCGCATGCGTGGCTGTAATTGGGAGCAGATATGGACAAGACCCACGTGCACGTGCCTCCACCGTGATGTCATGCCAGCAGCCCTGGAAAAAAGTATGCAAATGTTTTACTTTAGTAAAAGTACTGGTAAATGCTATTTAGAAATACTACTGTTACAGGTAAACTTCCAGAATTCAAAATGCAATTGACTAAAGGTACACAAGTATAAAAAAAATCCCACACCAGAACTTTTCATGCCTGAACAAGTAGGTAACCTTTTCAAATAGTGGAGTAAAAAGTACAATATTTGGATCTGTGGCATAGAGCTAAAAGAACTGACAATAGACCTTTCAGTAGGCCTCTCCCCAAACTGTTATTGTCCAATCACAGCTATAACATGTGATAGACAAACCACTCTCCACCAATAGCTTTTCTATATGATGAAACATTGTTTTAGTAAAATAATGGTCACACACATGTTTTTCCACATAGGGCATGCCTTGTTGATGCAATTGGAATCTTCTCTGTTGGGAGCTCTGGCTATGAAACAATTTTCAGATGCAAATTACACAATACATTTGGGGATTGTTGGCATGGAAAGCTCTGAGAGACAGTGGTATACACATGCTCTCTGAACACATGGCCCCTGTTTCTTAGCTTGCAGATACTGTGGTTGTTGGTAATTGTTCTAAATCACAACAATGTGCTTTTAGAGACAACCCACCGCAGCACTGCTAGTATAGAACCGTTGTTCTCAAACCTTTTAGATTGTAACACAAAATGGTTCCCCGGGATTCCAGCATTCAGCCGCCCAACCTGGCAGAGACAATGAATGAATCAATCAATCAATTAATCGATCAATCATTTTCTTTTAATGCTAGATGGTCCTTTTCTTCCGTTTGTTAGTTACAGTTGTTGGCTAATCAATAGTTATTTCTTTCTTCTTTCTCTTTTCGAGTTGTCCCAATACACACAAGGTTGAGAACCACTGAATATAGCGTTTTTGATAGCCAAATTAAGGAGACAATTATTGACTTTCCAATGTTCTGCGTAATGTTCCCCTCGACCCACTGCCTAATCAAATGGAGATCAGTGAGTCCCCCTTTATGATTTTAAAGCAACGTCCTATGATCTAAAATGTAAATTCCCCCTAATTAAGCGCTTTGCTCCCATCCTAGCTGGTTCACACACATACAGAGAATGTGCCCACCCAGTGCTGCCCTGACCCATTTCGCTGCATGCAGGACATTTGCATGAAAGGAACTGGAACTCTATGCCAAAATAAACATCAATTACGGCTGTCAAACAGCACCAAAAACAGCTGCAAGCTTTGAACAGCTCGAGCAGCAGGCTTCAAAAGCAGGCCGTCTTTAAAGTGACTGCCTCACATGCACTAAAGGCCAGGCTGGAATTAGCTCAGACTATGATAAAAAACAAAAAATCACCTCTGCTAATGAACTCACAGCATACATTTTAAGTAACTTGAAAATCCTCCATTAGCACAACACATTTTGGTTTCTATAGTTTGCACTCCCCCCCAGCACTATTTAAAATAGCATATGGCTTTGCAGACACATTCTTATAACAAGCCAAGTTCAATGGAAACACAAGACAAGATCAAACAAACAACCTATTGTAGAGGCATGGCATGTATTAATTTACTAAAAACAGCATGGGTTGTCATGTTGTGGCCTTCTTGTTTATTTCACCTGTCATCTGACATGTTTGTTTAAGGTGACTATGTTTAAGGTGACTACAATGGAAAAAAGTACTGGACTTTGTTGTGTTTCATCCTCTGAGGGTTTTTTATGTTGTTGCTTTTCAACAGAACTAAACTAAAGAGCTCCTATTGGGCACTGTCATGTTTCATTACTGATACAAAACATGAGTGCCGCGGCCATATCAGTTCATGACTGAGATTTTGCCGTTGTACGGCTATAGGGCTGTGTTTAAAAAAAAGACATGGAAAATGTATGTATTGGCCATACACTTTAGTATAAGGTATGGAATTCTCTCTCAAGATTGTCAATACTTTTGGAATTATGTCCTCAGTAGCCTTTAATATTACAGAGGTTTATCAGCATCCCTTCCTAATCTAAACAGTCTAAATTGCACTGTCATTATTCTAACAGTAGTACAGCCAAATCCCTGTCAGCCTCTGAGAAGTTTTCATCATTCACACCACTGGCAGGGTTTATGCAAGCGCATTCATATTCCAAAACAAGATCCAAGATAAACACTGCGATCCGTAGCCACATTTCACTTGAAAAGCAGGCCCTTGTGGTCTTTCCTCTCTAAAACATTCAAAGCCAAACAAATGTTCACATCACTTGACACAAGAGGTCGTTCCAAGCAAATTACCAAATTAACAAGTACTGTGGAGGTACTGTAGAATGTACAAAGAAAGGAGAGGGGGAGAACAGAAAAAACTGCCCCCTTTGATCTGACATCTTCAGGAGGAATCATCTCTTGCAAAATGTTAATGTTACCTTTCATATTCCAGATTAGCCACCCCTCCTCAAATTGTGTGTTCTCAGATGGTCAGCGTTAATGCTGACCCACTTAGGGCGCTTTCATCCCAAACCCTCTTTTCTACAGATCTTTGCTGCAGAAGTTCAAAATGATTTTGTCATTGCCGACTGCAGCAGTCTCCTCATAGCTAAGCTCCTCCGAGCTGCGAAAGCTGCTGACAGCCACTGGAGTTAAAAAGGCAATAGGCAGTGGTGAAAGAAGTACTTTTTTTCTTTCTTTTTTTGCTTAAATGTGAAAGTAGCAATACCACAATGTAGAAATATTAACCGTTTATAACGGGGGTTTTCAACCAGTGGTCCGGGGACCCCCAGACGACCTTGAGATGGTTCCAGGTGGTCCTCTAAGTTGGTTTAACAGATTAAAAGTTGGTTAACCAGATGTAACGTTTGAGAGCGTGAAAATGAAACCAAATGGACCCCTGCGGGTGCATTTGTTTTCATGTTTACACTCTCAAGATTTAAAATATTCATTGTTTGAATTAGCCCAAGTCTACACTAGAACATTAATGGTCATTTTGACCTCTATATTTGCCTGTTTTGTTTCCCAAATCCATATTGTGGACAAAAGCAATATAAATCTTGAGTTTTTGGGGCCTGTGGGGCTATCATGTCCCCAAATGGTGGTCCTTGGCTCAAATGCTGAATAAATAGTGGGCCCTCAAAAAAAAAGGTTGAAAACCCCTGATTTATAAGTAAAAGTACAAAAGTATTGGCATCAAAATATGTGTCATTATGCAGATCGAATGTCTTTACGCCGCTCGTTGTGGGCTTGTAGATTGGCTATTTAAAATAACATAGGCTTATGTTTATAGGCTGGAGTAGTATTTTCTTGTAATAATAGGTTAATGTTTAAAGTCCATCCTGCCGTCCGTCCATGTACTGCTAATCTCCCACAACGCTGGACCGATCCATGCCAAACTTTGCACACACACTCCCTGGATGCCAAAGATGAAACCCTGCCCCAAATATTCCACACTGGCCTGTTATAGCACCACCATGAGGCCAATTGTAGCAAAACACATTTCAGGCACATCACACACATTTTTATCCATACATCACACAATTCGGTTTCTCCATAGTCATCTGATAGATACGGATCTGCACCATTTCCCATAATTCATCATGATTGGCTAAGATTGGCTTCCAAAGATCAAATGATTGGTCTGTTTCAAACGCAATGCACATTTCTCAAAGCCCAAGGATGCCACTTATTTTGTTTCAAAATCAGGTGCTATAACAGGGAAATTCCTATTTTATTAAAATTATTTTCCCTGCATCCATCCACCTTTGCCCATTATCGTGCAACCAACTGTTTCTATTCAAACGACATAAATCTGTAAATCTGTCTAATGGTGACCATTAGATCTTCATGACATTACGCCACCGTATATGGCCATCTCCAGACAGTATAAAGTATAAAGATGACAACACTGACCTCATCTAACCCCCTGGATACATGGATACGACTGGGTCGTCACCTACATCTGCATATATGGAGCCTCAGCCGGCCAGCAACTATACATCTGACCTCAAACCCTTAGATCTCCATGGAGCTGACCTGTTCTGACATGTCAGGCTCCGGAGCCCACCCCCTGTAGAGTAGATAGGGCCGAGCTGGTTGTGCCTGCTGCTTGGGCGGTGTCAGGGGAGATGGTGGGTGACTTAGATCAGGGGTTTTCAACAGGTGGTCCGAGAGGAGGAATCCAGGTGATCCCCAGGCTAAATGGTGGAAAGTTGGTTAACCAGGTGTAACTCTTTGAGGGCGTAAAAATGAAACCAAATGGACCCTTGCGGGTCCATTTGGTTTCATGTTTACACTCTCAAGAGATAAATTATTCTCACATGAATTAGCTCAAGTCTACATAACTGGAGAATGTACTGTATAAGATTAATCGTCATCTTGATCTGTGTGTTTGACTGTTTTGCTTCTGAAATAGCTGGAATCTTTAGTTTTGGGTCTGTGGGGCTAAAATGTCATCAAATGGTGGTCCGTTTCTCAAATGCTGAATAAATAGTGGGCCCTGGTTTGAAAAAGGTTGAAAACCACTGACTTAGAGCACAAGTGAGACGAGGAACGAAGAGGAGCCCTTATATAGGGACTGTGCCAATCAGCACTATAACTATCTGATTGCAGCAGAACTACTGTAAAGAGATGATTTAATTGCTGTGATCTAGAATGAGGTCTCAGTAGAACTTCCATATCATTTCATTAAACTAACATTTTATGCAAACCAAGACATGCATGGTCTGACAACGTCCTGAGCCCAAATCACACCACCCTCCTTGAAACGAAACCTTTTCTAGGTTGACCTTAAAGGGTTTTCTAGGGACCTTAAAGGTTATGGGGCAAGACAGAAGATACAGCCAATATGGCAGGTGTGAAGACACACACACATAGACATTTCTGCCCGTCTTAAATAGTAATCTCGCTCACTAGGTTAGCAAATCATAATATAAGGACCTGACTCTACTCTGTCATGAGGCTAGACCAAGCCATGAGGCTCATAGGGCAGGAACCTATCTCCTGTTTCTGTAGCGTGAGGCAGCTTGATGTACAAGTACATGGACCTGGACATGACGCTAGTATGTCGCAGGGTCTTACCCCCAATCCAACCCTTGATGCTGAGTGCCAAGCACTCCGGCCTCCCAGTCTCAGGGCGGACACTCTAACCACAAGGCCACTAAGTTGGTAAGGAGTCAATATACTATAGTCTCACCTGTCATCATTCACCCCCCCCCTGCACACACACACACACACACACACACACACACACACACACACACACACACACACACACACACACACACACACACACACACACACACACACACACACACACACACACACACACACACACACACACACACACACTCAAGAGAGATTAAATAAACGTACATCTCTCTGGGGAACAGTATTCGCACAGGGAGAGATCTGCTTAACAAAGCCATTTGCCATGATTTAATGATTTAAATATGAAAATGTTATTACAAGTTAATTGATTCCTAACAGCTGTTAAATACTTGGATAGGTTGGATATATTTGGTCAGGCCTCCAGTTCCCCTCACGCTCCCTCTGACAAACATGGAGTCCAGCTAGGCAGCAGGCAGCTTGGGTTTCCCACCCAGCCAGTGGTCCCTGCAGCCTGGACTGGACGCTCCATGGCTGCTTTTTTCCCTGAGAATGGAATGTTCCCAGCTCTGCTATGAAGGAAGCGCAAAAAAGGCTTTCAACTTCCACACAAATATGCAAGAAATCTGCAAAGAATTTATGTTTCTCCTCTGGGTCACATTTACACATTTGTGGCTAATGAAAACCCATTTGCTGAGTGTTTCCCAGTGCTTTGGAGTGCAGCTCCCTAATGGTAATTAATTTATTCCTCAGCACAAACTCAGTGGCAATTACAACAGTTCTGGGGAGTAATGAAAGAGACTGCTAACATGTTCTGCATTAATAGCATAACCTCCATTTGAACAAAAAGCAGAATTGGTGATTCCTTTACCATAGGGACTCCTCATTAGCAACAAAAGTCTGGTTATTGCATTGCTGGCCTTGATATCGCTGCTTGACTGCAATTACAATGAAGAAAGGACAGGATACTTCATTTTAACCAAATGCTTCATTGGTGAAGCTCTAAAAAGACAGATTTGAGTGTAAATAAGTGTCCATTCAACATTATTCTTTGATTCAAACAAGAGGGGGATAGGAAAAAAAACTTTAAAAGCTGTTTTATGCTAATGTCAAGCTTAATTGGCATTAGAGAAATTGCTCTGGCATGCTGAGGGGGCTCTAAGATTAGCCAGAAGAGAAAGAACAAGATAAAGCCTTCAAAAGGCCCGTTTCAGAGGAATTACGGCTCCCTTTGAACATCTTCCAAGTTTTAAATACATTAAAAGCCTGTTGGCATACATGTAAATTAAGCAGTACCAAAGTGTTCCAAAAAAGAATTCACGGTGAATAAGACCAATGGGTATAAAATACATCCCAGGGAGAGATGGGGCAGGAATCCTGCCATCTCCCAGAAGGCCCCTCTCTGCTGGTCCTTTCTTCTCCCTGTCCGTTCTGTCTCTGGCTCTGCTCAGGCCAAGAGTGGCTTAGCTCAGATGAAAAGAACAACGGCTAGGAGCTCCCTTGGCAGCGGCGGCAGAGCCCTAACCCTGTCCAGAGCGCCACTGATGGAGTTTTGTGTACAACCGAGAAGCACAAAAGGGCTGTTTTTCACAGCCCCTTCAGGGCTAAGCGGCATGGGCCCTGACGTACCCCCCCCCCACCATACCTAATTCCTCTGGCCAATGGGACAAGCCCTGGTGGAACTCGGTTATCAAAGGCCAGGGTGCCCCCCACTCCATTCCCCTGAATTAATGCACGTAATCATTTAGCTGTCAGTACAGTGCAGTGGCTTTCAACCTTTTTCATACCATGGCCCACTATTTATCCTGCATTTTAGCTGTGGTACGGACCAGTTTAGTCTCTTGGACTTTCAAGTTTTTGTACACAATTTAGAGATAACTGGCAAAATGTTGGTTAAAATATTTGTTTGGTCTCATTTTAACACTCTCAAGTAATTACATGTCCTGTAACACTCAAGGGGTTATAGTCTATAAGGGTCCATTTGGTTACCAACTGTCCATCATTTAGCTGGGGACGAACCTGGGATCCTCTCAGGGACCACTGGTGGTCCCCGGACCACTGGTTGAAAACCATTTCCCTAAATTAACGCACATAATTTAGCTGTCAGTACAGTTGAAAGCAGCAGAAAAAGAGACAGGAGAGGTGAGTTGACCTTCTATTTGCATCCTATATGCTTTCCATTTGTACCCTTAATGGTTCAGTATGTGCCATCTGGCTGATGTGTCATGCCCCATTAATGCTGATAACGTTGAAGGCACATATTTTCATCCCTGCTTCCTTCAGGCTACATGCCAAAGTGTGCATGAGCAAAACGCTGAATCCTTAATTCTCCAAATGGGTTTCTTGGTGCCTTGGATGGTTGGCTCTGCCATTGGTGGGTGGTGGTGGACTGTAACACAGTTTGTAAAGTGCTTTTGAAAGGTACTATAAATGCTTAAACGTACTATTCAAGCTCCAGGGACCATGCAAAGGCATGTGCCAGAGGCACCAGAATTTTCCTGAAAGTTTTGCCACGATTTGATAACACTGGTTGATTGGTTGAAGTTATCACCACAATTGGTCATGTAATGAATCGCTAGAACAGCATCTGGAGTACAGGACAACTGGTGGGTTGCTTATACCGTCAGTACATGTCTACTTCAACAAGATGGTAGTAAAAAGGCAAGTGATTTGGACCAAGATGTATGGTCTGGAGTAGTAGTTCGAGTGTGTATTTACAGCAACAAAAAGACAATATCTATTTATTTAGTAAATTGTATATATTTTTGCAAGCAGTAAACTAATTGTTTGTTTATGTGTGTGCGCACATGTGAGCTGTTTGTGTGTGTGCGTGTGAGAGATGGAGATGCTGCTCAACAGTGCCTTCCAGTGGCCCAGCGGCATTGCAGAGGTGTTGCAGCTGTTCGTGCTCAGACATGCACAGAGACAGACACAGAGACATACACAGAGACATACACAGAGACAGACACAGAGACAGACACAGAGACATACACAGAGACAGACACAGAGACAGACACAGAGACATACACAGAGACAGACACAGAGACATACACAGAGACAGACACAGAGACATACACAGAGACAGACACAGAGACAGACACAGAGACAGACACAGAGACATACACAGAGACAGACACAGAGACAGACACAGAGACATACTGTACCCACAAATGTGTCCCAGTGGTCTATAGGCCATATTCACACAGCGGCCATCTTGCCATTAAATTATGAAATACTTATAGCACCCTGTTACACCCTGCTTTTTCAATGCAAAGTACCCTGTGAATGTAGCAGCTACCAGCCCAGAAAACAGGTGAAACCTGATGAGCTGTTTGTTGGACGGACAAAGGCTAAGCATACATCCAGCTCCCTGTAGTTGTGCGCCGACCGGCCGACCATGATCAATGCATGGTCAAGTCATCTCATCTTCCAAAGGGATTTAACAGCCTGCATCTCAAGACCAACAGTGACTTGAAAGCTCCGAATCTTCAAGAGGGGCTGAAGCACTTCATTTAAAGCTAAGAAGATTTAGATCAAAAGGTTAGAGGAGGGGGAGGTGGGGGTGGGGGGGGGGGGGACTACATTCAAAGGAAGGAGACTGTACTATATGCAGTTTTTTGTGCTTTCCACAATTAAGCTGAACAAGTTCACAGTCGTAGACTTGTAACAGGACAGTCTGTCCCTCCCTCCAGATCCTCAGAGAAATTAAAAGGGCCGGGAAAGATTTTTGCACTCAAAAAGAATGCCACACTATTACGTTTTGAAGTTCTGTAGTCGAGTATAGTCCCTTTCACCCTATACTTGCATGCCATTTCTCCCCCAATAGACCATTGATGTGAGTTAAGAAAATGGTATACAATGTTACAGTGTTAATGACTTTGGGCGCGCTGTACCCTGGGGGTCATGTTGTGTTGGTGAACTGCTTGTGTGTTGCCAAGTCTGCTTTTTATAAGCAGCCGGGCTTGTACAATTGCCGTGTGTGTGTGTGTGTGTGTGTGTGTGTGTGTGTGTGTGTGTGTGTGTGTGTGTGTGTGTGTGTGTGTGTGTGTGTGTGTGTGTGTGTGTGTGTGTGTGTGTGTGTGTGTGTGTGTGCGCGCACATGAAATCATACAGCCTAGTTGCTTCTTTGGGGGTTGTTCTTACACACATGCTTTCCAAAAACAAACCCCCGCTTGTTTCTCTCATAAAATGCTTGTTTCTCTCACACAATCTGGCATACAGTAAGTGGTGATGACAACAGAGCCCATGGCAGGGCTTTCCTGGAACCCACAATCAACACTCTGCTTCCCTGTTTAGTCATTTGAATTCAATTCAACTTTTATTGCCTGCCGTCACTTACACTATAATCTTTATAGAGGCTTACTGCTTGGTACTATGGAATGTCGTCTTGGCACGTTTTGGAACATTTTGTTGCCCTCCTTTGCCTGTTGCCCTATGCATAGTCTGTATTGTGTGTTAACGTAGCGACGGTATTACATTATCTACAATGTCTGACTAAAAGTATGCACCCCTCAAACCCCTCAAATTTTTAATTAACACTGCTGGAGCCCCATCAGGATAGGCTACCCTTGGTACACTTTGAGAACCACCAATCTAAGAATAATGCAATAAGAAAATAATGCTTCAGTTAAATATCAAACTTTGTGGAGTTTGTGAAAACATTGTGTTTCAAAGCATGCGTCTACTCGATGGCGTCTGTTGAGTAGACACTGCTAAGTTTGTTGTTTACCTGAAACATTGCATTGTTCACTTTGCACTCTTTTTAGAGCAGTGCTTCTAAAAAGAGTCTGGGTCTGGGAACCAACTCACAAGGGTATCCAGGGGGGTAACTAAAAATAAGTCTGAAAACCACTGACAGTGCTTCATTTGTTGACTAGGATTTCTTACTGCTATGTGCTCTTGTATGTCATTTTGAATAATAATATGGTAATTTACAGATGAATGTAGAGAGATTCTGTACAATTTCTGACAATTTGGAATAAGGCAATCTGGCCAATGTTTGAATGTTCTTTATAGCAGGGGTTGGCAACCTTAGGTACGGGTGGCAACATCCTTTCAGTGAAGGGTGATCATCTGATCACTGACACACTGGCATGAGACACATAATGCACACGGGCATACTGTATGTATGAGAGAGAGAATTGTTCCTTTCTAATGATCATAAATTAGGCTCTCTCAAGTTTGCATACGATTGTATACATTCATTCAAATCTCTGGGAAGATAGGTGTAATTTTCCTAATGTTGATTAGAAAATTGCAAAAGAAAACAGTCAAGAAGATGAAATCGATGTTCTAATTATATTAGGCCTATGTGTTTTTAATTGTACACATTCTCAGAATTCAACCTAATGTCATCATGGCACAGAGAGGGGCCTTCTGGGAGATGGCAGGATTCCTGCCCCATCTCTCCCTGGGATGTATTTTATACCCATTGGTCTTATTCACCGTGAATTCTTTTTTGGAACACTTTGGTACTGCTTAATTTACATGTATGCCAACAGGAAAATTAAAACATGGCACTTTATGTCCAAAAGGTTGCAGACACCTGCTTTATAGCATAGCTCAATTTTGACACAGTATTCGTATTCGTATTTATTTATTTTCATTTTAGAGGTCTTGAGATTCATTAAATTGTCACTTTAGAAATGTTCACTGGTGAGTGAGAAAAACAATGCTACACATTAAGTAAATCCTTTGATAGTCAGTGGATTAATAGATCAGTGCTAGATGATGCACGGTGATGTAGGTTGTCACGCTTCTCCTCCACACATGCTGAACGATGGAATTCCAGCACAGCTGTGTGCAGAGGTTTATGTGCTCCACCAAACGTCTGCCATATTAACTCTCTATACTCCCAAACACATAATATCCAGTGTGGAAAGACGTAAGAACCATAAAGTCTGGTCCAGAGCGAGAGCAAGAAGTGAAATCCAACATGTGTTTGACAGAACATGTGCAAAGTCTGCCTTGAGTCAAGTCGCTGTGCCAGCTCTGGAGAAAATCACACATTTCTGAAATTCCTCGGCTTTAGATCAGCCTGACAAGAGTATCTGTTTGAAATGAATCTTTCATATAACTTTTCCATGAGCTGTGAGAGTGAAACCGCAGCACACACGTTTGATTGTATATGCTTAAACATTTGATGTCAATCTCAAAGTGCTTTCATGCAAAAAAAGACATTAGGCCTTTTTTATTTTATTTTTTCTTCTGAATTAACATCGGACACACATTTCCATAAATAAACATGAAAAACAAAATGGAAAAAAAAATTGAATCCCAAGTGTTCGCTTGGTATTTGTGCGTGCACATCTAAAACACATTCTTCTCGCCATTGGTGAGACATTGGTGATTTTAGTGGGGTGCCAGGGGTGCACTTTCCCCCCTTGGTGGCCAAAAGAGCGGGAGAAAAAAAAAGTTAAACATTTTCATAACAGGGCTAGAGTTGAGTCTAGTCTCTGAGGCTTAAAGTTTTTGTCCACAATTTAGGAAAAATAAACTGGAAAAACTATAATTATATACTATTATATACTATAATCCAGGAAATGTCTGTCCGTCTGAATGTCTGAAAGAATGAATGAATGTCTGCAATACGCGTAACTCTGCGATGGCACCACCAATCGCTGTAAAATTTCACACAGCCGTTCACCATAATCTCATGAAGAGAGTGACGAAGCTCTTTTTACAAATGAACACATCGTTGATTATTAATGAATTTATTTGTGCATGACAATTTCCCCATTAGCTTTATATTCGGGAAGCGACCCGCCCCCTATCACACACGTCACACCAACCCAACATGGAATATCATTGCGGGGAATAGAAGCGCATGGACACGAGTGAGAAAAACATAGCCTTGATTATCTGCCTCGCGGCGTGTTGGCTGTGCGAGTGCTGTTACACAATAGTAGGGACGTGCATAATGGCTTAAAACAGTGGTTTTCAACCAGTGATCCATGTGGTCCTTGAGAGGATTCCAGGTGGTCCCCAGGCTAAATTTTGGAAAGCTGCTTAACCACATGTAAATCTTCGGCAGTTTGACTGTTTTGTTTCCGAAATTCAGACAAAAGCAAAATAAATCGTTTAGCTTTTCTTTTCAATCAAGAAAAAAAAAACATAGCCTCGATTATCTGCCTCGCAGCGTGTCGGCTGTGCGAGAGTGCTGTTACACAATAGAGGAGAAGCAGGACACGGTATGGAACATAACGCGGCCATGGAATTTATGCTACGTGAATGGACAAGGGAGCGACAGACACCCACTTTATGTACAGATCCTGCAGGCTATAGTCTTCTTGGGAACTGTTGAACTGAACATGTGTTCGGAGTTTTCTGCCCTCGCTGTGCACGGACCGCGGTGGTATAGAATTGATATAAAAGTGGGCTACTCTACACATTAAAAGGTACCCAGGAAGGATCAGGACCCCTTAGGGACTGTTCCGTTTGGTGGTCCCTGGAAACACAGCGTGCGACACGACGGTGTGTGTGTGTGTGTGTGTGTGTGTGTGTGTGTGTGTGTGTGTGTGTGTGTGTGTGTGTGTGTGTGTGTGTGTGTGTGTGTGTGTGTGTGTGTGTGTGTGTGTGTGTGTGTGTGTTTGCGTGTGCGTGTGCTTACTAAGACCACCCTCCACTTTCTAAACCAGTGGTTTCATGATGTCCACACAAACACCTACTTTAATGCAACCAAAATATGTATCACCAGTTAACTGTGCACCTTGCTTTGCTATGACTGCTTCCCAACTACAGCAGTACTTCATCAAAATACTTACATTATTGGTATTGATATTAAATCACATTAACCACACTGCGTTTGGTGTTCATATATTCACAACGGGTAAGGTCCTAGTTGGTCAAAATAACAATTCTTCTTAATTTTCTTAAATGTGTAGGTAATTTAACTCTTGAGAGTGCATGGTAAAATGAAACCAAATGGACCCTTATGGGTCCTTTTACGCTCTGAAGAGTTACAGATCTAAAAGGGTCCAAGTGCCCCCCCCCCCCCCCCCCCAAACCGCCTATGATTGCAAAGCTCATGTTTGTTTGTTGGTTGGTTTTCAAGCAGATTTTAAATACGGATCACTTTATTGACACTCATATTCAAGCTACTAACTCCTAACAATCAGCAATTCATGTGTATAATCATAAATAGAAAATCAAGCTTTTTTTTTAAATGTGCAAGATGCTCTGTGATAACCTGGCTTCCCCACCCTCATTACAAGCATTACAAGCTTGTATATGAGTCTGGAGTTGCGGGCAGGGTTCTGATGGGATTTGACTTTCCAGGGATGGGATTTCAACTCCTATTGGTTAGAATCTAACCAATCAGAGCAGCGCTGATTGCCATGTAGAACACAGGCGCCGGTAGTACGCAGTGTCTGTAGTCCCCAGTACCAGTGCCCTGTTAGCTAGCCTAGCTTCGAAAAAACTACAAACTGGGTCTCTGCTGATTTGCGTCATTTGTTTTTATGCGGAAGCGTGCTCCGATTGGCTCCCCAAGGTTCGTGCTGAGCCAGATCCACCTATGATTCGGCGAAGCCAGAGTCTACCCACCCCATTATGCCAGTAGGGGGTGCGGGGAAGACTCTGGGCCCAGGGTAGCTCTGTGAAGCATCTAAAGCAGTGGTGTCAAAGTCATTTGGGGTGGGGGCCGCATTGGACTTAATGTGACTTCATGGGGGCCGGAGCGCCGCGGTGCAACCAGTCGCAGACCGCAAGCATGCACGGCACGCGCATGTTTATGTACACAGCTGTTACTTCTATACAGTACATCACACAAGTCATATTTATTATTAAGAATAGCTATTAATATATATTAATGACTTTTCATTATTGGTTTCATACTTGTAGCCTAGATTAAGACATTTGCTATGAAAGATGCTATTTTTATTTACAGAGCATCAATAAACCATACGAAAATAGCATTTAAATTTCAAATACTAAATTTAAGTAAGTATGTATAGTTAACTAAGTACAGTTCTCGGTTATACACCCTTGTACTGCTGAAGTATAGTTCTCGGTTATACACCCTTGTACTGCTAAAGTATAGTTCTCACTTTGCAGCACCAGCAGCCTAGCCTGGTAAAACGACTCCCCCTGCTGGACAACATGCATTACATGCAGTTCAGAAGAGAGCTCAAAAGCATTTCTTTAAACGACCATAACTTTTGATAGGAACGTGCTAGAGACTTACTTTTTTTTAATAGACTCAGACATTTTTGCTCTACAAGCCTGGGGCCGGATTAAATCATCTCGCGGGCCGGATCTGGCCCGCGGGCCTTGACTTTGACACATGTGCTCTAAAGCATTGCTATCAATACACAGTATATTTGCAGCCTTGCCCCAGAGGTGGGCTGTATTGGTATATGATCATTTCAATAATCTGTGCTTAATGTGTCCATGGCAAAGACTTTGTTTTGTCTATGGCAAGTGTTACGGCCCCATATATGTCTAGGGGTTTATTGGACCGAACATAAGGGTAGACGGACACCAAGAGTATAAATCCAAATATTTATTTTATATTCGCTATATAATAATAAATATTTCAAGGCATTTATATTTTATAATAATCCAATAGGCTCGGTATATTTACAATAAGGTCAGGGTTTTAGTTAACAGAAAACAAAAGATAACAAATGAAACTAACAAACAAAAGAACAAAAGGCTAACACAAACACTGGTATGCTATCAAACACTAGTGTGCCGCGGATCGGGGGAAGGACTGACGTCGCCGTTCCCCCCCTGCCACAGCATGACAGGTCCTCTATGTAGGGGCTGGCTGAGACCAACGGCCAATGAGGACAGAGGGGTGATCAGGTCCACTATCCTCAAGCCAGCCCCCGATGATGACTCAGGACCTGCAGCTGGGCGAGATGACAAAGAGAACACCAATCAGACACCGGTTATCTAGACAGGAGTTCACTACCACTAGCACCATGCATATGTGTATATATATACATAAAGAGATATCTATGATATTCCATATATATATAATACAAATATACATTCCATAATATTACCTCATATAGATATATAAATTATAGGTACCATATAAATACATATCTATATTACAATACCATACCTCATATAAATATATATACTAATATGTTCCATATACATAGACATATATATATATATATATATATTTATATTACCAATTACCACCAAATAAAATAAACAAAACAAAACACGAGACTCAGTCCCGTGACACCCTCACCCCTAAAAAGAGGTTATCACCCCCAGATAACCACTTCTTACAGGAAAGAGCAAACCTTACACCCTGGACAGGGCATCTGCCAAGATGTTATCCAACCCTTTCTTATGTCGGATCTCCACATTAAAGTCCTGGAGCAGGATAGACCACCGCATCAGTCTCTGGTTAGAATTCTGCATTTGCCTTAGGAATACAAGAGGGTTGTGGTCAGTAAACACAAGCACTGGTAAAGGACTGGAACCAACATACACCTCGAAATATTGTAAAGCCAATAATAACGCTAATGCTTCCTTCTCTACCGTACTGTAGTTGCACTGTGCAGGATTGAATTTCTTCGAGAAATAGCAAATGGGATGGTCCACCTCATCCTCGTCCTCCTGTAGGAGAGCAGCACCAGCTCCTCCCGCACTAGCATCCACCTCCAGCTTGAATGGCCTGGCAAAGTCTGGAGCTGCCAGGACAGGTGTACTGCAAAGGAGCGCTTTACAGGACTGGAATGCTTGGTCACAGGCAGGAGTCCACTTGTATGGTCGCTTCTCACTAGTTAAGGTTGTAAGGGGTGCAGTGACTGCAGCAAAATTTTTACAAAATCCCCGATAATAACCAGCCATACCTAGAAACCGGCGGAGCTCACGCCTAGTTTTAGGTCTAGTATAGTCGAGCACTGCTTGTATTTTATCATTAACGGCCCGCACTTTACCCTGGCCCACTTCCTTGCCAAGGTAAACAACGGTTGCGCGGCCGAATTCACACTTTGATAAGTTTAAAGTCAAATTAGCTTTTTTCAAGCGATCAAACACTTCTTTTAATGTCTTCAAATGAGATTCAAAAGAATTATTAAAAAGAACCAAATCGTCCAAATAAACAGAGCAGTTGTCCACGCCCCTGAGCACTTCATTCATCATTCTTTGAAATGTAGCGGGCGCGTTCCTCAAGCCAAAAGGCATTACAGTATATTGGTACAGCCCGTCTGGTGTCACGAAAGCGCTTATTTCTGACGCACGGTCTGTCAACCCAATCTGCCAATACCCTTTGAGCATATCCAGTTTGGTCACAAATTTAGCCGAACCCACCCGATCTATTAGATCAACCATCCTAGGTAGGGGATAAGAATCCGCTTTAGTGACATTATTGACTTTACGGTAATCCGTGCAAAAGCGCATGGAACCGTCCTGTTTTGGCACTAAAATGCATGGGCTAGCCCACGCACTTTTTACTCGGAACCGCCAGCCCGTTCTCTAACAGATAGTCAACTTCTTTCTTTAACAAAGCCCGTTTAGTGGGGTTCACACGATAAGTGTGCTGCTTAATCGGTGGATGTTGATCAGTCACCACTACGTCGTGAGAAAAAGCTGGGGTATGAGTTGGCGTGTCTGAAAACAGACTCAAGTTATCATTGATTACATCAATAATGTCCGCTCGCGATTCTGGCTCTAAATGCTTTAGATACCCATCCAAATCAGTCAAAATGTCGGAATTTGCCAAACGTGACCCAATAGTTTTAACGCGCAGCCCATCAATCTCGGGGGAATAGAAAGACGGTGCCGCGCGCGCGCAACAGAACACGCGACAACTGCTGGCGCTTCAGCCGCATCTGAACGCGTCAGATATGACTTAAGCATGTTTATGTGGCACACCCTTGATTTTTTCTTACGATCCGGAGTAAGAATGATGTAATCTGTGTCACTCAATTTTTTTTCCACAACATAAGGCCCACTGAATTTGGCACGAAAGGCGGAACCCTGCAGCGGCAGCAGTACCAAAACTTGGTCTCCAACTGCAAACTCGCGCTGTACAGCCTTTCTGTCAAATCTCTCTTTCATTTTCCCCTGAGCCTCACATAAGAACTTGGTCGCAAGCTCCCTGGTTTTGTGCAACCGTTCTCGAAACGCCGCAACATAATCAAGCACATTAGTGACAGGCAAATTAGCCTTGGCCACTAAACCCTCTTTTAGTGCGCGCAACGGCCCCCGAACGGTATGCCCAAATACAAGCTCTGCAGGACTAAAGCCCAATGATTCCTGCACGCATTCCCGAATCGCGAGCATGAGAAAAGGCAAACCCTCGTCCCATGAACGTGCCGTTTCGTGACAAAATGTTTTCATCATGGACTTTAGGCAAGAATGAAATCGTTCGATCGCGCCATTACTTTCCGGATGAAATGGACTGGACCGGCGGTGTTCGATACCCAGCACAGACATAACCTGAGCAAATATGGTAGACATGAAGTTGGACCCACAATCACTTTGAATATAGCGACAAAAGCCAAAGGTAGAAAAAAAATTAGTAAGCGCTTTCACAATAGACTTCACTTTGATTGTGCGCAGTGGGAATGCCTCTGCATAGCGCGTTGCCACACACATGACAGTCAGAATGTATTGATTACCAGATTTAGTTTTTGGCAACGGTCCAACACAGTCGATCATAATATGCTCGAAAGGCTCCCCCATCGCGGGGACAGGTTTGAGTGGTGCGGGCGGAATCATCTGGTTTGGCTTGCCCACCACCTGACACGCATGACAGGTACGACAATATTCCACCACAGATGACTTCAAACCGGGCCACCAAAAGTACTGTAGGATACGCTCGTACGTTTTCCGTACACCCAAGTGGCCAGCAATGTTATCGTGAGCCAAACTAAGCACCTGTGCTCGAAAACACTGGGGCACAACAATCTGACTCACAACATTCCACCCCAAGTCGCCAGCAGCGGCCGGGAACCATCTGCGCACCAGAATGCCGTCCTCCTGCTTGAACGCGCTGGGTACGGCCTGATCCTTATTATCAGCCGCTTCCCAACACGCAGCAAGTAAAGGATCGCGCAGCTGTGCGTCTGCAAATGTGTCCCTGTCGATGCTCAAATCAAAGTCGGCTTTCACGGGCAGAAAACGCTCTTTCACCTTTCTCCGCCGCCTGCGCACAGAACCACCCACTGCCGGTTTCTCGGCACCGAGGAAACTGTCACTTAACGTGACGTTCCCAAACTTTCTCGCTTGCGCTCGAGTCACCGCACAAGCTGGGAATACAGTGGAGGGCTCTGCGCGCACCGACGCAGAGGTAGGCTTTTCAACCACTTCGAGTGAGGGAAACACTTTTTCCCCTGCAATGTCGTTTCCTAAGATCAACGCCACGCCCTCGATGTCGGCAAACTCTCCCGCAGACCGATTTGCACAAAACCAGAAACCAAAGGAGAACGCAAATAGACCGAATGCAGTGGCGCCCGGGAGGAATTCATTTCAACCCCCAGCAACAATGCATCAGACCCACAAAACGTTTCCTCGGAGAAGGGCAGCACGCTCTGTAAAATGAGGGATTGGGAGGCGCCCGTGTCACGTAAAATTGTGACAGGCACTTGTCCCTCCTCCCCATCTGACAGAGAAACTGATCCTTCCAACATGAATGGCTCAAAACATGCCGTTGTATCATCCCGGCCCGCCGCCGCCGCGGTTGACTGGAGAGGACACAAAGGCACAGAACGCACAAAACCCACACCTTTAGGCTTTTTAGGACTCGCATGGCCCTCCTTCTGCGATTTTTGTGGTACTTTTGGACACCGTGAGACCAAGTGGCCCACCTCGTGGCAATAAAAACAAGCCCGCATGTCCTGCGCACCACCGGCGCCTGTTTGTGGACTATTATTAGGCTTTGCCACTTTGCCTTTTTGCGGCTTGTGTTTGTCAAGCCCACTCGACTCACGGTGACCAGAAGCCCCACTCGCCCTGTGTGTCAATTCAAACTCATCGGCTCTAATAGAAGCTTTAGCTACCGAATCAACTTTTTGTTCCTCCAGATAAATCACAATACGTTCTGGTATGCATGCTTTGAACTCTTCCATGAGCACAAGTTCCCTGAGCTGCTCGAACGTATGTACACCGCTCGCTTTTAACCATTTATCAAACAGCATGGCCTTCTCACGACCAAACTCCACAAATGTTTGAGCACTAGACTTTTCAGCAAACCTAAACTGCTGCCTATAATAAGCAGGCACTTTAGCGTAACCCACCAAAATAGCCGCCTTTACTTTGTCATAATCCAGGCTATCCTCCACTGATAGTGCATTACAAACATCCTGCGCCCCGCCCTGTTAATTTGCATTGAAGTAAAAGACTCCAAAACTCTTTTGGCCAATTAACTGCTCTTGCAATTCTCTCAAAGGCAAAAAAGTAATTGTCTAACTCACCTTCCTTAAACGCGGGGACCAGGGCTATCTGTCTGCTGACATCAAAGGATGGCGCTGCACCGCCACCCGTAGTAGACATATTAGACACCTCATGACCATGACCGTGAACCTCGGGGTTCACAGGCTGCTGCTGTTGTCGCTGCTGGGGGGCAGGACCGACGCTGTCATCGGCCACCTCGGGGCGAGCCCTGGAGAGCTGGAGATGAGCGAGCTCTAGTTGCCTCTCCTGTTGTCTAAGCTTAACCTCCTCGCTCTTTAACCGAAACATTTCTATCTCACGTTGTAATTCGAGCTCTCGAACGCGGGCCCCCCCTACCCCCACCTCGGATGAGGAATGTAAGGTCCCCCCAGCTTGTAAATCACCCAGAGTATGAGCCTCCACAGGCTCTCCGCCTCCTAAGCCCTCCATGCTCGCAGCTAGCTTGGTCACTTCCTCCTCTATTATAGTTTTCTCTTCTTTGTCACTGTCAGACTCGGAACCTGAAGTCACTCTAATGACCCCACGTTTTGTCAGCTTCCTAACTATTGCCCCGAAAAGATTTGATCTTTTCTTTGCACCCCGCGGAAAAGGAACGTGATAGTTTTTAGCAATAGAATACAATTGCCAGTAGTTACACTGTTCCAATTGCTCAAGCGTCAGGCTATTTTCAACACCCTCAGTATCAGATGCCACAAAATTAGATGCCATAGATCAAATGCCATAAACGGTCTGCAAAGTCTAGCACTCAAACAAACAATAGCGAGCAATGCACTTACCCTCACAGCAGCGCAAAACCACCACCCGACCCACCAGGCCAAACTAGCAACAGAAAAAACCAAACGAATGAATTTAGCACTTCCCAGAACCAAATCAAAATCGAAATCAAAACAGCATACCAGATAACTGAAAACCTTTTTAACTGTTATTTGTTTGCGACCGGACGAGCGCCCAATTATGTTACGGCCCCATATATGTCTAGGGGTTTATTGGACCGAACATAAGGGTAGACGGACACCAAGAGTATAAATCCAAATATTTATTTTATATTCGCTATATAATAATAAATATTTCAAGGCATTTATTTTATAGTAATCCAATAGGCTCGGTATATTTACAATAAGGTCAGGGTTTTAGTTAACAGAAAACAAAAGATAACAAATGAAACTAACAAACAAAAGAACAAAAGGCTAACACAAACACGGGTATGCTATCAAACACTAGTGTGCCGCGGATCGGGGGAAGGACTGACGTCGCCGTTCCCCCCCCTGCCACAGCATGACAGGTCCTCTATGTAGGGGCTGGCTGAGACCAACGGCCAATGAGGACAGAGGGGTGATCAGGTCCACTATCCTCAAGCCAGCCCCCGATGATGACTCAGGACCTGCAGCTGGGCGAGATGACAAAGAGAACACCAATCAGACACCGGTTATCTAGACAGGAGTTCACTACCACTAGCACCATGCATATGTGTATATATATACATAAAGAGATATCTATGATATTCCATATATATATAATACAAATATACATTCCATAATATTACCTCATATAGATATATAAATTATAGGTACCATATAAATACATATCTATATTACAATACCATACCTCATATAAATATATATACTAATATGTTCCATATACATAGACATATATATATTTATATTACCAATTACCACCAAATAAAATAAACAAAACAAAACACGAGACTCAGTCCTGTCTATGGCAAGTTACTAATGTTGCTCCATAGAACACATATGTCAAACTCAAGGCCTGGGGGCCAAATCAGGCCTGCGAATGAATTATCTTCAGCCTGCGGGATGATATTTAATTACTATTTATCTGGTATATTGCACACAACATGAATGGAACTAATTGTTTTACTTTCTAAACTTTTACTATGAAAGCAGTGCTTGGTGAGGATCAGGTAACTGAGCTTTAATAATGCAATCAGTTTTGAAGGGAAATTACTTTTGCTGTTTTCCTGGGACGTCTTCATAAATTAGTGTCCCGTGTGTTGAAACACAGTCTGGTGGGTCCAGCCCTTTACTTGCACCAATTGTTCTATTTTGGCCCGCTGTGTATTTGAGTTTGACATCCCTGCTATAAGGAAGTCTGTAAATCTCTGGTGGAGCTGTTGCCCCACGACCTGACCATGGATTAGTGGTTGAGGATGGATGGATAAATGTTCCCAATGAATGAATGGACCATTGTAAAGCGCTTTGAGCACTTGGAAAAGCACTATAAAAATGCAAAAATGCAATCCATTATTATTTATTATTATGTTGACAAAGCGACTTTCACTTGCAGTAAATTGACCAGATCGGTGAAGTAGTAGAGTTGAGGATACTGCATGTGTCCACCACTGGTGCTGCAGTAATTAAGCAGGCAGTCACTTAGAGATGTCGATGTAGCAGCAGAACCACTCCATGTGGATATACTGTACCGTAGTGATCTGTTATCACCACCCTCATGAAAACAAACAACCACGAGAATAACCAGACAACAAGAGCAAATCCATGGAACCACTTATGCCTTGTTTTACACTTCACAGTGCCAAAGTGTCCCATGACAAAAACTGGCTGCAAAAAAAGCAGTTTCATGAGCTCACAATGTGCCGCGATGCAACATAGCTTATACTGTAGATCCTCACCCCCTTACCAGACGTCTGGTTATACTAATCTCCTCCTGGTGGGTACCATGTGCTAGTGGTACTGTAATTTTGTTGACAAAAACTATGATTTCCGTTACCTGGCTCGATCTACAATCTTATAGATTGGCTATAACTAAGGGTGTAACGATACATTCTAACAGTCATTCGATGCGTATCACGATACCTTGTTGATGTTACGATACATGGACGATATTGGTTCATTCTGGCGATACGATATACGATTCAATGATCTAAAATCATATTTAGCAAATACATTGAATATGTGTGAAACATGTGGATACTGCAGGTTTTTTTTAAATAAGTACTTAATATTGGTAGCGATTCGATACTAATTTTTTACTTTGCAAATCAATATAATACAAAGTCAAACGATACGATGCAACAACTATGACTAAAAATATTGTACGTATGACTTGGCTTGACATGGAACACACACCTTGCCTCATGTAAAACCAAAACCAGCCTCAAAACACCTCTTCAGGATCAAAGTCTTCAACTAATTGAAATCCCACTTTTGGCTTTTTATTTCATACATTTTAGATTTCTACAGTTTTAAGTAGTTTTGATTGTATTTTTAAGGTTGTCTTGTTTGTTTTGTCTTTGTTTTGTTTGCAAATTGTGGTAGGCCTACATTTGACCCGCGCATGTGTGTGTGTGTGTGTGTGTGACATGCATGTCCGCACACAAGTTTAAGTGTGTGTGCAATGCATTCATCACTTCAAAACGTGTGTAAAATGTGGGCAGTAATGTTCAAGAGGCTACGTATAGGACCTGGGTGTGTCATATGGTCTTCTTAACCCTTGAAAGAACTCGTCCATGCAGCAGTGCTGCCAGGTCTGCTAGTTATAAGTACTGTATGTGAGTATGAGTATCGGAAAACAAATACTGTATGTGAGTATGAGTATCGGAATGTGAGTATGAGTATCAGAAAACTATTAGTGCCGGTCCTTATTTGTCATTATCAGGTCATATATTGCCAGATATGCCAGTCTAAGTGGCTTTGGCCTTGTTTTTCTCCAAGGAAAACAAGGCTTGCAAATATTAGTAGTTTTGGTTATAATTACTGTTCTCAAACATTTTCATGTACATGACCTCCCAAATTAATATTTCTCTGCAAATTCTTGTATTTAAATACCTTTGCCAGGCACAACACAAGATTCATGACTGTAAATGTGTTCTATTCTTTGCAGCAGATCTATAAGCTCAGGCTGCAGGCTGTTAGATTACTTGTAACCAAGGTTCAAGTGGTAATTCTGTCTACTTTTCTTTTGATCTGAAGACTTTGTTGTACTGTTAGCTTGTGGTTGTCACAGAATCTGGCAACACTAGTCTCTGACTCTCCACTCCAGTTCACTGCACTCACCCATAAGCAGACAAAAGGCAACCAAAAAAGGGCAAGTAGCATGCTGAATGCACAGCAATATTTCAAATTACTGGCCCTCTCGAACACACTTTCCCCGGGCCCCTGAATTCCCTGAAATATGGCTTCACAAACCATTAAGCCGTGTGACTTACTGCCACGTTTCAGGTCCTACGTAGGGTGTGTTGCTGAAAGTGGTGGGAGCGTTGAAAGCCGTATCCTCTGGATGTAGAGTTGAGGGCACTGTTCCATGTCCTATTAGAGCTATAGACAGGCAGGCTAGACCGCCGCCATCAGGCTGAAACCTTGTATGTCCAAAACTCCTATTTATAAAGAATAATCATAGTAAAGCCTATGTAGTTATTTAGTCCCTTTTTTGTTATATCGGTATCGGCAAATACTGTATGTGAGTATGAGTATCGGAAAACTATCAGTGCCGGTCCTTATTTGTTATTATCAGGTCATATATTGGCAGATATGCCAGTCTAACCACAGATGCGAAACAGGGGCAAGGGTTTGACACTATGGCCATTAAATAAAATCTTTGGTCATGTGGAGTTTGCTTTGTAGTTGCCCAAGTGAGGATTCTGCTATTCCCGGTTGATGGAATTCCTATAAGGTATTTTATATATTATTATATGTATATTAGCATATTCTGGCATATTCTATATTCTTATATATATTTTCTCTACAGTATAGTATTCAAAAGTTAAAATGTTTTGATGCTCCAATATAAATATTTGGAAGTTTTTCATCAAACTCAGGCCTAAATGAGTTAATCTGTACTCAGACTGCCAGGAATCCCTATACAAGTTTTACGCCCCCAGAGTTAGTGTTGAAGTGTCCCTGAGAAAGACCCGCTCCTTGCATGGTTTCCGTCGACATTTGCGTGTGAATGGCAGTCTATGTATAGCAAAAATGAAACCAAATGGAACCTTGTGGGTCTATTTGGTTTCATTTTACACAGTTAAAATATTCATCATGTGAATTACCCCAAGTCTGCACAACTAGAGAATGTGGAAGATTAATGGTCATTTTGATCTGTATGTTTGTCTGTTTTGTTTCCCAAATCCAGCCTGGTACTGTGGACAAAAGCAAAATAAATCTTTAGTTTTGGGGTTTGTGGGGCTAAAATGTCCTCAAATGGTGGTCCGTGGCTCAAATGCCGAATAAATAGTGGGCCCTGCCATCAAAAAGATTGAAAACCACTGCTTCATATGAAAAACCTTGGAGTTGCCCTCCCTGCCATTCTTCCAGCCCACCCTAGTAGGGCTAGCTAAATCCGGCCCTGTTTCCCATCCATGGTGTCTTGACAGGACAGAGTGACATCCAGACAGCCTGTAGTCAGTGAACAGTCAGTGTTGTCTGTTCAGGTTGACTAGAGACCACTTCACTGTTCTGTTCTGTCTGTCTGACTCCTGGAGCTGAACTGATGGGAGACACACTCACACTCAACACTATAGTGTGTGTAGGCCTGTCACAATTATTTCATGGTAGCAATTATCTGAGAATTTAGATGATGTCATAATTATTTTTGCATAATCAAGTTTTTTTTTTCAAGTTTTTTTTTTCATTTTATACATGGAAATCGGTAGGATAAAAGGTTAAATGTATCATTTTCAAGGTATTTTTGCCATAAATAATACATACTGATATATAATACATACTGAACAAATGAAGACTGCACACATTTAAAAAAAAATACAGATAATAATACAAATAATTAAATGGTAAAGTAGCTGCACCACAGCATATCAAAGACGATTAGAATTAACTATAACTATAGCAGCAAATTTACTGTAGTTGAAAAAAACGAAAGTTGTCCTTTAAGCTGCGAACTCTAGTCCCGGGTCTAGAGTCTCTAAAGTGTGATATAGCAGATAATCCACTAGTGTTTCTAGCTAAACATACTGTATCTATACATAGCTTCACAATGTATCATGTGACTATGGCATATTACTAAGTGTGAAGAACATTAGCTCCAAATGTCACTTGTGGATGTTATGTGGTGATAAATCACTCATGTTTTATTAGTAAAACAGTAAAATTAAAGAGACAGGAGAGAGAGGTGCTGACATGCAACACAGATAACTTCTTAAGTTGTTATGGACATATGCTGTAGTTACTGTATATAACCTACCCCTTCTACCTACTATATCTGAATTATATGAGAGTACACCTGATGGAAAGCATAGCCCTGTTTAGTTCTGGGACCCGCATGTATCCAAATAACTCAATACATTTGGGCCATTTAAAAAAAAAAAGCATATACAAGCTCACAATGTGTTTTGATATACACTCAACAAAAATATAAACTCAACACTTTTGTTTTTGCTCTCATTTTTCAGGGGATGGACTTAAAGACCTAAAATTCATTCCAGATATACAATATTACCATTTCTCTCAAACAATGTTCACAAATCTGCCTAAATGTGTGATATTGAGCACTTCTGCTTTGCTAAAATAATCTATCCCACCTCACAGGTGTGCGGCGTGTGTCACATCAAGATGCAGATGTGACATCATGGTTAGTGGTACGCGCTGTTGTTTTGACAGTGTGTACCAGTTCCCACTAATATCCAGCAACTTGACATAGCCATTGAAGAGGAGTGGACCAACATTCCACAGGCCACAATTGACAATCTGATAAACTCTTTGCGAAAAAGATGTGTTGCACTGCATGAGGCAAATGGTGGTCACACCAGATACTGACTGTTTCGGAGGCCCATACACCCAATAAGGCACAACAAAATTGCACATTTCAGGGTGGCCTTTTATTGTGGACAGTCTAAGGTACACCTGTGCACTAACCATGATGTCACGTCTGCATCTTGATGTGGCACACCTGTGAGGTGGGATGAATTATCTTAACAAAGCAGAAGTGCTCAATTTCACACATTTAGGCAGATTTGTGAACAGTGTTTGAGAGAAATGGTAATATTAAGTCCATCCCCTGGAAAATGGGAGCAAAAACAAAAGTGTTGCGTTTATATTTTTGTTGAGTGTATGTGCATCTGCTATTTTCAAAACCATATTAATGAACATCATGTATCGCAAAGACACTGTACTGTATGTTCCACTTTGGTACTTGAAGTACAATCTAATAACAATAAACCTTTGTACATTTAGTCAATTTAGAATTTTGGACTTTCACTACATTGCTGATACTTTCAATTAGCTAAAAAAATAATCACAATCATGTTGAAGTGAGGGGCAATCTTATCTTACAAACACACCTCATTGTGAAACAAAATCTACACTATGCCTATTTGCTCGATTGATACATTTTGTTGGGACCCCTTGTGCTTGCATGTGTTTGCCTTTGCATGTTCATGCCTCTCTAGCCCCCTCTAGACCTTCCTAAAAATCCACCCAGCGTCGTCCCAGCAGCGTCCATGGCACATGGCCTCATTCCTGCTATGCACATACTTTACTGTGACCGCTCTCATCTTGTACACATCTGGACAGCAGAGCGGAGCCCCATGCCAAGGCCAAATGGAGGGAGCAACAATTAAAAAGCCTGTGAGCCTGTGATTTATATACTTCAGTTTGGTGCTGGTGTCGTGACTCGTGTGATATGGCAAAATGGCAGATCCACGAGCCCACACAACGCATGCACGCTTTATACGGCATGCAACGCCAGTCTGCGACTATGTACAAATCAGTGCAGGCTTTATTAGTTTGTCTCCACATTGAAGTCATTGTTTTGTTGTTTGAAGACACACAAAGGTGTGTGTGTGTGTGTGTGCGTGTGTGCGTGTGTGCGTGTGTGCGTGCGTGCGTGCGTGCGTGCAAGTGCGTCCAAGTGCGTGCGTGCAAGTGCGTCCAAGTGCGTGCGTGCGTGCAAGTGCAAGTGCGGGTGTTGTATGTAGAAAGCAGATTCGAGCCTCTCTCGATAAACATTGATAGAATCATTCATCAAATAGGGCATGCTTAAGAACACACACAAGTGCACACAAACACACACATACACACACGCACACACACACACTTCAAACAACCCGACTGTGTTTATTTGTCTTCCTGACACGATCCGTCTTTCTTCTGGATGTCGGCACATTCCTGTCCACGGTTAAAAGGCTTTGGCCATTGTAACGACTGTGTGTTCTGTATAACATAACCTTGCAGGCCGCTGAAAGCTTCCACAAGCATTCCTACGTTTGAAAAGCGGTGGTGGCATTTGCACTCCCCGCCGCCCTCAAAGACGGAGCTGTAGCTGCGATCATCGCGTGGCTATAAATGATATTGCGACGGGTCACGGGTGCTCGACGGCGACTCGTGATGCTGGCATGTTAGCGCCGGGCATGGGCGCTATTAATGGGGCTTGCGCTCTTTTCTCCCCCCCCCCTCCACCCCTTTTTTTCGCGACCGGTAAAAACTGATTTAAGCCGTAGCAGGTGCCCCGGAGCGCACAGGGCCACCGCACAAAGAGGGCCGCTGTCCCCAGGCTTTAGCTAGACAGACTGGATATCCACAGATGTGGAGCCAGACCAGATGGCACGTACATCTGAGACAGACAGAGAGAGAGGGAGAGAGAGATGCTGGAGACAGAAGGATAAAGACGTGTACAGATCCAGCGACGAAGGGGGACAAGGACCCAAACACAGGCCAGGCATTAAGCTAGGCGAGCGCCACCACGGCCTTCTTCCCTTTCTCTGCGGGCTGACATTTAGGTCCCTGGCAGCCCCCCCCCCTCGCACCACCACTCCCCATCCACTGACTCAACTCTGTCTGCGTTATATAGCCCAGAGAGAGAACATGCCTGCGGGCCACAGTTAGAACAATGGCGGCCTTTTCCCTTTTTACCCCGGCATCAAAAGGACAAGATGAAAACAGCCACACGATGGAGGGGCGCCTCAGAAGTGTAAAAAAAAAAAAAAAAAAAAAAACGTACGCAAATGTAATATGCGAATATGGCCCAAGTCCTGCACGGCCTGGACCTTTTAAACAAACTGGCCTTGTCTAACCCCCTCCTCCCCTCTCTCCCCACTAACACTGCAGGGCTCACACAGTCATATCTGGGGTTTGTAATTTAGAGAGAGAGAGAGAGAGAGAGAGAGAGAGAATGCTGGAAATGTGAAAGAGAGAAAACGAAGGCATGAAAATGAAGAGAATGCCTCTCTTTGTAGCCCGGGTGTCTTTTTCACATCTGAGACTTGTGCGAGTTGCGTAACAATGGGGACAAAGAGAATATGAGATGAAAGGCGTTATGGCGACGATGTAAATAACTTTCTCTGCATGTGGAATTCAGACAGGGGGGTGGTGGTGGGGGGGGGCGTCGGGCCAATTAGAGGTTCAACACAGCCGGTGGGACGGGGCGGGGGGACGGGGGGACGAGGGGGATAAGTGTTTTCCAGCCAGACTGCAGTCATCATCATCATCATAGAGCAAAGGCTCTTAAAGGTCGTGACGCCTCCCTTGTCATCATGTGCGGCATCTACAGTATAGCTGCTGTCGGGGGGAGAAAACACCTAACTCCAAAATGTTCATTTATCAGGAATTGAAAAACATATTTTTGTTTCCCCCCAGAATGCAGAAAGCCGTATGCAATGCAATACAATGCAATACTGCCTCATCAAAGTTGGTATCGTTACTTTACGTTTTATATGTCAGTGATGTAGGCTAGAGTGGTAGAGGTGGAGGAGTTAGCTGCCTAAGGAGACAGTTTGATGGTTCAGTGGAGTTATGAGTTTTTTTAGTAGCCTATTATTTTAGCAGCACACATAAAGGGTGTTCTGTTAGGGTAGGGTATTAGGGTTCTATTAGGTGGTTTCCTCCCAACAGCGACAATGCATTGCACACCTATTAAACTTACTCTTCAGTAAGTGTGTCGGTTCTCAAACCTTTTCATTTCAAAGTCATGGTAAATGGTGCATTTATATAGCGTCTTTATCCAAGGCACTTTGCATAGATCGTGCATCACATTCACTCATTCACACACAGACATTCATACACTATGGCGGAGGAACCCATGCAAGGACCAACCATTTGGCTGCCGATCGTTCACAAAAAAACACCAAACAAGTTAAACCTTATCAAGACCAACAGTGTCTGTATGTTTTGTGTCAATGCCTGTCTGGCAGGCAGGCAGGCAAACTGTGTCTGTCTGTCTGTCTGTCTGTCTGTCTGTCTGTCTGTCTGTCTGTCTGTCTGTCTGTCTGTCTGTCTGTCTGTCTACATTCTACAAGGTCCTACAATTAATGCTTTGGACCTTGAAGTTATCCTACACAACGGTGTATACAGCTGGCATGGACCAATCTTACTGATGTGATGACAAGAATATATTCTCACACACACACACACACACACACACACACACACACACACACACACACACACACACACACACACACACACACACACACACACACACACACACACACACACACACACACACAGCAAAGTCTGGGGGGTGCTTGCATGGGGGGACTTGAACTCCACTCTTCTCTGTACTTGGCAGTGCCAAGTCATTGTGGGTGACAGCATGGCGCTAAATAAAGACGTGACAAGGATGTCAGCGCAGAGACAGCAGACACATGGCTGCATGCTGGGGGAACACACAATAACACATGCACACAGTGCATGGTGGGAAAAGTACTCAAATGTTTTTCTTTAAATAAAAGTATCAGTATGATATAGAACTATAATATAAATGCTTGCAAAAGTCTGGAATTCCAGATGTAGATGTGTACAAAATTATTCGATGCGTCAATCTTTAAAAGGTTCCCTGGTTAATAAGACAAATATTCCTTAAAACACCATACTTGACTTCTATAACTAAAAAGTAATGTTGCTGCAAGTTATATTTATATTTGTCATATTTCCATGTGTGGTCCACTCATATGGAATATATGGACTGCACAATCATGCTAATAAAACATATTTATGATATTGCTTTGATGCTGATTAAATTAAATTTAGAAAGTATTAAGTTGTTTTTTGTTAGCAGACTGAGTGAAAGATTTGCTATTTGCTATGAAAGAATTAATATAATTAAGGAGTTTTTATTTGTTTGTTTTAGTTATAGAGGTCAAGTATAACGTTTTAAAGCATATTCATCTTATTAACCACACATCCCTTTAACTGCTAATCCGTAATCGGGTCACAGGGGCCAAGAGTTCCACCAGAGAGACTCCCTGCAGACTGCCCTCTCCAGAGCACCATTAGTGACTTCCATCTGGGTGATCCCTGGGCATTTAAATATCTTTTGAAATAATAACAATTAAAAACAAAGGTAGAAAACAAAAGAAGAAAATATAAATTTACTCGAGTCGTGACCCACACAAAACACATTTTGTTTTTTGTTTTTTTTTGGATTCTTTCTTTTGCAAATGCAACCAACCTATCCAGTCTGTCAGCCTGCCTGTGGACTTAAAACATGAGTGCTGTTGAAAGGGAAGATCCATTAAACGTGGAATTTCAGTCCAATTTGTCTTCAAAAGGGAGTCAAAGAGCTCATTATGTGAACCCCCGGCTCTGCTCTGTCCTGGCTATTAGATTGGCTGAGAAGAAGGAGAGAAGTTTAGTCATGGCCGCTTATCTCCCAACCTTATGAGCACAGGATTAGCAGATCAAAGGCAGGTCTCAGCGCGTTTCATATTAGAGGAAACAGTAAAGACCCTGTCGTCACGACACCCATCCGTTTGAAAAGATGCTCTTTTTTAGACCCTTGTGTCTTTCATCATTTATTTATTTATTTATTTATTTATTTATATAACTCACATATAATAAACCAGTGGTTTTCAACCAATGGTATGGGGACCACCAGTGGTCCGGGGACCACCAGTGGTCCTTGAGAGAATTCCAGGTGGTCCCCAGGTAAATGATGGACAGTTGGTAACCAAATGGACCCTTATAGATCCACTCTTGAGAGAGTAAAATGAAACCAAATGGACCCTCACGGGTCCGTTTGGTTTCATTTTACTCTCTCAAGAGTTCAATTATAGTTAAACATCTGAATTACTTAATTTTCAAGAATCGACAAAATGGAGAAGAATTGTTATTTGAACCAACTTTTTGCCAGTTTATCTCTCCTAGATTGTGGATAAAAACTCAAAAGTCCTTGCTTTTTGGTCCGAGAGATTAAACTCAACAACAAAGGTGGTCTGTGGATAAAATGCTGAATAAATAGTGGGCCCTGGTATGAAAAAAGTTTAAAACCACTTTAGTAAACTATGCATGTGTAAAGAGAGTAAACTACCTCAGCTCTCCTGACAGCCATCCGCTGTTTGCTTAATGATGGTGGTGACGGTTTACCATGGTGACGCGTCTATGCAGCGTGTGTCAAACAGATGTTGTGGACACTACGTTAAAGTGTTGGTTCTGCCGTACTAGGAACAGCTGCTACGACAAGCAGGTTTATGTATCGAGCACGGATCGAGTTCCTGTTGCTGTAGTAGAGACATTGCCCTCGTATGGCTTAAAGTCCCTATTTAGTTTGGCTGCTATTTCTGCTATTCCACTAAAATGTGGAACGCCATACCAACAGCCATTAAGATTAAGTGAATACCATGACTCCTTCAAAACTCAGAGAGCACCTATGTGGACAGCTTGTCTGTGCTCCACGCACCTCTCTCTCCCATCACTGGCATTCGTCAGTCTCATTTTTAACTTTCTTCTTGATGATTTTCTGTTTTTTTTATACAATTGCATATTTTCATGTTTCTAAAAGTTGTGATTTGATATTGAATTGAATGCCCACACTTATGTAAGGCCTGTGTGTGTGTGTGTGTGTGTGTGTGTGTGTGTGTGTGTGTGTGTGTGTGTGTGTGTGTGTGTGTGTGTGTGTGTGTGTGTGTGTGTGTGTGTGTGTGTGTGTGTGTGTGTGTGTGTGTGTGTGTGTGTGTGTGTGTGTGTGTGTGTGTGTGTGTGTGTGTAGAGAGACTGTGTGTACACGTACACGTGTGTATGAGTGTGTGCGTGCGTGTGCAGAGAGACTGCAGAGAATCCATGCAAGGCTCTGATGTATTTCAAAGTGGAAGCGTGTAACACCTTTGTGTCAAGGTCCCCTGTTGATGACACGTGCAAGACCGGTTTTACGAAGGAGAGGGATTGACATACGCTGCCTTCCCCTGGGTCCTGGGCTGACAGCTGTACCCCCCAAGTTCACACTTAATTTAAAGAGACTCTGTAAAGCAGTCAGTTGTGTGTACACGTGATTGTAAAGTGCTTTTCCAAACTGAGTGACATGCTATGAGCTTTGTGGTCCAGTCTGATGAGGATGCTGTGCCCTTTTTTTTCTGGTCACACACCCAGGAACAGATTAAGCCCCACAAGGAACTGGGCCTGTATTTCACCCTGGTTCAGGCTATGCAGTCTGAAGCAGACTGCATAGCCCTGGAGCCAAGGGCCACTGAACTGCGGCACCAATGCTAATTTGGCCCTGCACACACCCCATGGCAATCCAGATTTTTACCATCTTCATAGACAGGGATCTCTATGAAGTCAGACATAGTTGCCCATACCCAAACATATGCCATAATAAATGGATAGACCTTCATTGATCCCAAGGGAAATTCTGTACAGTATGTCAGACAGAAACCTTTTATCTCAATATCAAACGTTTTGTACTGTGGTACGTCTTGTAATCTGGGGGTCCCTGGTTTCACATAGGTATGATTATTACTTGCACAAGCAGAGTGAGCGCAAGTATGGTGAACGACTGACCGGGTGATGAGATGTGGAGATGGATGGTCATCAATTACCATCAATTGGCTACAGGAGATGGTGATGCATGTAATGGTGATTTCATGGTAATTCCTTCCCGTTGATTGGCTGAATTAGATGTAATGGTGATGCAATTGTACTTGTGCTCTGCTCAGTCGCTCTGCTCATGCACAAGTTGGCACTCGACAGAGTGCAGTTCTAGTTTTATTCCTGAAGGTTTTAGACATATGAGGTTTTCCATCACCCGCCAGAAACGATATCACAGCATCTAACAATTTCAAACAAGAGGATTCTAAACAATGCTGGCTGCTGACTTTGATGTGCTCATCTTTTAATCTGCCCCTATATATAAACCCCGTCAGATGATCGTGTGGAGTTGATGTGTTTGGTGTTTTGACAGTGTTTGATAGTTTTGTACAAAGATCCACAGATCTGGCTTGTTTAGTTAGAGGGGCATACAGCTAGCTCCCTGAACTTTAGAAACCAGCAGTAGCCTACACAGACATGTTGCAAATCACACAATAGGTCAGAGAAGTAAGTAGTTAAATGCATCATTTGAGCACCCACTACCCAGCATGATGTAAATTATGAAAGCTAGATCAGCACCTGGTAGAATGCAAACTTGTGCGTTGCGCACAATTAGGCCATGGCCTACTCATGCAGTGGGGTAATACTAATGACATTAGCTGTAAAGGTCTTTTACTTACGTCACATTACATCACCACCCAACCAGGCCGGCCAACCGGAGTACCGCGAGGGACCGACCGCCGAACACCCAACACCGAATTGCCTTACTTGTGCCCCGCTCACGCAAGTAATGAAAATGACAAAAGTAAAATAAGCCTAGCCGTGTGTGTGTGTGTGTGTGTGTGTGTGTGTGTGTGTGTGTGTGTGTGTGTGTGTGTGTGTGTGTGTGTGTGTGTGTGTGTGTGTGTGTGTGTGTGTGTGTGTGTGTGTGTGTGTGTGTGTGTGTGTGTGTGTGTGTGTGTGTGTGTGTGTGTGTGTGGTGCACGCATGTGTGTGTGTGTTTGCATGTGTGCAGCCTGCAAACATCCTGGGCTATTTTAGAAGTTTTGTTCACGCTGGTCAATCTTTGGTTGTTTTAAACGCGCTCTATAAAAAGTAAAGCTTGATTTGGTTTGATTTGATTTGATTACACCCTTAGTTCAGCTACAGTACATCTAAGCCTCTGCTGTTCTAAATTGCAGCAGACAGTGATTTGACAGTCAACATAGTGTGACTTCATTGCAGCATGGACGTGTGCTGCTGCTGAACAAAGCCCTCTTGTGGTCTGTGGAAATTAGTCTCGGAGAGACTGCTCCGTGACAGACGCAGCTCACCTTAGAATGAAGCTCTTGCTTTTAAAAGTTGACATATGAGCCTATTAACCACTTAGACCCCAGTCTCTGTGCCGTGGGAAAGCTGAAAGATGCCCATGAGGTTCCTTCCACACAGCAGCAGGAACCCAATGGAAACCAGCCCTCTGTATTTTGTGCCATGGACTTCCAGTAGAGAAGAGTTATGGTAAAACAAAAAAACAAGAAAAAGCAACACATTAAAGGTAATGAAAATAGACACAGCTATATTTTTTTTGCCTTTTTCCCGTCTATGTTGCTTTGCTTTGATGCTGCAGCTGTTTTTCTGCAGACAGACACTTGCTTTGTCCTGCAGGCAGTCCAGAACTTTGTTCAGAACTTTGTTCTGGACTGGGGGGGGGGGCGTGTGTGGCGTGAGGCAGCATTTAGCCAATCACAGCACAGCAGTCTCCAGCAGTTTCATAATGAGCCAATAGAGTGGAGGTGAGTTGGAGTTAGATTCTGTTTTTAAACAAATCCGTTTACAAACACAGTATTTGTACACACTAAAGGTGCCTATATTAACTTTAATTCACATTTTCCTAAACAATTCCGATATTTTTCAAAATGCAGGCCTGATTATTTTCGATGGTAGGAATTATCACTCGCTTTACTGACTGATTGTGTCATTTCTTTCCTGTTCAGTAGCGATGATTTGTTTACCGTTCATCGGTTCCATATCTTCCTCTCGTAGTTCAGTTGAAAGTGTTGCATGTTGCATTTTGCAACTGACCGACAGAGACTCACATAACCAAAGCTTTCCACATGGAGGAAAAGGAAGGACCCAAGGAATGAAAACCACATTTGAGGAAGTGCCTGAATTTGTTCCCGTTCACATACACAAAACAATCACTGGCCAATGCCATAACACTACTGGACAGGCCAAAAGTCATAGGTGATTTTAGGCTCTCTCAGCAGGGGGAGTGGGTGGGGTCACTTTTTTTTTAGCTAAATGATGGAACATTATCAAGGTTATTATCAACATCAAATGATATTCTGTGGCTAAAATGCAGAATAAATAGAAGCATGAATGGAGTGGTAAAATATAAATTTGTATAAATGAGTATGAAGTTAGTACCCCCCGGAACCGTCCTAAAGTCTCCAGTGCCTGCCAGTGTATAAGGATCAGAGGAGAGACCAACCTGGCTGTAGATCATGACAGCTTGTTGATGAGTATCCTGGCTGGACTGGAAACCTTCCCATTCTGGTCCCTCTGAGGGAAGGCAGGACGACTGGGTCCAGTCTGGGAGTGGAGAGGAGGAAGGAAAGAGAAGGAGGTTCTGAAAAATGAAGGGAAGATGGAACAGCAGGGGGAGGGGAGTGGACAGTGGGCTAGTCCTATACAAGCATCACAAAGAGGCAAGATGTGTCTGAGAGTGGGTGTCTCTTTGGGGGTTTTAAGTGTTCACGGTTTAGGTAAATTCAGGTACAAGGACGCCTTTCATCAGGCCGATCCAGACACACCACCGCTCACGTACAAAATACAATTAATAGTTTTTCTTCTCCCAAATGCTGCATTACCAGTGGATGTTGTGGATGTTGTTAATGCAGTGGTTTCATCCATTTTGATACCAGGGTCCCACTATGTATTCAGCATTTGAGCCACGGACCACCATTTGACATTTTCACTCCAAAACTAAAGATTTCCTCTTTTTCTTTTTCCACAATTCAAGGTGGACTTGGGAAACAACACAAGCAAATAATAGATCAAAATGACCATTAATCTTCTACATTCTCTAGTTGTGTAGGTTTGGGCTAATTCAGATGATGAATATTTTAACTCTTGAGTTAAAATAAAAATTAAACCAAATGGACCCGGTGCAACCAAACCTGGTTAACCAACTTTCCATCAGTTAGCCTGGGTCCACCTGCAATCCCTTTAGGGCCCACTGGTGGTCCCCGGACCACCTATTGAAAACCCCTGGTTTTATGCAATCAGATATAGGGCTTTTCTGATCAGCTGTATGGATTGTCAAAGCCAGAAGGTAGTTTTCTGCCACTCATTAGGAGTTCTTGCATAACTTCCAGGTATGATGATGGTGGCATTTTGATGGTGGTGGCATTTGCATAGCCTCTATAAAGAAGGTCCAAAACCTCTGACCAGAACAGTGGCCGACCAGAACAGTGGCCTTGTGGTTAGAGTGTCCGCCCTGGAACTGGGAGGCCGGGGTTCGATTCCCGGTCAGGTCATACCAAAGACTCTAAAAATGGGACCCAATGCCTCCCTGCTTGACACTCAGCATCAAAGGGATGGATTGGGGGTCAAAATCAGCTAATGATTCCCGAGCGCGGCAAGCCGCAGCTCACCGCTCCTTGGAGCTCACCGCTCCAAGTGATGGGTCAAAAGCGGAGAACCAATTTCGCTGCGGTAACGTAGTGACAAATCATGCGACTTTGACTTTTGACTCTGCAGTTCTCATTAATGGCCCAGCAGGTGTCACTGTTTCCCCTGCCTGCTGGCTGGCTTCCGAACAATCCCTTACATTTTAGAATGGATTACCATATTTTAAAAGGGTGGGGTAATGCTACTGGTTCTAAACGGGCCTGTAGCCCCCCAGCCCCTCCCATGGGGCTCCTAAAAAGAAGATTAAAACAAACAGGAGTTTAATCAGCAGGCTTGGCTTCCATTCTCCGCTCAGCAGTGTTGCCAAGTCTGCTTATTAAAAGCAATGTTGGGCTTCTTTTTCTGTGAAGTCGCCTGTAAATATTAACCTCATGTCCCCAGGTTTCCTAGGGTAGGTACCCTCACAAAAAAGTAAAAAGTAATCCTGGTCTCTAGACTGCCTCCCCCCGGCCAGCCAGGACGCCTGATGGAGGGTAAAGGAACTGGTTGGAATAACGGGTTCCTTCCACATGCCATGTCCAAACAGGGAAGCTCCCCCTGTCAAGTGAAAAGAAGGCAGCTTGGACTCCTTATGCATTGAGGGTCTAGAGCCCAGAATCGCATTAGAAGAATGCGTTGCAAAACTGTGGGATAAAAGTGTACTAAAAATGACCATGCGATCTATGGCTGCTTCTTTATTTTTCCCCCTGTAGACCGCGGCTGCTTGTTTTTCGCGCGCAATGCGGCAACGCTGGTGGCTCAGCCCGACAGAAGGAGCCCTCTCCAGGAAGGCTGCCTCAAATCAAAGCTTCCTGCTCGGGAGAGCTCACCACTCGCTGCTCGGCTGATCCCTATCACAACAACAAAACCAGCAGAAACAATTATTTATTCCTTTTGATGTGCGCTTTTTGAAGTTATACCCCCACCTCCTCCTCCATGTGCCACCACCACCACCACCCCCTCTCTCCACCAACCCCAAGCTCTACCACCACCTCCTTCATCTCACTTCCTCTTCTTCTTGTTCGCTCCTGCTCCTCCTCCTCCTCTCTATCTCTGTCTTTCTCTTCCTCTCTCTCTCTCTCTCTCTCTCTCTCTCTCTCTCTCTCTCTCTCTCTCTCTCTCTCTCTCTCTCTCTCTCCCCCTCCGTGGAAACAAGGTCATGAGAGTTTCTCCAGAAAAGGGGGCGGGGGACTTATTTTTGAAAGATAAGCAACTCTAGGATCAAACTTCTGCGTGTGTCTGAGTATTACTGTACAGGCCAGGGGCCTACAGGCTAATAAGACAAATGTGCCTTAAAAGATTATACTTGCGCTCTATAACTAAAATTACAGAATATTATTATTATATAATATAAATTTCATAAATAGAGAGTCCTTCACTCGATATGGGACTGCTCCTGTCGGAGGTCCATGTCCATGTCTATAGTACCTAATGAAGTAACTAAAAAGTATAATGCATCTGTGACATAGTGGAGTAGAAGTAAAACCTAAAGGTTTTGGACGTTGGAAATTGGAAAAAGTAAAGTTTTATTAAAAGCATTGTTGGGCTTCTTTTTCTGTGAAAAAAAAGAAGCCCAACATTGCTTTTAATAAAATGTACATAGGCCTACTTAAGTAAAGGTGCTTAGTTACTTTTCAAATCAAATGGGTTCAGATCTGAGCTGTGTCTCCATGAGGCCATGGGTGTAGCATGTCCTGCTTGACCATCAGGGCCGGATTTCTGTGTCTTGAATCGGTTGAATAACCCTGCAGCCTCATCAAAGGGCTTGGCAGAAAGGAAACCGTTCCTCACAGGCGCACGTTAATCTCTTTTTTTATCATTTGGCGAAAGTTGTGATACTCCAAAAGAATTGTATAATTAGGAGACGTTATGATTGCACCATAACAGTTTGCCAAGCAGATTTTCTTGACATCTTCACATATTACATTATTACACGCCTTGTGGGGGAAAAGAAGATCAAGCGGATTGTGGTTTTGTCTCAATATCGTCAATTTGGACGCTGGTCCCTGGCCGTGGCACATACTTTCATGGTTGGGTGGTTCTGTTTCGCATTTTCACCACTTTTTAACGAGTTGAGATCTAAAAAAAAATACTTGATCTAAAAACTGAAGCGGAAACCGCCAAGATCCCCACACACTGCCTGCGTTTCTGCAAAACAGTCATATGTCTCCATTTAGCTCCGGCAGTTCTTCAGAGTTAAATTCGTTTTTCTCATTAAGTCACTTAAATTCATAGCTCACAGGACGGCCTGATGAATCATATTTTCTGTCTGTAACTTATTAAGAATCTATTGCAACAACACTAGCCTACTGGCACTGACGGCTTCAGTTCAGAACAGCATTATGACCACTTTCTGTTTTTGTTGTTCATTGTTGCTCATTGAGTCATAAATACAGCTGTTATGGTAATGTCAAACATGTTACTATTTCGGGCACAAAAGTAGATAGCACACCAAAGTTCAGGCAGCACATCCAGGTTCAAATAACGACTTTCACTCATGCTTTTCCTTTGTCGAAATAGTGTTCACTGCCGTGTCCGTCTGTTTGTTTATATATGCTATTGTTACACTATGCTCTTGAATGAGAATGGTGTGTCTGAGTTATCAGTATATGTTGAAACAATAAAGATTAATAACATTAACAATAATCAGACAGTAATGAACTAATGATATTTTTTAATGATTCAAATTCTTTAAATTGTCATGATGGTACAAAATATAGATTTAGGTATACAATTCATCAGCAATATTACAAAACTCACGAATAGCCAGTCCATGAAACAAAACAATAATTAAAAAAGAAAAGAAAAGAAAATAAACAAATACATCAGGGTTCCATTCAAGTCAGTGTTCTTAGCCTACATTCATTTAAGGTTCACATAAATCCAAAATCTGTCCCATGTCTCTTTCATTTTACTTTCCCCATTAACTCTGCCCAACATAGTCATATCATATGATGTCATTCTCTAAACCCAGGTGCTCAAGGAACCTTCCAGTTACTCAGCAGGATTCTGGCAGCTGTATTTTTCATAAACGAAACTTCAAAACTCATTGCTTGACAGATCTGTGAGAGCATCCATAACCAATAAATGGCAGAGGTTGTGAGTTTGACAGGAGCAGTGTGCTGTGCTGTACTACTGTATCTCAATCAGCAGTTTCGCAATGCTCAAATTATTGCTAGTTGATGGATTTGGCAACCTCCACATCTGTAGAATATCAAATGAATAACTAAAAGTCCCCACCGTCTTCTAACCTCTGTGTGAACTAAAATATGCTATTTTAACACATCAAACATCAACATCACATCATCTCACAAGATGCCTAAAATCTCACTAACACTTCAAGACGTGATATTTGAACATGTCAGATGTTCAAATGTAAAGAAATGATAAAATGTTCAGAAATGATAAAAGTCTTCATTGTATTTTCAATAGCAGCAGGATGCGTTTTTTATCACAACTCTACAGCAAATGGCCGAAACCAGTAAAACTGTAAACATCCATGCCATAAAACTGCAGTTTAAATATTGTCCTTGCGTGGCATTATAGAGCTCATTAAGCATTTCATTTCTGTTTTATAAGCCTCTTTAATTTGCCTCTTTCTCTTTTTTTTGCCTGTCTTCGCTTAAATGGGTCTTTAATTAAACTGGGGTTAATTACACTATGCTCTTGAATGAGCTCCTGGATGTGCAGCTGGGAGTGGTGGTGGCCAGGCCTGGAATCTGGAGCCGCTCAGAGTCAAACAACAGCTGAGAGCCATGCTGACATTTCATATGCCAGCAGTGGTCAAAGGGGGGTCCCTGGACCCCCAGGATTTTTTTCAGGAAGTGGTTCTCAAACTTTGATTGTGATGCTAGTTTTTGCCAGGGACCCTCCTGGAATCTCCTCACCTTGAGGACCACTGCCTGTGGGTAGTTATGCACAATTATGATAATGATGATCTTTATTTACACAAATGCAGATCAGCATGTCGTACAATACAGAAATCATCTTCAGCAGTAGCAGAAACATAGGTGCTGAGCAATGTCTTGCCTCCCTGATCTTTTTAGAGATTTTCCAGAGATGTTAGAGATGTTCCACAGGGACGTATTTGATGAATGCATCATCAAATATTATTTAGTTCAGTTAATATACTACCAAAATCAGATGAATCGCTCAGTGTTTGGCCAGTTGTGTCATGTGACACTGCAGTATGAAGTATATTGGGTTCCCTTATACTAGTTTATTTTCAATTTCACATAACATAGCATGTTGTGAGCTTTACAGCCACTCCAAGGCCTGGCTTTGTCCCTAATACCGTATTTCCACCCACCTGTACACCTATGTTTACCTATGTCTCTATGTTTACCGTACCAACAGGGGCCGTTGTTTCGCCAATACATTGTACACACAGCACCACTCAGTTCATACAGCTGGTGTGATTTTTTTCCTCCACAATACAAACGTATTTTTTGTCAACCCCATCTTTAGCCATTCGTCATTGTTGTATAAAAGCAAAACTATGGCATTCTTCTTTGCATCCCATCCCTGGCCTGTATTGCCTACGAGGCATTCATTGTAATCCTGGAGTGCTGGGGCTATTAACAGCCCTGACAGGCCTGCACAGTCCAGTAGCTTGTCAAATCTGTACTGGCCCATAAGAGACAGAAGCCTGGGTCTTGGGTGCCCAGACAGCAGCTAACAAATCCCAGAGGACCTGTGCTAGAGTGGGGGGGTGGGGGTTGGTGGAGTTTGGGGGCTCCCAAGTATGACTGATCCTTGCTATATCCAATTAACTTTGCTACAAGGGGAAACCTTGTATGTCCAATATTACTATTTAGCCAAAATATATGATAATATTTACAGCCCTGTTACATGGGAGCCTGCTCTTTATGTAAAATATTGTAGCCCCAGATTATACTGCTACAGTATTCAGGGTTATAGCACTAGGTCGGTTCCAATTTTGTTTTTTTTCTGACCTCGGTTTTGTTTGTGTAATACCCCAAAAGACCCATGAGCAGCACTGATCGGTTAAGATATAGGGCTCCATTTTCGTTACATGCTAAACCCCTTATCCCAAATCCATTATTTCGTTTTTACTATTTTGAAAGACTTTTTGGAGCTTGGAGCTTGTAGACTGGCCATTTGAACTACTGAAAAATGTTTTTTTATAGTTTAAAAAGGCAAAGAAGTTAAGCGATAAGGGGTTTAGCGGTAACAAAAATGGAGCCCATAATGTGTTGCGTCAATTAGCCCTTCACTTCACCCTCCCCAGTCTGTCCCTGTCCAAATTAGTAGATCAAAGCTTGACCAGGAAAGCTTGACCTGCATAACAACAGTTGCTATACAGGTCAACTATTTGGATTGGTATTGGAAAGTGACTAAACCCCGCCCCAAAGGGTGGGTTTTGAGAAGGGCTCATTACACTGACTCTTACAGTTGCATTTGGTTCCATTTGTACGTTCTCAGATTTATGAGAGCGAGTTTGAGGCTCACTGCTCGAGATTAAAGGCCGGATTCTACCGGTCAGCAGGTCCTACCGAAAATCAAGAGAGTATTCCCAGTGGGTTGCTTATCATGCCGATGTTGTCGTGTATTGCCACATGCTGCCAGCCGACTGAATTGATAAGCATCCTCAGCCCTGGCCCTCAACTGCACCGCAAGTGTGTCTGTTTTAACGCACATTCGGCTACAGGTCGTTTTGGTCCTCTAACTTACACTCACCATAACCGTAACTGCAAACACGTGGCCATGCTGACACAGGGCTTAAAACAAAGCAGCCAACCAGCCATGCTGATGGAGGATTTCCGGGTTTTCGTCTTTCGGCTCCCAGACAACATGCCTGTTGGAGAAGATCGGCTAATAAGCAGCCTCCTGGGAATTATCACTTGATAATGTGGGTACCAGGGTGAATGAGTTTGGGGTGAAAGGGTTTTCAATGTAGTTTTTTAGGCTTCACCCTGAAGAATCTAAGAACCTTAAGATTCTTATGATCGCTTTTCAAGGCACAAGATTTCAGAATGTATCTGCCAGAATATAAAGCAAGGAGCAGGGGACCAGATAACCACTTCTTCCAGAAGAAGTCGTAGTTTTATGTGACACCGAATCTCACTGAAGACTCAGTCTAGTCATTGTTCCAAGAAATGGAATCCATGTCATTTTGTGCCGACTCGGCACGCCACTGTTGAGGAGAATCAAGGCAGAGCTGCTGGCGTTTGAAGCGCATGGAAGTTATTTGAAGTCATTTGATGTGTTGTCATTAGCATCTGCCACGTCCCATTGTCAGCCGCCATTGTCTCTGATCCAATTACTCCAATGTATTTTTCATTGGGCTTCTTGCTTAATGTTTTTGTAGCTTAACGTCAGCGTCTGCTGTAAAGTACTTAATGTTTTATTCTGTTTTTGAAAGATCCATTACACTGGACGTTTTTTCTTTCTTTTTTTTAGGAGAACGCTCTGATGTGCGACTCAGCAGGGGAGACTTGGCTGTGTGTGTGTGTGTGTGTGTGTGTGTGTGTGTGTGTGTGTGTGTGTGTGTGTGTGTGTGTGTGTGTGTGTGTGTGTGTGTGTGTGTGTGTGTGTGTGTGTGTGGTGTGTGTGTGGTGTGTGTGTGTGTGTGTGTGTGTGCGTGTTTGTACATCTAAGCATGTACAGTACTTACACACACTTCTGTGTACATAGATCTGCACATGTGTGTGTGTGTGTGTGTGTGTGTGTGTGTGTGTGTGTGTGTGTGTGTGTGTGTGTGTGTGTGTGTGTGTGTGTGTGTGTACGCGCGCATGTTTGTACATCTAAGCATCTACACAGACTTCTGCGTGGGTGCATGCATACCGTACATGCATGCACAACACATGCACATGGTTGCAGTGGAACATGGATTTGTGTGCGGATGTGCATGTGAAATTGCATCTGTATACAGCAGGAGTTTGTGGCTTGTGTGTGTGTACACGCCATTTAAGGCCTACTGCATGTATTTTGTCCGTGCATGCGCACGCACGTCGTATCCGCGTGCAAGAAGACAAGAGGAAAGGAGATGAGGTGGAAGGAGAGAGAAAGAGCGACAGCGTGCGCGCGCGAGAGAGAGAGAGAGAGAGAGAGAGAGAGAGAGAGAGAGAGAGAGAGCGGCCACTGATTTCTGCCGATTCCCTTTATTCTCTGTGGTCCTGTGAAGACATTGGTCCTGTGAAGACAGTGGTCCTGGGGAGGCTATACACAAGGGAGCCGCGCGTTCAAAGCCCGGCGGCACAGTGACGATCCGCCGTCAGATCCTTTGAGCTCTTTGAAAAAAGTTCACATAAACTGCCAGGCATGCAGGCAGCCACTGGGAAATGGTCTTTGCAAACTCGACGAGAGTTTATCATCCCTGCACACAGGGAGTGGTGCCGTGTGAGGTGGAAATGCTGCCTGTAATCTGCCTCGCTTTGAAGGCGTTTTTTTTCTCGCTGTTTTTTTTTACGAGGGGACCCCTCCTTTACCCTTAAATGGAACGCGTGGGTCCTCCTCGTGCGCCGAGGAAGCGCCTTAGAAGTCGACCTTTGTAACCTCTTCAGCGGCTCATCGTCTGCTAATGTCACACGTTAGCAGTTTGTACCTTTAATACAAGGCTGACGTCACGCCGCTGTCACCCCACAGAGATTCTTTACCCAGTAGCAGGTCCGGATCTAGGGATGGGCATGGGAGGGCAATGCCCCCTAAATGCCCTGATTGCCCCACCAAACATGATTCATGCAATAAAAAACAATAAAAAACTACAATTGTGGCACCACTAAACCAACACCATTTCATCATTCAAAACAGAAAACTCTGGGGGGGCACGGTGGCACAGTGGTTAGTGCTGTCGCCTCACAGCTAGAAGGTCCTGGGTTTGATTCCCGCTAGGGGCGCTGCTGTGGGTGCTGGCGGCGTGTCTGCTCCTCCGCGTCATCAGTGCCCATACCCAAGGCGGGGTTGGTGAAAGGGCCTTTCTGTGTGGGGTTTGCATGTTCTCCCCGTGTCCCCTAGGGTATAGATACCCTCACAAAAACATGCTGTAATCCTGGACTCTAAACTGCCTCCCCCTGGCCAGCCGGGGCGCCTGATGGAGGGGACTGGAACTGGTTGGAATAACGTGTTCCTTCCATGCGCTACGTCCAGCCAGGGAAACTCCCCCCTGTCCAGCAGGGGCGAAATCAATCTGCGCCCGCGCCCACGGTCGCGCCCACTGGGAAACGGGCGCCCGTTTTCACAAAAGGGCGCCCGTTTTCACAAAAGGGCGCCCGCCCATTTTCACAAAAGGGCGCCCGTTTTCACAAAAGGGCGCCCGTTTACACAAAAGGGCGCCCGTTTTCAAAAGGGCGCCCGTTTTCACAAAAGGGCGCCCGTTTTCACAAAAGGGCGCCCGTTTTCACAAAAGGGCGCCCGTTTGTGAAAACGGGCGACCGTTTGGGCTGTGTTGGGAATATTACTTTACCTTGTTAATATATTACTTAATAATTATTACCAATATATTATATTACAATATTACTGTTCGCCGCCAAACAGGAAGTGGTACTTGCACCTGATTGGTCGATACTATTTTCCGCCATAACTCCTCAATGCTATGTCATAGAGACATAATGGTGGTATCATTGGACTATGTTTTGGCTCCTTGTGACTTAGCCGCGTCCCCTTTTCTGATGGCCGATATTTGCCCGAAACTTGCACGATCGAGGGCCCGTTAATCGCTGCTTGCAGCTTTAATTATTATTTTTTGAAAAATATATAATTAAATATTTAGTGTCACTATTAATCAAATATTACATAGGCCAGAGGCATACCTACAATAAAGCAAGCACACTTGGCTTTCTGGCCAAATCCATATGAAATCAACTTGGAAAAAAAATCACTCCTGAATAAATAAATTGATTTATTAATTATTTAAAGGTAGGGGAAGTGATTTGAAATTCATGGTGTAGTACCAGCCTGGTGCACTAGGGGCCCCCAAAAGTAGCTACACTATGTGAACCTGCTGCTCTCTCCTGATTGGAGGAGAATTGTGGTGACCTGTGGAACTTTTATTAGCTCCTCTGCTAACGTGGGGGAGGAGGAAACTCCATATGTGGTTTCCACACCTTATAATAGAGCATTTTAACAGAAAAAAATATTTTTTGGGTGATATCTGACAAAAGTGAAATCACTTCCCCTACCTTTAACTTCTGCAGTTGTCAAGATAATAGGGCGCCCGGTTTTGAAAACGGTCGCCCGTTTTCGAAAACGGGCGACCCTTATCAAAGGCTTTCGTTGTCCTTGGAGAACATTTAGGTATGGTATTGATATGACAATAGCCTACTGGGACAATTTGCATTTGATTAGGGTCCCCCCGACTTTTGATAGCCTACATCCCCTGGAGCCCCCCTTTAACTGCAATAGAGTTGCCAGGGCCCACAATTTATTTCACATTTCAGCCACGGACCACCATTTGAGGTCATTTTAGCCCCACAGACCCCAAAAACTAAAGATGTATTTAGCCTATTTTTGTCCACAATTCCAGGCTGGATTTAGACAAACATACAATTAATCAAATTGACGATTAATATTCTACTTTCTCCAATTGTGCAGACTTCTTAATTAAGAGGGCCAATTTAGATCAATATCATACAGCTATATAGGTCTAAAAGCATTTACTACACACATTGCATAAAAGGCAGCATGATGGGAGCTTTTGACAATATAAATGTATTGTCCTTCTAGGCCAACATAAATTCAGGTGATGTGAAAATACTAACACACAATACCTTATCTGAAAGCAATGAAACTATATTTTCCCCACAAAAAAGAATTATGTGTCTACCATCCTCCATTGTCTACTTATAAGCGTTTTTGTATAGCATGAGCTGAGTGAAAAATGGCCTGCAGATGAATGACGTTTAGTATGACATGTTTCTGAACCAATATAACACTGTGTGATTTGACTAGAGGATGATCAATAACTTGTTTGAAAGCTATAAATACATAGGTTCACCTGAAAAACGCCAAATGTTTCCATCACGTTTGTGATGGAAACATTTGTTATTTCTGGGTCTTTTTATACTAGGTCCTCGACCATTTTTTAAAACGGTCGCCCGTTTTTGAAAACGGGCGCCCGTTCGGGAGGGAGGGAGGGAGGGATGGATTGAGGGAGGGAGGGAGGGAGCGAGGGAGGGAAGGAGGGAGGGAGGTCGCCCGTTTCCGTTTTCAAAAACGGGCGCCCTATTATCTTGACAACTGCAGAAGTTAAATAATTAATAAATCAATTTATTTATTCAGGAGTGATTTTTTTTCCCAAGTTGATTTCATATGGATTTGGCCAGAAAGCCAAGTGTGCTTGCTTTATTGTAGGTATGCCACTGGCCTATGTAATATTTGATTAATAGTGACACTAAATATTTAATTATATATTTTTCAAAAAATAATAATAATTAAAGCTGCAAGCAGCGATTAACGGGCCCTCGATCGTGCAAGTTTCGGGCAAATATCGGCCAATCAGAAAAGGTGACGCGGCTAAGTCACAAGGAGCCAAAACATAGTCCAATGATACCACCATTATGTCTCTATGACATATAGCATTGAGGAGTTATGGCGGAAAATAGTATCGACCAATCAGGTGCAAGTACCACTTCCTGTTTGGCGGCGAACAGTAATATTGTAATATAATATATTGGTAATAATTATTAAGTAATATATTAACAAGGTAAAGTAATATTCCCAACACAGCCCAAACGGTCGCCTGTTTTCACAAACGGGCGCCCGTTTCCAAAAACGGGCGCCCGTTTCCAAAAACGGGTGCCCGTTTTCGAAAACGGGCGCCCGTTTTCGAAAAACGGGCGCCCGTTTTCGAAAAAACGGGCGCCCGTTCACAAAACGGGCGCCCGTTTCTGAAAACGGGCGCCCGTTTCTGAAAACGGGCGCCCTTTTGTGAAAACGGGCGCCCTTTTGTGAAAACGGGCGCCCTTTTGTGAAAACGGGCGCCCTTTTGTGAAAACGGGCGCCCTTTTGTGAAAATGGGCGCCCTTTTGTGAAAACGGGCGCCCTTTTGAAAACGGGCGCCCTTTTGTGAAAATGGGCGGGCGCCCTTTTGTGAAAACGGGCGCCCTTTTGTGAAAACGGGCGCCCTTTTGTGAAAACGGGCGCCCTTTTGTGAAAACGGGCGCCCTTTTGTGAAAACGGGCGCCCGTTTCCCAGTGGGCGCGCCCGCGGTCGCGGGCGCAAAATGATTTCGCTGGCTCTCCCCCTGTCAGGTGAAAAGAAGGCAGCTTGGACTCCTCATGCATTGAAGGAAGCATGAGGCCAGTCCGCTGCCTCCTCAGGTTGGCGGAGGGTGTGTAGAGCCCAGGATCACATTAGGAATTGGCACTGGGTGAAAAAATGGGTTACAAAATCGTGGGATAAAATATAAAAAAAAATAATAATAATAATAAATAAAAAAAAACAGAAAACTGAGTCAGACCTTTAGCTTTATGCATTCTGCATGCCTGTTGAAACTTCAATAACTGATGTTATTATTATTATTATTATTTTTTTTATATTTTTTTATCCCACGATTTTGCAACCCATTTTTTCACCCAGTGCCAATTCCTAATGTGATCCTGGGCTCTACACACCCTCCACCAACCTGGGGAGGCAGCGGACTGGCCTCATGCTTCCTTCAATGCATGAGGAGTCCAAGCTGCCTTCTTTTCACCTGACAGGGGGGAGTTTCCCTGGTTGGACGTAGCGCGTGGAAGGAACACGTTATTCCAACCAGTTCCAGTCCCCTCCATCAGGCGCCCCGGCTGGCCAGGGGGAGGCAGTTTAGAGTCCAGGATTACAGCATGTTTTTGTGAGGGTATCTACCCTAGGGGACACGGGGAGAACATGCAAACTCCACACAGAAAGGCCCTTTCACCAACCCCGCCTCGGGTATGGGTACTGATGACGCGGAGGAGCAGACACGCCGCCAGCACCCACAGCAGCGCCCCTAGCGGGAATCGAACCCAGGACCTTCTAGCTGTGAGGCGACAGCACTAACCACTGTGCCACCGTGCCCCCCACTGATGTTATTATTATTGATGCTTATACTTGCCTAATATAAGTCCTGTAACCGAAAATGGTATGGGTGCGGCTTCAACGCCCGTGAAGCACCTGCCCCCCCAAGAATCAATGATGGCGTACTAAAAGTAGAGTACGAAAATAAATCTATTTTCCAAACTCGTCAAATGTCAGCACTCTTTGCCACCATAGACCAGTCACTGCTTAGGTGTTTTCGGATCATCCAAGGCGCTTCTCACTGGTACAGAGATCACATTACATCAGCTCTGGCCTCTCTCCATTGGCTATACCGATCCACTTCAGAATTGATTTTGACGTTTTTAATATTTGCTTTTCAAGTGAAAAATGGCCTTTCCTCACAGACCTTACTGCGGACTATAGGCCACACCCTGACCTCTATGTATTGTAGCATTAGACTTTTTAGTCACTAATATTCAGTGCTTAATTTGTAACTTAATTTGTACGGGTGCCGGAGCAGACCTCACGCACATGCACGCTGCTTGCGCGTGCACATGCAAGTCGTTTTTTTGGGGCCGAATTGTGTGTGTGTGTGTGTGTGTGTGTGTGTGTGTGTGTGTGTGTGTGTGTGTGTGTGTGTGTGTGTGTGTGTGTGTGTGTGTGTGTGTGTGTGTGTGTGTGTGTGTGTGTGTGTGTGTGCGCGCGTGTCAATGATGCACTATGGCACACACACTTTGCAAACAGCCGATCCACAAGCTCAATCCGTCCCGCAGTATGTTTGTGTTTTCAGAAAACCGAGGCCATAAGGGGTCCGGCCGCTTCCTGGGTACCTTTTAAACATTATTACAGCGTCAGCCGGTGGGAGTAGCAGCAGCAGCCCAGGTAGCAACGTGCGAGAACTGTGAACTGTGTGAGCCGTAGCAAATCCACCCCGGCTCTCGATATAAATCCCATAGCTGGGAAGGCTCAGCCAATAGAGTGGTGTTCCGAGTGACTAGTATACCTAGTACTCTGTCTGCACGGGTATCCTATAGCATAGAATGCCGAATGAGGCTGGATCGGCCTCTGCAGGTGGAGGAGCGCCAGTGACAGCTCACGGACACTGACGAAACGCAAGTGGCCCATGCGGGAACGCAATTGGCCCATGCCATGAATTAATCCCTGCCAATATTTATTTATTTCACCCCATGGTAATATAGGCTATTGCATGTATATTTTATCTCCATACAACATATAATTGTTTTAGATTATTCCTGACTTTAATTGATTTATTTTTAGTCAATCTCTTGCAAAATTTATAGAAGTTTTTGGATGAACATTGACTCTGGTTGACACTCTAGCATACTAGCGGTACTGTTTGGCCTACAAGCTGACAAGTTAACATGTCCAAGCGCTCTAAAGAAATCAAACCCATTCACATGTTTACAAATACAAGGGACCAGATGAAAGTGATTTTCTTGACGTTGACAAGGCAGGAGAAAATCAGAGATGGCCAAGAGGAGATGATGGATCTTTCATCATCCATCAACATCATACAAGCCTATGTACAAGCTTGAACTATTTTCTGCAAGGAGAATTGGTCTAGGAAAAAGAGCAGACCAAGTACTTTATTATCAAACCATTGCTTTACAGGTGTAAGAAGTGTGTGCAAATATAGTACAGTGGCAGAAAATATTGAATATTTTTCATGTCCACATTTTCATCATGTCCACATCATGTCCACCCCATGTCCACATTGATGTGATATGTACATTTATAAAACAGTTGAAATAAAAGCTTATTTTTATGATTGATTTAAGTTATCCAGGGGCGTCCGTCCTGTGGTGGACAGGATTTGTGTTGGTTGCAATCAGATGATATTGCCGGGCAGATGTGACTAGTCTTGGATTGCTTTGATCGCTAATTAGTCCTGACCATGTGTACTGGGCAGTGACACAGTGGAACTGACAAATAGACAGGAGGCACTAAAACTGAGGATGCAACAATACAATTCTCATTAGGAGTGAAACAGAAGGTTGGAAGGTTTGGGCATAAATCAGGAACGGTCAGGCTGAGATGGATGAACAAGTGAAAAGGAGAAGAGATGGGTGGTATACTGGGAGAATAACGATGAAGATGTACAGTAGCTGCCAGGCGAGAGGAGGTTTATGGATGAGAGAGGACATGTAGGTGGTCAGGAACAGAACCAGATAAACTGATGATCGTGACGCTTCCAAAATGGGAATTAGAAGGAAAGCAGTAAGAAGAAAAGCTGGTGGCAGTTGGACAGACTGTGGAAGGATGACCGAGGTTGTTGGACTGCCCGTGGAGCAGTGAGCAGAGATTAGCCTTCACATCAAAGTGCCATTAGGATCATTTGAAGTGTCAGAATGGCATTTTGATCAGTGGAGACCGGCAGGTGGGCCCCGGGCTGTTCCTCTGATGTTGATGAACCACTCTAGATGCTCTGTGATTCTGTCGTCTGTGTGTGTGTGTGTGTGTGTGTGTGTGTGTGTGTGTGTGTGTGTGTGTGTGTGTGCGTGTGTGCGTGCGTGCGTGCGTGCGTGCGTGCGTGCGTGCGTGCGTGTGCGTGTGCGTGTGTGTGCGTGTGTGTGTGCATGCAGTCTAGCAATGTGTGTAATAAAAGAGTTTTTTTGTGTATTTGAGTGTGGGGCACTGGGCCGGGCCTGTGGCAGAGGGATGGCGAGTGTGAATTATCTATTGCTGTACGCCAGTACACCATTTATTCTGCATTTTAGCCACAGACACCATTTGGTGTTGAGTTTAATCTCCTCGACCCAAAACTAAAAGATTTTCAAGTTAGTGTCCACAATTGACAGATAACTGGAAAAACGTTTAAAATAATTCTTCTACATTTTCTAATTGTGTAGATTCTTGACAATTAAATAATTAATATATGTTAAGAAATAAATAAATATAATAAAAATACATGAATAAACAAATAAATACTTTAACTATTGAGAGTGTAAAATGAAACCAAATGGACACTCCCGGGTCCATTTGGTTTCATTTTACAAGCTCAAGAGTTACAGATGTATAAGGATCCATTTGGCTGCCAACTGTCCATGATTTAGCTGGGGACCACCTGGTATCCTCTCAAGGACCACTGGTGGTCCCCGGACCACTGGTTGCTTTTGGTAGAGGTACAGCAGAGGCTGAACCATTCCACTGACCACAGTGATGAAAAAACATGCAGTCATGAGTACAGGTACGTCAAGTAAGTCATATGAAAAGACTCCTTGACCGGCCAAAATGAAAACAATGCACCAAACAAAGAAAGTTCCCACAAACGACACCATGATCAGACAGATGATAGTGAAGGCTCTCGTCCTCATGCTGTTGATCCTCTCCCTCTCCCTCCCCGTCTCCCCTGGCATGGGCTGTTTCAGAGCCCTGAGAATGGCCAGGCTGCACAACAGCATCACCGACATGAAAAACAGGCATTCTGCAGAATAAACATAGCTCAATGCCTCGGAATCCGTCGTCTGTAACAGCCCAGATAACAGGATGATCCCTATGATGAGCATCCAGGCCAGCGCAGAGCAGGCCACCCTGTACCTGAGGGGTTTGTACTTGAGGAAGAGCACTGGGTGAACCACTGCCATGAACCTCTCCATGCAGATACAGCACTGGAAGAGAGAACGCCTGGTGAACAGGAAAGTCTTAAGTATTCCAAGTAATTCGAGATTTATCGCTGGAAGTGATAACAAGCTGAAGATGAACTCACACGCGCTCAGGTTGAGCGTGAAGATCTCAGAGGCCATGGTTCCAGCTGGTCCAGTCAGTACCAGCCACAGAACCCAGCCGTCGATGGGCACTCCCAGGACCGGGTGGATCGATGAGGCGGCGAAGTGTACCATGCCCATGATGCTGTGTGGACGGAGGACTCGTTGATGTGTTCATCTTCCTGGCGGCTTTTATGGCGCTCTCTCTTCACAATTCAGAAAGGATTTTTAAGAGACACAGATTCTGACACCATTTTGCGTAATAACCGTCCAAATAACGGCCTACTTCCTTATAAACGCCCGCAGTCTGACTTTTTAGGTGTCCCACCAATTGACACTGTCCCTGCATTGTGACTGACAGAGTTCAGTGTTCAAATGCCCTGATATTTGGCTTTCTGTTGTCTCTTTCCTTTTCTGCTATAGATGTGTTTTTAAGCCTGTTAAGATAACGCAATATTCCACTGGCGCCGTACTATATTTACACACTCGCTCCAGATGGTCTACATAGCATGTACTGTCATAGCAAAAATAGCTGATCTACAAGCTCAAAATGTGTCACAGTGTGATGCATATGCCCAGATGCTGAAATAAACTGAACTGAACTGATAAAGATTTGATTTGTGCCGCAGAGTTTTCGCATTGTGTTGTTGATGATGGACAAGGAACATTCAAATTAATGCATATACAGTATGTACAGGTGATGCACTCAGTGTGTGTGCAGTCGGCCGGGAGGTGAACGCGGGACCTCATACATATGATCCGTGTACGTTACCAATCACCTAAAGAGCTATGGCCCAATGGGCAAGTAATAACGCAGCCACCTATAGCCTACAGTCACACAAAGGAGTAGGAAATAGCAGATCTACAGGCTCGAAACTGCTATTTTCATTTCCTCATAAATACAGGTAATCACTTTGGGACATATAGATTTCCCCCCCCTGAGATAGACGATAATGGAACCATAGGGACACAGCTTTGGGTTCAAAGGTCATGGTAATTTTCTCATTCACAGCAGTTATTACCAGAGATTATAATTCTCTGCTGTTCCGTGTGTGCGTGTGCATGTGCGTGCATGAGTGCGTGTGCACGTTTCTGTATGCCATGGCAGCAGCCAATAATCTTTTCTCAAGGCAAAGCAAAACCGGCAGGAGATTACAAAGGCACGGCGTTCGCTGCGACACCCAAACGCGACACATGAAAGACAAAAAGAGCATAGAGGATCAACAGAGGGCACGCTAGCCCTCCGCTCCAGTCCGTTACTGCGGCATCATTTCCCACAGATGGCGACGGGGCCTTTTCTCTGAAGCCACTGGCGATGAGGAGCGTGGAGGCTTCAAAGGAGCCAATCTGTAATCTGCTGGAACATCACAGAGCGGCGGGGAAAGTGTACTGGTCTCCTGTAACACAGTAAAGACAGACCGTATACGGTATACGCCAGAGTAAAAAAACAGCCGAACGACAAGACCTTGACGCATCACATCGATGACGGGTCATGAGCTTGCAGGTCTGCTGTTTTGGGGGGGGGCACGTTTGATGGAGCCTGGATGAAGCGTAAAGAGAGGGACGAGGGATGAGGAAGACACTAATGAAAGGCAGATAAAGGTATCATGGGCAGAGGCACGTGTGGAGAAGGCTTTTCTATCAGCCTATACCCCCCTCCCCTCCCTTTCCATTCCTTTTCCTTTTAAGAATCCGGAGATATAAATGGTCTAGTCAGTTCCTTTGTATCTGCTGAATGGAAAAAAGCAGGACACACAATAAAGAGAGTCTATCTTCAAAGCATTAAGTCCCGGCTGCTGTTGAGAGTGACTCAATTCAGCCTAAAATGGCCAGAGCCTGGGTACGTATGGGGTAAAGTTTTAGTGCAGATGGAAGAAAGAAAAACAGAGATTGTGTGGGTTTTTTGTTATTTATTTATTTTATTTTTGGGGGGCTGGAAATGCCACCCGTTTCCATGTGTTTGTGGTTTTTTGCTTTTTTGCTTTTAAGTGCCAGTCAGGCATGGTATACTGGCTGTCAGCCTAGCAGTACTAATCAGAGGAGAGCTGCAGTCCCTCTGTCACACCCATGACGCTGGATCCACACACCCCAGCCCCCCCATGCACAGGAGCAACCTCCCTTCATTTTGGTCTCATTAAATCCTGTTGAGAACGTCTTTCTTGGTTCACTGCGAGTTCATATCTCATCCTATAATGATATCAAAGGCTTGATGTTTTCTTTGATCAATTGTTTTGTTGTTTGTTTTTGTTTTTTGTGTGTATTTTTCTTCATTTTTCTCCAATTTAGTCATTTCCAAGTCCCTGTAGTGTATGGGGAGGGCGTAGACAACTCATTCAATACCTGGTGAGCTGCCAGTCACTCCCGGTGAGTAAAATTTCACTAGGAGAGCAGAATGTGTGTAGAGACGCACCGTGTATGGTTAGCCTGGTGTTGTACCAGACTCTGTTTCTACGTTGAAGTTCAAATTCAGCTTCAACTCTGTAACTGCGTCTGGCAAGAAGCCTATCTCCTCGAGTGGGTGTGGCTAAGGTCGAAATACTGTCAAGACTTCTGATTGGTCTCACCAGTCTAAACAACAGTTTAGATTCGATGTGGTTCCTTCTCTCATATGGCCTGATTACGGCAAAAAAAACTTAGGAGGAAACGTAGGAGGTGAGGCGTCGCTTGCTCTGTGGAATACCTGGGAAACAATGCATCAGGGACAGAAATCGTTCATTTTACACTCAAGGTTTCATTTTACACTCAAGAGTTAAAATATTCATCCTCTGAATTAGCCCAAGTCTACACAACTAGAGAATGTATGAGATTAATGGTCATTTTGATCTCGATGTTTGACTGTTTTTGTTTCCCAAATCTAGCCTGAAATTGTGGCCAAAAGCAAAATAGATCTTTAGTTTTTGGCTCTGTGGGGCTAAAATGTCATCAAATGGACGTTTGTGGCTCAAATTCTGAATAAATAGTGGGCACTTTACCCGTCATCTTTGTTCAATAGAAAACACCCTATTCTCTGTCGAGGGAGGAGAATAAAAACATATTTAAAATAAATAATTGTCTTTTTTTAAAGTTTTACTCCAAAAAATTGAAATTGAAATTTCAGATCAAATCGAGGGTTTATTTTAAGCAAAACCGTGAAGCTCTACATCTGACCAATTCACACAAACTGCTGCACAATTGACTTTTTTATATAATACTTTAATCAGGACCAATTTACAATGACAATACTAGGAGATTTAGTGAATGTCCCTTGGTCGTGAATATTAGTTGGCAGCCTAGTGGGTGAAAGTTCCATTGCCACCCTCTACGTTTTGTTTTGTTTTTTCCAATGGAAATATCCTAAAAATGGGCTCACATTATATTCAGAGATTAAACTCTGTTTGACATTCATGGTCACGCCCCTCTCTCCAGCCCACACAAATACACACTGGCTGGTGTCTGTTACAGTCAGACAGGCTATACTTTGGTTTTTGAATAAACAAAGTGAAATAAGCAACTCAAGATGTCATTTAGTCGTTCTGAATGTCAAGTGGAGGTGTCAGTGTTTATGAGAAAAATCTTATGAGAAAATCTTATCAAGACTTCCCTCCATGCCAGGTGAGTTTGTGCCAGGTGTTTTGGCTAGCCTTAATCAGTGGTTCCCAAACCATTTCATGTCAGTTACACCAAAATTGACTCTGTATATGCCTGTATACGCCGTAACTGTATATGCCGAGGATGTACCCCATAAGAGATGTTTACGGCTTTAGGGTCCCCAGGGCTGAACTGAATCGTAGGCCAGTTCCCCCATTTAATGGCATTTAACTCTGCGAGCATTAAAATCAAATCAAATGGACACATTATCAGAGTTACAGACCCATAAGGGTCCATTTGGTTACAAAATCCATCAAGGACGCTGGGCCTTTAGTTTAATATTGTAACCCAGCCAACCTGGCAACCCGCTCTGATCCTTCACTCCCTCTAGCATAAGACTGACAGCTCTCACACATCCACTTCCTCTTTCACCATAGCAAGATGGCCGAATTGTTTGAGAGCACTACAGCAGCAGCTCTCCTGTCCAACTGTGGCTTAACTTTACTACACTCAGCGGTGAGTTAAAGGCTTGGTGTCAACACACATTGGTTCAAATAGGTTACATTTGAGTTTATTTTATCTATGATAGTTTTAATTTTGAGGCATTTAATTTAACATTTTGGTTAAGTTTGGATGAACCATGGCATGAGTGATATGAAATGCTTATTTTATTGAAGATAAATATGAAATACTTTGCTTCTAAAAGATTTGAAGCATGCTAAAATGGATTGGATTATTATTGAATGTTAAAAGGGTGCCATTTCATTAGGTAAAACGACTTGATGCTGATCACTAGCCACAATTTTGCAATGCTAGATTCTTTTATAATTGGGCTGAAATCTGTAGTTACAACTCGCTCCATCCCCATCAATTTTCAACTGCGATTTGCTTGTATTAAACAAAGTTAAATTAAAAAACATTGCAGCTGTATCGAAAGGTTGAATTATCTATCTGCAAAGGCTTTGTTTGCTAAAAATGCACCATAGACCTGTTATGAGCTACTTTCTGTCATAGATTCTCTGCCGGTGTTTTTTTTTTTTTGTTTTTTTTTTTTTTTGTACTGGAGTTTGGAAGCGCTAATCATTAATCAGTGGCCTTGTGTAGCACCTGTTTAGAATTTTCACATAATGGAGGAGGCACCAGCCCAAACTAATACAAACGAGTGCCTCCCAAGTTCAGCACTTATTACTGACAGAAAGTAGCATGTCTATGGTGAATTTTATGAAATGGTTTGCATTGTGGCTAGCCACAATGTAGCTCTAGATGCTTTTATAATTGGTCTGAATTTAGAGTTCCAATTTGGTCCATCGACTCCCCCTAGCAAGAATTTTCATCTGCGATTCGCTTGTATTAAACAACTTTAATCTCAAACATTGCAGGTGCATGGGAAGGTTGAATTATCGTTTCCATCTGCAAAGCATTTGTTTGATAAAAGTCCACCATAGACATGTTATGAACTACTTTCTGTGAATTCTCTGCAGGTTCTTTTTCTAAGTAGCTTAGTAGTTTGGAAGCGCTCATCATTGGTCACTGAGCGGCCCTGTGTAGTGTATCACTTTTTTAGAATTTGCACATAATGCAGAAGGCACCAGCCTGACCCGTTAATGCAAACGAGTGATTACCAAGTCCAGCAAGTAGCTCATAACCTGTCTACTGTGGATTTTTTAAAATTAACATTTCCATACAGCTGCAATGTTGGTCAGTTTTCACATAATGGAGGAGGCACCAGCCCAATCCGTTAATACAAACGAGTGCCTCCCAAGTCCAGCACTTATTACTGACAGAAAGTAGCATGTCTATGGTGGATTTTTATGAAATGCTTTGGGACGGGTGCCCGCCTACGCACCTGTCCCAAAGACTCAAGTGAGCATTGGACCTTGTTGCCTGGCCATTTTAAATCTACAAATGGGCCTATTGTATATTCTAGGCTATGTGAGGCAGACAATATGTGTACATATCAAATTTATATCTATCTTTGTTTTTTGTTTTAATTTCTAGGATGGAGCCGATGTAGATGTTCAACCTGAGGATTGTCCTGATCTCCTGGTTCCATCTGGTGAATAAAAAGTCTCGATACACTTCAAAAAACTGGCACTAAAAGTGCTGCTAAAATGTCACCAAATCACAATTTCCTCAAAATAATAAAACACCATAAAACCTAACCATGCCAAACAAAATGACCACAAAACACCACCCCATGCTGATTGCCCAGATTATGAGTGTTGGTTGTAAGATGTGGATGTTCTGAGTGTTGCTATAGAGGATATATGTCAAACTCAAGGCCCAGGGTCCAAACCAGGCCTATGAATGAATATCTTCATCCTGCGAGATGATATTTAATTGCTATTAGAACCGGGCCTCTTGTATATGGATATTTGATTACTATTAGAACTGGTCCATTGGTATTTTGATATTTAATTACTAGAACTGGACCTCTATTATGCTGATGTAGAAATTATAATTACCACTAGAAGTGGCCGTCTAGTGACTGATGCATAATTACCACTAGAAGTGGCCGTCTAGTGACTGATGCATAATTACCACTAGAACTGGACCTCTTGTATTTTGATATATAATTACTAGTAGAACTGGACCTCTTGTATTTTGATATATAATTACTACTAGAACTGGACCTCTTGTATTTTGATATATAATTACTACTAGAACTGGACCTCTTATGTGTTTACTATTATAACTGGTACTCTGGTATATAAAAATGAATGCAACTCATTTTACTGAGCTTTAATAATGCATTCTTGATGCAAGCAGTTTAATCTCTGCATGTATCTTTATTTAAGGGACAATGACTTTTGAAGGAAATCTACTTGTCTGCCTCCATGGGACGTCCTGGTAAACCAGGTCCCATGTGTTGACACAAAGTCTGGCTCTTGACCGTCGACTTTTTCCAATTATGGCCCGCGGGCCGGTATGAACTTGAGTTTGACATCCCTGCTATAGAGAGAAGTATGACTGAAGATGAATGGATGATAAATGAAGCATGGCGTAGCACTCACTTCTAGCTCCTACCTGGTGGAACCACCAGTGGGGAAAATAAGGGGCCTTGATATGAAAAGGGTTGCAACAACTGGTATAGCACACGGGTGTGCAAGCACAAATAAAATGACACGAGAAAGTCACAAATAAAATGTCTTGATACACTTCAAAGAACACTAAAGTAGTGATGTTCCGATGCCACTTTTTCATGTGCACTTGGGGACTCCAAAGCAAACTCCACATGACCCAACATTTTACTTAAAGTAACTGCCATGGTGTCAACCCTTTACGCCTGTGTCTGATCACTGGTTACAGGCATATTTGGCAATATATGACCCAATAATGACAAATAAGGGGCAATACGGATACTCTTCCGATACGATATGATTTAAAAAAAAAAAGGGCCAAAAATAGCCGATCCGATACTTTGGTATCGGTATCAGGACATCCCTACACTAAAAGTAGTGCTAAAATTTCACCAAATCACAATTGCCTCAAATTAATAAAACACAAAACTTCACAACCATCCAAACAAAATGACCACAAAACACCACCCCATGCTGACTGCCCAGATTATGAGTGTTGGTTGTAAGATGTGGATGTTATGAGTGTTGCTATAGAGGATATATGTCATACTCAAGGCCCAGGGTCCAAACCAGGCCTGTGACTGAATATCTTCATCCTGCAGGATGATATTTAATTACTATTAGAACTGGGCCTCTTGTATATTGATATTTAATTACTATTAGAACTGGTCCTCTGGTATTTTGATATTGAATTACTATTACAACAGGGCCTCTTGTATATTGATGATTACTATTAGAACTGGTCCTCTGGTATTTTGATATTTAATTACTAGAATTGGACCTATTGTATAAATTAGAATTGCTACTAGAAGTGGCAGTCTAGTAGATTAATGTATAATTGCTACTAGAACTGGCCCTCCTAGATATTTCATTACTATAACTGGTACTCTGATATATAAAATGAATGCAACTCCGTGTTTTACTTTCTCATTTTACTGAGCTTTAATAATGCACTCTTGATGCAAGCAGTTTCATCTCTGCATGTATCTTTAAGGGACAATGACTTTTGAAGGAAATCTACTTGTCTGTTTGCCTCCGTGGGACGTCCTGGTAAACCAGTGCCCATGTGTTGAAACAAAGTCTGGTGGCTCTTGACCGTTGAATTTTTCCAATGAATGAATCGCTATGAACTTGAGTTTGACATCCCTGCTATAGAGAGAAGTATGACTGAAGATGAATGGATGATAAATGAAGCATGGCGTAGCACTCACTTCTAGCTCCTACCTGGTGGAACCACCAGTGGGGAAAATAATGGGCCTTGATATGAAAAGTGTTGAAAAACAACTGGTATGCCACACTGGGTGCTAAAAGCAAATAATATGCCACAAGAAAGTCACAAAACACGGTGAAGCAGTTTTTTGCTTCTATGGGCCACCGGCGTGGAACGAACTCCCTCCATACCTTCGACAGGCAGCCTCTAGAAATTTTGAAAGCAGAGCTTAAGACGTAACTTTATGCACTTGCTTTTAAGTGATGATTTACCGTATTGCATTAATGTTTTTATGTATTGCATTCTTTTATTTTGTCGTTGTATTGCATATTTAATGTTTTGCCTTTTTGAATTTTAATATATTTTGCTTGTCATTGTATTCCATATTGTGTTGCCTTTATTTTCATACTTCACTTTATTTTGTCATTGTGTTGCCTTATTTTCATATTTTGCTTTTGTCATTGTATTGCATATTGTATTTTCATGTTTTTGTTCAAAAATATTTTCAGTCAATGAGCAGTCCCAAGAACGGGCGGTCCAAGGGCCGTGGGATGCCACTGCTTAGCCCCGGCGGCAGGGCTTAAGGGTGGTGGTGCCGTGGAGCTGGCACCACCGTGGCAGAATATTTTCAAAGTGCATGAGCAGTCCCAAGGGCGGGCGGTCCAAGGGCCGTGGGACGCCACTGCTTAGCCCCGGCGGCGGGGCCTAAGGGTGGGGGCGTGGGCACCGGTGGTGGTGTTGGCTCCACACACAGCGGAACATTCAAGTCCATGAGTAGTTCTTAGAACGGGCGGTCTGAGGGCCGTGGGACGCCACTGCTTGGCCCTGGCGGCAGGGCTTGAGGGTGGTGGTGCAGTGGAGCTGGCCCTGCACATGGCAGAATATTTTCAAAGTGCATGAGCAGTCCCAAGGGGCGGGCGGTCCAAGGGCCGCGGGACGCCACTGCTTAGCCCCGGCGGCGGGGCTTAAGGGTGGTGGAGCTGGCACTGCCGTAGCAGAATATTTTCAAAGTGTATGAGCAGTCCCAAGGCACACGGGACGCCACTTCTTAGCCCTGGCGGCAGGGCTTAAGGGTGGTGGTGCGGTGGAGTTGGCCCTGCACATGGCAGAATAAGAACAGGTAGTCCCACCTGTTAGTCCTAGCATAGTCCTAAGAACAGGAGGGCCGTGGGACACCACTGCATACGCCCAGCAGCGGGACTTAAGGGTGGGTGTGCGGGTGCCAGTGGTGGACCTGGCTCCGTGCACGGCGGAATATTTAAATAAGTCCATGAGTAGTCCCAAAGGGTGGTCCACAGGATGCCACTGCTTAGCCCCGGCGGCGGGGCTTAAGGGTGGGTGCACGGGCGCCAGTAGTGGAGCTGGCCCCGCATGCAGTGGAATATTTTGAAAGTCCATTGGCGGTCCCAAGGGGCGGACGGTCTGAGGGCCGTGGGACGCCACTGCTTATCCCCGGCGGAGGCGCTTAAGGGTGGGTGCACGGGCACCATGGTGTTGGAGCTGGCACCGCACATGGCAGAATATTTTCAAAAGCCCATGAGTAATCCCAAGGGGCGGGGCAGTCCAAGGGCTGTGGGACGCCACTGCTTAGCCCCGGCGGCGGGGCTTAAGGGTGGATGTGCTGACACCAGCGGTGGTGGTGTTGGCTCATTTTGGGTTGTAACAATGTTGAAACTGGTTTTGACCATGTTGTTGTGTTGGGAAAACACAAACAAAACTTTGGCACCTGTGTGGGACTTCTGGTTTACTGGAACGGGGTTCAATTCCCTGCGGTGCCTTGCTCAATTTATTTAGCTTTACGCTACGTGTGTTTTCCCTGCTCATGCTTCCTTTTCATAGATGCTGACTCTTGGTTTCTTAATTGTTAGTACTCAAGACGGTTACGTTGCCAAGTCTATATATTAGGGCTGTTGAATGATTAAAAATTTTAATCAAATTAATCACAGCATCAAAATTAATTTAATCATGATTAATCACCATTCGAATTATGTCCAAAATATGCATGTTTTCCGGAAAAAAACAACATCTGTGAAAAAAATAACCATTTATCTTTAAAATATTTATCAAAATAGGCGATCTACAAGCCCAAAATGCTTGTAGATCCTCCAGCTATACTCTATGGCTCTGGTTACAGGGAGACACACAGCTATGTCTCCGTAAAACTGTGCTCTACCCATTTCTTTCAATGAGAAAATGCTCAGTGGGTTGAGTCAGTGTGTACATGAGTTAATTGCGTTAAAATTTTTAATCAGATTAATCAACAAAATTAATTTAATCCCATTAATTAACTATTTTCAACAGCCTTACTATATATACATTAATTAAATGTACAGCCCTCAACATGCCCATAATGAGGAGTATTGGTCTGTTGTCCAAATGGCAAAAAGAAGAAAGAAAATGAGCCTGATGGCATTTTTGAGCTAAGTTACTTAAGTAGTAGCAGTAACTAATTTTAGATTACATATTACTGTAATATTACTTTTGCTCCAAAAGTAAAGTAACAAGATTACTCTGCAAAAATGGGTAATAAGTAATGCATTACTTTGCAAGTAACGGCAAGTTGTTTAAAATGAGCTTGTTGTTGCATGCAAAAATAGAACAGATTTACAAGCTATCGACAGGTACTGTAACAACAAGATGTGCACTAGATTGTAGATCCAGTGCACATGCAGCATCCTGTGCAGTTATGGGTTAGTGATTTATCGGAGAGCTCTGGGGTATGAACGGCGGAGCGGGGTTGGGAAGGAGCGCTTGTTTTATCTGCCGGCTACTACTAGTAGGGCGGGGCGAAGGAAGTTTTACTGAGGTTATGGTTAGGTTTAGGCATAGGTTTACTGAGGTTAAGTTTAGGTTTGTGGTAAAAGACTTCAATGTTTTGTATCTTACAACATTATGTATGAGTACAATACAGAGAATATTTGCATTCGCCATCTTTGTTGAAGGAGTCTATAGGTCTGAGACAAATAATCTTAATTATCTTTCATAGTGGTTTAAGCCCTGTGGAAATGTTGTATTCAGTTTTAAAATCCATTGTTTTTCTGCAAACTTCCTCTCTCCCTCTGTCCATGTTTGATTGGATTCTAATCCGCACACTTCCATTGCCTCAATTCCATGTCCCATAAAATGTTCTACTATTAGCTAAGTTTTACTGAGGTTATGGTTAGGTTTAGGCATAGGTTTACTGAGGTTAAGTTTAGGGTTAGGATTAGGTTTAGGCATAGCCTAGTTTTATTGGGGTTGTGTTTAGGGTTAGGTTGAGGTTAGAGTTAGACGGTGTTTTATGCGGTTACTAACCCTAAACATAACCTCAGTAAAACTATGCTTCGCCCCGCCCTACTAGTAGTAGCCGGCAGATAAAACAAGCGCTCCTTCCCAACCCCGCTCCGCCGTTCATACCCCAGAGCTCTCCGATAAATCACTAACCGCAGTTATGTACACTACAAATCGCTTGCTGCTATATATTTTTATTTTTAAATACAAGACCTCAACTGTCTTTGAAAACAATTGTGAAAAAGTTTAAAAAGTCAAAGAGGCAAAGAAACTATTATTCCAATAAATTGGATTCAGTCCTAAAAAGAGCTCGCTAAACACATTATGTTGTACATCTTTTTTTTTTCAAATGTAGGAGTTGAGAACTTTGGAAAGTAATAATATAATATGTAATATTACTCTTTGATTCCAGTAATAAGTAAAGTAATATTACTTTGTCTAAGGGGTAACGAGTAAAGTAAAGAAGTTACTTTCCTAAGTAAAATTGACCAACACTGCTTCTATATGACTGTTTTTTATGATTTTGACGTGCTGAATCCACTTCTGCCATATGCCGAGTGATATGAGAAACCGTTTACTCAGGAATTGAGTAATTGGCATGATCAATATAGAAACTGAACAATTCCATGAATAACTGGGAATGTTGGGTTGTTTCCACATGATGTTGACGTGCTGAATTCATTTCCGCTGTATGGCAAGTGATGCAAGTGAGCATTTCATTAAGTAATTATCACAACCTGCCTAATTAATCACTGAAGTACTGGAAATATCTTTAATTCTGGTAGCCTATGTAATGCATTGTTTCTATATGATGATCTGAATCAAATTCTGCCATATGCAGTATACAAGTCGCCCTTTTTTTTCAGAAATTGAGTAATTAAATTAAAAAACGGAAATTGGCTATGACTATTGTATGTAAAAAGTTCTTTCTATATCATTATTGTGCTGAATCAATTTCTGCCATATGCCTAGTGCCACGAGTCACCACTTCGTAGCCATGCATCAAAGAAGTGCTGCTCTTACTCCCTTGACAGTAAGTGTAGCCTACTGTGGTGTCCTACCAAAACGATAAATCGTGGCACTGGAAATGTATTGAACACATAAAAATCATAGGAACAACACAAGTACAATTTATCAGAATTATAGTCTATTTCCAGCTTTAGTGATTAATTACTTTCTGACAAAATGGTGACTATCATGTGGCAGAAATTTATTCAGCACATAAATGCAAATAAACACATTATGTATCAGAATTAAAGCAATTAGCAGTTTTTTTAGTGGTTAAGATTAATTAAGGAGTTTGTGCTAATTACTAAATTTCTGACCATGGTCACTTGTCTCACCTGGCATATGGCAAATGGATTCAATACTTTGAAATCATATAGAAACAACACCTTATGCCTCATTTTTCTGGCTTACGGCCCCTGACTATTACAGTGTGTGCTGCGAGGTCATTCCGGCTTGCTGCAAAGGCCCCAAATTCCAGAACTGCATTTGACAACACATTTTTGGATTTTACCCAAACAACTCAAACTGGATTGTCCCAGTGCCTTGGCTAGTGACCATTTAGCGGCCGACAAACCCTGTGCATTAGGTTAAATGGGACGATTAAACAGAAATCCTTAACCCCCCCCCCCCCCCCTCCTTCTCCACACACACACACACACACACACACACACACACACACACACACACACACACACACACACACACACACACACACACACACACACACAACGCCCCTTTTCTATGCCTATTTGTTTTTGTTGTTTTTTTTGTTTTTTGTTTTTTTTTTTTTTTTGTATGTGCGGAAAGAGACCAAAACATATTCAAATTTGGTCCAGGCCGCTAAGCGGGAAGCGGTTTCTGGTGGTTCCGCTGGGACGGCACTTTCATGTGGAAACAGAATCTGTGAATCCCCCTCCTCTGCCCCTCTGTTGTGACAGGGGATAATGAATTTCACAACATCTGCCATTTGTTAGCCCTGTTTGCTGTAACTGATCTCCTTTTAATCCTGAGACCTTCATGGATCTTTCTGAGCGTGTGTGTGTGTGTGTGTAGCTCTAGCTCTGCAGGCTGAAATGAACCAGATGGATCTGGTGGGTCTCAGTGGGTCTGGGAGTTACCGTGATGCTAGCCTATAGCAGGCCCTGCCTAGCAGAGGCTGGCACGCATTCACTCGGAATATTTGGCTGCGCACATCCAAGATGTTGTGCTCAGGACTCCCGTAATGGGCCATAAGGGAAGATTTGTCAACATTTTGGAAAGAGTTTAACATTTTTAAACATTCTAGTATTTTCTTTTCATCTAGTATTTCATTCTAGTATTTTCTTTTCATCTTTCTAGAGATGAAAAATAAAATGGGGCTTAAAGGGTATATGTAACAAAGTGATAAGGATCTACTGCAGTTGACTACGCCACCTTGAATTAAATCAAGGACATAAAACACCAGTAAATGGGTTCCCCAACATATGCAGTTTCGTGACAGAGACTTGAGACAAAGGTTCAAACCAACCATGAATTTATTAACTTCTAGACACAGTACAAAGTACAAACATTCACTTTCTCAGAGAACTGGATAAGAATATGGCATCAAAGTCAATGAGGACAAGACAATGAGGGTCCTAAGATAATGCAATAGACTTCATGGACAGCATTTAGAGTTTATTTACGGTAATCAAGTTATGACCTGCACAAAGTGCAGTGTACCAAGGATTACTATACACTAGTTGCATTGAAATGATTTTCTCATAGAAACAACATTTTAAATGTACTATATACTATAAGAAAGCACGCACTGCATGCGGAGCCAAAAGGCCTGTGGGTGAACAGACAAAACAGCGCAGAGGGAGCTAAGCTATAGGACAACTAACCACCTATACCCGAAAGGATAATTAGAAATAAACACTACACACACTCGCACTGAGTCACACAGCATGCAATGAAACAAAAGCAACACCGTGCAAAAAGGTGCTCGCATTCAACGCCAAACCTTAAAGGGTGGGCTAAAGTGAGGACCTAAAAAGCCCTGTCACCCAGCTGGCCGTTTGCTGTTACACTCCTACAGGATCTTGTTTGGCTTCCAGATACCAGCCGCACTCGCCACATGGAAGGAAAACAACCAGAGGACAGATACAGATCAGTTACTATATACACAATTCAATTCACGACTTGTGGAAATAGCTCATAAGCCATAAACTCAAAATAAAGCAACAAAAACAGAACAAAACAAAACAGCAGTGGTGTCAGTCTTGAGTGTCTGTGTTCTCTCACAGTAGTCACTCATGCTCATCACTCAGGACACAGCATTGACTCGACCCATGAAGGGACGAAGAGGGGACAACAAGAGTCCTGGGTCGCGAAACCCACAGCCCACCAGCCAAACAACCTTTTCCCTCTGGTTGCCGGCTGGGCATTTAAATACCCTTCCAGATTAGCCTACTGAAGTGTCTGACACTGCTGCTACTATGGTGGCCCCAAAGGTTCATTTCCAGCCGGCTACATATAGGTTATGTGAGATTTTTGGGGGGTTTAAAACAAAACGAAGGTGTGCGTTCATCAGTATACAATTGGTGCTTTCCCTGTCTCTCCAGCTCCTAAATAAACATTTTTGGGTGGGTTGAAAATCATCTAATCAGCAATTAGTTTGAATTGTACATCAATTTTATGCTTGCTAAAGAGAGAACCAATATTTTACAAATAAGCTAGTGCATCAGAACATGGAGGTAGCTATTTAATAATAATTTAATTTATAAAAATATCTCACACAACCTTTGTTTACTGTTCCTCATTCCCTGGAGACACCCTGGAAGCCCATCAATGAAAGGACCTCAGAAGGAACCCTCTTTGAAAACCAGTGTTCTACACATTGTTTTCAATGTGTTGCGGTGTTGCGGAAAGTAAAACATCAATAATAACATCAGTTGTTGTTGAAGTTGCAACAGGCACACAGCATGCATAAAGCTAAAGGTCTGACTTTTCTGTTTTCAATGATGAAATCCTGTTGGTTTAGTGGTGACACAGTTGCAGTTAGTTATTAGCAGTAGTAGTGTTTCAAATCATTTTAAATAGAAGCACTTCAATTTGATATATGTTTGAAATTTTGGTTGTTTTGCATGCCATCATCTTTGGTGGGTCAGTCGGGGCATTTAGAGGGACATTGACCCCCCCCCCCCCCACACACACACACACACGCCTACATCCGGCCCTGCCATGTGGTTAGGTCTAATTGCTATGGAGGAGCTCCAGGTCCGATGGTGATTTTGTTATTTATTATGTGGCTTCTGGCTTGGGAAGACACACAAAATATTCTCAACAAACGTTCTGATACCAAGAGAATAACAAATTGCTGTAGCTTTGAAAATCTATTTGCCTGGTGTTCCCCAGTCACTACATCTGTGCCCAGACACAACTTGATTCATTACTCACAGAAATGGTAAGCTATGTGGTATTTCTTTTTTTTTTTTTTTTTTTTTTACCTCGATAGGAGTGGCACATACAGTAAACAGAACCCTAGATTCTCTGTTTGAAGGTTGGAATGGCCGGAATGGCAAGATTTTTGTCTTTGTTCATTCCAAAAAAAAAAAAAAAAACATTTATGCCCCCTTTTTTCTTGCCTCTTCATAAAACCTGGAATGCGGTTCAAAGAATGTGCAGAATTCTTTAGGCATGAATACAACATCTGTCATTCATCGGGCCAAACGTGATGATTTAACAAACGTGATGATTTAACACAGTGCATAAAAGCCGAGGACTGAAAGCACAGACGGTTTTAGCAGGCTAAATCATAAATCGAACATTTCTGGTCTGTCTGTATGTCTGTCTGTGGACCAATCGGCAAATTATCAATGGTTTTCATATTGCATTCACTCTATAGGATCAGGCCTATTAAATATACCATGATATCAAAGTTGTCTAAAAAGTTACTTGCGTGAGCGCAGCAGGTGTTAAGCGATCAGTGTGTTGTTCGGCAGTGTTCGGTTTAGTTGATGACTTAATGATGACCTGAGTAAGAGACCTTCATAGCTAATGTCATGAGTATTGGCTCGCTCCACTCTCGCACGAGTAGGCCATGGCCTACTTGTGTGCAATGCGCAAATTTGCACTCCACAGAGTACTGATCTATTTCTATGCAGAGAAGCATACTAGATTCCTCAATACTTTGGAGCCCTCATGCCTAACTAAACTCACCATGCCTTTTATAGATGCATTCTACAGTCCCTCCAATTGTGATGCTGTTGTCCTCCCAAAGGGGTATTTTGTAATTTGTGTCTTTCCCTGCATGGTCTGGAGGATAATTTTAGGATAAATCCTTGCAATATGATTAATGTTAGCATTATATATAGTGGTAAACAATAGGAAAAAAAGATCCTTAAGGGGCCTTCATCGGTGTTGTCAGTGGCGTTTCTAAGCAATTTGGAGCCCCAGGCAAGATTTTCCCTGGAGGAGGGGGGGGGGGGACATATCAGTGGGTGGATGGTGATCCCCACGTATGGGGGGGGGGGCTCCAGGGAAAATCTCCTGTGACATCATACCTATGACAGGCACAGTAATATATGAACTATTTTTAAACTAGAGAACATACGTGTTTTAAATGTTCAATCCTAGTTATAGAGGACAAGTATAATGTATTTATCCATATGAGGTTTATTAGCCTGGGATCCTTTTAAAGCATGTCTGGTGGTCACCCCAGTGCCCCCTGCCCCCTCTCCCCTCACGGCACCCCAGGCAACTACATAGTCTGCCTAATGGCAAAAATATCCCTACAGGGACGGAATGGATGAATGTCCTGGTACTGTATAAAGGTGAGTGAGTTCATGTGCAAGTGCGTGCGCAACTGCGCATGGTGCGTGCATGTGAAGTCATTAAAAACGGTGTGGTGGCAGTAAAAAAAATAAGCATGGCCTTGAGGAATAGTGCACTAAACCAACTGCATTGACTTTACCTGTAGGCCTACTATGAGGGGAAACTGGGTTTGACTTGAATCAGATGTGACACAATTAAATCAATGTCCAGAGCTATCTCCTTCATATCTCCATCGTCGTGTCAGATTAAACCAGTTATTGCAATTAATCAGCACTTTAACTTACCGCCCATGACGGAGATCTCTGTCTTCCATCACCAGCAAGGGACTGGGTGTGTGTCTGCCCATTAGTCCAACCACGCATTAGGGGGTTGGGATGTAGGATTAGAGGGATATTTCACTTTCCAAAAACGTTTGGTCATTTTATGGTCTGCTATGGCTTGTGAAGGTCGAAATACTGTCCAGGCTTCTGATGGTCTCTGAAAAACAAACAAACAAACAAAGAAAAAACAGTCTAGGCTTGTTGGAACAACATCCAATCAGAGACAACAACGCTACACAACAGGTGATGTCAGGGAAATTCGAGTCAAGCAGGCACTTGCCAGACTCGGTTACTGGTAGCATTCAGAAGTTGAATGCTGCAACGGCAAATGAGGCTGGTACCAGGCAAGTTCGTTTTAGACGCCTAGCCCCCTTCCTATACAAATCAATTATAACTTAACTCAATTTGAACTATATGGAAACGTCATGGGCTTATATATATGTTTTATATATGTTTCACTTTACAAAAAATACTATGGATTTTATATTAACTTTATTCTCTTATATGAGGATTGTATGAAAGGTGCCAAGAGTTCGCATATATGAACATTTTCCATATGGGTGATGCAGGCCTATGATAGGCCTATATTCATCAAAACTTTGGCGTTGGTGATGACTAATATTGTCCTCCTAATATGCAAGTGGGCCATGGCATTTAATTTACAGTTTTAATTTACTTTTGAAATATTGTTCTGGAAAATGTAGCAGCCTGACAATTAGGAAGCATCTGATAGTTTCTACATGCATACATAAAAACCTTGGTGTACCGGTACTCAACATTGTCCGGGTTCACAATGGGACTCTATGGGGTGGCAAGTAGGTGTTTGTTTTTCTTTTATTATTATTATTGTTATTACCTATATGGAAAAATATGCAAACTCTTGAAAGTGGCACCTTTCATACAAGCCACAAAAAATACTATGGATCTTATATCTGTTTTGTATGTCATAGCTAATATCCTATATAATTCTTATAAATTACAAAATTATATGTTTCACTTTACATAAAAATACTATGGTTCCTGGCTATTTTTTGAAAGTCATATAGCCTATAATTCACATAAATCACAAAATGATATATGTTCTATAGGCTATATGTTTCACTTTACAAAAAATACTTACAAGAGTTTGCATATAACATTTTTTCCATTTCCATATTGTTGCTGCTGCTGTTGTTGTTGTAGTAAGCTGAAAGTTTGTAGGTCTAGGCTTATACAAAAATGGCCTTTCCCCCTATAATACGGGGAATGGTCGATGGTGTTACAGTCATGCCTCTTGTGTTGTCAACGATTAATATTGATTTAATTTTAAGGTAATTACGCTCTCTACTGTCCATAATGGTGCGACGTATTATAATACAATGTTTATATCGCCGTTCCTCTAGATGGCGCCGTTGATGGAGTTAAACTATGGTTGTTACACTATCGAAATCTGAGGCACCAGAGACAATTAATTTGCTATTTATTTACCTATTTCGCAAAGGTGAAGTGCAATCTTCCGTCAGTGTAACACCCATGAAGGTTACAATCAAGTTACAATAATGGCCCACATAATAATAATATATGGCCATGTTTAGCATGAAAACATGTCAACGGTCGCAGAATACGATAAGTCACCAATGTAGGCGTACCACCAAAGTTGCGACATTGAAGGGTCAGAAGCTGAGCGCTCGAGCGCCGTTTACGCAGCCTGGTAGCCTGTAAAATATCAGTTTAAAATACATTGCGTTCAACGTGGGCTATTTTAGTGTTGTGTGCAACATGCCAAACGTTTTAAAGTGCCAGTGACAGCTGACACTTAATGTTTATGTTATGCTACTAACGAATGATCTAAAATAAAGGGATTTTCAGATCATTAAAGCTGTGCTGTCCCTATTCGATGCCCCATTGTCAATAGAAGTCTATGTAGAAGAGCCGCCATTGGACTGGTCCCATGAAGTGAGCGGAGTTTGCGTAACTCTGTCTATACTCTACGGCTCTGGTTCTTCCGGGTCACAGAGGTAACACAAAGAAGGAGCAGCCGGTGCTGTTGTTGTCATAGCAGCTTGTTAATATTTCATCAAAACAATGGGCAAGAAGCACAAGAAACACAAGTCAGAACACAAACATGGATACGAAGGTAAAACAGTATTAACAGTACTCGTTAAATCCCTTCTTATAGCTGGCTCCATACACGTATGTGTGTGTGAAGATTAGATGCTAGTTATCATGCTAAGCTAACCCCGTTTAAGCCACAGTGTGTTTTTCCAAATAGGTTTTCTGAACTAAACCCATCAAATCTAAATGCACTTAAAGTAGCACCATACACCCAAAGGAAGAGGTATGTAATTTATTTGTGTGTGGAAACAATCTTTTTATACACTGTACAATTATTGTTTAAGCACATACATGGTATTAAATGCACACAGTGCTTGCCAGCCCATAGAGCCCCATTGTGAACCCAGACATGTTCTTACACCTTGATTTTATGTGAGAAATGCTGAGTAGGGGTCCCAGCATGTAGAAACTGATGCATGCTAACTGGCATAGGTTGAGCAATTTTCACAATTGGCATAATAACAGTATTATTGCCAATTATGAAAATTGCTCAACGTATGGGGAGTTAATGGTATGTGACCATACCATTAACTCCCCTTAGAACTTTCATAATGCTTTATCTAGCACGTGATATGTCTAACTAGCATGTTTGGTGCTGGATAGGCAAAACATACTCACGTATGGGCAGAAAATGGTCATAGCCCTTGTCCAAAAATACAGTTCTGGTAAATGTAGCAGCCTGACACTTGGGAAAATTGCTCAACATATGCAAGTTAGCATCTGGCAGTTTCTACATGCTGGGGACCCCTACTCATCATTTATAACATAAAACCTGTACTCAACATTGTCTGGTTTCACATGAGTCTGAGTAGATGACATAATGACTAAACGTTTTTTGAAAGTAAAATATAAGGTTTAGGTGAGTGCCCCATATGGGGAAAAAAAAACTTTATATGCGAACTCTTGAAAGTGGCACATTTCATACAAGCCATTTCACACAAAAAAAGTACGATTGATCTTTGGACCATCTAATAAATGTTTGTATTTGTGTGCAGAATACGGAGAAAGGCCACTGAAGCTGGTTTTAAAAGTGGCTGGAAATGAAGTGACGGCCGGGAGCTCCAGCCACGACACCTTCTATGAGGACAGCAACAGCAGGCCAGCCGCTGACCCCGAAAAACCCAAGGAGAAGAAGAAAAAGAAGAAGAAGGACAAGGAGAGGACCCTTGGCTCACCTGCTGACGACAAAGGGAAGAAGAAGGTAAAAACAGGGAGAATCTGCTGTAACATAGTACTTTAAAGGCCTGGTCTTAGTGGTCTATAATGTAATTTTATTACGGTACATGGCTTGAATGAATGCTCCAATCAGAAGCCAGCGTTCTGGTCACGGACCGCTCAACAACAGACCTTCTTGTGCAAACTAACTGCAGAAAAATAAAAGCAGTCTCGTTATGTACGTTATGTATGTTTATGGTGTAATAAGCAATCTAATAAGCAGTATAACACCCTTCGTCGGGTGTTACCCCCATACATAATCACTTTCCTCATCACTGTCCTTCTTAACTAATATTACACTTGTGGGGAGGACATTAAACATTAAAGATGAGTTAATTGAACAAATTAGTATATCGAACGTTAATTATGTATGAAAGTGTGTCCTGTTGCTTTCTGTGCGCCTCTGTCTGCACTGGAATGTGTCTCTATGAGGTCAGATTATCACATGTCTCACAAAGTTAGGATTTACGTATGTGCAATGTTGTCTGTTACACATTCCAATACTGACCTTGACAATGGTCATTTTCTGTGACCTTTTTAGATGGGAAAGAAGAAGAAAGGACAGGATGGAGATTGGGAGGAGCGTGAACAACAGAACAGGACTCCCATACGCTCAGAACTGGACAAACAAGAAGGTAACCCTACGCCTACCCTGTTGAGTGATGGCTGTTCGACATGGAATGACAAGCAAGCATGGCTCTACATGGTTCTACAAGCTACCGTAGTCATTTCTATGGATGCACCCATATGAAAATTCTTGGCCGATACCAATGTTTATAATAACAATTTAACCGATAGCCGATACTGATACCAGTATAGGCTTATTTAGCTTTTGTTGTTTTTATTTCCCCCTGTTTTTACTTCCCCTTTTGTGACAAAGAAACTATTCATCTTCATTAAATATATGTTCAGAATCTACAGCTTGATAGACTACAGATAAACAACACACCAACATAGACAACATAGAATTTTAATATACAGTATAGATATACTATAAAGATTGCCATGAGTAGAGTGCACCAAGACAGCACTAGCAATTGCAAACTTGCTTATTGATTATTATTATCATTTGAACTGAGTGATTTGTGCGTGGTTTATTGTGGTGTTTTTCCCTCCCCAGAAAAAGACCAGAGCCCTCTCCAGGAAGCTTTGAACCAGCTCATCAGGCAGCTACAGAGGTAAACCACTGATGCTTATTGCTAGGGGATGTGTCATTTATTCATTGAACATCGTTTTGAATATTCTTTTTAACCCATTCAGGCTGAGAATTCATTTTTGGATTCTGTACAGTATTGATGAATTCAATTTTTGTGAAGTGCTATATCTATATTTTAAGTTTTTCCCAGAAAACGTAGGTCAGGCTTAAAAGGCTATAGCTAAAGCTTACCCCCTCTCTCTGTCCCTCTCATAGGAAAGACCCCAATGCATTCTTCTACTTCCCAGTGACTGACCTCATAGCCCCTGGCTACTCTTCAGTCATCAAGCGGCCCATGGACTTCAGCACCATGCGGGACAAAGTCAGAAAGGACATCTACCAGTCTCTGGATGAACTCAAGGTACGCTAGGGCTGGCACAATTACCAAGTCGACAATTGTCATGCCGGTTATTGTGATTTGTATTTCTGTTTATCCTCTAGCCTTGGTAATCACAAATAGTTTTAGGGCACAATTCATTTAAATAAAGACAGCGCTGACATGTGATACTTTTTAATATTTCTTTCTTTCCCAGAGATGTGCAAAACAGCAGAAATAGTTGACCCACGAACTTACGTGTTCAAAAAAGCAAATGAATGCCTTCCCTGGTTGGCAGTATGTCGAGGATCAGGAACATCATAAGTGTGTCTGTGTGGGGGGGCTTTAATCCAGGAGCGTTTCTTTTTGCTGCCTGTTGCAGGAGGATTTCAGAGTGATGTGTGAGAACGCCATGAGGTACAACAAAGCTGACACCATCTACCATAAAGCTGCACGCAAGCTGCTGCACTCTGGGATGAAGATCCTCAGCCCGGTAGGAACAGCACCACAGATAAACCACTGCTTCTATATAAGCCCTGGGGTCACCACCAAAACAACTACAGATTGGCAGATATATAGTCCACTTGAGCTTTTTATATGGCTGGAAGACTTGCATGTAGTTGCCATAGTTCTACACTAGGTGGAGGTAGATGTCTCCAAATAATACATTCAGTTGTTTGAGTTGTCTTGACAAGTAATTACTTTGACACTTCAAAATTATGTTGTAGAGGGTTAAATAAATAAATAAATAAGTACTAGTTGGACTCCATACTATCATAGTTAATAGGTGTCATACGTGTCATTCTGAACTTATTGAAGGCACCTGCTCAAATGGTTCCCTTTTGTCTTGTTCATGTTGTTTAAAGGAGAGGCTGGAAAGCCTGAGGCAGAGCATTGACTTCATGTCGGGTCTGGACCCATCTGGCAAGCCAGGCAAGCTGGAGGAGGAGGGGGGAGCCTCAGGTCGGGACCCCATGGTCACGGATGCCAGTGAGAGCTCCCAGTCCCCCACCGTTCTCACGCCAAGGTTTGATTATTTGTTTATCTGCCATTAAGACCAATTCAAATGTCTTCTGTATCCTCTGAAAATCACATGTTGCTTGATCAGTGGTGCTCAACATGGTTTCATGTCAATTGTCAAGCATCCAGAAAAAATATGCATTTGGCTAGGTATCAGACCCCCATCCTTAGTTTTATTCTATTTATAGTAACTGGTCGATAGTGGGGTTGCACAATTAACCAAATATATGATATATTGAGACAACTGACTTAATCCTGCTGGTTTAGGTTTATTAATCAAGATTAAGCAATCAAGATCAATTTGTTTTATACATATCATCAAGACAAAATTGGCACAACGCTAAATATGCTATGTTCACTATTTATTTTAAACGGTTTCTTAACCATAATTGATTGATGACATGAGAGCCTCATAAGTGAGGAACCTGTACCATGGAATCCCCATTATTCATGTCCACAAAGGGACATACACATAGGGTGCGAGTATGGCGTCTTCTTAAGATGGCCTATGATGACCTAGGAATTGAATCCAAAGTCAGACAAGAAGCCTGACCCAGACCCAGGCATGAGGACATGTACACTCCCTGGATATCTCGCTAGTATGTCACAGGGACTTGACATATTGCCCCTCCCCCCCTCCAATCCAACCTGAGTTTTCAGGGCAGACATTTTAACCACAACGCCACTGAGTGAAAATAGTGTGTCCACAAAAGGACATACAGTAGTACACATACACATAGGGTCGTCTGCACCATTAATGACGGCCCTGGAGGCTGACCTAGGATGTAATCCAAGGCCATCCAGAGCATGCATGGAATGCATGTCCACAAATGGAAATACATGCCAAAACTTTACAAATAAAGCATACAGCCAGCCAGCCAGCCAGCCACACACTGGCTGTTGCCCAATTACATCATGATGAATCGCAGGTTGAACCGTCATAACAAAATACTCCACAAGTCAAATAATCTGGTAATGAAATAAGAAAAAATGAAGATAGATATACGCTTAATTTGACCCTTGAAAAGGATATATTTGTCAAGCATGTGTGACATGTCAGAGTATGGCACATAGAACTAAGCTTAACTCTTTCATATAGTGATAGTGCGAGTAATAGTCTAAATGCTGCTACAATACATGTTTGCACTTTATTATTATTTTTTAAAATGATAGATTTGGTGGAGGGGAAACTGAAGGCATTTTTTGCTGCTTGCACTTCCATTTCTATTTAAAAAAAGGAAATAATAATAATCTATCATTTTTGATTTTCCACTAATCAGTGATCGAAACCACCTCCAAATTAAGGTTGAGACTGGAGTCAGCACCACAATCTGTAGCAAAAGTCAGTGGGAAAATGCGTCCTTTCCTCCTGGTCTAGTGAATCAGTCCTTTACATTGTGCCAAGGACCTGACTGGCGGCAGAGAATGTACGGAATGCCTCAGTGAGCTGAGCATGCTCCGTCTTGTAGTCAGTTAGCATGTCGCCCGTGTTTCCATGCTAGACATTCAATGCTTTCACACTCTTAAAAAAACCTGCGTGTTGTCCACAAAGGTGCAACACGAACTGTATGAATGAGTGGACGGAATTCACATTAAAGTAATAAAGGGCAGTTAGGATAACTGCACATAACTGGGCACATTCTTGGTGGTTCTGGGCATTCGTTCTATGGCCTCGAACAGGGGGCAGCTCAGAAAACTCATTACATTTGGATTATACTGGATACAAAACCAAACACAAATGGCTGTGACATGAGATTGACTGTGTTTGTAAAATATGAAAAGTATTTACTCGGATTTAAACACTTCTGTGTTGCGCGAAAACGAAAAGCCTGGTCTAATTTGTTAACCAAAGTCAAACTTTCGGGGTGGATGTCGCTCCAAATGATGTGATGTAGCACAGCAGTGGAGGGTCGGGGGGTCGGGGATGATGAAACGTTGGTGAGATCAAATCAAATCAGCTCATCTGCCGTCCAAATTCGTACGGCACCCTGCCCCCCCAGGCCAAAATCATTTCAGGTTGCGGATGTCTCTTTCATCGGAGGCTCATGCGTGAATCGTCACTTTGTGTGTTCATCCCCAGACAGGACAAGGACTCTAAAGAGGAGGCCCTGAAGGCAGAGAGAGAGCTGCAGGAGATCCGCAAACTCATTGGAGAGTCTGGAGGCAAACTGTCCAACAGGGTGCTCCAGTGTGAGGTGAGAACTGTCTTAACAGGGTGCTTCAGTGTGAGCCTAGTGTTCAAGCCAGCCTGTTAATGTTCAACTGCTCAACAATCTGGCTGAGCACTTGTTTCTAAGTCTGGAGGTCTTGCCTTTGATACTGTGGTAGACCTCCACAACCACATAAACCTGTTGCATTTACCTGAAAAGCGAGTGAACATGTTAAATGGATGTTAAGTGTGTCCCCATTTGACAGTCAACAAATGTCATGTTGATATTTTGTATAGTTGGAGTTTGTCAGAAGGAAGAACGACGGTTCAACCACCCTGGGCATCCTCAACCCAGTGGACCTAACAATTGGAGGTACGTGCCAAAAACTATTGGCAGAGATGAATAGTATTATATACTCTAAATGTGAAGAGAAGATAATGAGAAGATAAGGCCCTGTGTAGACAACGGTCTCTAGAGAAAACCACAGAATATAATTTCAAATTTTACTCCCATGTACATCATTTTTGGGGGGTTGAATAGTGCATTAGAAACAATCTGCATTGTGTAAAGAAGATGCAATATCAGGGAAATGGCAACATGTGTGATGTCGTAGCTCATGTGGGCTCACCGCCTGCATGGTACAGTAGTGATAGGAAATGGAAGTGGAACAGAAGTGGTTCTGTACCAGCGCCTATCACCGCCAGCCTAGCCACCTGACATGCACACAAAAGCGTTTTCAATCACTTCGCCCATTTCCGCTAAAAGGCAGAATAAAACAAGAGAACTTGGTGGCTTTCTGTTTTGATGGCTCCTGTGTAAGCGTGGCCTAAGCTGATGCCTGTGTGTTGTACCAGATGTGGGCTACTGTCCGGTCAGGCTGGGCATGATGACCAACAGGCTGCAGAGTGGAGTCAACTGCCTGCAGGGCTTCAGGGAGGACAAGAGGAACAGAACCACTCCAGGTAAATGCATAAACCTCTTATCCCTCTCTAATCTAACTCCTGTTTGTTAAATCTACGCTGCTGCCCATGGTTTTTATTTTTATCAGAACTGTGATGTTCTGTCCTAATTTCTGAATTCTCACTTTGATCGCTGTATATACAGTATATTGCACTTGATTTTTGTCATAGATGCCCGTTTTCTACATTTCCCCCTTGAGATCCCCCTCCCTTCCAACAGTTTGCATTGTTGCAGGTAGTCTTTATTCTAATGTGGGCATTTTAGTAGCTTTTTTTCCACACATATTTTAGTAGTAAACTGATACTCACACATGAGTTTTATGTCACTATGGGGCAGCCTTTACTTGTAATCCCACAGGTAATCTAGTCCTCCTCCTCTCGTCCCCTCCCTTCTGTCACTCTCCTCTCCAATCACTCAGGTTGTAGTGTGTGGTTTGATGGGCGCAGGGGGCATCAATGACAAAAATCAGAGGAAATATCAATGATGTCACAGGATTCATGGTAGATGCCCAATGAGTTTTGGTGTGGAATTCTAACAGGACCATCCATCCAGGTCTACTACTAGGAAAATTACTGGACCAAAAGTAAATTGGTTGTAATTATATTAAGAAAGAGGCAAACATTGTTCTTGTAGATGGAGGGGAGTTACTGTACTACAACATAAGCATAAACGAGATGTCTTTCGTTTAACTTATTTAACACTGCAGACTAAATTCCGGTAATATATTTTTTTCCCCCACTAAAAGACTGAAGTCATGATTATTTGTATAGCCCTCAAATCACATGTACAGTCCCATTCGCATGACCACATTGAACAAAGAATTCCTACGAATAAACTTTAAACATTATAAATGTTTTAGACCCCAGAGCCTTTCCTCTTTGTTCTTTTCTCTTCCAACATTCACTCACTATGCAGGAAAACATACACCATTAAGACTATACATCCCAAGGCTTATTCTACACTATAAAACACTGTTGGGGGTTTGTTGTGTCCTCAGTGGCGTACATGAGCTACGGGCCGTTCACCTCCTACGCCCCCACCTACGACTCCAGCTTCGCCAACATCAGCAAGGAGGAGTCAGACCTGGTCTACTCCTCCTACGGAGAGGAGTCCAGCCTGCGGGGCTCAGAGAGGTATGACACGCATAGAACACTCTATACCACAGCTTTTAAAATGGTGGTTCCTGAAGGTATTGCATGCATGTCTGGCACCCTCCTTTGTGCAGCTTTGTCTTTTTGTGTAAACAAACACAAACATTGGCTGATGGCCCCATAGCGGTGATTTGATTGGTTGAGGAAATTATTGGTCAGTTGGGAAGAAAATTCTGATCTGAGGATAAACACTGAGGGCAGAAAATTGAAGATGCCAATTGTGATTTGCCAGAATGGCATTTGTGATGATTTGATTGTCTGAGCAGGGGATGTGATTTATGATGTGAGCGTGCCCCTCACTTGCGATGTGATCAAGTGTTACTATTTTCATATTTTTATAATTACCTGGTGTATTTCCAATTTTCATTTACCACCCGATTTAGATGCACATTACATTGAATATTTTTGAATATTATTACAAAAACATCCATTGAACCATTACACCATTTACAAGGCCGTTCTGAGTTTGTTAACTTCAAAAGATGATGAAGAAAATGATGTAGTGAGCCTGGAGGTTGCAAAGCAGTTATCAGGGGTGAGCACCTTCAGGGCCAAAAGATCTTGTCAAACTAAATAAACAACAATAAATCCAGCTATTGCCTGTTGGTCAATAACACAAGTCTAGACTACTTGCTGTTAGTGCTCCTCCTTTATTATGGTCATCCTGACTCGTTTTATATGGGAAGGATGCAGACCTTGCATGGGTAGCTGGCCGGAATAGGCAGGTTTTAGATTTTGGATTGTCAAATTGTCATGATTTTGGATAGATTTTAAAGCTTGTCAAGACGGAGAACATGCTCTTCATGTTGTGCATAGTGACCACCACGTTTTGTGGGAGATCTTCCATTTATGTTTTCTGGTTGATATTCCATTGATAAAAACAATAATAATTGGACTGTACTGTGGTGATAAGCTGATTGAGATTAAACTGAGATTTTAGGCCTACAAATCGTTTTAACTAGTAATGATTTGTGTAGTTAAAATGTTTAAAAATTAAAATATTCATTGTAATAAAAACAGACCTGCAAGCATTGCATTGTGAGTTCAACCTAAAGATGGGGGGGTCTCCCCATCTTTATATATGCATGTTACGGGACACACATATGCTATTTTCTATTGCATGATAATACTGTTAACACATATCCATATTCCAGAAAGAGAACAGCTGTAGTTTCCATTAGTTTGAATTCCGCACCAGTGTTGTCACAGATGAGTACCTTTGAGACTCTGCGTGTGTAGAAAGAAATGCAGTGAAAAGGGGAGGTTGGACCTACAATTAAACAACATGCAAGGCTATATCATGCACAGTAAAGTATATAAGCTCATAATGTGTTATGATCGGATATTTTGGGTATTTTGGCTTGTGGAAAAACAAACTGCTAAATGTATATTTACCGGTACAATAGTGTCCATGATATTGCCGACATGAAATGTTGATGTCCTCAAGTGTTTTAATACAAACCTGTATGTGTGTGTGCAGTATCTCTGAATTCCTGACCAAATCAGAGGAGTACACGTATCAGCTGGCAGACAACCTCCTGGATGCCTTGACCAACGGAGAACATTCAAAAAGCCTCAAGCAAACAGAGCCAGTAAGTAGGGATGTGCACCTTAACCACCTCCATATTTAAAACCAATTATGAGTTTGTTTTCACAAGTAATTTGTAATATATTTCTGTTTCTATTTGGACTTGTGTATACAGTATATATACACTACTTTTGATGCGACTCACTTGTATGGCGAATTGGTAGAGTTGTAGTCAATACTTAGGGGGTCGAGATTGAGACGAGGCTAGCACCTACGGAGTCGTGACCAAGACCTAGAGAGGTCGAGGCCAAGACAGATCAAGACCACTGTGAGGCCAGACCAAGTCAAGACCAAGACATTATTTTCTGTGCTCCATCAATGCCTAAATTCTCTCTGTAGTTGTGGACTGCTAGCGATATGCACATCATCCATCCAGCGCTGCATATCGCCCTGCTGTCTTTATGAATATGCTCTTTCGATCCTCATAATGGATATAGAACATTTCCTTTGCATTGTCTCGTCTCAAGTGGTCTCGGTGCCCCCGAGACATTTGCTCCGACATCACAAGAAAAATTGAGGGCGAGACCAAGACAAGACCATGAAACAATGAATTGTGAGAGCGACAAGACCGAGACAAGACAACACAATTTGAGGGCGAAGCAAAAACAAGACCGAGACAACATTAAATGTTGTCTCGGTCTTGTTTTTGCTTCGCCCCCAAAATTTTGTCTTGAGACGAGACAATGTCTCGAGAACTACAACACTAAAAAAACTAAAGCCAATGAGATTGTTCTGTTGTTCTTTGTCAAAGACTTCCCAGCAGGCGGAGGAGCCAAAGAAAACACAGCAGGACAGGGATGACATGGAGGTAATGTTACATTTTCATACACTACTTTTATCATTTTATTCCCATTTTAAATGTGTGGGATCATCAATTACAAAACCACATATCACTGTAGGTAATTGAAAGACGTCTCTATACTAGAGAGTGAAAGCATTTTGCAAGCATTTCTGGATGAGCCTTTATTACTAAGGTAATAACATGAAGTGTTGGTGTTGGTGCTTCTTCTGCAACCAGCAGGGGGGAAATGGCGCCACCCTCTAGGATGTTAATGAACTGAACTGCAGGAAACTGTACGCCTTATTATTGGCTTCATTTTTAACCTTTTTAATTTTTGGATGCTGCTTGTCACTAACCTGGCTTCCCCACCGTCATTACAAGCTTGTATATGAGTCTGGAGTTGCGGGAAGGGTTCTGATTCGCTAGCGATGAGATTTGACTTTCCAGGGAAGGGATTCCTCCTAACCCTGCTCGTATTGGTTAGAATCTAACCAATCAGAGCAGCGCTGATTGCCATGTAGAACACAGGCGCATGTAGTACGCAGTGTCTGTAGTACCATTACCAGTGCCGGCGTCCATGTTTGTTGGTGAAAAACTTCAAACTGGGTCTCTGCTGATTTGCGTCATTTGTTTTTATGCGGAAACGTGCTCTGATTGGCTCGCCAGGATTCATGCCGAGCCAGATCCACCTCTGATTCGTCAAAGCCAGAGTCTTCCGCACCCACGCCATTACGCCAGTAGAGGGCGCGGGGAAGATTCTGGGCCCAGGGTAGCTTGTCACCTGGTTCACCTCAGCCCAGAGCAGAGGTTGTGTAAGGCCATAGATCTCTCTCTCTCTCTCAGGTGGATTGTCTTACTGGAGGTAAATAGAGCAGGAATGGTTTTACATTACGTTATTATGTGTCAGACATCTTTTTAACTCATTAAGTCATCACCACATGGCACCCAGCTGTGTCAATAATACAGTGTGACGTCGGCTCTTGGAGCAGTGAAACCAATCCAACACGTGGAAAGAACATTTCCCGCTGCTGGCTTTCCTCACCTCACCCTCTGAGAGCACCACTGCTCAGCCACTCTATAGCCGTGTTGCCAGGTGCTGCGAGAAAACCAAGTAACCTGCTCTTACGAAAACTCTTGATTTGTAGCCAGACAGCTATTTCACAATTTCCGAATGTTAGTGATATAGAGCCTGGAACTATAACTCCCGAAATCCGAGAAAAGAACCTGGCATTTAAATTCATGAAATATACAGTATATTTACATTTTATTTTTCAATTTCCAAAGCAGAAAGCTACATATGCTTCGATGAATGATTTTATTTTTGAGCGGCGCTAGCCCTTATGTCCATGAGTAACATTCAAAATTAGCTTGGACACAAGAGAATAAGGCAAATGAGCCAATGTGACGCATTGTGAGCCTGTAGATCTGATATTCATATAAAGTTCATGACTTTACACAATGTTTTTTTTTTTATCTAGAATTTGTTTGAGACATTTTAGAACATACAAAGGGGTCTTGGCACAAAATACTTTCAGATGGGAGTATGTAGACGGCTACTACGGGGTTTCCTGACTGGAAAATGATAGCATTTTCAGATACCATTAGGACGCAAATAAGCAACTACACTTAACAATATTTACAAGCCACATTGCAGGAAGAAAGTTGCTTATAATAATCAGACATGGCACCAATGTTTTCCCCAAGGGTCACACAGATGATGGAAAAGTTTTTTTTTCTGTGCCTCTTTTTGGCCTCGTTCCGGTTAAATCGTTTCTTTTAGCCAGTGAGGGCAGGAAGCAGCCGCACGGGCCATTCACAGCCCAGGCACACACACACAGCAGCCCCTCTGTCCTGGGCTGTTTGCTGTGTTTGGAGCCTGTCCAGTTTACCCCCTCCTCTCTTTCCCTGGGGTGCCTGGATGGATGTTGGAGCCATTTCATTATATCTCAATTTTTGTTGGAGAGAGAGAGCAGGAGCAGCAATGACTAAAGAGGTGCTCTACACACACACAAGGCTTGGCCCGATCCCACCGAGTGTCAGCTGTCCTGTGGTATGCACGCCAGTAGGGACTAACAAAGCAGTCGACACGACGAGGACGTGAACGATCTCTGTCGCAGTCACCACAGAAGCCCAACATAGTTCAGAAACAGGCGACACCGACAGGGTCCACCTCTCCCATTGGCGTCTGTGGTTTCCATGGTGACGCTCCTCTACAGCGCACCTCTCGTCCACGTTGTTAACAAGAAGCCAAAAGCTGCATTTTGCCGTTGGAGGAGAGGCTCCCTTGGACCAATCTTAAATAGGCTATTGTATTAGGGATTTTGAACGTTGTTATCTAATGTTGTACTACTCATTAAGAGCTGGGGCATCTATAATGCCATCTACATCTGTTATCCGAATTACACATGAGTTCCTTGTTTAACTCCTTAACAGATTTACCACGACTTTTGGAGTGATTGATTATTCTGTTGTCTGCTTATCACTCAAAACGTCATTTTAGGTTTTGTTTTATTAACAAGCTCATTAACTCACTGCACACCAGCTCATGGAGTCCTTTAAGTGGTGATTGCATTACAAAACCCAGAAAACACCTCACACACTTTACAATTATAATATTATTTATTATTAATAAATAAATTATATAACTTTAAATGCATTTATCTCTGAATGAGCCCTGGTAAACACATCATCAACTCATTTTGCCCTTAAAGTAGACACATTAAGCTGTCTTTGGATCTCATTCATTTGCACAAATTCACAACAGAGAATTTTCAATAAATTATTTTGTTACTATTGAGTCTAATGGGAGCGAGCCTAGTTTTTCTGCTAATCTGTCAAAGAGTTGGAATGGGGTACATCAATGGTTCTTGATTCTTTTTTTAAGGGGGTATAACATGAAATTCAACTTTTTATTTTTTATTTTTGTTGTGTTTTTGGTGCTCACATGTGTGTTTTCAGTACCAACAAATAACCAGGTTTTAACAATGAGGCTTTCATATTAATTATATAGGAGCTTTAATGGAAATTGCTCTCAGGAACAGCTTGCCTGATTTTGGCCTCATGATGATGTCATCAGTGCACCCTAATTTGTATTATTACTCCTCTCCAGTCCTCAGTTCCAGATTTGGCATTTCCACTTTGTTTTCAATGTCCACCATTGTTGATTTGCTGGTTTTATCTAGTGTCAGTATTATAATGACTCAACTATTAAATGATCTGCATATTGTGACGTTGTCAAAGTACAGAAAGAAATGACAAGACGGGGTTATATCAGAGTGGTGATTGAGGCTCAAACCTTTAGAAATAAGCTTGAGGAAGTTTGGAACATGTACAAATGCATATTAAGTGTTAAAAACAATTTGTGGAATGTATGTTATTTGCGCTTTAATGTCAAGGACCCTAAGGAAGGGGTCCTTTCAACATGACTACTGTGATGCTGTGAATGGAGCCTCTCATAATGTTGTCCTTTCTCCTTGGTGTCCAGGTCGTGGAAGCGGCAGCAGCCAACAGCAGTAGACTGGACACTCTGTATGGACTGTTCTCCAATGTGTTCACAGACGAACATCTGTCTGGAGGTGAGACTCTGCTCTAGTTCTAGGGCTGTGCAACCAATTGAACAGTTAAGACAAATAACAGTCTAAGGCCATAATCTATTGTGAGTGTGAACCCTTTCTGAAAAGGTCTAGATATCCTGACCTCTTATCCAGAATTTATGCATGCTGGATTTTTCCGGGTGGACTTAGACTTTTATTCGTTTCAGCAGCTCAATTGTGCATACTAATTAATCAAACAAATACATTTATTCGGGTTCTGTGCTTGTAGATCATTTGTACTTGAGGTCTTGTTTCCATTGAGAAACTGTGTATTGAATTCATCACCGTAGCCCCTTTGGGGCACAGGTCTCCACCTGGAGGCTCAGGTCTCTAGATGCAAACCTGAGCCGTGCATGATGACGTCATCGTTCCTGACAGAGATATACTGACTATACTGACAGCTCCATATATGACGTCATCATGAGCTCCATATATGACATCATCATGACGTCATCAGGTGCACGGACAGATAGACAGGCTGACGGATGGACGGACAGGGTACGTTTTATAGTCCCCACCTTACGGTGGAGACAATAACGCAATAATAGAAGTGAGCCGTAAAACATGCTAGTTTTGATTAAAAAAACGCAGCCTGTAAGAAGAATCCGACAGCATAAAGGGCGTTTCACACGGGGATTGATAAAACATGCCTCTTGTTAATTTTCATCAGGACAGGTGTGTGTGATAATCCAGGTGTTTACTTGAGTCGTGCGAGTGCTCGTTTTGCGCACACTTCCCGTGATTTAATGCTGGTGTTTACGCTCCCTATGTGCAAAGCCCTTTAAGCCAGCTGTCTTTTCACTACATTTTCTTTCCTGTTTACTTCATCACAGCGTTTTGTTACAGGCCCTAGGTGTGAAGAGTAATCAATATAATTATATACATTATACAGTTTATTTTTTTTAAATGACGTCAAATGGTAATCTAGGCAGTGGGTGAGATAATATTGTCATCATGAAACACAGACACTATTGTTGTGAACAAAAGAGATGGAAAATTACATTTATCTCCCCTTGTGACCAATTTTGAAAGAAAGCAGTGTTGCACATCCTTTTAGAAATGATGGTGCGTTGAGGGCAGAGCAGTAAGTAGAAGGAGAACTTTTCCCATGTTCTAATTTTAGGTCTCCATTTCTTGGATGTCCAGTTTTCACTGTTTTCAGTAACCTGAACTAGTTCTCAAGAAGGGGGAAACTCATCCAATAAGCATGGCTTTGTTTTAGTTGGGGTTAAGTTGAGCCTGGGATTTTAGAACACAGGGAAAATTGACACTGATGGCTAAGGGTGTGAAAATAAATAACTAATTTCAAGTGTTGATGTTATTTTTGTGGAAATAAGGTGTAGTGGTTGCTGTAGATTCACATGCACACTGAATGACCTGTTACCTGAAGCATCCTGCTGTCTGTCAGCCAACGTAATATAACAGGAAATGTGCTTTCATGAAACTGAATATGGAGGAAAATTTTGACCCGACTTTTGACTTGTCAGAGGGGGTGTGAAAATGTCATGTCACGATGCAAATATAAGGCCATACCAGGTTGCCTGACGGGGTGATATGTACAGTTTCATACAACAGGCTTCTAATTGTGATCAGACACACCCCCACCCATTCAAAGTTGTCTTTCTGCCACTAGGTGTTTATTATGAATCCCCCAGAAAAAGGTTGTATCTGGTTTGTCTCTGTTGCCAGAGGCTGCTGTACGGAGATAAAAGAAGGCATCTTGATTGAAAGCATTCATGTTATTAGTGAATGACCTTTTGTGTCCAATTCATCACACCAAGGACAGGAGGAATACTGTAGACTGGTGTATGCGTTCTCCTGCGTGTACCAGTACTACTGTACTCCTAATGACAGAAAGTATGGCGATGTTGATCAAATCTAGTTTGTCATAAATAAACTAGATTTGATCAGTATTGGCAGAGTCCCTGTCAGATACGCATTGAAAAAAATTAGACACTTGATTTTGATGAACAACAATTGGTAGCATGGAGGACATGGCACCTTCATTCATTACACTGAACAGTATTATCCTATTGGCCTGAATATAAGACTATGTTTTTTTCCCAATGCAAATATCTCAAAAATGGAGTCGTCTTATATTCAGGGGCTATACTATTTGACATTCAATGTTCTTTTTCCTGTAAATGGGTCTTGAAAAATGAGGGTCGTCTTATAAACGAGTCGTCTTATATTCGGGACACTACAGTATATTCAGTTGGGTCCACTTGGTCCCACAAGAATGGTGATTTTGATCTGTATTGCCCGTTTTGTTTCCGAAATCCATCCTGGAATTGTGGACAAAAACAAAAGACATCTTTAGTTTTGGTGTCTATGGGGCTAAAATGAAATCAAACGGTGGTCTGTGGCTCAAATACGATTGACACTTAAGTGTAGAGTTGCTCAAAACACAAACCTGTCTGTGTTTCTTTCTTTTTTTCCAAACCATCACAGAGGCCCTGCACTTCCAGAAGAAGTTGGACGACACCACAAAGCTCCTCCGTGAGCTCCAGGAAGCCCAGCGGGAGCGGCTCAGTGCCAAGCCGCCTCCTAACATGATCTGTCTGTTGGCTCCCACTGCCAAGGAGCTGCAGCTGGGTAAGTAAAGTGACGTGCATGCATGGGTCCCTTTGTTTGTCCTCTCCACTCAGAGCACCATCAACAGCACCTCTATTCTTTCCTAACGTTTACGTTGGGGGCTTGGGGCAGAAACCTCTTAAAGGAAGACAAACTTATAACTGGCCGTAGACGTTCACAGGATCTACTGAATGTGAAGGAGGCAGCACACCACACTGCGCTTGACACACATATTTGTGCATGCCTGACCCAATATGCCAGTTTGTCACATTCAGTAGATCAAAAGCAAAAAAAAAATCTTTAGTTTTGGGGTCTGTGGGGCTAAAACGTCATCAAATGGTGGTCCGTGGCTCAAATGCTGAATAAATTGTGGGCTCTGGTATCAAAAAGGTTGAAAACCACTGTACTACAGCATCACACACAGCCCTGAAAAGATCTCTGAACGTCTGTCTATCTGTCTGTGTGTAGCTGAGAAGGTGACGGGGAACCTGGCCCAGCTCACCAGCCAGGTGGCACCATGTGATGTGAGCAGTGTGTGGGGCATCCGGAAGGCCATGGGCATCTCCCTACCCCCAGAACCCAGCCAGCCTCTCATTGACCTCACCACAGGTAGGCAATTCCATGTTGAGAAGGGTTCAGTTGTTTTGAAATAGTTTGAAATAGTATTATTGTATATTATTAACAGTGGTAGGCAACCTTTTGGAGATGAAGTGCTGTGTCTTCTACTTTCTCAATGGTCGGTGTGCCATATCGACATCATTATGATTAATTATGACACTGCATCAAAATGATATATTTCCATCCGATTTTAATTGTCCATGAGCAAAGCTCTACCTTCACATATTTTCTTTCAGCACGTATGATTATCAGACTCAATAGATCTTTCAGTAAGCCCCGCCTTGGAGAGGTTTGTCTGTCACATGTTATGCTTAGCTGTGATTGGACCATAGCAGTTTGGGGAGGGCTTACTGAAAGCTCTATTATTATTATAATTTTATATTATATTTTGCATAACAGTCACAACCGGTCGAGGTTGAGGTTAGGTTTAGTAGTGAGAACGGTCGACCGTTTCAAAATCCATTTGCGACCGTGGTGTACAGTAAGTTATGTATAAGAGACCTGGGTCTCTTATACATAACTTACTGTACACCACGGTCGCAAATGGATTTCACTGTCTCTCAGTGAGCACCCTTTGAAGTGTTGGCACCCGTAAGGTTGCCTACCACTGTATTATAACATTATTTGCATACTACTGTGTAACAGATGGAGTACATTTTATTCATTAAATTCCACCATACTGTAGTTTAGAAAAAGCAATTACTGATGACATTCTTGGCTTTGTTCCTCTTTCAGTGCAGGAGCTGGCAGATCCGATGGACACCATGTGTGCTCAGGAGGGAACAACACTCATCGCAGTTTAATTACATCCAATTAAACACCTGAGATTGTCTAATATTTCATTTTTTGTACAAAAGGTGCTTTTTGTTTAACATTTGTATGCATTTCAGTCAATAAATCCTTTTTCTAGAAAGCTTGTTTTTATCAGATGTATTATTTTAAACTACTACAATTTTGAGCATCTCTAGACCCTCCTATGCCCAGCTTTGAGGACAAACAGAAACATTGGCTGTTGATTGGCAGCTCACCCCAAAGGGATGATTTGATTGGCTGAGCGAATACATATTGAAGATAAGTGATGAAAAGTCATTGGCCGGAATGACATCTGCACGTGATTGTGCAAATGGTTGGATTTCTTTCTGCAGTGCTCACATTTCACAGTGTTTTTTGTTTAGTTTCCTTTTTTTTTCTTTTTCGGAGGATTCTTAAAGGGATAGTTCAAATTTTATGAAGTTAAGCTCTATGAAATACTGTCCATTAATCTAGTGGAGTCAACTGTATTAATTGAGTTCTGCTCTGGTTTTGGTAGTTCCTGTCATTTTGTGGGGGTCACTGAGGCCACACAGTGAAAGTAAATTAATCCAAAAAATGAACTTCCTTTGTATTGTTGACCCATTTCTAAAATATTAGCACACATTCATGTAGAATACAAGATGGAAATCAATGAGGAGGTAGAACGATCTCCAGCAGGATTGCTTGAAACTGAGATAGATAGATCAACCATCTGATGAGCAATAAAATTAATATAGTTTCAAGAAAGTTCCTCTCATATTGGGGTGGTAGCTAATTAGCTCTTCACTAAGCCCCTCCCCAATCCGGCCTTGTCCAATAGGCACGTTGGTAGAGGAAAGCTTGACCAGGGAAGTTTGACCTGGATAGCAACATTTGCTAAAGTATATGGATTGGCATTGGACAGTGAACAAACCCCACCCCAAAGGGTGGGGCTTAGAGAAGAGCTCATTGAGGGCCAATGAATTGCAGATATGGGTCCCATATTTTATAGAACGTATCTGTTGTGGAGCGTAGTAGGCAGGTTAAGAATTCCCATCTTTCATTGTTGGTGATGGTCATAATAGTTAAGAATGAAGTATGATGGTATGTCGATCCAATCTCACCCAACCACACAAATAACAGATTGACAATCCCATACAAAAAACCCAAATCAGTACATATTGCACTGAAATCTAAAAAACTTGAGTAACGAAAGCCACGATCGCACAAGCTAAAGGAAGCATGATGCCGTGTTGAGTGTTGAGGAGATTTATTGAGTTGAATCATTCAGCACTGTCTGATTTGCAACCTTAATGACACAAATTCATAATGTCAAACCAATTCCAAATGCGGTGAAATAACACAGATTGGTAATTCCACAAGTGATAGCAACAACTACATTGAGAGACAGCAAAATCATTTCCCAGTGGTTTCTCTGAGGATTTCACCCCTCCCGACTTCATCACGGTCAAAACAGCAGCTCCCAATCGCAATGACCATGGTCTTGGAGGACATACTTTATTCCATGGCTTTTAGTCTTTGAGGATTTTCAAAGACCATGGCCTGTCATTTTTTCTTGATTTGGCCATTTTTCAAATCCATATAAATTAATGTGATTGCTGTTGAACCTGTAAATGACAACAAAAGGAAAACTAAGGCACTGGTTGGAGGACTTCTGGTTTACTGGAACAGGGTTCAACTCCCTGCAGTGCCCTGCTCAATATGTTGTATTTACAAGGTTTATTGTTATGTCATGCTCATCATCAAAAAACGACATGCTGTAGCCCATGTCTTGGAAGGCATACTATAGTAATGCCGTTTTTCGACATTTTCATGGCTTTTCGAAAAATGACAAAGTCAACGAAAAACACAAGGCTATATAGTTCATGGTCTCAGGCGGCATACTACAGTATGTCATCATTTTCGAAAAATGACGAAATCGAAGAGGTTTTTAGTCGTTTTTGAAGATTTTCAAAATGACGAGGAAAAAAACAATGGCTATAGTTCATGGTCTGTTATGGAAATAATATATGTCCAACCAGAAGGTGAAGGTATCGCTTATGAGTTTATTCAGAAGAACAGCAACAAGCACAAGACATCTGGTCTATCAGGCATGGCCTGCATCTCGCAATATTCTCTCCCTCAGCACATCTTCATGTCATGTTCTCCTTCCCACCAACCTCCTGAGGTCCTCCCCAAGTCCCTTCTTATACCCCAGAAGCTGTCCCACAGATTAACATAACAATCATAAAGGTACGATGCAATACACTCTCTCGTCTGTCGCTGGCCTCAGCAGGGTCTCTTCACAAACAAGGTGGGTATCTTTTACATACAGCTTGCATTGCTGTTGCTGCTGCTGCTGCTGCTGCTCTGCTTTCTGCCTAATGATTTGCTGCTCACCCTTCCCCACCCCAGCTACCACCTGTAGATTTGGATCTGCTTTTTGGGTGCAGGGGATTTGGAGCCCTTATGGTCAGGACTGTTGTGCTTGATCTGAATAGCCAAAAAACAGATCCAGTTTATCCGCCAAACCATAATAATTCTTGAGTTCTCTTGACTGAAATGTGTTTTTAGTCATTTTCAAGTTTTTTTTTTAAATGACTTAATTGAGGAGAAGGGAATGGTTATAGTTGTTCTTCGTATGTAGTTGTTAGTTTTCGGCGATTAAAAAAAAACACGAAAATTGACGTCATCGAGGAAAACGGCATCGAGGAAAACGGCAAGGCTATATAGTCCATGGTTTTTAGTTGTTTTTGCGGATGTTCAAATGAGGAAATCGAAGAAAAACGACAAGGTTATATAGCGTATATTCTTGTATGCTATAGTATGCCGTTTTGCTGTCGTATGCTGTTCAAAAAATTAGGAATAGTGGAGAAAATGTTCAAGGTTCAATGTTTTTTATTTGTCAATGTATGTCAGGACATATATAGGGATGAAATAGCGTTTCCATTTTCCACAGTGCAATAAGACAATAGGCAGTGCAATAAGACAATAGTCAAGACAATGGACCAAGACAAAGTCTTATTTTTATTTTGAAAAAACGCAAGGCTATGGCCTTACCGTTTTTCATCGTTTTGAGGATTTTTGAGGATTTTTGAACAATGACAAAACCTGGCTAGACATACTGTAGGGCAATAGCCTTATGGTCTTGCACAGAATACTGTTCTTCATCGTTTTGAGGATTAAAAAAAAAATGACGAGATTTCTGAAAAAAAAAAAAAAAAAAAAACGACAAAGCTATAGCCTTACCATTTTTCATCGTTTTGAGGATTTTTGAGGATTTTCGAAAAATGACGAAACCTGGCAAAAACGCAAGGCTGTAACCTTACGGTCTTGCACAGCATGCCGTTTTTCATCGTTTTCAGGATTTTTGAGGATTTTCGAAAACTGTCGAAATTTCGGGGAAAAAAAAGAAAAACACAAGGCTATAGCCTTACCGTTTTTCATCCTTTTGAGGATTTTTGAGGATTTTCGAAAAATGACAAAACCTGGCGAAGAAGGTCTTGCACACAATGCACAGCATGCCATTTTTCATCGTTTTGAGGATTTTTGAGGGTTTACAAAAAATGTAAATTTCGAAAAAACGGTAAGGCTATAGCTTTACCATTTTTCATCATTTTGAGGATTTTTGAAAATCGTTGAGAAATGATGAAACCTGGCAAAAACGCTAGGCTATAGCCTTGCGGTCTTGCGCAGCATGCCGTTTTTCATCGTTTTGAGGATTTTTGAAAAATGTCGAAACCTCGAAGAAACGCAAGGCTATAGCCTTACGTTTTTTCGTCGTTTTGAAGATTTAAAAAATCCTTGTTTTGAGGATTTTCGAAAAATGACAAAAAAAAACCTGGAAAACCTGGAAAAACCTGGAAAAACTCAAGGCTATAGCCTTACGGTCTTGCACAGCATGCTGTTTTTCATCATTTTGAGGATTTTTGAGGATTTTTGAAAAATGTCTAAATTTCGAAAAAACGCAAGGCTATAGCCTTCCGTTTTTTCATCGTTTTGAGGATTTTCGAAAAATTACAAAAAATGACGAAACCTGGAAAAAATTCAAGGCTATAGCCTTACGTTCTTGCACAGCATGCCGTTTTTCATCATTTTGAGGATTTTCGAAAAATGTCGGAATTTTGAAAAAACGCAAGGCTATAGGCTTAAGTTTTTTTTTATTGTTTTGAGGATTTTCGAAAAATGACTAAACCTGGAAAAACGCAAGGCTATAGCCTTATGTTTTTTTATCGTTTTGAGGATTTTTGAAAAATGACAAAAAATGACGAAACCTGGAAAAATGCAAGGCTATAGCCTTACGGTTTTGCACAGCATGCCGTTTTTCATCATTTTGAGGATTTTTGAGGATTTTCGAAAAATGTCGAAATTTCGAAAAAACGCAAGGCTATAGCCTTATGTTTTTTCATCGTTTTGAGGATTTCCGAAAAATGACAAAAAATGACGAAACCTGGAAAAACACAAGGCTATAGCCTTACGGTCTTGCACAGCATGCCGTTTTTCATCATTTTGAGGATTTTTGAGATTTTTGAAAAATGTCGAAATTTCGAAAAAACGCAAGGCTATAGCCTTATGTTTTTTCATCGTTTTGAGGATTTTCGAAAAATGACAAAAAATGACAAAACCTGGAAAAACGCAAGGCTAGAGCCTTGCGGTCTTGCACAGCATGCCGTTTTTCATCATTTTAAGGACTTTTGAAGATTTTCGAAAAATGTCGAAATTCGAAAAAACGCAAGGCCATAACCTTACGTTTTTTCATGGTTTTGAGGATTTCCGAAAAATGACAAAAAATGACGAAGCCTGGAAAAACGCAAGGCTATAACCTTACGGTCTTGCACAGCATGCCGTTTTTCATTATTTTAAGGACTTTTGAAGATTTTCGAAAAATGTCAAAATTTCGAAAAAACGCAAGGCTATAGCCTTACGTTTTTTTCATCATTTTGAGGGTTTTCGAAAAATGACGAAAAATGACAAAACCTGGAAAAACGCAAGGCTAGAGCCTCACGGTCTTGCACAGCATGCCGTTTTTCATCATTTTGAGGATTTTTGAGGATTTTCGTAAAAATGTAGAAATTTCGAAAAAACGCAAGGCTATAGCCTTACGTTTTTTCATCATTTTGAGGGTTTTCGAAAAATGACGAAAAATGACAAAAAATGACGAAACCTGGACAAACGCAAGGCTATAGCCTAACGGTCTTGCACAGCATGCTGTTTTTCATCATTTTGAGGATTTTTGAGGATTTTTTAAAAATGTCGAAATTTCGAAAAAACGCAAGGCTATAGCCTTACGTTTTTTCATCATTTTGAGGTTTTTCGAAAAATGACAAAAAATGACAAAAAAATGACGAAACCTGGAAAAACGCAAGGCTATAGCCTAACGGTCTTGCACAGCATGCCGTTTTTCATCATTTTGAGGATTTTTGAGGATTTTTGAAAAATGTAGAAATTTCGAAAAAACGCAAGGCTATAGCCTTACGTTTTTTCATCATTTTGAGGTTTTTCGAAAAATGACAAAAAATGACAAAAAATGACAAAAAATGACAAAAAATGACGAAACCTGGAAAAACGCAAGGCTATAGCCTAACGGTCTTGCACAGCATGCTGTTTTTCATCATTTTGAGGATTTTTGAAAAATGTGGAAATTTCGAAAAAATGCAAGGCTATGGCCTGGCGTTTTTTCATCGTTTTGAGGATTTTCGAAAAATGACAAAAAATGACAAAACCTGGAAAAACGCAAGGCTACAGTCTCACGGTCTTGCACAGCATGCCGTTTTTCATCATTTTGAGGATTTTTGAGGATTTTTGAAAAATGTAGAAATTTCGAAAAAACGCAAGGCTATAGCCTTACGTTTTTTCATCATTTTGAGGTTTTTCGAAAAATGACAAAAAATGACAAAAAATGACGAAACCTGGAAAAACGCAAGGCTATAGCCTAACGGTCTTGCACAGCATGCTGTTTTTCATCATTTTGAGGATTTTTGAAAAATGTGGAAATTTCGAAAAAATGCAATGCCTGGCGTTTTTTCATTGTTTTGAGGATTTTCGAAAAATGACAAAAAAAGACAAAACCTGGAAAAACGCAAGGCTACAGCCTCACGGTCTTGCACAGCATGCCGTTTTATATCATTTTGAGGATTTTTGAGGGTTTTTGAAAAATGTCGAAATTTAAAAAAAACCCGCAAGGCTATAGCCTTACGTTTTTTCATCATTTTGAAGATTTTTGAAAAATGACGAAATCTGGCAAAAGCGCAAGAGTATAGCATTACAGTCTTGCTCAGCATGCCGTTTTTCACCGTTTTGAGCATTTTTGAGCATTTTCGAAAAATGTCGAAATTTCGAGAAAAAAACACAAGGCTATAGCCTTACGTTTTTTCATCATTTTGAAGATTTTTGAAAAATGACGAAATCTGGCAAAAGCGCAAGGGTATAGCATTACAGTCTTGCTCAGCATGCCGTTTTTCACCGCTTTGAGCATTTTTGAGCATTTTCGAAAAATGTCGAAATTTCGAGAAAAAAAAACGCAAGGCTATAGCCTTACGTTTTTTCATCATTTTGAAGATTTTCGAAAAATGACGAAATCTGGCAAAAGCGCAAGGTATAGCATTACAGTCTTGCTCAGCATGCCGTTTTTCACCGCTTTGAGCATTTTTGAGCATTTTCGAAAAATGTCGAAATTTCAAGAAAAAAAAACGCAAGGCTATAGCCTTACGTTTTTTCATCATTTTGAAGATTTTCGAAAAATGACGAAATCTGGCAAAAGCGCAAGGGTATAGCATTACAGTCTTGCTCAGCATTCCGTTTTTCACCGTTTTGAGCATTTTTGAGCATTTTCGAAAAATGTCGAAATTTCGAGAAAAAAAACGCAAGGCTATAGCCTTACGTTTTTTCATCATTTTGAAGATTTTCGAAAAATGACGAAATCTGGCAAAAGCGCAAGGGTATAGCATTACAGTCTTGCTCAGCATTCCGTTTTTCACCGTTTTGAGCATTTTTGAGCATTTTCGAAAAAATGTCGAAATTTTGAAAAAAACCACAAGGCTATAGCCTTACTTTTTTATCATTTTGAGATTTTCGAAAAATGACGAAATCTGGCAAAAGCGCAAGGTATAGCATTACAGTCTCTTAGCATGCCGTTTTTCACCGTTTTGAGCATTTTTGAGCATTTTCGAAAAATGTCGAAATTTTGAAAAAACGCAAGGCTATAGCCTTACGTTTTTTCATCATTTTGAGGATTTTTCGAAAAATGACGAAAATCTGGCAAAAGCGCAAGGCTATAGCCTTACGTCTTGCTCAGCATGCCGTTTTTTCATCATTTTGAGCATTTTTGAGCATTTTCGAAAAATGTCGAAATTTGAGAAAAACCGCAAGGCTATAGCCTTACGTTTTTTCATCGTTTTGAGGTCATTTTGAAAATTTTCGAAAAATGAACGAAATCTGGCAAAAGCGCAAGGCTATAGCATTACGGTCTTGCACAGCATGCCGTTTTTTCACGTTTTGAGCATTTTTGAGCATTTTCGAAAAATGTCGAAATTTTGAAAAAACGCAAGGCTATAGCCTTACGTTTTTTCATCGTTTTGAAGATTTTCGAAAAATGACAAAATCTGGCAAAAGCCAAAGGGTATAGCCTTACGGTCTTGCTCAGCATGCCGTTTTTCATCATTTGAGCATTTTTGAGCATTTTCGAAAAAATGTCGAAATTTTGAAAAAAAAACGCAAGGCTATAGCCTTACGGTTTTTCATCATTTTGAAGATTTTCGAAAAATGACGAAATCTGGCAAAAGCGCAAGGCTATAGCATTACAGTCTTGCTCAGCATGCCGTTTTTCACCGTTTTGAGCATTTTTGAGCATTTTCGAAAAAATGACGAATTTTTAGAAAAAAAACGCAAAGCTATAGCCTTACGTTTTTCATCATTTTGAAGATTTTCGAAAAATGACGAAATCTGGCAAAAGCGCAAGAGTATAGCATTACAGTCTTGCTCAGCATGCCGTTTTTCACCGTTTTGAGCATTTTTGAGCATTTTCGGAAAAATGTCGAAATTTCGAGAAAAAACACAAGGCTATAGCCTTACGTTTTTTCATCATTTTGAAGATTTTTGAAAAATGACGAAATCTGGCAAAAGCGCAAGGGTATAGCATTACAGTCTTGCTCAGCATGCCGTTTTTCATCGTTTTGAGCATTTTGAGCATTTTCAAAAAAATGTCGAAATTTCAAGAAAAAAAACGCAAGGCTATAGCCTTACGTTTTTTCATCGTTTTGAGGATTTTCGAAAAATGACAAAATCTGGCAAAAGCGCAAGGCTATAGCCTTACGGTCTTGCACAGCATGCCGTTTTTCATCATTTTGAGCATTTGAGCATTTTCGAAAAATGTCGAAATTTTGAGAAAAACGCAAAGCTATAGCCTTACGTTTTTTCATCGTTTTGAGGATTTTCGAAAAATGACAAAAAATGACAAAATCTGGCAAAAACGCAAGGCTATAGCCTTACGGTCTTGCACAGCATGCCGTTTTTCATCATTTTGAGCATTTTTGAGCATTTTCGAAAAATGTCGAAATTTTGAAAAAACGCAAAGGCTATAGCCTTACGGTTTTTCATCGTTTTGAGGTTTTTCGAAAAATGACAAAAAATGACAAAATCTGGCAAAAACGCAAGGCTATAGCCTTACGGTCTTGCACAGCATGCCGTTTTTCATCATTTTGAGCATTTTTGAGCATTTTCGAAAAATGTCGAAAATTTGGAAAAAACGCAAAGGCTATAGCCTTACGGTTTTTCATCGTTTTGAGGTTTTTCGAAAAATGACAAAAAATGACAAAATCTGGCAAAAACGCAAGGCTATAGCCTTACGGTCTTGCACAGCATGCCGTTTTTCATCATTTGAGCATTTTTGAGCATTTTCGAAAAATGTCGAAATTTTGAAAAAACGCAAAGGCTATAGCCTTACGGTTTTTCATCGTTTTGAGGTTTTTCGAAAAATGACAAAAAATGACAAAATCTGGCAAAAGCGCAAGGCTATAGCCTTACGGTCTTGCACAGCATGCCGTTTTCATCATTTTGAGCATTTTTGAGCATTTTCGAAAAATGTCGAAATTTTGAAAAAACGCAAAGGCTATAGCCTTACGGTTTTTCATCGTTTTGAGGTTTTTCGAAAAATGACAAAAAATGACAAAATCTGGCAAAAGCGCAAGGCTATAGCCTTACGGTCTTGCACAGCATGCCGTTGTTCATCATTTTGAGCATTTTTGAGCATTTTCGAAAAATGTCGAAATTTTAAAAAACGCAAAGGCTATAGCCTTACGGTTTTTCATCGTTTTGAGGTTTTTCGAAAAATGACAAAAAATGACAAAATCTGGCAAAACGCAAGGCTATAGCCTTACGGTCTTGCACAGCATGCCGTTTTCATCATTTTGAGCATTTTTGAGCATTTTCGAAAAATGTCGAAATTTGAAAAAACGCAAAGGCTATAGCCTTACGGTTTTTCATCGTTTTGAGGTTTTTCGAAAAATGACAAAAAATGACAAAATCTGGCAAAAGCGCAAGGCTATAGCCTTACGGTCTTGCACAGCATGCCGTTTTTCATCATTTTGAGCATTTTTGAGCATTTTCGAAAAATGTCGAAATTTGGAAAAAACGCAAAGGCTATAGCCTTACGGTTTTTCATCGTTTTGAGGTTTTTCGAAAAATGACAAAAAATGACAAAATCTGGCAAAAGCGCAAGGCTATAGCCTTACGGTCTTGCACAGCATGCCGTTTTTCATCATTTTGAGCATTTTGAGCATTTTCGAAAAATGTCGAAATTTTGAAAAAACGCAAAGGCTATAGCCTTACGGTTTTTCATCGTTTTGAGGTTTTTCGAAAATGACAAAAAATGACAAAATCTGGCAAAAGCGCAAGGCTATAGCCTTACGGTCTTGCACAGCATGCCGTTTTTCATCATTTTGAGCATTTTTGAGCATTTTCGAAAAATGTCGAAATTTTGAAAAAACGCAAAGGCTATAGCCTTACGGTTTTTCATCGTTTTGAGGTTTTTCGAAAAATGACAAAAAATGACAAAAATCTGGCAAAATCTGCAAAGGCAAGGCTATAGCCTTACGGTCTTGCACAGCATGCCGTTTTTCATCATTTTGAGCATTTTTGAGCATTTTCGAAAAATGTCGAAATTTTGAAAAAACGCAAAGGCTATAGCCTTACGGTTTTTCATCGTTTTGAGGTTTTTCGAAAAATGACAAAAAATGACAAAATCTGGCAAAAGCGCAAGGCTATAGCCTTACGGTCTTGCACAGCATGCCGTTTTTCATCATTTTGAGCATTTTTGAGCATTTTCGAAAAATGTCGAAATTTTGAAAAAACGCAAAGGCTATAGCCTTACGTTTTTTCATCGTTTTGAGGTTTTTCGAAAAATGACAAAAAAAAAAAAAGACAAAATCTGGCAAAAGCGCAAGGCAATAGCCTTACGGTCTTGCACAGCATGCCGTTTTTCATCATTTTGAGCATTTTTGAGCATTTTCGAAAAATGTCGAAATTTTGAAAAAACGCAAAGGCTATAGCCTTACGGTTTTTCATCGTTTTGAGGTTTTTCGAAAAATGACAAAAAATGACAAAATCTGGCAAAAGCGCAAGGCTATAGCCTTACGGTCTTGCACAGCATGCCGTTTTTCATCATTTTGAGCATTTTTGAGCATTTTCGAAAAATGTCGAAATTTTGAAAAAACGCAAAGGCTATAGCCTTACGGTTTTTCATCGTTTTGAGGTTTTTCGAAAAATGACAAAAAATGACAAAATCTGGCAAAAACGCAAGGCTATAGCCTTACGGTCTTGCACAGCATGCCGTTTTTCATCATTTTGAGCATTTTTGAGCATTTTCGAAAAATGTCGAAATTTTGAAAAAACGCAAAGGCTATAGCCTTACGGTTTTTCATCGTTTTGAGGTTTTTCGAAAAATGACAAAAAATGACAAAAAATGACAAAATCTGGCAAAAACGCAAGGCTATAGCCTTACGGTCTTGCACAGCATGCCGTTTTTCATCATTTTGAGCATTTTTGAGCATTTTCGAAAAATGTCGAAATTTTGAAAAAACGCAAAGGCTATAGCCTTACGGTTTTTCATCGTTTTGAGGTTTTTCGAAAAATGACAAAAAATGACAAAATCTGGCAAAAGCGCAAGGCTATAGCCTTACGGTCTTGCACAGCATGCCGTTTTTCATCATTTTGAGCATTTTTGAGCATTTTCGAAAAATGTCGAAATTTTGAAAAACGCAAAGGCTATAGCCTTACGGTTTTTCATCGTTTTGAGGTTTTTCGAAAAATGACAAAAAATGACAAAATCTGGCAAAAACGCAAGGCTATAGCCTTACGGTCTTGCACAGCATGCCGTTTTTCATCATTTTGAGCATTTTTGAGCATTTTCGAAAAATGTCGAAATTTTGAAAAAACGCAAAGGCTATAGCCTTACGTTTTTCATCGTTTTGAGGTTTTTCGAAAAATGACAAAAAATGACAAAATCTGGCAAAAGCGCAAGGCTATAGCCTTACGGTCTTGCACAGCATGCCGTTTTTCATCATTTTGAGCATTTTTGAGCATTTTCGAAAAATGTCGAAATTTTGAAAAAACGCAAAGGCTATAGCCTTACGGTTTTTCATCGTTTTGAGGTTTTTCGAAAAATGACAAAAAATGACAAAATCTGGCAAAAACGCAAGGCTATAGCCTTACGGTCTTGCACAGCATGCCGTTTTTCATCATTTTGAGCATTTTTGAGCATTTTCGAAAAATGTCGAAATTTTGAAAAAACGCAAAGGCTATAGCCTTACGGTTTTTCATCGTTTTGAGGTTTTCCGAAAAATGACAAAAATGACAAAATCTGGCAAAAGCGCAAGGCTATAGCCTTACGGTCTTGCACAGCATGCCGTTTTTCATCATTTTGAGCATTTTTGAGCATTTTCGAAAAATGTCGAAATTTTGAAAAAACGCAAAGGCTATAGCCTTACGGTTTTTCATCGTTTTGAGGTTTTTCGAAAAATGACAAAAAATGACAAAATCTGGCAAAAACGCAAGGCTATAGCCTTACGGTCTTGCACAGCATGCCGTTTTTCATCATTTTGAGCATTTTTGAGCATTTTCGAAAAAAAATGTCGAAATTTTGAAAAAACGCAAAGGCTATAGCCTTACGGTTTTTCATCGTTTTGAGGTTTTTCGAAAAATGACAAAAAATGACAAAATCTGGCAAAAGCGCAAGGCTATAGCCTTACGGTCTTGCACAGCATGCCGTTTTTCATCATTTTGAGCATTTTTGAGCATTTTCGAAAAATGTCGAAATTTTGAAAAACGCAAAGGCTATAGCCTTACGGTTTTTCATCGTTTTGAGGTTTTTCGAAAAATGACAAAAAATGACAAAATCTGGCAAAAGCGCAAGGCTATAAGCTTACGGTCTTGCACAGCATGCCGTTTTTCATCATTTTGAGCATTTTTGAGCATTTTCGAAAAATGTCGAAATTTTGAAAAAACGCAAAGGCTATAGCCTTACGGTTTTTCATCGTTTTGAGGTTTTTCGAAAAATGACAAAAAATGACAAAATCTGGCAAAAACGCAAGGCTATAGCCTTACGGTCTTGCACAGCATGCCGTTTTTCATCATTTTGAGCATTTTTGAGCATTTTCGAAAAATGTCGAAATTTTGAAAAAACGCAAAGGCTATAGCCTTACGGTTTTTCATCGTTTTGAGGTTTTTCGCAAAAATGACAAAAAATGACAAAATCTGGCAAAAACGCAAGGCTATAGCCTTACGGTTTTTACATCGTTTTGAGGTTTTTCGAAAATGACAAAAAATGACAAAATCTGGCAAAAGCGCAAGGCTATAGCCTTACGGTCTTGCACAGCATGCCGTTTTTCATCATTTTGAGCATTTTCGAAAAATGTCGAAATTTTGAAAAAACGCAAAGGCTATAGCCTTACGGTTTTTCATCGTTTTGAGGTTTTTCGAAAAATGACAAAAAATGACAAAATCTGGCAAAAACGCAAGGCTATAGCCTTACGGTCTTGCACAGCATGCCGTTTTTCATCATTTTGAGCATTTTTGAGCATTTTCGAAAAATGTCGAAATTTTGAAAAAACGCAAAGGCTATAGCCTTACGGTTTTTCATCGTTTTGAGGTTTTTCGAAAAATGACAAAAAATGACAAAATCTGGCAAAAACGCAAGGCTATAGCCTTACGGTCTTGCACAGCATGCCGTTTTTCATCATTTTGAGCATTTTTGAGCATTTTCGAAAAATGTCGAAATTTTGAAAAAACGCAAAGGCTATAGCCTTACGGTTTTTCATCGTTTTGAGGTTTTTCGAAAAATGACAAAATCTGGCAAAAACGCAAGGCTATAGCCTTACGGTCTTGCACAGCATGCCGTTTTTCATCATTTTGAGCATTTTTGAGCATTTTCGAAAAATGTCGAAATTTGAAAAAACGCAAAGGCTATAGCCTTACGTTTTTTCATCGTTTTGAGGTTTTTCGAAAAATGACAAAAATGACAAAATCTGGCAAAAGCGCAAGGCTATAGCCTTACGGTCTTGCACAGCATGCCGTTTTTCATCATTTTGAGCATTTTTGAGCATTTTCGAAAAATGTCGAAATTTTGAAAAAACGCAAAGGCTATAGCCTTACGGTTTTTCATCGTTTTGAGGTTTTTCGAAAAATGACAAAAAATGACAAAATCTGGCAAAACGCAAGGCTATAGCCTTACGGTCTTGCACAGCATGCCGTTTTTCATCATTTTGAGCATTTTTGAGCATTTTCGAAAAATGTCGAAATTTTGAAAAAACGCAAAGGCTATAGCCTTACGGTTTTTCATCGTTTTGAGGTTTTTCGAAAAATGACAAAAAATACAAAATCTGGCAAAAACGCAAGGCTATAGCCTTACGGTCTTGCACAGCATGCCGTTTTTCATCATTTTGAGCATTTTTGAGCATTTTCGAAAAATGTCGAAATTTTGAAAAAACACAAAGGCTATAGCCTTACGGTTTTTCATCGTTTTGAGGTTTTTCGAAAAATGACAAAAAATGACAAAATCTGGCAAAAGCGCAAGGCTATAGCCTTACGGTCTTGCACAGCATGCCGTTTTTCATCATTTTGAGCATTTTGAGCATTTTCGAAAAATGTCGAAATTTTGAAAAAAACGCAAAGGCTATAGCCTTACGGTTTTTCATCGTTTTGAGGTTTTTCGAAAAATGACAAAAAATGACAAAATCTGGCAAAAGCGCAAGGCTATAGCCTTACGGTCTTGCACAGCATGCCGTTTTTCATCATTTTGAGCATTTTTGAGCATTTTCGAAAAATGTCGAAATTTTGAAAAAACGCAAAGGCTATAGCCTTACGGTTTTTCATCGTTTTGAGGTTTTTCGAAAAATGACAAAAAATGACAAATTCTGGCAAAAGCGCAAGGCTATAGCCTTACGGTCTTGCACAGCATGCCGTTTTTCATCATTTTGAGCATTTTTGAGCATTTTCGAAAAATGTCGAAATTTTGAAAAAACGCAAAGGCTATAGCCTTACGGTTTTTCATCGTTTTGAGGTTTTCGAAAAATGACAAAAAATGACAAAATCTGGCAAAAGCGCAAGGCTATAGCCTTACGGTCTTGCACAGCATGCCGTTTTTCATCATTTTGAGCATTTTTGAGCATTTTCGAAAAATGTCGAAATTTTGAAAAAACGCAAAGGCTATAGCCTTACGGTTTTTCATCGTTTTGAGGTTTTTCGAAAAATGACAAAAAATGACAAAATCTGGCAAAAGCGCAAGGCTATAGCCTTACGGTCTTGCACAGCATGCCGTTTTTCATCATTTTGAGCATTTTTGAGCATTTTCGAAAAATGTCGAAATTTTGAAAAAACGCAAAGGCTATAGCCTTACGGTTTTTTCATCGTTTTGAGGTTTTTCGAAAAATGACAAAAAATGACAAAATCTGGCAAAAGCGCAAGGCTATAGCCTTACGGTCTTGCACAGCATGCCGTTTTTCATCATTTTGAGCATTTTTGAGCATTTTCGAAAAATGTCGAAATTTTGAAAAAAACGCAAAGGCTATAGCCTTACGGTTTTTCATCGTTTTGAGGTTTTTCGAAAAATGACAAAAAATGACAAAAAATGACAAAATCTGGCAAAAGCGCAAGGCTATAGCCTTACGTCTTGCACAGCATGCCGTTTTTCATCATTTTGAGCATTTTTGAGCATTTTCGAAAAATGTCGAAATTTTGAAAAAACGCAAAGGCTATAGCCTTACGGTTTTTCATCGTTTTGAGGTTTTTCGAAAAATGACAAAAAATGACAAAATCTGGCAAAAGCGCAAGGCTATAGCCTTACGGTCTTGCACAGCATGCCGTTTTTCATCATTTTGAGCATTTTTGAGCATTTTCGAAAAATGTCGAAATTTTGAAAAAACGCAAAGGCTATAGCCTTACGGTTTTTCATCGTTTTGAGGTTTTTCGAAAAATGACAAAAAATGACAAAATCAGGCAAAAGCGCAAGGCTATAGCCTTACGGTCTTGCACAGCATGCCGTTTTTCATCATTTTGAGCATTTTTGAGCATTTTCGAAAAATGTCGAAATTTTGAAAAAACGCAAAGGCTATAGCCTTACGGTTTTTCATCGTTTTGAGGTTTTTCGAAAAATGACAAAAAATGACAAAATCTGGCAAAAACGCAAGGCTATAGCCTTACGGTCCTTGCACAGCATGCCGTTTTTCATCATTTTGAGCATTTTTGAGCATTTTCGAAAAATGTCGAAATTTTGAAAAAACGCAAAGGCTATAGCCTTACGGTTTTTCATCGTTTTGAGGTTTTTCGAAAAATGACAAAAAATGACAAATCTGGCAAAAACGCAAGGCTATAGCCTTACGGTCTTGCACAGCATGCCGTTTTTCATCATTTTGAGCATTTTTGAGCATTTTCGAAAAATGTCGAATTTTGAAAAAACCAAAGGCTATAGCCTTACGGTTTTTCATCGTTTTGAGGTTTTTCGAAAAATGACAAAAAATGACAAAAATGACAAAATCTGGCAAAAGCGCAAGGCTATAGCCTTACGGTCTTGCACAGCATGCCGTTTTTCATCATTTTGAGCATTTTTGAGCATTTTCGAAAAATGTCGAAATTTTGAAAAAACGCAAAGGCTATAGCCTTACGGTTTTTTCATCGTTTTGAGGTTTTTCGAAAAATGACAAAAAATGACAAAATCTGGCAAAAGCGCAAGGCTATAGCCTTACGGTCTTGCACAGCATGCCGTTTTTCATCATTTTGAGCATTTTTGAGCATTTTCGAAAAATGTCGAAATTTTGAAAAAACGCAAAGGCTATAGCCTTACGGTTTTCATCGTTTTGAGGTTTTTCGAAAAATGACAAAAAATGACAAAATCTGGCAAAAGCGCAAGGCTATAGCCTTACGGTCTTGCACAGCATGCCGTTTTTCATCATTTTGAGCATTTTTGAGCATTTTCGAAAAATGTCGAAATTTTGAAAAAACGCAAAGGCTATAGCCTTACGGTTTTTTCATCGTTTTGAGGTTTTTCGAAAAATGACAAAAAATGACAAAATCTGGCAAAAGCGCAAGGCTATAGCCTTACGGTCGGTCTTGCACAGCATGCCGTTTTTCATCATTTTGAGCATTTTTGAGCATTTTCGAAAAATGTCGAAATTTTGAAAAAACGCAAGGCTATAGCCTTACGTTTTTCATCGTTTTGAGGTTTTTTCGAAAATGACAAAAAATGACAAAATCTGGCAAAAACGCAAGGCTATAGCCTTACGGTCTTGCACAGCATGCCGTTTTTCATCATTTTGAGCATTTTTGAGCATTTTCGAAAAATGTCGAAATTTTAAAAAACGCAAAGGCTATAGCCTTACGGTTTTTCATCGTTTTGAGGTTTTTCGAAAAATGACAAAAAATGACAAAATCTGGCAAAAACGCAAGGCTATAGCCTTACGGTCTTGCACAGCATGCCGTTTTTCATCATTTTGAGCATTTTTGAGCATTTTCGAAAAATGTCGAAATTTTGAAAAAACGCAAAGGCTATAGCCTTACGGTTTTTCATCGTTTTGAGGTTTTTCGAAAAATGACAAAAAATGACAAAATCTGGCAAAAACGCAAGGCTATAGCCTACGGTCTTGCACAGCATGCCGTTTTTCATCATTTTGAGCATTTTGAGCATTTTGAGCATTTTCGAGCATTTAAAAAATTCGAAATTTTGAAAAAAAACGCAAAGGCTATAGCCTTACGGTTTTTCATCGTTTTGAGGTTTTTCGAAAAATGACAAAAAATGACAAAATCTGGCAAAAGCGCAAGGCTATAGCCTTACGGTCTTGCACAGCATGCCGTTTTTCATCATTTTGAGCATTTTTGAGCATTTTCGAAAAATGTCGAAATTTGGAAAAAAACGCAAAGGCTATAGCCTTACGGTTTTTCATCGTTTTGAGGTTTTTTTTCGAAAAATGACAAAAAATGACAAAATCTGGCAAAAGCGCAAGGCTATAGCCTTACGGTCTTGCACAGCATGCCGTTTTTCATCATTTTGAGCATTTTTGAGCATTTTCGAGCATTTTCGAAAAATGTCGAAATTTTGAAAAAAACGCAAAGGCTATAGCCTTACGGTTTTTCATCGTTTTGAGGTTTTTCGAAAAATGACAAAAAATGACAAAATCTGGCAAAAGCGCAAGGCTATAGCCTTACGGTCTTGCACAGCATGCCGTTTTTCATCATTTTGAGCATTTTTGAGCATTTTCGAAAAATGTCGAAATTTTGAAAAAACGCAAAGGCTATAGCCTTACGGTTTTTCATCGTTTTGAGGTTTTTCGAAAAATGACAAAAAAATGACAAAATCTGGCAAAAGCGCAAGGCTATAGCCTTACGGTCTTGCACAGCATGCCGTTTTTTCATCATTTTGAGCATTTTTGAGCATTTTCGAAAAATGTCGAAATTTTGAAAAAACGCAAAGGCTATAGCCTTACGGTTTTTCATCGTTTTGAGGTTTTTCGAAAAATGACAAAAAATGATGACAAAATCGGCAAAAGCGCAAGGCTATAGCCTTACGGTCTTGCACAGCATGCCGTTTTTCATCATTTTGAGCATTTTGAGCATTTTCGAAAAATGTCGAAATTTTGAAAAAACGCAAAGGCTATAGCCTTACGGTTTTTCATCGTTTTGAGGTTTTTCGAAAAATGACAAAAAATGACAAAATCTGGCAAAAGCGCAAGGCTATAGCCTTACGGTCTTGCACAGCATGCCGTTTTTTTATCATTTTGAGCATTTTTGAGCATTTTCGAAAAATGTCGAAATTTTGAAAAAACGCAAAGGCTATAGCCTTACGGTTTTTCATCGTTTTGAGGTTTTTCGAAAAATGACAAAAAATGACAAAAAGCAAAATCTGGCAAAAGCGCAAGGCTATAGCCTTACGGTCTTGCACAGCATGCCGTTTTTCATCATTTTGAGCATTTTTGAGCATTTTCGAAAAATGTCGAAATTTTGAAAAAACGCAAAGGCTATAGCCTTACGGTTTTTCATCGTTTTGAGGTTTTTCGAAAAATGACAAAAAATGACAAAATCTGGCTAAAGCGCAAGGCTATAGCCTTACGGTCTTGCACAGCATGCCGTTTTTCATCATTTTGAGCATTTTTGAGCATTTTCGAAAAATGTCGAATTTTTTGAAAAAACGCAAAGGCTATAGCCTTACGGTTTTTCATCGTTTTGAGGTTTTTCGAAAAATGACAAAAAATGACAAAATCTGGCAAAAACGCAAGGCTATAGCCTTACGGTCTTGCACAGCATGCCGTTTTTCATCATTTTGAGCATTTTTGAGCATTTTCGAAAAATGTCGAAATTTTGAAAAAACGCAAAGGCTATAGCCTTACGGTTTTTCATCGTTTTGAGGTTTTTTCGAAAAATGACAAAAAATGACAAAAAATACAAAATCTGGAAAAAACGCAAGGCTATAGCCTACGGTCTTGCCACAGCATGCCGTTTTTCATCATTTTGAGCATTTTTGAGCATTTTCGAAAAATGACGAAATTTTGAAAAACCGCAAAGGCTATAGCCTTACGGTTTTTCATCGTTTTGAGGTTTTTCGAAAAATGACAAAAATGACAAAATCTGGCAAAAGCGCAAGGCTATAGCCTTACGGTCTTGCACAGCATGCCGTTTTTCATCATTTTGAGCATTTTTTGAGCATTTTCGAAAAATGTCGAAATTTTGAAAAACGCAAAGGCTATACCTTACGTTTTTCATCGTTTGAGGTTTTTGAAATGACAAAAATGACAAAATTTGGCAAAAAACGCAAGGCTATAGCCTTACGTCTTGCACAGCATGCCGTTTTTT